>OZ005655.1:71250089-71910746 GCA_963930645.1 Salticus scenicus | reverse complement strand
GATATATACAGAATATGAATCATCATTATAAATTGACTAAAACCTGCATTCATAAAAAGTATAATCAAAATAGATTTTTTTTTAAACAAAAATTATGCCAAAACAAATAAAATGTCATCGCAATCTTGGCGATAAAAATTTAAAAGGCGTTATGGGGGTTCTTTAATAAAACTGTACTGCCTACGGAAGTACTATGAAAACTGGGTCGCCAACCACGAATTTTATTTTTAAACTTTCCTTTGAATGATTCTGGTTTCACCATTCCACAATATTTATTTGGTTATAATAATAATTTGGCTTCTGGCAAATTAAAATATTAATTAGATGGTGAAATTGGTGTAATATTTATGAATTTCAAATTTTAAAGGTAAATAAGAAAATATATAAAGTGTAAAATTTTCGCACGGGTTTGCTAGTATTCAATATTAACTTCCACATGCAATACGTTTTGCATATCACCTCCAAATTAAATATACATTTAAGATAAATCCAATATCATGTACAAATATGACAATCATTTTGTTATCCTGATTTTGTCTTAATATAAAATATTATGAGATTTTAAATATTACATAAAAAATTAAAATGTAAATTTTCATACACACCAGTGAAAACACAGATTTTGCATTAATAAAAATCACCTCCTTTTATTTTATTTTTTCATAAAAATTCTTCATGCATGTAGTTGAATGTAGTATCTCGAGGCTCCACTTTTTCTCCGATGAAAGAAAGTGTAACTCCTTCAATGATTGATTATCACAAGCAAGTGATCAAGGAAAGTGCTTTGCTCTGGGATAATTCAAGCTTTAGTTTACTTTTCTGTTTGTACTTAAACTTTTTGCAATTATTTTTTCTGGGATAGAATGTCCAAATTCTTCCTTTTAAGAAACGTATGCAATAATAATAATAAAAAAAATAGAAAATGCATTTAATATTTTCAATTTTAATGTATTTACTATAATAGAATATTTCTGATAACTCTTTTAAATTAATCATAATATAAGAAATATTATTGCATTTCAGGGAAATATAAAGCTAAATATTTTATTACAATGTGAATTATCACCCTAAGTTTCTGTAGAAGTTTTGGGTATAAGATACATTTTTGTAAACTTAAATAAGGTATTGAAATTTAATATAAATGCTCTACAATTTAAAAATTATAAAAAATACTCTATAATAACATACTTGCCAACATACTAATTACTATTCCGTAATATTGTTAGCCCCACCTTCTTTTTCACACCAGTATCTTTTTTAAAGTATTTTTCTTCTTATTTAATCGTAATTGCATTTGGAGAATATTATTCTAAAAATTTACTGCAGTGAAAAAAAGGGTAGGACTAAAAGCACTACGGAATATTAATTAGGATGTTGGCAAGTATTTAATAAGTCATGGTTTAAACAGGTTCGCACTTAATGCTAAAATTAAAACTTTTGTCACATGTAAATTTTCGACTTTTTGCAATAAGTACTATAATGATTTAAAGTGTGAATTTCGTTAAAATTTCATATTAGCTAAATTAATAAGGAAATACAATTCATCGTGTAATTTTCTGTGCTAGACAATGAAAAATATTATTTTAATATATATTTCCAATTTAATCAATGAAATTTAATGTGATTGTTTTACCAGAATAGTCTGAAATAATTTTCTTGTTTGAGACTGATAGTATTAAAAATGGTAATATACTAAAATTTTTTTGTAAAATATTGCTTGATTTTTACCTAGCAACTGCAGTAGTTCTTACACGTCAGTGAATTTCGTTGTTATGTTATATTTGGTACAAACGCATAAAAAATAAATAATAAAACCATATATATATATATGTATATATATATATATATATCATAAAATAAGTGTTTTAACTCTGCAATAATTATTTTTTCTATATTAGATTTATATACAGTTTAAAATAAGGTAGGGGAAAGTTGGACAAAACGGGATACCATTCTTGTTTTTTTTTACTACGAAAAATGTGTTGAAGAAAACCACACATTATTTTTTGTGTAACTACAACATTTATTGAAGCACACAAAAAACATAGTTTTAACTAATTTTAATGACTGTTAAATAGTAAAAAAAAATATTTACCAAACTCTTACACATCCCGTTTTAGCATACCTGGGTTGGACAAAACGGGATAGGGATTACAATGTTTATTTTTTTGTGTAAAACTAACTGAAAAGCATAACTAACTGGCAAAAACCTGTAAAGCAAAATTTCTGCTTGAAAGAACAATGCCTTCAGTAACCAGAGACTTAAAATAAGAGTTTTTTATGTTATTATTTACAAAATGGGAAAGAAGATCTTTTATTTAGCCTATAGCAGAACAAAAGTCGCATACAAAGTTGTCGTCCTCTTCGTCGACATTAGAACACGCTTCGTGAGCCCATTCTTGGTATCCAGAACATTGGATTTAACCTTCACCAGCCTTAGAGTCGACGTACAGTGCATTACAAAATATGCAGGTTTCTCTCCCTCTGTTTCATTTTCAGACGATGATGACATGCATTCTTGGCTGCTTGCTGAAGATTTATTAAACTTTTCTACGTTTTGACTTTTAACATCAGGATTAGGCTTTCCTTTGGATTCTTTTGAAGACCTACTTTTAGGTTTGGCTGGACCTGGTAGCTCGTTTTCATCCTCTTTTTCATTTCCTTTTCTTACAAACTTCTTTTATGGAATTTTTAAGAGGGATTTCTTAGCAGCCTTTTATTCAATTTTCTTGGTTCTTTCTTGTAGTTTAA
Source organism: Salticus scenicus (assembly GCA_963930645.1). NCBI lineage: Eukaryota > Metazoa > Arthropoda > Arachnida > Araneae > Salticidae > Salticus > Salticus scenicus. Next base: position 71,907,995 of record OZ005655.1, on the reverse strand, counting down.
TCGTCCTTTCTTTTTCTTCCATTTCTAACTCACTCCTATATGGGGATCATGTTATTCCTACAGTTTTCTTCTTTCTCTTATCAGCCCTTTTTTCTGGGCGAGGCCCTTTTACTTGAGGTACAGGCAGAACAAACTTTGGAGAGATGGAAAATGGTTGCTTAGGTCGATAACAAGAGAGTTCTAATCCTTTCTCTCCCGAGGATGTTGCAGGTTGGTCTGGACATAGGCTGTCTCCTGACAAGTTTGTTGGTTGGCCTACTCCTACGATGTCGCTTGAAGAAGTTGAAGGTTGCTCTTGGTCTTTGCTCATATCAGTCTGTTTTGCCCAACGCCTGGAGGTTCTTGCTTCAGGTTGGACGTAAGGTGGTCTGTGGTGATAGAGGGTGATCTGGGAAGACGTCAGGATTGTAAGGACTTATTCCAGTTTTTATAAACCCTTTAACGGCGTTTCTGCAACAGCTGCCCGTGAATAGGCTGCGTTGAACAGTTTTGCAACTTCGTAAATTGTGACGCACCAACCTGGATGGTTGAACAGCCACTTTTGAACTTCTTGTTCATAATACGTGCTCAGTGGAGCCATGAAACTGACATCCAGGGGCTGAAGGCGATGAGTTGTATATGGGGGGGGGGAGGTTAGGATGGTTACATTATTTTCTCTTGCCAAATTTACAAGTTCCTAACATTTGGTGTGACTGTTGTGTCCATCAAGTAGCAACAGCACTGGCTTCTCATGGGCAGGGTTGGAAAACTCTACGAATTTTTTAAACCAAACAATGAAGGTCTCCTTAGTGATCCAGCCGGTCTTGTGATACACTGCAAATGTACTGGGAAAGCATCATACATGAGTCGTGGGTTTTCCTTCACTCGAGGAAATACAAACATATAAGGGACGAATATACGCCATAAAAAACTGCATCCCTTTTTATCCAACTCATAAGTGTCCCGTTTTGTCCAACTCCGACACTTTGCAAAACAAACCTGGCTGATGCATAAACGTGAAAGGAAAATTAGAAAGACTACACATGAGAATGTTCGTTAATAAATGCTTAATCAAAAGTAATACTCACCGGAATTGTATTCCCATATATGTAGGCAGTATAATCTAGAAACAACGCACGTAAATGTAGAAAGTGACAAGAAATCAGATTAAAAAAGTTCTAAGAGCTACAACTTTCCATCAACTAGTAGTCTCGAGGTGGGACGAACTGAGAATGGTCTAATGACGGCCGAGAACAAGTTTCTGCCGTCGTCCTCTCGATAGCAGTACTAGACAGGTGCCTAGGCGACGTATCCCGTTTTGTCAGCCTATCCCGTTTTATCCAACTTTCCCCTATTAACTCTCCATTTATCGTTCATACTTAATTGAAATGGAAATAAAGAGAAAATTTTAGTTTTACTATTTATTTTTACGATACATATTAAATTTTTGCCAATATTGCCCGAGTTTTTTTCTCATTCAGTAATGAAAAACGTCTAACAGTAGCGTAAATAAAATCTGGGTCATCGAAGAATAAGATTTTAGGCAAATATTGTAAGATGATAGTAATAACTCTTAACACTCCGAACGGCAGATACGTATTTTCGTACACTGAAAGGTTGCTTTTTTTCAATACACTTATTGTTCAGAAATGATTAATTGTAGAGTCTTAGCTTGTTTTTTGATCATGAAGGTACAGTCGGTAACAAAAGTGTCCGAACACTAGCAAAATTTCCTATGTAAAAAAAGTACACTTCATACGGTTTTGTTAAATAAATCATTGTCGAATCCTCTCTTTAGTCAGTCTAAGAACATGATTCGATAAGGATTTATTTTACAGAACCGCATGAAGTGTACTTTTTTACATAGGAATTTTCGCTTGTGTGCGGACACTTTTGTTACCGACTGTATAATCTAATATTTATGAGGCTTGTCTTTAAATGGATAGTTATATTTTTAATTTCAATCTGAAACAACCATTGTTTCAGTACATTCTAAAGACCATACAGAGAAAAAAAAATTAAAATTTTATCCTTTCCAAAAGATATGAGGTATTTGAAATGAAAATTTAAATTTTTAAAAATATTTTGCCGTATAGATTAGAAATCTTAATACTTTGGTTTTTACAAATGTAAATAGTTTATAATAGTTGATGTTACTAATATTTTGTACAAAATCTATATTAGTTACACAAATTATATATTACATGTATAAATCCTCCCAAATCGTAAATACTTAGGATGAAATTAAAATGTAAAATGAGAGAGTCTTAAAAATCGCTATATATGTAATGAAATTTAGCTCAATTATCTAAATAACTTACAAGGCTGCTTAATAAAATACTAAAAAATAGTGGATAAATTGGACAATGTTCATAGTAAAAATTGCACGTTGCAAATTATCTTCATTGTCTTGAAACAGACATAACTTGAAACAGAATCTCCATTAAATCCGAAAATAAGTAATACTTCCGTAAGCAGGGATGGAACACGGGCGCAGAATTCATACCACTATCAAAGTAAGACATTTTTCTACTTCTTAAATCAACGATATTATAGGTAGGGAAATTTCTTAAACAGATTCCGGTATGAATTCTGCGCCCGTGTTCCATCCCTGCGTAAGTGAAAAATTGCTGTAAGAAACCTGAATACCATATATCAGATTTTAAAAACCTAATTAAATTATAAAAAGTAACTGTTATATCAACTTGTGGGATGAGTTATTAAGTCACAAACAATTTTCAATTGTTTTCAAAAATGTTGACAATAGATTATAGTAGAAAATAATTACATGCGTTATTTCTTATTACGATTTTTGTCATAAATTAAATGAAATCCAGAAAAAAATCAGTTCAGTAAATTTTAATAACTTAAAAAAAAAAAAAAAAAAAAAAAAAAAAAAAAAAAAAGAGCTGTAGCTGCAGATTTCGACCTTTCATAATTCACACAATAAACTCTTGACGGAAGAGTACATAAAATCCTAATCTAGATAAATAGACTTTCATTTATCGAATAAGTAAAGGATGGCTATAAAAATCTCAAACATGCTGACTTAACTTACCGGTATAATATTGTTTGTCATAAAGTTGTCCTTATTGTTTTGTCCAACAAGCCATTTCATACGGGTTGCACTTGTGATGCCTTTGAACAGTCAAGTAAGGAGTTGTTTTTATGACTTTCTTCTTTTGTTCCGAAAAATTCGTCAAGAAGGGAACAGGCTTTCCTATTTTATGTAGGTTGTCATATAATTCTGTGTGTTATCCTATTTTACTTTAACATACATAAAATGTTAAAAGTGATATTAAGATTTTTGTTTTTATTAGATCGAAAAATGATTTAAGAGTTTTAGAGAGTGTAAGTAAATATTTATATATATATATATTATAATAATAATAATAATTTAAAGTGTATTTAATTAATGATTATGTGTAACTATTAGTATGAATTATTTTCCATGTGTCTTTTTAAAATAGGCAAAAATGCTTATTAATAAAATAGTAACTCGGAGTAAAAAGGAAAAAAACTATATTCTATTTTAAATACGAAGTTACAGGACATTTATTTAATTATTTCAGCTTATTTATGTGTTTTCAAATGCAAGCTACATAGTGAAATTTTTAAAATAATGCCAATATTGACTAATAACAGCACCGCTGCAAAAATTTTTATCCAATACTTTCTAGTTTGTGACTCTAAAGTATAAACATTTCATGAGATTTTACTGCTTTTTTTTTTTTTTTAATTTTAAAACTTTTTGCCTTATTTTTCAGATTTTTTATAAACTTCCAATATAATAAAGTGTAAAATATTATGGAAATTATTTATACACGCATTCCTTAAAAATTTTGTCTAAATTATTAGTAAAAGGAATGATACTAATAAGCTTAGAATGACAATCACCTTTGTTGATATTTAATAACACTTTTTTGTCCGATATGTTTACATTTTAAAAAGGAAAAATGCTTTTTTGTAAAAAGAATAAAAATAAATAAAAGGGGGAAACTGTGTATTTAAAGTAGTTTGCAAACAACCAAATGTATATTAAAAAATAACTGTTCTTATAACCGAATGAATTTTATATATTTTCCTTATCAATGTTTGTTAAAATGTTATACATGACATAAAAAGTACTTCTTCAAAATATTTTACAACAAATCATTTTATCTGTACGACAGGAGTATTTCTTTCAGGCAGCGATTTTGCTTGTCGCCGTTTATTGTATTACACCTTGAACGTTTTATTTATTTATTTTTGATATAAATAATATTTAATTTAAAAAATAAAAAGTGCACGTGGAGAATGGAACATGATGGTACTGGATAATTTAATTTAATTTAATTTATAGAGATGTTAATCACTGAGAAAAAAAAATGCACCGCCTTCCTCTAGAATAAATAAGTAGCCAATTTCTAAATCCCTTAAGTAGAAATATAGATTTATGAGCTATGCGTATAAGGCACGCCAATAAACTGAATAGATGAAATGACCGAGAATTTCTAGCTTAGTCATTTCTAGATGGTGAAACAATATTCTGAGTATTCCGAATATTCTGAATCTTTTGTATTGCGAGACATTCTCGCATGATTTTCTAGAACTGGGTAATAAACCAAGACTATAGTTGCAGAAACTCGCCTCTTGTAGTCTCATTTATTTGCAGATATTTTTAAATAACTTTGCCCTCGATAATATGGGCAAATATAATATGGGCCATATAATTCTAATAGGGGCTTCTAGAACTCGCTTTACAAGGGGACTAGAATTTATAAGGATGACATGGAACTATTTTTTCTAGAGCCACAATTTAGATTCTAGATGTCAGTTACAGAATTTTTTTCTCAGTGATGGTATAGGAAAAACTAGTTTAGCCATTTTCTTTCTAATAATAAATAAAACGAAAAATGGATAATGTTTTACTTGGAGACATTTTGTATATAGACCAAATAAAAAATTATTTTTCTTTTTTCTCTCTCGCATTAAGTTAAAAACATTTAAAATAAAACTGAGAAAAATCGTTCTGAAGCAATGAGATACTTTGGTCCCATTGGCGAAACTTGAAACTTAGAACTGAAGTAGTTTGGATGTTTCTCGCCAAGATGTTTACTTATGCAATTGCGATACTCTTTTAATTCATCGCCAAAATGATAACAAAAATACAAAAACCGACAAGGATCTCCTACGCTGAAGCAATAACAAAATAATTTTCAGAATGGGGCATAGTAGTTAATACTACGGAATGAAATACAGTTACTGCATGCCTTTATATGGCAGTAGAGATTAAAATAAGTCGTGTCGTACTCAAATAAAGATTTTTAACAAATAATGTACGGGGAATCTTTATGTATGTTTTTTCAGCTTCACATTTTGCAAACCTTATAATTGTTTAAAAATATTCAAAATAATAAAAATATTAAAAATATTTAAAAATCATTACGTCTCGTAGTTAAATTAAAATTTTTAATCACATTAAAACTGAGACAGATAATATACACCAAAAATATACACTTCAAAACATCAAAAACACAAAACACAAATTTAAACGTTTCGAGCCTTTTACAGGCCTTTTACAGTAAAAAACATCAAATGTAAATGTAGAGAAGAACAACAGACTTTCATTAAGTGAGTACAACGTATTCATCAGGAACTGCGCATGCCTCATTAAGTGGAGAAAAATGTTTATTTGTACACCAGCCCTCCAGGAAAATTCTTGAGTGATAATTTAAACAATTTGATATGATTATTTCAGTACTGTTAAAATCAGATAAATGGTCAGTTTCTATGGCATGCTGTACAATTTTCGAACGTAAATCACGGTTTTTGAGATTTGTTTTATGTTCACTAATTCGAGTATGAAGAGAACGGCCAGTTTGACCAATATAAACGTTAAATATAATAAAAATACATATAAAGTATAATTTTTTTTATGTGCATTTTATTTTTACTTTCTTCTATCTTCAATAGAAGAAAGTATTGGATTCGTAAAAATTTTCGATTTCGGGTTTTTGATGGATTTACACGTTTTGAGAGATGTAGAACACGATTTTACCATTTTTAGAAAATGTCTGTCTGTCTGTCTGTCTGTCTGTCTGTCTGTCTGTCTGTGTGTGTGTGTGTGACAAAATTTTGTGGCAACTGTATCTCTGAAACTACTGCTCAGAATTTCATACAAATTGGTATGTAGTTGCACCTTGACATAAATTAGTGCCTATCAACTTTTGGTAAAAATCGTCTTACAGGTTGCGTTGCCATCCCGCTTTTTCTAAATTTTCAACAGGGTGATAAAGGCAAAAATTTTCAAGATGGGTATCTTTCGAAAGGTCTCGTCAGTACCTTTTAAACGAATGGTTGAACTATAAATCTGTGATAATTTAAAACAAAGTTATCGATTTTTTTACTTTTTACGAAAAAAAAACTTAGAAAAAAAAATCTTTTTTTTTTTTTTCTCTCGCCTTAATTTTATCAAACTCCCACGGTTTCCGTGTTCTGACAAACTTAAACTAATTTTTGCTTTTTTCCCCTAATTTTGTCAAAGTCCTACGGTTTCCGTGTCTTGAGAAACTTTAACATATTTTTGCATTTTTCCCCTAATTTTGTCAAAGTTCCACGGTTTCCGTGTTTTGACAAACTTTGACAAAATTTTGGGTAAAATTTGAAAATTATTCTAAATTTGTCAAAACACGGAAACCGTGGGACTTTGACAAAATTGGGGAGAAAATGCAAAAATTTGTTTAAGTTTGTCAGAACACGGAAACCGTGGGAGTTTGATAGAATTAAGGGTAGAGAAAGAAAAAAAAAAAAAAAAGTGGGACTTTGACAAAATTTTGGGTAAAATGTGAAAATTTGTTAAAGTCCCACTTTTTTTTTTTTTTTTTTTTTTTTAATTATTGTTGCTGAGTGAATTTGTATAGGAAAAGATAGAAGAAAGTCATGTGGTGGCCACAACATACTAGTTTATTTCTTGAAACCGTTTGTAATAAATATAAATTGGTCGTATTAAAAATTTACAATCAAAACAAAGTTTAATATATATCCCTAGCCATTTATACACCCTTTTACTACATAATTAATATATTTTGTACTTTCTATGAAACTTCCTTTTATTAGGACTGAGGGCCTATTAGTCTCAGACAGCGATTTTTGTGTTGTCGTTTTCGATAGTTGGACATTTGTCGAAATCATTTTTCGATAGTTGGACATTTATCGAAATCTAAAATTTATCGAAAATATAATTGAATAATTTGAAAGCGATGTTATAATTGGGAAGAAAAAAAAAACTAATAGTCCTCCGTCCTAAACTAAATTCTACTTTTGCCAGAATTTCATCAAAATCATTTTTTTTTTTTTTTTTTTAAAGAAAAAGAAAAGAAAAATTATACAGTATCGTTACAAACGATATCGATTTTTTTTTTTTTTTTTAATTTTGAATTAGGAAATGAAAAGTGCGCCTGCAAGAATATGAAATAAAAATAATAATAATAAAAAAAAAATGAATTTAATGATTTGATTTTTATATAAAACACGATCGCGTGCTATCTTAAAAAGTAGATGCAAAATTTAAAGTTTAATTTTCTTGGCAACAATTATAAATTAAAACAAGTCCTTCCGGATTATTCGGAAGGGTAGGTTGATTTCTTTTTCCCTTTCAAGTAGCCGTCATTTTGTTCCAAAATGGCGGCCACAAATTATTAATGCACTTGGTAGAAATATTCATGTAGGCTATGCACATATGGAGTTTTAAGGAAATCGGTTCATAAATACATTTTTATGTGAATTTAAAATTTCCAAGAGGCCGCTTGGAAACAAAATGGTGGGTTAAGTTGACAAATATATGAAATGTATTTGTGAGATAAGTCTACTGTACACATAAAGTTTGAATTAATTCAAAATCTCAAAAGTCATTGTGTTGAAAAATTAAGTGGCTGCCACTTCGATCAAAATGGTAGAGAAAGTTGCTCATCTAAGATATCGTTGCAAATTTGAAATTTTTTTTTTTTTGTAGAAATTCTTTCAAAGAGGCTTAGTAAGTTGAAAAAAAGTTAGTTTTCTGCATTTCTAGTTTATTTTAGCATTAAAATAGCCTACTTTAGCCTTAATTTAGTCTAATTGAGCCTTAAAAACGCATTAAAAAGATCCAGTAACGCAGGTAATAGATTTGGCGCCAAATTTGGCGACTTTTCCCCTATGGCGAATTTTTTGGCGACTTTTGGCGAGAAAATACTAATTATCGATATACCAAAGATGGACGCAATAACGTGAATGGTTCACGAGTTACGTGGATTTTCTAGATTTTTGTTGTTTGAATGATAAACCCATTTTTCAACTTCGATTTGAATTGATTAAGTATTTCTAATGTTACCGTGATAACAAATTTTCAAGTGGCTGCAGTTGGAAACAATACAATGGAACAAGTTGCCCAGCGAACATATCCAAGATATTTGAAGCATAGGTCTACTGTCCAATTGTGGTTTAATTCAGTGCCGTGTTTGAAAAATAAATTTTATGGCAAATTTTCAATAGGCAGTCTAAGTGGTTGCAACTTGGACACAAAATGGCAAAACAACTTGACCAGCGAAATCATCCAGTGTACTTGTATAAGTTCCTTATCCAGTTCTAGTTCAAATTAAATCAGTATTTCTAAAATTATCGTCATAAGAAATTTTCAGGTGGCACCACTTGGAAAAAAACGCGGAGTGAGATGCCCAGCGAACTTATATGAGATATTTGAAGGATAAATCCACTACCCAAATTTGATGCGAATTGATTCTGTATTACTAAAGTTACCATAATGACAAATTTTCAAGTGGCCGCCACTTGGAAATAAAATTGCGGATCAAGTCACCAAGTGAACTTTTCTTAGATATTTGAACCATAAGTTCACTATCCAACTTTTATTTGAATTAGTTTAGTATTTTAAAAGTTATCGTGATGGCATATTTTCAAGTGGCAGTGTGATTTCAAGTGGCTGGAACTTAGAAACAAGATGTCGGGACAAGTTGCCCAGTGAAAACATTCAAGATAATTATATGATAATATCACTGTCCAAATTTGGTTCGATTTGGAGTACTATTTCAGAAGTTATCGTGATTTTAAATTTTCCCTGATTTCAAGTGGTCCCGCTTAACTTAAGATATCTGCCACTTTATTAAAAATGGCGGATATAGTTTACTAATAAACTTCATTGAGATCCTTATATGGTCTGTATTTACATCAAAATTCAAACAATTTCGGAATACGCTTTTTACAATTTAAATTTGAAATTTTCAAGTGGTCTGAAAACAAAATGGTGGAGGAACTTGTTAACAAACTCATCTAAGATATTTATAAGATAAGTTAAGACACTGTTCAAATTTGGTTCCATTTGGAGTATTATTTCGAAAGTCATCATGGTTTTAAATTTTCAAGTGGTAGCCTGATTTCAAGTGGTCCCGCTTAACTTAAGATATCCGCCACTTTATTAAAAATGGCGGATAAAGTTCATTAATAAAATTATTTGAGGCACTTGTATAATCTATGTATGCATCAAAATTTAAAAAATTTTGGAATACGCTTTTTACAATTTGAATTTGAAATTTTCAAGTGGTCTCCACTTGAAAACAAAATGGCGGAGCAACTTGGTTAACAAATTCATCTAAGTTATTTATAAGATAAGTTAAGACACTGTCGAAATTTGGTTCGATTTGGAGTATTATTTCAGAAGTTATTGTGATTTTAAATTTTCAATTGGTAGCGTGATTTCAAGTGGCCCCGCTTAACTTAAGATATCTACCACTTTATTAAAAATGACGGATAAATTTCATTAATAAACTTCATTGAGACCCTTATGTGGTCTATATTTACATCAAATTTCAAACAAATTCGGAATACGCTTTTTACAATTTGAAGTTGAAAATTTCAAGTGGTCTCCACTTGAAAACAAAATGGCGGAGCAAGTTGGTTAATAAACTCATCTAAGATATTTATAAGGTAAGTTAAGACACTGTCTAACTTTGGTTCGATTTGGAGTATTATTTCGGAAGTTATAGTGATTTTAAATTTTCAAGTGGTAGCCTGATTTCAAGTGGTCCCGCTTAACTTAAAATATCTGCCACTTTATTAAAAATGGCGGATAAACTTCTTTAATAAACTTCATTGAGACCCTTATGTGGCCTGTATTTACAACAAAATTCCATAAAATCTTGCTTTAAATATGCTTTTTATAATGTCGGTTTGAAATTTTCGAGTAGTTGCCACTTGAAAACAAAAAGTCGCAGCAACTTGGTTAACGAGCTCATGCAAGATATTTATAAGACCAGTTCACTGTCCAAATTTGGTTTTATTTCGAGTATTATTTCGGGAGTTATCGTGATGACAAGATTTTCATTATAGGTAGATAGATACATAGATAAACGAAGTGATTGCAATCCGCGTTTGTAATGATCGATAGATGGCGCTTTCCCAACTGCAGTTGTTAGTAAATATAATAGCCACACGTGTAATTATTATTTTTTTTTCTTGTTGTTCTATCATTGTTTCAGAGTGAAAGCTTTCAGTGGTGTGATAATTTCACCTTAGCCCACCAGAGGGCGAGCATTTCATTACAATCGCGGATAGGTCGATTTCTAAAGAAATCAACCTAATAAATAATTTAATGAAAGTTTAGAAGTTAGAATTTCTAATTTTATTATTATTATTGTTGTTGTTTTAGTGGACCACTCAACTCCACAAATTGTAATGGAATTTAACTTCACGAGATTTTAAATAAATTAATCAGTAAGTTCCATTTTTAAACGAAGCATATTCTTTAAACCAACACTATAAGTATTAGCTTTTGATCAAAATTGTATTTTAACTTTTTAGTTATATTATTTTCGATTAGATTTATTATGGATAAATTCTCAGGAAAAGAGGTATTCTTAATTTCTTTTAAATAAAGTATTCTAATATTTATTATTAGTGTATAATTTTAGACCCTTATCAAATAATTTCAGGATCTATTTTTATAACAATTTGTTTGAATTCTATTTGTCACAAAGATTTACATTTTTATGAAATAACCCAATATGTTTAGTTATTTAAAATTAGAATAAAGTTATTTATAAACATTTTTGCCTTATTTTTCGTACAAATCGTTACAATTAAGCAAAATCCTTTAATTTGTGGTATATTTTAATTTAAAAGATATCTGACTGCTTAATACTAAAGTAATTTTAAAATATAGATAAAAAAAATAATTAAAAATGTATCCAGACTTTCTTAAAAATACTAAAAAGTAAAAACATGCCAATATGGTCTTGTTGTGTATTCCATTTTTTAAAATTTCTTGGAATTATTTATTAAGCCACAGGAAAGCCATAGCTATATAAGAATATTATCAGAAAGAACCTTACTGTAACTAACTTTTCTAAATGCATAAAATGAATCTAAGATTTAGGTTTTCGTTTCTAAGTAACACATAACTATACTGTCGAGAGACAGATATATGGTAAACAAAAGAACTAATTTACATATTCTCCTCAAAATTGTTATTGATTCTCATTAACATAGATAGGATGTTTTCATGAACAAATAAAATAAAATAAAAAGAACGACGTGGGTTTAATCATGTAACAAGTTCTGTAAAAACGCTTTCTCTCTCTCTTTTTCTTAGCATGTACATGACAAATTTTAAATATTGTTATAAAATAGTAGATAATTGTGTTTATTATCTTTTTCGAAGATAAATTTCAATTAAAATTAAAATTAAAATTAACACAATAATGTCTCTTATTGGTTATGATAATAAGAAACCATCTTGAATAATGCAAAATTAATATTACTTGTTTTTCGAATTTTTAGCAGAAAAATGTAATTTTAGCTTTACTGAAATTCGACCCGTATTTTCTTTTCTATTTTAAACAGGAATCTTGTACTATAATTATGGCTACATATTGTCTAGTTCAGTTTTTATTCTTATCTGTACTCGAGGATTTATTTTTGTAGTGTTTCATTTAGAATTTCTTAAAATTGTTCCTCTACATTGGATACTCCCTTTCAAACTGAAAAAAAAAAGTATTAAAATTCGTAATATGCTGTGCTAATGAAATATAAGCTTAGTTATATAATGTTCTTTTTCTATAACATATAATTTTCATGGCAATTCCATCGGAATATGTATTTTACTATGTATTAATTTAGTACAGTGTAATAAAGTAGTTAAGTGTAATATAGGGAAAACACTAATTAAGAATTAAATCATTAGCAAATGAATATAATTATAAAAATTAATTATAAAAAAAACTATTTATTTAATAAATATCTGTTTATTTAAACTAATTGCAAACAACTTAATAACTTTCAGTTTTAAATATCAAAGTCATCCTCACTAAAATGACAAGAAAACTTAAAACATAAGTAAGATAATATTAATATACATCACAAAACTGCAGTTGTTGGTATAAAGTTGTTTCGTATTAAAATCCACTTAAAACAGTTCTCTATTAGATATTTGCAACCAAGTAATAATAAACAGCTATATGTATCTAACACTGAATCGAGGACAAATACGATCTATGTATGACATCAAAATATTTGACTTAGAACTAGAAAATAAACAAGAAACTGAAAGTCAACACAAGAAATCAAGTCCTTAGGGAAATAAAAGAAAGTAAGGGAGAAGTTTGAGATGTTATCGAGTTTCAGAGTTATTCGCGTCACTTTGATTACAGAGATAATCTGCCTAAGAGCTTAGGAAGTCAACAATGAGTTTCATTTTAGCATCAGTTTTCCTTTTCACTGTTATATGGGCGAAGAATTCAGGATGCTCCACAAACAGGATGGTTTTTCGTTTTGTATACATAAACTCAAATATTTTTTCACAGAAAAAATGGCAAATTATAAATATAAACTAAATGAATAACTATTGATAAATAAATGGTGTGAAGGTGTTCACATATATATGGTTAAATTTTAATTGAATTTTTAAATAAAACAAAAATTGAATGATAAATTATTGCATTATCGCAATAAAAAAAAAATAATTAGATTTCAAATGAGATATTGTATTCACATAATTTGTTCTCAGGCATTTGAAAAAAGAATTGTTTTTAAATGTCATCGAAAATTACACAATTTTTATGATACATACGACCTACACTCTATATTAACATAAAACGATAACAGACATCATTCAGAGATCTAAATTTTGTATGTTTTATAACTAATTCGTAAATAAAATGTTTATATTTTTTTAATAGAAATATACTTCATTTTATAGGATAAAAAAATTAAATAAAGAAATAATATCTAACGGAAATTCTGACATTAAGCATAATTATACAAAAGAAAGTGCTCTCAAATATTCCTAAACAAGAAAACTCATTGTCAGAATTAATGTGTTTCAACACCGGATGTAATAATTTATTTGAAATTACGCAATATTAATGATTTAAGTTTTATGACGGCTATTCTTTAGTCAGCCTGGCGCTTGGCATAAGGCCGGCGAACTACAGGGTTAATACATTTAAAAACCGCCGTTGATAATTAAAAAAATTAACGTTGGTTTATTCTTAGAAACAAAGAATTGAAATTGGCATGCATTTTGGTGAAAAACAATGAAAGCGGAAGCAGATGGCTTCTTAACTATATTACGGAGATCAACATCATAAATGGCATATAAGGTTCTTGTGAAAAGTAATTAATTAAAATTTAAAGAAATTAGAATTAAAAAGATTTCATTTATTTCGACTTATTATTTTTTATTTATTTATATATGCTGCAAATGCTTCAAAATATTGCAATAAAAAATTTCTTATCTATTTACAAAATAAAATTAAGCTTAGTTAATTAATAAAATTTGAATGCAAATCACACAATATATCTTTACTGATAGAAAAGGAGTTAAAATATTTTATCTTTAGAAAGCATATTTCTCAAAAGGAATGAGTTGTATAGGTATTTCAATACAGAAGGACAAATAACAATCAATGATATTTTTTAAAATCGTTAAAGAGATTCTCTAGTATTATTCAAAAGACATTTTTTTCAAAAGTCTTTAACCGTGTCTTGAGAGTTAAAATTAAAATTATGTATTATGATTTGTTTTATGGTTGTTTCGAAATAAAAAATACCGATAAGAATTTCTCGTTTTATTCTGTTTAATTATTTTCGTTTCTTTATTCTGACTTTATCCGTAGTAAAAAGATAAGATAAAGAACATTAAAATAAAACAAGTTCTTAAAAGCATAGAATTCTTTCATTAGATTTCCTAATGAAAGTTATTAGTATTATGATTTATACAGTCTACAATATATTTAAATAAAAAATTGTACGAATTTAAAATTAAAAGGCACATTTTTGATTTATCAAATTTTATTCTACAAGATTTAATCTCAGTATAAAAAAAAAAAAAAAAGGATAATGTACTTTTATTTATTTATTTATTTATGTAACATTCATGTACTTTAGTGAAAACAGCAATTCTAAATTTTAATTTATTGCTGAGTAAATTTGTCTTTGATTCTCACCGTCCAAAGATGTCTTCTCAATTAAAACTTGTATTAAAAGATATATTACCAGGTACCCCATAAGTCATGTAGATATTTTAAAAATTCATAAAACTTGAAGGAATTGGTAGAATTGAATGCAGTTTAGTGCAGTTTGCGAAAAAGTTATTCTCGCAAAGAAAGATTTTTTTATTTTTTTATTTTTTTTGGTGGGGGGGGGGGGGTAGAGAAAAAAGAAGTTATATGTTTCGTCGATAGAGGGAGCTTTACGGATGGATAACCAGAAATATGAAAATAAGTGTTATATAAATTGCATAGTTTTACTGTTAACACATGTTATATCTTATTTTGCCTCGTACTTGAACATACATGCAGTTTTAATTGCGATGCTGACTTGGTTGATAAAGTGTCATTAGTGAACTTCAATTAAAACCGCCAACTGAAGTTGCAAGTAACGGTATTGTAACTCATTTATAAGTGGTCATTTGGGGGTTATGGTGGACAAATAGAACAGGATTTATCTAACTGTAAATATTTGCCTGCAGATTTTTTTTTTTTCATTGGAAAGGTGTGATTTGCTTGCGTACAGTAGTAAGAAGCCTAAATCTTCTTCCTCCCCCCCCCCCCAAAAAAAAAAAAAAAAAAAAAAACTTCCTTAGAGAATAACTTTTTTGCGAACTGCGTTCCCTTCTACCAGTTCCTTCAAGTTTTATGGATTTTTAAAATGTCTGCAGTCTCATGAGTTACCCGGTGTATGTATATACATATATTATTTTGTAAAGCACCATTTAATATAATAAAGTAATTTACTGTTGTGTTTAAGTATGTGCATCACGTGATTATTCTTATATGACTTTAATCACTATGAATACACAGGGTTATAATAAATTCTTGTATTTTTTCTTTAAAAAAATGTAGTAAATCAATAAATAAATGTGGTGTCTATTGTTTCCTGCTATTCCATTGTGCTGCTGACAACATTCGTGTTTCAATTTAGGCGTTTCCCCTGACATTCACCTGACAGCGCCATCTATAAGAACAGTTTGAAACTATTTTTTTGTCTTTTGCTAAGCAAAATTTCATTGCCTCACGATTGCTCTGATAAAATATCAAATCGCTCTGATGGGTAATTTAAAAATAATAGCGATTTGAAATCGTAACTTTAATTATAATCACCCTGAATATATAAATATTATTCCTCAAATTTATTGGTGAGAGTTGAATAAAAGTGTCCCTAAATTTGGCCACACTATTTAGAGCGCTTTAGAGCATTAGGACCGTCAAACGATTAATTTACCTAGAGTATAAGCTTTTGGAAAATTAATGTAAGTTAAATATTTAAAGAATAAATTGAATTATTTATTATAAGAATTTGATGATGCATAATTGAGAAGATACATCAATATTCATGAAATAACAATTTTAAGAATGGGATAGTTTGGAGTGGTTAAACATATTATCATCATGAAATAAAAGAAAAAGAAATGATAAACTAAATTCACAAAAGACTGAAAATATATGTTTTTAACGTAAGATAAGAAATGTTTTGGAACAAAATCAAACTTTTATGATTGCATAAATTGAAATTTGCTACGAATGTTTTCTCTTATTAGCAATGGTTTAAATATATATTGAATTTGATTAAATAAATAAATAAATAAATATATATATATATATATATGGGTGCATAAAGGAAAAGTATTTATCTCATGCTTTCATTTAGTTAAATATTTTTGATATTTATTAAATTAAATTTAAGATTTTATGTATTCAGGTTGGCTGGTTGGGTTTCACGTCGAAAAAACCGATGATGAAATAGGTTTTAGTGAAAAAATATAAACATGAGTTTTAATCTTCATAAAAGATACAGTCAAAAAGGTACTTTATTAAAATTAAATTAAATTAATTTATTTATTTATTTATTGCACTGTTTAAAATTTACTTTCAGCCTCACAAATATAATGTATCTGCATCTACCTAAACTGAAAACTTGTATTCGTAAAAGGAAGTTGTTTTATAGCTAAATTATAATTGGTTGGTTGGGTGGTTTTTAACATCGCACTAGCACTGCTCTGTGAATATTTGGCGACGGTCTGAGACTTACTTCCCGATGTTGGACCGGAGACATGCCATCGTAATTTTGATACTCCACGAAGAGGATGGATCCCCCAATTCGGTGACTTCCTGAGGTATAATTTGGATGGAAACATGGAGAACATTGAGGCCATGACAGATTTTTAGAGCGCCAGCCATCATTGGTGTACACGACGATCTTTGGCCATATCGAGTATCAAACCCACAATCTTCCAATTACGAGCTCAGCACTCTAGCGACTGGGTTCCCGCGACCCTTGTATATTCAGCAAAAGTACACTTAACTGCTTTTAAATTTGTTTGTAGTGCTGTTTTCCTAATTCTACCATTTTTTACATTTTAGAAATTCAGACTTTAGATATAGTTAGTAAAGTAGTAAATATTGTTCATTGATAGTACTATTTGTGAAAAATCAAGGCGAAAAACAATTAAAGTCAAGCAATGAAAAAACTGTTTTATATTTTTACTTATTCTTTTTTATAATTATTTATAATTATTTTTTTAATTACCAAATTCATAAGTTATCTTTTTTCTCCAGGAGATATTTCAAAAACAGATTAAATTTATGCTGTGTTTTTTTTTTTTTTTTAATCTCATTAAAATTATTATATAAAAAATATCAAATACATTTATACGGCAATAATAAGGATTTACTCAAAAGTGAAATTACTTTATTTTTATGAATTTAATCGACCAGTTAATTTATACAACCTAGTAAAAATAAAACGCTTTTAATTTACCAAGAATATATCCCAGTAAAAAAGAAAGCAAATTAATTATCAGAAGAATAGATTGAATTATTTTTCATAAGAGCTTGAACATTCAGAATTGAGCAGATATTAATATTCATGAAGTAACAACATTAATAATGGTATTGTTGGGAGTGGTTAAACATCTCATCATCACCAAATAATGAAAAAGAAAATAATAAAGACACAAAAGAATGATGAAAATATATGTGTTTAACGTAAAATAAAGAATGTTTCATAACAAAATCAATCTTTTGTGATAAGATGAATAGATATGAACAGGTATTAATTGAAATTAGCGACGAATATTTTCTCTTATCATCTCTGGTGTGATAAAATATTCTATTTTAATAAAAGTGTATTTAAAGAAAAAGTATTTTATTTTACGTTTCTATGAATACATTTTTGAAGAATTTTAAATGTATAACAAAATTAAAGGTTCTATGCACTCAGGAAAATTAAAATATAACTGCATATACGATTGTTTAAAATGTTGATTTTGTAATTCTTTTTTCTTTCTTTTTTTTTTTTTTCTTTACTTTTTCTTATCCAGAAGGTAAAGAAAGTATTGTTTTTGGGTCAAATTTTCAAAAGTAGTGAGTTTTTGTTATATTTACACGTTTTGAGGTGCCTTGTATACAAAAAATCGTGTTTTTATCGGTTGGTCTGTGTGTCTATCTGCGTGTCTGTCTGTGTGTGTGTCTGTCTCTCTGTGTGTGTGTGTCTCTGTGTGTATCTGTCTGTAATCAGCATATCTCAAGAACATATAGCAGCAGAGACTCCAAACTTGGTATTATAAATGTGTATCATATAGGGATCCTACACTTAGCTTTTCGTTGAAATGAAGTAAATGGTTCGGTTCGTGTACATTGACACTCAAGAGTATTCGAATACATTACACCATAGGTGCCAAGTCTCCCGTTTTTCAAGGGAGACTTCAAACCGGAAAATTTTTATAGCTGTGTTCGGTAATATTAATCGTCGAAAATACATATAACATATCTCATGTAAAAATACTGGTGTCAATTCTGATTTAAAAGTTAAAAATGTTGGCAGCTCTGCATTACACCTATGGGGGAAATTGTAGGAAAGTTGAGTTTAACATCTATAGCTTGCACTAAACTAAATGAAATGAATATATATTTTTTATATGCATAAAAAATGCCTCATGTAGAATACGGCAAGGAAATAATTCACTATTGATTTACAGGGCTGTATAAAAGATCTAGATTATAGAGCGACAATAGCGGAAAATTGATGGAATTGCATTTCAGGTTGTGCCGTATATTATTACTATAGGATTACATTTAGGTACACTATGTGGTTTGTACATATTCGTCAAAAGATACACAGGGTTGCAAATATTCAAGCGATAACATTCTTTTTTAATGTTAGTGGAAGTGCTTTATTATAATATTTTACCATGTCCAGGAAAGCTGCCCAGGAATGGAAATGAATTCCTCATAGACATATGATAAATAATGTGTGTTTTTAAGCTAAATATTCATTGCTTGCTTTTTATGTATTTACACGTTTTGAGGATTCCTGATTGCGAAAGTCAAGTTTTTTAAAGTTTGATCTTTGTCTGTGTGTCTTAGAGTGACTTAAAAACGAATAATTTCAGGAGATTCAAACGTTGTATTTTCAAATTTATATAAATTTGTTGCTGGAAAATTTTGATCAAGATTTGTAAGTTTCAAGGAATGTTGCGTGTGAATGATGTCTGAATAATTTTAAGTGAACTTTTAACTTAAATAACAGGTTTAAATTCTGTATAATTGTAGGTGCAGTGATGAAATGGAATGTTGAGCGGGGGGCAGTAACCCCCTTCACACAGAATTAATTATCATATAAATCTCTTCCGAAGCCTAATTTGAATTGTTTAACATAGGTTTACATGACAGTGCTCGTTATCTTACTTCTTAATCTCCAACCTGTAATTATAATATTAAATTTAAGGGTAAGAGAAAGACGTGTGAGTGACACACCTTTTTTTTTTTTTTTTTTTTTTTTTTTAATTTTACATCTTTTTACTTTAAATACAGTTAGTAAAAAAAACAGATTTCTTTTAATGCCAGTAGTATTTCAAAAACTCGAAGCAAAATACAATCAATGACAAAAAAAAAAAAAAAAAAAAAAAAAAAAACACACACAAAAAAAAAAGTTGGTATAAATTTATACTTTATTACTTTCTTTATATTTAATAAAAAATACTAAGGTTCGAAAAAAATTCTACTTTCCATTTTCGGTTGATTTACATATTTTGTGAGATCACGAATTCAATATAACAATTTTTTGAAAATGCCTGTCTCTTTGTTGTTTAAAATTCTATGCCTATGTATGTGATAAAAATTGTGTGGAAACTCTTGATGAAGAATTAAATTGCAGAAATGACATTACACATATGTAGTTGCACCTTACCATAAATTATTGTCTGTCATATTTTGGTGCGAATCGCTGAACAAGGGCATTGCCATTCCGCTTTTTAATAATATTAAATTTGGCAGTATAAGACAAAATTCCGTATAAATGTACGCAGTGAAAATTACTTTTATGCTCTTTATATTAATTTTATCACAACATACTATTTATATTTATATTATAAATCTGTCCGAATTCACCAAAGGGAACTTAAACTAATTAAGAGCACCAGTGACACACTTTTTTAAATAGATGCACAAATATTCTACAGAACGGTGAAGTACATTTTTTGAGTAATATTTCTTACTAGAAACATTTTTATGACATATTTAGATTGAAGTTTTAAAAATTTAAAAATGATTTGAAGGAAACTATATATGAAATTTTAAATTCTATTAATAATGATTGTTTTCGAGGATATAAAAATAATATTATATGTATGCAAAATTAACAAACTTTGAACAGAAATAGTTCAAAATAATTATTCAGTGAAAAGTTTCAGTGTGATAAAACTGGGGCAGATGTATTCAAATCCTATTATTTAAAAAATAATTTGGTATTGGTAATGAGTAATACAGTAGTGTCAAACAAAATTTTTTTATCAGTGTCATTAAATTGTTGCTGATATTTGGACTGTTCACAGGGCAATTCGATTAACTCCATTAAACAAACTAGTATGTTGTGGCCACCACATGGCTTTCTTCAATATTTTCCTATACAAATTCACTCAGTACTTATAATTAATTAAAATTATTATATATATAAAAAAAAAATATCTTTCACGATAATGCATACGATTTCCATATTAGAGAAGTAGTATAACACTAAATATCCAAGAAATGTTCATTTTAATCTCAATATTAAAAAATAAAATAAAATAAAATAAAAAATACGATTTTTTTGTTGAAAATTAAAAAGTTAAAAGTAGTTTTTTTTTCGTTAAAAATGAAAAAAAAATCTATAACTTCGTTTTAAATTATCACAGATCTATAGCTCAACCATTCGTTTTAAAGGTATTGACGAGACCTTTCCAAAGATACCCATCTTGAAAATGGGTACTTCCACCCCCCTGGAAGGAAGTACCCCCTAGGGAGAAGCGATGCCCCCATATGCACAAATTTTTTTTCCTAGTGAACTACTACTATTATCAATAGTTCATATTTTATTTTACAATCACAAGTTAAAAATAACTCTCATTATGTACATTTATACGAAATTTTGTCCTATACTGCCATGTTAAAAATTTAGAAAAAATGCGATTACAGCGCCACCTGTTGAGTAAATGATCTCCAAATCCAATCAGCACCAGGCTATGGCAGGGTCCAACTAAATACTAAGTTTGGTTAAATCCCGTTTATTGGTTCGTGAGATACAGTATCCACACAATTCGTGATACACACACACAGACAGACATTTTCTAAAAACTATCAAATCGTATTCAGGACATCCCAAAACGTGGAAATCCATCGAAAACCGGAGTTCGAAGATTTTCAAGAATGCAATAATTTCTCTATATTACATATAGAAGAAAGTTAAAATGAACGAATGTAATGAAATTTTCACTATATTCGTTCATTTTCTATTTTACGGAATTAACCAATTTGTCCTGTAAAAAACTCATTTGAAAGTGTAATTAATTTAAAGCCAATTCCGAGACGGAAAACAATATAATTAGTACATAAAATATATATAAATCAGATTATCTATATATATAAAAGAGTACTTCCTGAGTGAGTGAGGGGGGGGGGGGTGATTCATCATCGCCCAGACCAGACCCCTGGACCTACAAGCATGAAATTTTGTAACAATGTTCGTTCTATGACGTAGGCATCCACTAAGAAGCGATTTTACAAAATTCGCCCTTCCAGGGGAGGTGGGGGGTGGGCGAAACGTGATTTCACAAAATCCTTCGTATCTCAAACAAAAAAACAGATATCCGTAAAATTTTTGCTTTAAAATATAGCTAATACAAATGTCTAAAAACCAATTTCTGGAATTTTCAAAATTCGGTCCCCAAGGGGGGCGGGGGGGGGGGGGCAAAACGTGATTTCACATGCGTAAAACGTGATTTCGCATAATCCTATATATCTCAAACAAAAAAATAGATATACGTGAAATTTTTGCTCTAAAATTTAGTTAATGCAAATAACTAAAAACCAATTTCTGGAATTTTAGAAATTCAGCCCCCAGGTTGGGCAGCAGGGGGGAGGGGGGGCTATGGGTCAAAAACAAATAGAAATACAGTTAGGGCGTTCAAAATTTATACAGATAGGTTTTAGAGGCCTGCAAGTCGAATGAGGATATTTTAGATTGTGTAAAGTTATTAGGAGGGGAGATGGGGGGCAAAAAATAAAAATAGAGTTAGATCGTTCAAAATTGGTATATAGAGGTTTTCGATTGCGGATATTTTCGAATTTGTAAAATTATTAGGAGTGACGGGAAGGGGGGGGGTGGGGCGGTAAGGGGGCTATGGGCAAAAACAAATAGAAATACAGTTAGGCAGTTCAAAATTGGTACAGATAAGTTTTAGAGGCCTGCAAGTCGAATGGGGATATTTTCGAAAGTGTAAAGTTATTAGGAGAGCCGGGAAGGTGGGGGGGGGGCGGAGGGGCAAAAAAAGTAAAATAGAGTTAGATCATTCAAAATTGGACCTACCAAAATCGATACCTACAAATCGATTGCGGATATTTTCGAATTTTTAAAATTATTGGGAGGGGCGAGAAGGGGGGGAAAGGAGGGGCAAAAAATTAAAAATAGAGATAGTTAATTAAAAACTGGTGCATAGAAGGTTTTGATAGCTACAAATCTATTGCGGATATTTTCGAATTTGTAAAATTATTAGGATAGACAATGAGGGGGGGCGAAGGGGGAAAATAATAGAAATAAGAGTTACAGCATTTTGGGATTTTTTCCGAAGGCAGTGAGAACCCGGTGCGGCATTTTTCCTAATCAGATTTTTTTTTCTTTTTTTTTTCACGTGATAAAAATGAATGCAATTTTGAGAATTCAGTAATTAGAGTGATTCATTTAAAAATAGGGACCAGCGAAGCGGGCGTTGCCATCTAGTGTAATATATTTTAAAAGAATGATCTTCAAACATTGATGGATTAAGAGGATTTTGGAAAATTATTTAACAGATATTTATGTTAATCTGCAAAAAAATGTTTGTATTTTCATTAAGTCACAAAATATTGATTGTTTACCTTAAGCATGTATCATAAATGCTGAAAGAGGAAACAACATTGCTATGATATGCTTAGAAATGAGTCCAAATTTACTATTTCAATAATTCCCAATTACGTATGCACTTATTGTCCTTCACTACGGTATGTTTGTGAATCTCAACAAAAGAAACTGCGCCTCTATTTTAAGGTAAATACAAGCTTTTTCATTTGTCGCTCCGTTGTGCAAGTGGTTAGAGCGCCATGTTAGTAATCCGGTGGTCCCACGTTCGATACCCTGAAGGTCCGGAGTGTTATTTTTTCCAGACAATTAGTAGAAAAGCTATCGATTGATAAAAGAAAATTTATCGTTGACTACACCGTATCCTAAGAAGTTTTTTCTTACATCTCTTTTTGGAAGAAGAAAAGAATTTTTTGTGGACTACAAGCGCCCTCTATTGGGTGAAATATTCACTAAAATGTCAATGAAACAATAGAGAATTTGCACGTTTTCCGATTTTATTCTTATATAATAGAATAGGAAAAGGTAAGAAAATAAATACAAACATTTTCTTTTTTTGATATCTAATTACTGATTTATAACAATTTTAACATCGCACTATTTACTCTATCGAGAAAACGCAGTATAATATATCGTGACGTCACTCTTTATGACAACAAACGGGAGTAATCGTTGTTTACATTCAATTTTGTGCTTTTCTTTTCTTCTTGAATCAGTGAAATAGGTTTTGTATTTTATAATAATGACGGATATTAAAAAATCCTAGTATAAATATTGTATTGTACCACTCTGCACTAATACAACGACTAAATGTTTCTCAAGAGCTATTCTTTAGCGTTCCACAGAATCCTATTAAACGAAAACATTGGACAACCGCCATGAAAAGAAAGCAATTGGAAATAATGATAATGAAAAATGACGATAATGGTATTAAATGATTATAAGATGAAAAAGAAATGCTCAGAAATCACATAAATGATTGATAATTACGAAAGTTAAAACGAATTGCTGCTTGCTAACTAGGCTAACAAAATGTAAACATTGAAGCATCATAAAGTGTGACGTCAGACAGCGTTTTGAAGTCACGTGATTTTTGGTTAATTTTAAAGTTATTTTTGAAATTAATGAGACCTTTTTTTGCATTTTTAATAAACTTTTTGTTTTTATGAGCCTAAAATTATCATAAAAATAGGATTTTGTTCAAATCCCCCGTGTGTGCAAATTGTCCATTAACAATACAAAATAAAAAGAATTATGAAAAACACATAAACATTAACCAAATCAGTAAAATGTTAAGTTATAATATAAAAAAATAACAATAAACTAAAATAATAATAAAAAAGGTGCCTCAAATGAATAATTAAATTCCAGATATTGGCCCTTAATCAGAAAATGAAATCACAAAACTTGTAAGCAATCGTGTGGTGCTGCCATCTGTTGTCAATTTTAAGAAATAATTTATCTTTTCTTAACACAGTTCAAATTTCCCCAATTTTGGTTAATAAACAAAAAAGCTACATTTTTTTTTTTTTTTTTTTTTTTTTCAAATTAAATTTTATTCTAACATCGAAAAGATTTATATGATACGCTATAATAAGAATTTGGGTTTTAAATGTTTTTTTAAATAGATTATTATTGCAATGCAATGACCTGAAGATTCATGAACTCGTGGTTATTTTGAAAAAATAAAAAAAATCTTAAAGAATATTGTTTTCTGCAAAAGTGTGTATACACATTCAACAAACAACAGACTGTAAACCAAAACAAGTGGGGGCAGTTATTAATATACCAAAGAGAACGATATTTATATTATTAAATATCTCAAGAGAGATTAACGGGAAACGTCTTCAAACTATGTAAAATATATTGTGGATATATATATATATAAGAGCACGAAGCTAATTATCTCAACTGAAAACTTTACTTCGTCAAATAAAAAGCCTTTATTATAACTCTTTTTCATAAAACGTTTCCTCAGGAAAATTCTGAGCACTTAACTTATTATTACATTCTTGTAAAGTATGATATATCTGTAAATATCAGGTAATTATACAGATGTAATCATACAGTTTACTATACTACGGTATATATCATTTTTTATTTTATTTTATTTATTTTTACTTTTTTACTTCAAAATAAGATACTCCTATTACTTTAAACTCTAATTACATACACAAATAGAAATTAAACTGATGTTGTTTTCGTATTTTTTTTTTCCTAATCTGCATTAATTATGATTTCTGTCAAGTGCATACAAATGCATTAAGTCCATAAATAGCTTTTCAAAAATTGATACATGACTTAATATAGTTATATTTTTTATCAATCTTGAAATTAAATATTTAATTAAAAAAAATATCGAAAAGTTTAAAACCTTTATGACTAAAATTTTGCAATAAAATATAACAATATTGTAAAATCCTATCAGAGTATTTCATTTTACTAAACTTTTACTAATTTTTTTTATTAAATACAATTCCTAATATTTCTATCCTAACAAAATACTATGATAAGACTTTATTGATAAATTTTATAAACGAATACCGAAAAAATCATAATACTTCTTTTCGTACCGCAACAAAACCTTATCTGTAAAGGACGAAACTTTTACGCGAATATTTTGAACAGTACTTTAAAGAAACTTTCCTTACACATTTTTTTCCCTCGAAACATTCAAACTTTGCATTGCTTTTAGATAGCGTTCGTTATTCACATTTGAGGAATAAAAATACTCCATCCAGAATAAATTGGAAAATCAATTTTTCTTTTCACAGTTATCTACTGCCATAAGTATTTTGCCTCAGATATTTTCGAAAATGTTTCTCGAGTCAGTTTTTTTTTAAAACAGGCAGGATAACATTTATGCCACTTAACCTGGTGTAATAAAAAGTTACTCATGTATATAATTTACTTAATTATATGTTTAAGAGTAAATTTGCAAGTGTTTATGTGTTTAGCAATTTATTATATATATGTATTTGTTTCACGAATTGACAAAGTTATAATTACTATTAAAAAATGAAAAAAAAAAAAAAAATGAAGGTTAAAAAATCAAAATTTATCTCTATTATTTTGATTTACACACCGGCAACGAAAGTAAGAATTCACGTTTAAAAACAATAATAAGAATAACAATGTTAGCAATAATAACAATAACTCTTTTTGTATTAACAAAATTTAAAAAGGATTTTGCGTATTTGTGTTTAACTACTTAAATTCCATTAGAGTAATATATATAAGTAATATATGCGGACATGTATCGAATGATTGCTTATGATAAAGTATTTAACCACGAATAAGTAAGATACATTTGTTAGATAAAGTTTTAGCGGGAAGCGAAAAGGGGACGCTCACTTTTTATACATAGAAATTTTTATACTTATGAAGTGGGGTAAGAGCAACCACTATGTAGGTGGAACCTCGCCTGATGAGGAAAAAAGATTTTGAATCGACAAAAAAAAAAAAAAAAAAATCACTTATCACCTAGCATCGGAAGTGGAGCCGGATTTTATATAAATCGATTCTGCTTAAAAAAGTGGATGCTAGAAAGTCAATATTCCTGGAGGATACCAAAAGGTTGGTAATTCCACTCAAGGAAGATCAGAATAGAGAATGCCTATAACCTGATTGATGTTTAAAGAAAACATGAGGCTCGGAGAGCAAGTGGAGCACTGTCGCTCAGATTATTACGAAAGATTGAGCAGATGCTATAGCACCTGAAGCCAGTTATGAAAAATTCTGATTGATTAAATGAAGGTCAGCAGTTAGTTGTAGGAGTTTTAGAGATGTGACACTGCTATCAGACACTACAAAAAGAAAATATCGTAGATCTGATAGCTGCGTAGAATTGATGCGGCGTACCATAAGCTTATAAAGCAACACCAAAGACTCACCTAACCTAAGAAGGATGAAGTTCAAGAACTAATTAAGGAAATGGAAGTGACAGGCGTCATCGATGAGTCGTCAGGAACCTGGGCTCTGTCAACAGTAATAGTTAAAATAACAAACGAAGCAACGTGTTTCTGAGTCATGTACACGAAACTTAAAAATGCAACGAAACAAGATAATTAACCTTTTTCCATATCTTCAGCTTATTACATGCACAGAGTGGTTCCTAGTGGTTCTTTACATTAGATCTAAAGTGTTGATTCTTGGAAGTTGAAATCCCACCTAAAGATAGGGAAGATACAGCCTTCATCAACAAATAAGGACTCTGGCAATTTAAAGTGATGCCTTTTGCATTACGCAATTCTTCTCTTACATTTGAAAGACTAATGAAAATTGTATTGTGTTGACTGCCTTCTAAAACCTGTTTAGTTTATTTGGTTAATATTATCATATTTGGAAGAATGTTTTAACAACACCTAAGAACTGTCAGACATATTTCAACGTATTAAAATCACTCATGTTTATGAAAACTGGAACACCATGAAAGAATTGTAAAAAATTACAACTCCTTTTAAATTACAACAGCTGGAATTCCGAGTTTTCTAATTCTTGTCGGCCTACTGCTTCCAAACTCGCATCATTGTGCTGTTATTACGCTTTATGCGATATCTGCTATAGCACGATAGGAAAATCCTCTTACACGAACGCCAATGATTTTTCTCGTTCAAAGAACCATTGTTATGGCTCACCTAACGTTCACCACTAGCAGATAACTATAGGCTATTTCGAACGTCCCGCTACAGCTCTTTATTTATACGATTTTAGCAGCAGTTCAGAGGGCATTTTTCAGCCTACACATAAGTGGTGACTCTGTAATTTTAATCGGTGTATTAAAACACTACAATTTCAATTTGCTGAAAATTTTCGCTCAATCGCATGACTCCTTCATGATGTTACAATTTTTTCAAACATGAGTGTATGATGTCGCTGTGAGGATACAGATGTTGCAAGGTTGTAAGCCGAAAGTGATTGGAATCTATCATTCAGCTTCGACTATGCATCCAATTATAAAGCGATGTAAAGGGACTATCTGGTATTTGGATTCTTCAAAAAGCGAAGCAGTCTTTTAACGGATCAAACCTTTTCTTACTTCAAATGTACGATTGAAGAAAAGTAGATTTAAGTAAATGGGAACATAAATAGCATTTCATTCACCTCCGTTGAGGTGGGAATTAACGGCAAACTTAAGGATTTAGCAACTTAGTGAACAAATTTGACGAAAAGTACTAGTTTAGTGTTCTCAAAGTTTCATTGCTTCATCTTAAACATCAGCTGATTTCTGCAATTTCCCATTAGATTCTAGCAAGTAACCTTTACGAAACAAATTCCACTGGCGAATGGTATAAAAAAAAGGAAGATTAACTATCGGAGTCAGTTGCGTTCTGAGACGCTGTCAAGCAACTGGCCTTTGTTTAAGAATTTTGCTAATTCTTGTTTTGTGGAGGATTTAACCTTTTTCTCTGTTGCTCTTGTGGACAACATACTATTCTAATGGATTGTTTCTACAATATTCGATGAATAGTGACTCTTATGTTACTAAGAATTCTAAAAAAATGCTCACTCATAACTCAGTTTTTTGCCGATTATTTCGCATTTTCTACGATTTTTTATCGGAAGAGTTTCTGAAATTATGGATGGTTTTACAGCTATTACTTGTTTAAAGCATTCAAGAATGGAGTTTGAGTAACAAATTTGAAGAAATAAGGATGAACGCAGTTTTTATTTGAGCAACATTTTTGTTGTGATGCGGTCTGTACTTATAGAGATTCTAAGTTATATGCCAGTGTGGCAATTTTATTGAACTGTTTCGAGAATATTCGTTACATTTACAGTTTCATGGGAGATTTTTTTAAAAATACGTTAAATAATGTTCATCCATCAACCATAACCTGCCTGTTGAACATAATATGGCTGTTGTTTTATGAACGACTTATTCACATCCCTAACAGCACAAAATGTTCCAGAAGCGTAACAATCATATAACATTGGAACATTATAAATATTTCAGAAACGTTTAAAAACTTTCAGATTGCTTTCCGATTAGTTTCAAAAACGTAGAAATGTCCGCGTTCGTAACAAAAAATCGGATACGTAACAGAAACGTTACAATCACTTAACAGATAGAAAATCAAAAAGGGCGAATGTTTCAGAAAGGTATCAGAGTGCATACTTAAATGTGTTACGTTTTTGAAAGATTGTAAGCTTTTTGCAACATAACTGAAGCTTTCTGTGCTGTATGGGATAAGGAATGTCGGAATATTTGTAGCAGTATAAAAATCATCGATGGTTTGTATATAGGGACAAAACTATATCTGTGAATTACGTTTTAAGAAAATTATTTAGATAATACACATTTATATAACGTTGTACTGCTCAAATTATAATGAAATCGACATTTATTATTCACATTATAGAAAAAAGGATTTCTGCACAATATGGTATGATTAGCCATAAAGTTTACAGGGCAACACAATACTATTCATCTAGATAAAGGTCTATAACTGGAAAACATTACATTTGTTTTTTCTTTTGTACAAGCGTTTTTAAGATATTCCAATAAAATTAAATAGAGATTACGACTGTCTCTCTATCCGCGTTTTAATTTCCACGAATATTTTTAGAATTTCTTAAAATTAATTCGTGTAATTAATTTTCACAATCGTATATTATCTTTTATAAATAATATAAACACAACTAATTTGCGTACAGGATTCACAAAAGATTTGGGATGCATTACAGACCATAAGAGGTACATTTTAAAATCATAATTTATTAGCTTTATGCTACATGCAAATCACGAAATTAATATATTTTTTTAATACACACATAACCACTTTTTCAAGTAAAATATAACTTGCGTAATATGTTTATTTACAGAATCCGGCAAAGATATTCTTCTTATCAGATATAATGGTAAATTACTCAAGGTATATTTACTGAGTTGTGATAATTTATTTTTTCATACGTATTAAAAGTTTAGACTTAGACAATATACAAGGTTACAAAAACAAAATCTTTTAATGTTTTCTTCTTAGAAATAAAACTGTAAAGATGTTTTTGTAAGAATCTTTGCTGTATATCTAAAACAAAATAAACGTTTGTAATCGGGCTGTTCGTAAAGTATTTAATAAAAATGGGTTGGAACTACTCAAAATAAATTCATTATATATATACATATATATATATATATAAAGTAAGAAAAAAGGTACAACAATAAATGTCTCCAATTTTCTCTTTTCTTAATAAAAAATAAGATGTTTTTGCGGTATTTTCATGGAGTCAAATGCATAGAAAGTTAAACATTGTTAAAAGTACGTATAACTAGAAAGTTTTTATAGTATATGTGAACCAAACGTTTTTCTTTTTCTTGGTTCTTTTTTTCTTTTTTCTGGCATAACGTATTTTTCTAATAACGAATTCTTTTCAACACAAACGTACAATATTTTGAAATGATTATCTCGTTCTTTCTTATTTACTTACGCATTTCGCTAAGTATCCCATTCTTTAACATGATAAAGATTCAACTAAAATATTTTTAATAGGGCTAAAAGAAGATTTCTTTTTGTTCTGACTCACTTAGCGTTACGCCAGGCTCTCAAATATTCATAGACCTATAAAAAGTTTAACTTTGTTTTTCAGAGAAACAATTCTCTTCAAAGCACTCTATACATTGTTTTCAATTAAACGTTGTGTTATACGATAGTGTAACTACTACATACTAAAATGACTGTTTAAATTAAGGAAGTTTTTTATAACGTGTACTATTATTATGCTTGCCAAAATAAACTGTTCAAGAAACAGGAAACCTGTGATATGCATTTCTGTTTAATTGTCAAACTGGTCTGATTCTGTAAAATGAAAGCATAAAAAGTGAGTTTTTTTCTTTTTTCTTTTTTTCAGACAGATTAAATATGACGTAAAGCGATTATATACCATCCTCAGTATATATTTCTAAAGAAACGAGTGTGAAACCGGTAACACACTCATAAGATACGTTCTTCGTTTGTTCATAATCGAGAGTTTCTTATTTCTATAATTGTTGGACAGAAATATTTGTAGTTCTATTACTCAAGTATATTAGCAGTATAATTTCATGAATATTTTTCATCATCTAGGAATAATATGTTGATATTCAAGATACTTTAATTTAGAATTTTCCGTATAAAATTTAATTTTGGAGTAAAGCTTAAGAAAGGGAGATTAAATTTGCATTTATTTAAACTGAAATCAATTATAGTATCCTTGCTTTAATGAAAATTCCTCACATTTTCCTTTTTAGATAAACGAAAATGACATTTTCAGAAGAATAATTCATTCCGGATAAATGAATTGAAATTCGTAAAACGGCATATCTTGAAGGATGGATAATTGAGGAAAATATTTTAACAGAAACAGTCAACTAGAATTTTATAGAGAATAAAGTAGTTTCTGAATTCTTCGAATTCTTCATCATTTTCAGTAAATTCTTTAAATTTCTTAGTTTCAAATGTAAATGAACATTTGTGTTTTTAAAAAAAATGTAATAAAAATGTATGTATTTTTATAAATTTAATTGCTTATTTTATTTTTATTTTATTATTCGTGTTAAAATAATTTCTTTAAAAGATTTCTTGTTTTCTTGTTTCTGTTGCAAATACAAGAAAAATAAAAAAATGTAACGCCTGTAAATTTCATGTTGTAATGTTTAAAAAAATGCCTCACGGATTTTTTTTTTTTTTTTTTTTTTTTTTTATGATAAACTTTTAACTATATCTGTAGATAATTATAAATGTTTGTTTAAATGTATGTGTGTTATAATGTCAATTAAACAAACGTAAATTTCGTTTTAGAGTTCATTTTTCAAAAATTTTGCACTTACAAAGGAAATACTGATTCTTAAAGCGAGTAAATGATATGGATAATTTTAGAGGTTATTAGGATTGAATGTTTTTCTTTTTGATGTTGATACATTATACACAGAAATGTACTAAAGAAAGAAGCAGAAAAAAAAAATCAGTCCTCGATTATATCATGTATTTATTTTTAAATTTAAATTTGGAATGTAATCTATATAAATAAAGAGAAGTATATTTCTGTGTGTGTGTGTCTGTGTGTCTCTGTGACTGTCTGCGTTCTGGTGCTCACACTACCGATCACAGAGCTACGAAACTTGACAGGTGGGTACCTGAGACCTGATAGGTGTGTACATCATCAAGGTTTTTTTCAAACTTGGGATTGGAATTTTTAAATTAATTTGTTTTCGATTTTTCTGCAGGTAGTGGGATACTGGACCTGATGCAGTGAGGGCGGAAAAAGACCTGTCGTAGGCGGCGGGTACCTGAAGCGAGGTTTCCAGCGATTTCAATGTAGGTAATTTTTTTTCTAGTTTTTATTTATAATGTGATATAAAAAATAAATAGCGATTCATTTCATTTAAAAATTCATTTAAATATAGTGATCAGCAAAGCGGGCGTAGCTTACTAGTAGAAAATAATCGAATCTCAGAAAATATACAAACTTTTTTTTTTTTTTTTTTTTTTTCAAATATATGTTTTTAGAGTTATAAACAAAAATGTAAATTTTATGTTTTTTTTTTTTTTTTTTTTTTTTTTTCCCCTTTTAAACCCTTTTTTTTTTTTTTTTTTTTTTTTTTTTCAAAATCTTACTCGAGGTCTGCTTACTCGAGCTAATTAGCACTATGCAAGCCTATAGTGTCACAACTATGTTTTATTGTATCAAGTTAATTGAATACTCTTTTAAAACCATCCGTATTATTCCTTTCGTCGTAAAAATTATCCTCTACTTAGAATGCTTCGATACGATTATATAAAAATACACGTACAGTAGGTGACACGTACAGTAGGTGTCCAAATTATTAGATTTATTTATTTTATTTTATTTTATTTATTTATTTATTTGGACATATTTTTCGATTATTTAAAAAACAAATACTAGACGAAATAGCCTGAAACTTCATACAATTAAACAGAATTTCAAAACTCATATTTTCCATTATCGATTTAGTCCAGAGTGCTATTAGAGGACCAAACATTAATTATAGAAGAGTGGAAATACACTGTATCACAAAACGCTACAAATGACTGGTAACTTTAATACATTGTTTTACATACGATGTACAATATTTGTATGTTTTGGTTCGGGAATTGTGCAATTATATAGGCAAATATATATAGGGGAGACCCGTGTACCTATGGGCCATCATGTACCTAGGGCCACTCCACTTTATTTGAATAATATTTAATTTTAAGTTTTAACACTCAATTGGGCGAGTAACAACACCAATTGCTACTTTTACAACTACTTTGGAACTTTTGAGGAGAGAGTTTTGAGATGTTACATGAAGAAAACGAATTTACATGGGTTGAAGTAAAATTTTGCAGCTCATCTCTTTTGCTATTTTACAAAGGCAAGCCAAATATTTTTCTTTCATTTCTAGTGTATAATTTTGCTTGTTATATTGAGTAATAAATGAGATATTTAATTAGTCCTCTCTGCATGTGGATTTTTTAGTGGAAGGCATTTTGAATGAAGTTACCAAAACTTGTACCTAGGGCCACATCGCTGCCTTGTACCTAGGGCCAGTGTGTTTGGACCTTTTAACACTTTCGCAACCGCATGTTTTTGTCTTTTTGACAGTAAAGTCCGCATCTGGGCGTTTTCCTCATAAGTTACAGTTTTTCGAAACAAAATTTCCCGTATTAAGATTTATATTACAAATGGATATGCGTTATAATCATACTCTCTCTCTAATCAAAGTATTTGCATCCATAGTATACTGATTGTACAAATATGAATATTGTGTATATTTTTTAGAAACAAATAACATACAAATTGCAAAAGAAACGCCCACTGGTGGAGTTTCATATTTTCAAATGACGTGAATCTACGTCAGCGGTCGAGAAAATGGTAAGAAACACAATACAGCCTGCAGTAATTGGATGCTGGAAAACCCTGGTAAACAAATCACTATATATGACGATGCTGAAAGTGTTGGCAAGTCCTATCCGTCAGACTTTCGTGTATCCGGCATATAGCCAATAAAACAAAACACATTCACTGAGGATGGATATTTAAGTTCAAATGTGACTGAAAGCCAAGACCCCCCTCCATAAATTAAAAAAAAAATCCAGGAAGAATGTGAACCAACAATGATAGAATTGGATGTCTCTGTTTCGTGTCTTGTTGAAATTTCGAAACCTTCAACATCTAACGTCTTTTCGTGTGTTATGCTTTAACAGGTACGAACCTAAGCAAAACCTTTACCTAAAGCAAAGCTTCCCACATATATATATATATATATATATATATATATATATATATATATAAAGATGTGACCGAAAACCAGAGAGATCTAGAAATCCAAGAAACGCTCCAGAAAAAAAAATTCTGTTAGAATATCCCAAAGAAAAAAAAAAGTGAAAAATTTCGTGTTTTAAATTAAGGCAACATGATATTTATTATATAATAAATAAATATATTACTTGATATTACTTCTTTTACAAAATACATGTTTATATGCTTATTTTCTATTCATTACAAAGTTAAATCTAAATTTGAGAGAATGGCCCTAGGTACAATGAGGTCTGGACACAGTTTGCCCGGTACAAATCTTGCAATCTATTTTTAACTTTCACAGTAGATGAGAACTCGGTGACAACACAATACTTCGAAGTCAGATTTTTGAATTTTCGAAAAGCTTTCTTTTAATTAATTAAAATATGAAAATAATCTTAATAGCAATAAAATAGCCATTAAAATATTAGCTATAATTTAATTGTTGCCAAATAATAATAATAATAATAATAATAATACGAATTCATTTTCTTTCGACATAAAAATAAATACATTCAATTCAACGTGAACGTTAAAAAATTATAAAAAGTTAAATTATGCATCTCACAAAAATTGACGTCATTATCATTTAAAAAAATATATACACATTGATATATTATTTTTTACCCTCGCGTATTTTATTAATGATTCATCAGAAAATTTAAAAAGATGGTATATATATATATATATATATAATCTTGTAATTATTTTAAACCAGATTTACCACCAGTATTTTTAAAAAGGAATCTGTCACGCACATTTTTGAAGAATAAATAAAATTAAATAAACTGAAAATATTTATAAAAACCAACGTCTCCGTTGTGAAAAACTGAAGTCTTCCCGAATGTAAAGTCTCCGTTGAAAATAACGAAGAATTGGTACATATGTAACAATTTTCAGCTATTATATATATTTAAAATAAATAAATTAAAATAGTTTGATCTGTATATTTTGGTATAAAATAGATATATATCTATAAAGATTTTATGCTTTCTGAATAAGAAAGAGTCCACTCATTAACAATAAGCTTAACACCAATCCATAATCTAAAGCTTAATGATTTAATAATATAGTGCAATCAGTAATATGTTAAAGAGCCTATCTGAATTTTAAAGATTATCCTTTCATGGACTTTATTCTCTAAACCTGTTTGTTTTAATATGGCTGATTGTAACAATGGACTTAATGAGTTGAATAACAAAAAAGATGATGATAAGTGTTATCGGCTAATGAATATTAATGTCTGTTTGCATCTTTCTGAAAGCTCTATATATCATCAAAAAGAATTGATTTTATAATGTCTTATGATAAGTCTCCACGTTTTATCTAATGACACATAAATCAATCTACACATTTTTATTATCATTATTGTTATTAATAGTTAATTGGTACAATTGACTTCGCCTATTAATATAGCCTAATAAATACTTCTACCTCATAGAGGTTATATTCTTGTTTTAAAATAAACTCTTCATTCTACAAAACTAAATATAGTTAAATTCTTTAATATTTTAAGTAAAAAGTACTATTTTAATGAGTTTGTTTATTACTACAAAGATATGGATATTCTTTCTTTGTAAATATATTTGAAAATCGTGGTGCTTGGTGTGATATTCGTAAATAATACGGCAGTGATTTTTTAATTACTCCTCTTTTTAACAAATGTTTTTTATCATAAAAAAATACAGAAACAATTAATTTTTCTGTATAGAAAGAAGTATAGTTTACTGGTGTAGAATAAATTACAAGTGGGCTCTTCCGTCAGAGGTCACATGATAGAGGAAAAACAAATAGTAGACAAAGTCTTGTTTATCTATAGTGATTGCTGAAATAACATATTTTCTATTCTTATTTTTGATCAATCGTATTTAATCTATGTTATTTTTTTATACATTATCATTTTTAATCCACTTTATATCATTATTCATCCTCTTTTGTTTGCTGTATACATTTACAATCATCATTTAGTTTATGTCTGTTATTGATGTTCACGAAGAACATGTTTAATAATCTGATTTTTGGTACTTAAATCAGTAACAGTGCAATATCGTACTGCGTAAATCCATTTAGACCAGTAACTAAGTTAATTAACTTGTTGTAACACCTTTATGAGATTAAATTAAATGAAAACATTTTAAAATTTAAAATTATAATCCATAAACATTCCACAAGAAGCTATTATTTATTGCTAGATCAGTTAATGTTACAGTTACACTACAATATACAAAAATCAATTCTTATAGGTAAAAATAAATAAACACATAAAATGTTTTTTAAAAATTATTAAATTTACAAATACAATTATTCTACTGTTTACAAATGCACAATATTACTTTTATTTTATTTTATATTAAATATTAAAATTTTTGTTCTTAAAAACAATATTTAATTGAATTCAATTCTCAGAATTCGGTTATTCGTTTTGCTCTATCACGTGATTAGCAGACGACGGTGGGAAGAGCCCATTAATTAAAGTGAACGCTGTAACAAATTGAAAATTGCGCTTGTGTACCTTCAGATCTTGACAATTGTGGTCGTACAAATAACTTTTATTAAGGTTCTAAAATTTGTGTTTCAGAGATTTTTACTTAATTTTGATTTTTAAAATTATAAAATATTAAATATGGAGCACACATAGGAGAAAGATGATTATATTAATAAATTGTTAACAAATGTTATTATTTTTATATTTTCAATATAGAATACTTGTAAATTTTCATGCCTTATTTTACCGGAAATTCTTAATACAAATTTTATAGATATTTTTCTAACAATTTTCATTTATTAAATAAAATAAAAATTTCTACTATTTTTTTTTTTTCAGTAGCCAAAAATTCAAAACTGTGGCAACTATAAATACAGTACGGCCCATTAATATGTTGATTCTTAAACTTACGTGTTACTTTACCCCCGCCCCCTTAAAAAAAAAAAAAATAATAATTAATTGATTAATTATTATTATTATTATTATTATTATTATTATTGTAGAATTTAATGTACAATGACTGCTTTAAAATATATCGAAACATTCAGATAGATTTAAGAGTGTTAGATAAAATATGATGATATTCAATACTATCAGGCTCTGAGCATATAAATTATTTTTATGGAATTGTACATGAATTAACTGAAAAGTAGTAATTTTATGGACAAATATACGGACAAATCCAATCAATAAATTTAAATTTTACATGCATTTAATATACCTATTCTACACTGTTAAAAAAGTTGTAAAAAATTGAGAATTGTACTAAATATTTACAGAAAATTCTCCTTAAAAAAATATATATATATATATTAAATAGATCACAAAAAAATATTAAAACGAAATGCAAAATTAATTTCTGATTTTGTAATTTATACCATTTCTTTACATGATTGGAACTAGAATAAGGGATTTTTTTAAAGAAGATTTTTCTTTATATAAATGAGTTTATTTAATCAGACGGGAAAAGCAATATTTTGTTTTATGTTCTTATTTATTATTATATCTCTACTAAATCCATTAACGGGTATACACACCTTTAAAATTACTATCTCAAGAAATAAAATCTCTTTGATTTGAGCTAAAGTTTATCTTTCATTCAATATTTTTATAAAAAGTTCCATTCAAAATTCACACCCTCTAATAATAAAATTTAATTAATGGGTTTAATTCTTTAAAATTTTCATATATTTACCGATTTATTTTTTTCTGTATTGAAACTTGTTATTATTTATAAATTAAAAACAAAGTAAAGGAAATAATTAAATATACCAGAAATGGATTTTCTTCACCTATTTTACTAAAAGTAACTTAAAATAAATTGAATTCAACTAATTATTACTTTTTCTTTCTAAATTTTGCAGGCAAACTTTTCATACGACGTCTTTCAAAGGAGAATTATCTGAATTTTATGGTTTCTCCGTTGCAGTTTTTCCCATATCATTTTATGCTAATTATAAATTGCAAAAAAATAGATATTTAATGGTCACAGAAAACCTTTTATATAACATACTTACTTCGTTAGGGGTTATTCATTTACAGCGAAAATGATATTTTGACTGGTGAAATAAAAATTGGAATAATTGTGATTAATTAAATTAATTTTACGAAATTGTGCTTTTATGTATACAAGAAACTGCAGTGCTTTTTTAACATTTTATTATATAAGGGAACGTGGGGAAGACGGAATAATCGGGTAAAATGAAATTCTGTTTTATCTCACCTGTACGGAACTGCAACCTATCGAAAACACATAAAAACGTCTTCACCGGGCCTCAAAACTTATATAGTTATTATTTAGTTAGAGGTGAACTCATTTAGCTTATTTGTGTTAATGAGAATGGGAAGTTTTTGTGTCATACAATTTCTTTAGATTATCAAGATTCAGACTATTTTGGAGGTAAGAATTATGAATTCTGTATTTACGAAGAAGTAAAATGAGTGAAATTCTTGTGTAATTTCTGGTATAGAAGTTGAGTTAAGAATAATTGGAATAATTCTGAGTAATTAAATTAATTTTTCGAAATAGTTCTTCTTATAAATTAAACAAATAATTGCAGCCTCATTAGGAAGTTTTATTATATAAGGGGATGGTGAGGAATGTGGAATAGCCGGATAAAATAAAATACCGTTATATCTCGCCTGTATCGAACTGCAACCTATCAAGAGCACCTCAAACGTCTTGACTGGGCCTCAAATATGAACTTATTTAGTTATTATTTATTTACAAGTGAAGTTATTTATTTCACCAGTGTCAGTAAGAAGAAAAGTTTTTGTGTCATACATTTTCTTTAGATTATCAAGATTCAGACTATTTTGGAGGTAAGAATCATGAATTCTGTAATGCCTTTACGAAGAAGTAAAATGAAGGAAATTCTTGTGTAATTTCCGGTACAGGAGTTGAGTTAAGAATAATTGGAATAATTCTGAGTAATTAAATTAATTATTCGAAATTGTGCTTCTTATAAATTAAACAAATAATTGCTGCCTTATTATGAAATTTTATTGAGGGGACGGTGAGGAATGTGGAATAGTCGGATAAAATGAAATACCGTTATATCTTACCTGTACCGAACTGCAACCTATCAAGAGCACCTCAGACGCCTTCACTGGGCCTCAAATATGAACTTATTTAGTTATTATTTATTTAGAAGTGAAGTTATTTATTTCACCAGTGTCAGTAAGAAGGGACGTTTTTGTGTCATACATTTTCTTTAGATTATCAAGATTCAGACGATTTTGGGGGTATGAATTATGAATTCTGTAATGCATTTACTATGAAGAAGTAAAATGAGTGAAAATCTTGTGTAATTTCCAGTACAGGAGTTGAGCTAGGAATAATTGGAATAATTCTGAGTAATTAAATTAATAGTATGAAATTGTGCTTCTTATAAATTAAACAAATAATTGCAGCCCTATTATAAAATTTTATTATATAAGGGGACGGAGAGGAATGTGGAATAGTTGGGTAAAATGAAATACCGTTATATCTCACCTGTACCGAACTACAACCTATCAAGATCACATCAAACATCTTCACTGGGACTCAAATATGAACTTATTTAGTTATTTAGTTACAAGTGAAGTTATTTATTTCACAAGTGTCAGTGAGAAGAGCAGTTTTTGTGTCA
Organism: Salticus scenicus; assembly: GCA_963930645.1. Lineage (NCBI taxonomy): Eukaryota > Metazoa > Arthropoda > Arachnida > Araneae > Salticidae > Salticus > Salticus scenicus. Next base: position 71,868,221 of record OZ005655.1, on the reverse strand, counting down.
TACAATTTCTTTATATTATCAAGATTCAGACTATTTTAAAAGTAAAAATTATTTATAATGTATTTGCGAAGCAGGAAAATGAGCGAAAATCTTGTGTGATTTCCAGTAAAGGAGTTGAGTTAGTAAGTAGTCTGATTCTCATGAACTTATTTCTACCAAGAGGTAGTTGAGGTTGATTTACACTCCAAGATGGCGATTGGGGTAATATGGAATACCAATTATTTTATATTATTTGCAATTTTTGTAAAACTTGAATGTTGGTAGTTTTTTTCAAAATTTTTTATTTAAAACAATAATTTTAATATTATTTTACAAAACAATTATTCCTGATTGCAAATTATTCTTGATTTTCTGCAAAAGTAATTCTCTACATCCTATTATCCTTTAAGGAAATGGGTATTCCATATTTAGCTTAATTACATTACCGCTTGGTCCATATTACACCCCCCCCCCCCCCCCACACACACACACAAAGTTTATTATCAGGGTGGAGAACAATCAGAGAAAACAGGGAAATCATGAAAAAATCAAGGTATATCAATCTGAAAATATTAGGGAAACATCAGGGAATTTTGTGAAAACACCCAAAAATCATGGACATTTTCATTTTTGCCTAGCAAGCGTGACTGAAAGATTGCCAAACAGGTGATCAACAGGTGATCGCCAAACAGGTTAAACAGGATTGCACAAGATTGGCTACGTTCTAGTCATGATCATATGAATTTAACCAAGTTAACATTAAAAAATAAATAAATAAAATAAATATTTTTAGTGCAACAACTTGAAGAATAATTTTATGTATTTATGCTAATATGTTGTGCAATTAAAATGAGTCATATTTTTATAATTTTGTTAATTTCTCCAAAATTTTGAATTTTTCATTTTATTAACCTTTTTGTAAGTAAAAAAAAAAAAAAAAAAAAAAAAAGCCCATCAGTATAGTTTTTTTTTTTTTTTTTTTTTTTTTTTTTTTTAAATTATTATTTTTTTTTTTTATTGCAATGGTTTAGCGAGCATATTACACAATTACACAAGAGTATGATTTATTCAATTATGGAATGTATATAATAGGTAACCGAAATCATGGAAATTTGTCAAAATTAGTCATGGAAATGAAAATCAGGGAACTTTTTTTCTGAATTTCTATAACCTCCCTGATTATGGTGAATTCAAATAGAAATTGCATTCTATATTCACCTACTTTCCCTTTTATACACACACACATATATTTAGCAATTAAATATTAGGTTTATTTTTTTTATGTGAATATATATATATATATATATATATATATATATATATATATATATATATATATATATATATATATATATTAACAAAAATGAACATTTAAAAAAAGTATTAAAAAAAGATAAAAAGAACTATAATACACTCGACTTACTGAGATTTCTTTTTTGTATATCTAATTCTATTATATACATGTATAAAACGTTATTATGCTACAGAATTATATTAGATGGAAATATTTAACTGTATACGTTATTGCTTAAGTATACCATATTTGACATAAAGTTGTTGAAACAATTTTTAATGAGTATTAGACTAAGTTTCTTACATATACATTAAAAGTAATATGTATATTAATTATCTACAGCCTACCAATTTCTTTTGTTTTCATTTAATTTTACAGTCCTTTTATTTGTTTTAATTAAAGTTCTTAAAATAATTTTTCTGAAAATATTATACTATATAAAATATTTTAAAATTAGTAAATGGATTTTCAAAAAGCAGATTTTAATAGGAATCAATATATAATTCATTTACACAGGAAATAGGGCGATTTAATTTTAGACATTTTCTTTGTAAAAAGAAATTTCTTTACAAAATGAATTTTTTGCTCTATACACTCATGTTTCTAAATATCACATGTAACCATTTCTTAATATTTAACTTCTACTTACATGCGACGGAAAATAAAGAAAAATAGAGAAAGAAAAAAAAAAACAACAACTTGAAATTAAAATTTTAAACATGAAAATATCTTTCTCTTTTCTTTTAATAAATATTATAGTTACGTTATTAATAACGTACATGGCTTGTTATGTTAATAAACTCAGAAGAAAAAGAATCCCATTCGCTCTCTCAACTCACCCATTCTCCATCAGTAGAACTTCGAGATATTGATTTGTGATAAGAAAGATTAACTCGTTCAATAAAAACGAGGATTAGATATCATAATATACAGCACATACACATATACAACATAATCACATTTGCTTTTTAAATTATTTTGCAAAAAAATCATTTTTTTTTATACGTTTTTAAATATATTAAAAAAAAAAATTCTTATAAAAATTATTGATAGTATTCTATTATCTAATTTATTTAAAATCACATTTTATCGCCATCATCTTTAAATCACCATCGCAAAGAAAAGTAAAAAGAAAAAAGAAACTGCAAAGGAAATTATTAAAAATTCAGGAACCGGAAATCCGCAATTATTTCAGTCTTTACACTCCTTTGAAAAGAATTCAAATAACGGAACATATCTCTTGTAAAAAAGCGCTATCTCCGTACATAATAATGATTATCGATTTCAGAAGGCTACGTTATAGCCATTCACAATTCTTTTTTCTTTAATTATCATAATGCCATATTGAAAAAAAAAATGAATATATATTTTTCGTCCTAGGAAAAATTCAATTATTAATTTTATTTGAATTTTTAGATTGAGATCTTCAGTTAAAGTATTGTTTTGTTTAAAATGTCATTAAGCATTTTTAATGTATTGTTATAAAAAAGACAGACTTTTGAAGAAATGATGTCTTTTCTTTACTATAGATTTATTATTTATAATATTAATCATGTTGTATATTGAGGTTTCTTTTGGTATACAGCTTAATTTTATAGTTTAAAACATAATATTATTTTGCATTAAAAAACAACTTTTTTTTTTTTTTTTTTTTTTTTTAATTTTGTCTATTTTTCAATTTGCATTTAAATATATATATATATAATCCTTTTGGTAGTGGAAGCAAAGAATGAGAACGAAGAATAGTTAGTCAAACAATTCACCAAAGAGTCATACACACGCCAAACAAAGCAAAAAGATTTCCCAAATTGATTCAATTATTAATTGATTCAATTATAATAGGACCGTGTAATTAGACTCTGATGAGAAGAAGGTTGACTCAAGGACAATATTTCAAGGTGAAAAAAGAGAACCCTGTAATGAACAATAATGGCCCATAGAAAGGTGAAAAAAAAAATCATCAGTGGATGAAATACACATATTTAAAGAAACGAAATTTAATTTTTAATGGCCCGCAAAACAAACGATACAACAAACCAACTCAACCAAATCCCAACAGAAAAACTCAAACTAAATCAAAATCCATAAAAAAAAAAAAAAAAAAAAAAAAAAACAAGAAACCTAAGGAAGGAAGGAAGGAGGCAGGCGGCAAGACTTGTGACTTGCTTGTGGGGTTAAACTAGTTTTACACCGGCAACACTCCCCCAGCCTGCCAAGACCAGATTAGGAGACACATGGATGAAAAAAAAAAAAAAGCAAAACCCCATAGCAGATAAAGAACAATCAAACCATGAAACAACAATGAAATTTATTGATTGATTACGATCCCCCAATAAAAAAGAACTCCGAAATGAATCAAATGAAACAATGACAAATTATTTTGCAGAAAAACAAAAAATAGAAAACCCTCCAGAAAACAAAGACACACCATTAACCTAAAAAGTAATAAAGCCAAAACCTAGACCCGCAAGAAAAAATACCCCGAAATGAAAGAGAGACAATATATATATATATATATATTTCTTGCATTATATATTGCATATTTCATTATGTATTTCGAACTAATATGAATAAAATGTTTAGTGTGCATGAAATTGTTCGAAAGTCGAAATATATTTTGCCCAAATCTAAACAAAAAATATGATTATTACATTCTTTAAACGATATGTAGTTAATGACCCATATTTTAGATTATTTGTATTATACTTGTTATTGTAATTATGAAAGAAAAAAAAAATATCCTTTTATAAAAATTAATAGCTTTGAGTATTACTTATTTGAGAAATACGTTTTGTTCATTATTTGCATACATTCTTGTTTAAATTTGTCAGATTTTCGAATAAAAATTACATTTTACAAAATTATAATCTCTCTTTGAATATTTATTAAAAGTTATGCTTTTTTTATTTGTGATATTTAACTTGCATAAGAAAACTTAACGCCACTGTTTTAATTCTGCTTGAATGAGTGGTTTGGTTTTATAGAGAATTATTTATTCACGAAAATGCAATTATAATGACGCAAGAGAACTACACAGTTATCTATTAACGACAGTCTAAGATTGACTGTCGTTAATAGATAACTGTGTAGATTAGTCCGTAGATATGCCATTAAAAAAAAAATAAATAAATCGGACGAATAGGGGTGGTTTCTACTCGAGCCCGTTGTAACCATGACTGGTTTTATGTGCACAGCCATTATTTTACTCGACGTTCTTTAGCTAGTTCGAATTCGTAATTCGCCGGTTATATAATTCAACTAAAAATTTTTTAAATTAAAATTATTTAAAAATCATTAAACATTTACATATACACACAGGTAAAGAAAAAGTAAGGACGGATGACAATAGAATGTTATTTAGACTTATCTGCTTTTTTTTTTTTTTTGTTTTTCGAATATCTAATCAAATACTTCATGGATTCTCTTGAAAGTTTAGAAGTGAAAAGGGCGTGTTATACCATATATATTTCAGTGAAAATTTTGTTCCGAAGGCTAAAAAGGGATAAATCACAAATTGATCAAAAATGTATGAAACATGTATAAGTAATGTTTGAAATTTGTTGTAGCTATAGTATATAATTATGAAATGTTTTTATTTATTTTTATTTAATTATAGATATAAATTTTTATGAAAATTGCACTTTTATTAACAGAGATATAAAGATTTCTTTAATAATGTCGACAATTTTTTGTTCAATTTTTGTTTATAACATAAAAAGTTTTAAGACGAAGTAATATCACTTTTAGAAAACTTGCCATACTACAATAGACATAACCTAATGCAATTAGAATATAAAAATATCAAACATCTGATGAAATATAAGCATTTTTTTACGAAACGACCTTTAACTGCGTCTGGGTAGGAGCTAGCAAAATACCTTTTGCTCAATATATTAGCCAAATGTATAGACTAACTCTAACAAAAAAAAAAAAAAAAAAAAAAAAAAAAAAAAAATCCCAAGCAAATACAGGGTGACAAGAAATAACTTGGACTCACATGATACATTATAACTTTAATACTAATGAAAATATTACAACCAAACTTCAAAATAAATATGAATACATTATTTTGTGTAATATATTTACAAATTTTCAAAGTGGCTACCTTTAGACTTAATATAGAGCTTTAAACGCGTCAGAAAATTTTCGGCTATGGGCCGCAACTCACTTACTGATATTTTATCCCATTACTTGCATAAGGGTTTCTTTAGAAATGCCAAAGTTTTATGAGGTTTAGCACACATTCTAGTCTTCAAGATGGACAAACAGAATAATCCATTGGGTTCAAATCTGTGGAATACTGTGGTCATTTTTGAGCTTCAACGAAGACAGGAAAATTCGTCTTGCACCAATCTTGAGTGCGTTTAGCTCTGTGTGCAGGTGCGGAATCCTGTTGGAAAGTCCATCTTTTGTTTCCAAAGAACTTTTGCGACCAAGGTAAGACAACATCTTCCAAAATGAGTTTGCGATATGTTTGTTGATTAATTTTATCCCTTGATCAACAAAAACAAGTGGTGTTTTCCCACTAGCACATATCCCACCCCAAATCATTACAGATTTTTGTCGTTGAGGCCGTTCAACAATGCAAGAAGGTCTAGGTGCTTCTGCTGACCAAACTCTATCATTATGGCTATTATGAAATTGTTCAATCGAGAACAGTTTCTCATCTGTGAAGACAAATGTTTGCCATCGATCACCTGCGGCCCGCTTTAACATTTCTTTACAACTTTGAAGTCTTGTGAGTTTGTTCTCTGCTGTTAGCTTTTGAGCCTCTTTCATTTTGTAAGGGCGAAGACCAAGCTCTACTCTTGTCATCAAAATTACGGTTTCTCTGTTGATCTTCATCTCTCTAGCAACCTTTCTCATTGAAATCCTAGGATTTCGTTGAACTCGGTTCTTGACAACTTTCCGGTTTCTTGATGTGTTAATTGTGCGCTTTCTTCCTCTTCATGGCCTGTCACTATCATGTCCGAGTTCTTTAAACCTTTTGATTGTGTATGAAACCGTCTGCGTAGGCACTTTCAATAGTTGAACAATTTCACATTGTTTTTTCCCTTGCTTATGTAATTCAAGTATGGCAGATCTTTTGTTAACCATATTGGTTATCACAAATAACTTACTTACACATGTTTAGTTGCTTTCTAGGATCAATACTTAATGAAATAAGTTTATAATTTTAGCGGTAGTTACAGATATTTCGTTTGAAACTTCGTCCAAGTTATTTCTTGTCACCCTGTATTGTGAAAACTCAGAAATATATCGTCGATAAAAAAGTTGATTTACAAGTATTTTGAAAAAGGTTCAAAACACTAAAGTGTTTTACCTAATATTTTCATTTTGAATGGACGAACAGTCATAGGTTTTTACTATGGTTTTATTTGAATAATTATTAATATGTACGCACTATTTAAGCCCACTGTTTTAGATATATTCAAGAAAATAAAAAATAAAAAAAAAGTTTTATTCGACTTTGAATAGTGTCCTCTTTCAATATATATTCACAAAATATGTTTTAAGTCTGGCTTCTATTTGGAAAACTAATAAACTTTAAAATTTCAGAAACTAACGCCAAAAATTGAACAGGTATACGAATTTATTATCTCAAATTAACTTATAACTATTCTTATATAAAAATATTCTTTAATGAAAAGAAAAGTTATTTTATAAATAACACCTTAAACTTAAAAAACTATTTTATAAAAATTAGTAATAGAAGTACGCATACAGTTTTATTGCGACCATTTTATTTTTGTTTACTTCTTCTATTATTTTTAATTTTGTTTGTTTTATTGTATCTGATTGTTTAAAGATATATATAAATTGTTGAATGATATATCTAACAAATCACTGCTTCTTGTTGAGCAGTAATTTATTAATGTTAAATAAATTGATTTTTTTAAACTATTATGTATGTATATTTAGCCTAAATATACATATTAGGCTATATATATATATAATAGTTAAAAAAAAGAAAAAGAAAAAAAAAAAGGCTAACTATATATATTTCTAGTCTAAATATATATATTTAGCCTAGAAAGAGATTATATAAAAAATAACAATTGGTTTTGTTCTTTTAATTGTAATTTAAGAATCTACAGCCAAATTTTATAACGAGATAATAAATAAGAAAACGTAAAAAAAAAAAAAAAAAAAAAAAAAAAGCAATGAAATTGTACATAGCAACTATACGAAACTTGTTAAATTGTGTTAGTTATAAATGCTAGATTTCTGAACCAATATGCATAACAGCTTTGATTTTTCCGTCTTTTTTTTTTTTTTTTTTTTTTTTTTTTTTATCTCTAATTTACCTGGAATTTCTAGTTGAAGTTTTTATTGCTTATCTCTGAAACACTTATTGATTAAAATATATATAGATACATAATCGCCTGTTATCCCTTTTTTTTTTTTTTTTCTTTATATAACAATATAACTACATAAATTAAAACTAGTATGTTGTGGCCACCACAAGACTTTCTTCTATATTTTCCTATACATATTCAATCAGTAACAATATTTAAAAAAAAAAAAAAAAAAAAAAAAAAAACGATTTTTTTTTCTAAGTTTTTTTTTTGTTAAAAGTAAAAAAAATCGATAACTTTGTTTTAAATTATCACAGATTTATGGTTCAACCATTCGTTTTAAAGGTATTGACGAGATCTTTCGAATGATACCCATCTTCAAAATTTAACCCTCCCGGGGGGGTATTTCCCCCCCAGGGGGGGAACCGATGCCCCCCCATGCACAAATTTTTTTTCCTAGTTAACTACTACTATTATCAATAATTCATATTAATTTTACAATCACAAGTTTAAAATAACTCTCATTATGCCCATTTATACGGAATTTTGTCCTATAAAATGCGATCACAGCGCCACCTGTTGAGCTATTGATCCCCAAATCTAATGGGCACCAGTTCATGTCAGGGTTCAACTAAATACCAAGTTTGGTTAAATTTCATTCATTGGTTCGTGAGATACAGCGTCCACAAAAAAATGATACAGACACACAGACAGACAGACAGACAGACAGACACACAGACAGACATTTTTTAAAAACTATCAATTCGTGTTCAGGACATCCCAAAACGTGTAGATCCGTCAAAAAACGGAGGTCGAAAATTTTCGCGAATCCAATACTTTCTCTATATTACATATAGAAGAAAGTAATAACGATGGTTGAGAATATATGGAAATGCACCACTAAGAAATGAATGCTCATGTTTCCGTTTTAATAATGATGTGTTGTACTGATGAATTGTTAAATCTGAGCCAATAAAGAGTAATTTTTGTTTGTAGTTTTAAACTGATTTTGAATATTCTAATGTAAATATTTATACACTTATAAAAATGATTGTGATATTATTCTGCATTGAAAAAATAAATAATAAAATTTCTTAATATTCGTTATTTCTAATAAAAAATATATTGATACATTTTTATCTACATACATTTAAATTATCATTTTAAGACTATAAAAAATATAATATAATTTTAAACAGAAAAAGCATTATAATTATTATTTTCCTTATATTCATTTTCTGATTTTATTTAACAGAGTAAAAAGATATAAAAATTTACATATACATATTTTTCAAGATATTCTGTGGTAATTTTTAATCATATATATTATACACATATATAGAAAATTATAATTTTTATTGTGTATAATTTTCATTTATTTTCAAATAGTTTAAGTTTTTTTTTTTTTTTTTTGGTCTGTTTAATTAATATGATCTAATGAAATGTTATTTTTAGGAATTTGAAAATGTAAATAGCTTTAAAATAGTTTCACGTTTTCTTATAATTTAAAAAAAAAATGTTATAATTAGTTTATATACTTATGTAAAAAAAAAAAGAAAAAAAAAAGTTTATTTAAAGTGATGTTCTTAACGTTAATATGAAATACCAGATGTATGTCAAATTAGTTTTTCAATTCTGTAGAATATGAAAAGGAAATTAAAACTATTCGGTTCCATACATGTAAAATATATTGAAAATTATAACTAATAACATAATCCTTTAATGCCTTTTCTCGAAAATATTTAATTATAGAAAATATAGAGCAGTTATGATAACTTCTTTGGTAATAGAGTTGATATTTTTTCATTCCCCATTGCTTCTTATTGAATAAAATTCTTACACCATAAACGTTTATGAAAAAAAAAAAAAAAAAAAAAAAAAAAAAAACTGTATTACAAGCTAATAAAAATAATATTTTTATAGTTTATCTAAAAAAAAAAAAAAAAAAAAAAAAAAAAATGCATTTATTTTTCTCAAAGAATAAAAACATAGATAGCTCTACATAGATCACGATATTCATTAGAAAGAAAACGAAGAAGAAGGAAAAAAAATTGGAAAAAAAGATATAGGATTTAATATTTCAAAAATGATTAAACACCTCATTAGTGTGAAAAGAATGAAGTAAAACTGGTCGGGGTTTCACAAGATAAGAATAGATTCAGCGATATAAAGAAGCTAAATTAGGATTCAGAATAGAATTATTTTATTTTTACTTTCTTCTATATGTAATATAGAGAAAGTATTGGATTCGCGAAAATTTTCGACCTCCGTTTTTTAACGGATCTACACGTTTTGGGATGTCCTGAACACGAATTGATAGTTTTTAAAAAATGTCTGTCTGTGTGTCTGTCTGTGTGTCTGTATCATTTTTTTGTGGACGCTGTATCTCACGAACCAATGAATGAAATTTAACCAAACTTGGTATTTAGTTGCACCCTGACATGAACTGGTGCCCATTAGATTTGGGGATCAATAGCTCAACAGGTGGCGTTGTGATCGCATTTTATGCAAATTTTTAACATGGCAGCATAGGACAAAATACCGTATAAATGGGCATAATGAGAGTTATTTTAAACTTACGATTGTAAAATTAATATGAATTATTGATAATAGTAGTAGTTAACTAGGAAACAAATTTTGTGCATGGGGGGGCATCGGTTCCCCCCCAGGGGGGAAAATCCCCCCCCGGGGAAGTAAATTTTCAAGATGGGTATCTTTCGAAAGGTCTCGTTGATAATAGTAATAGTTAACTGGGAAAAAATTTTTGTGCATGTGGGGGCATCGGTTGCCCCCCCACCGGGGGGGGAAGTTCCGACCCGGGGGGGCAAAGTTTCAAGATGGGTATCTTTCGAAAGATCTCGTCAATACCTTTAAATCGAATGGTTGAACGATAAATCTGTGATAATTTAAACCAAAGTTATCGATTTTTTTTACTTTTAACAAAAAAAAACTTAGAAAAATATCGCAATTTTTTTTTTTTAACGAAATTTAACCAAACTTGGTATTTAGTTGGTCCCCGACATAAACTGGTGCTGATTATGTTTGGGGATCAATAGCTCAACAGGTGGCACTGTGATAGCATTTTATCTAAATTTTTAACATCCCAAGTAGCACAACAATAATGGCCGAAGTCGGAAATAAGACTATTTCAATATCGGCCAACATCGGACTCTGCTGGACTGGCCAGTGCAAAAATGTCAAGGTTTTTTACAATACTGGCCAATATCGGTAATCTGTATTGGTCAATATTGTATGTAATACTGGCCAATATCGTTTAAAGTTGGACTGGCCAATATAAAACACTTAATTTTTCCAATATAGGCCAATGTTGGTATCCCATACTGGACAATATTGTGTACAACACTGGCCAATATAAAATTGGGTAGTAATGGGCAGTATTGATATTCGACATTGGCTAGTGTTGTAATGCAATACAGGTCCGTATTAACTACAAATCTTGTCTATTTGCAAAAAAAAAAAAAAAAAACTACATATGGCAGACAAATTATTTGAGTGCGAGCAATAATTCCTATATAAAAAAGTACACAACAAAATAGTATTAATTGTACAATTTTTTTTTTTAAATATAAGAATTATTGCTAGCGCTCAAATAATTTTGCTACCAACTGTATGCCATGTACAATTATTATTATTATTATTTTTTTTTTTTTTGCAGATAAAAGAATGCAAGTACAGTCGGCTGCAAAATTATTCGAGCACTAGCCAATAATTCCTATATTTAAAAAGTACACTTAAGACTGTTTTGCTAAGTAAATCCTTGTCGAATCATGTTCTCAGACTGATTAAGAACATGACTCGACAAGGATTTATTTAACAAAGCTGTATTAAGTGTACTTTTTTTTGGCAAGGATTATTGCTAGTGCTCGAATAATTTTGCAGCCGAATGTAATTTTACAACATCTTTTTAAACTTTTGATATTTGTATTAGATTTTTCAAAATTTTTTGTTTTATGTGATTTTTTTTTTTTTTTTTAGTTTTTATGTGAAAACAGACACCTTTATATTAGCTTTAAACATATATTAGGCTGATTCCAAAAAAGTTCACACATTCATTTTTTTTCTTTTACATAAGAAGAATTGTATTTATTTACATATAAAAAAAATTAATAAAAAAAAAAAGATAATTTTTTTTTTTCACATGTTATGGTTTAACTGCACTAAATAATAATAATAATAATAATAAAAAAAAAAAAAAAAAAAAAAAAAAAAAAAAATCCAAAAGCTGAACTTAAGTAGATCTTGAAATCAGAACTTGATGGTATAGGCGTCATTATCATAACAAATAAAATAATAATCTTTCAAGATGTCACAATAGAAATTGTGTAAGACAAACTAACTCATTACATTTTGAAGATATTTGGAAAACTGATATACTCAGAATGTATGAAATAATTTTCATCAGTCACAAATGTAGATGTTATGGATTTTTAAGTATTTTTATTTTTTTTTTAAGTTGTGTCAATATAAAATGAATGAATCGTAATAAAACAAAAGGTTATATTATTTTTTTCTTACTATTAATAAATCATCCCAGAAGAAGTTAATGAACTGTCAGGGGTTTTTCTTTGCATTATAAAATTTTCTTAACACCTGTAAAGCAACGGAATAAGCACCGCAAATTCCTAGCTTTTCTCTTACTAAATTAAACTGTATAAAGGCGGACGCCAAGACTACTTATTTACACTTTAAAATTATTAAAGTAGCATCTTTTGTGCTCATATAATAATTCCCTATAACATTAAACATAAGAAAATTATTCCTACGGTAAAAAGTAGTTCACTAAAATTAAGAACTCAAACTATATGAAAAAATGCAACTAACCTCGTTGCTAACTTTATTCTGTTCCGTTTCTTGAATTAAAAAAAAAACAAAACTGTGGATGCCACGCGCATCACATAATCTTTACATTTTAACAAATTTTGAAGATAGCACGCGCTCATATTTTACATAAAAATTAAAAGCATTAAATTCATTTAACTCTTTTTTTCTTTGACATGTTGTTCAGCACGTGAACTTACAAAAAATAGAGGATAAATAATAAACGAATTTATACACTGAAATTGAAAATGGTTCAGTTATAACATCCTCCCACCTTTTGATTATAGGTTATAATCAAAACCAAATGTTGCAGGTGTAGTTCTCAATACATTAGTCTTTCAGGGACTTTAATTCTCCTTCCCGCTTTGCTATATCTGACTGGTTCCTCTTCTGAAGTTACAACGGGTTTAACAGTTTGAGCAGAGGTTTCCTTTGAATGGTATGCTTCTTTCAGTTTTGAACTATTATTTGATGATGTTACTTCTAAAGGATATAATCTTTGAATAGGTCGTAAAAGTTCATGTTGCGAAGTTTGAACCTTTACAAGTCGAACTTTCTTATCTTTGCCAGGAATAAGTTCTGTGATACGGCCTAGTGGCCAGTGGATTCGTTTCTTGTTGTCAGATCCAATTAATACAATATCTCCGACAGCGATACCCTTTTCTGGCTGTTTTCTATTTGCTCGCTGTATGAGAGCACCCAAATATTCGGATCTGAATCCATCTCTCAAAGCTCTGAGTAGGGACTGCCTGTATCTGAGCCTCTTTGATAGAGAATTTTGTTCAACTGCATCAACATCTGGAAGCTGAATTTCGTGAACATCTTGAAGAAACATAGATGGGGAGATAGGCTTTACAGTCGCATCTTCAGAAAGGTATGTTAGAGGCCTTGAATTCACTACACTTTCAACATCAGCTAAAAGAGTTGTCATTTCTTCGTACGTAAGACAGGCGCGTCCTAAGACTCTTTTAAGAAGATCTTTTATTACCCTAATCAGCCTCTCCCAGAAGCCACCCCACCACGCCGCCGTTGGCGGGTTAAACTTCCAGTCTATGGAGTTGACAGACCCATATTTTTGTATACATTGCCAATCTAAGCTTCTCAATAAATTAGCTGCGCCAACAAAATTTGTTCCGTTATCACAGTAGATAACAGAGCATCTTCCTCTGCGAGCCACAAATCTTCTCAAACCCATCAAAAATGCATCTGTGGAAGCAGAGGTCACTAGCTCTAGATGAACAGCTCTATATATAGCACATGTGAAAATCAAAATCCAACTCTTCTTATCGTTCTTAAGATACAAAGGACCAGCCATATCTATGCCTGTAACTTGAAATACGGCAGAATCTTTTACTCGGTTTTCAGGTAGAGGAGCACTAGATGTCCATAAAGCCCTTGAATTAAACCTTTTACAAATCACACAGCTGGCTAACACAAGCTTTACACTCTTTCTTCCGTTGAGGATCCAATACCTTTCTCTAAGCAAATTTAAGAGGATTTGTAACCCCGCATGACAGTTCTTTACATGAATATAAAAAATAAGTCGCTTAACAACTTCATGCCTTGAAGGGAGAATTATGGGATGGAGAAAATCTTCACTATCTTTCCTGTAAGTTATTTTAGTTTTCAAACGAATGACATCTTGCTCATCCTTACAGGTTTGTAATGTCTTCAATCTTTCATCACTTTCCGAAGAGAAAGATTCTTTTTGAACCATACGTAGAGTTTTTATCTCAGCTTCCCGAAATTCAGTAGCCGTCAATTCGCCTTTACTCTTCTTATCAGGATTTAAACAATTATGCTTAAAGCGAAGAATCCAAGCAACTAAACGTATGATTTTTTCATAACTTGAAAAGTAGCGGTAATACCAGTTATTGTTGGATGGAAATTCAGGTTTCGTCAACATACAAGTAGACTTTGACCTTTCTTTCTGAATTTCTTCTTCATTCCAATCTTCATCGGAAGTGTTCATGTGGTTTCTAAATTCTGCTGAATCTTTCATCCAATGTGGGCCCTCCCACCATCTGATTAAATCTAATTGCTTAGCCTTACAGCCTCTAGACGGCAAGTCTGCTGGATTCTTCTCACTTGGTATATGTTTCCATGATGAAGGACTGCTTAATTTCTGAATCTCTTGAACCCGATTTCGGACAAACACAGACCAGCTCTCATTTCTTGATATCCAAGCAAGCACTGTTGAGGAATCGCTCCAGTAATATCTCTTCATTTCCTGCCAACCCAAAGCATCCACAACAGTTTTCGCCAAACGAGCGCCAATAGTAGCTGCTAATAGCTCCATCCTTGGTACAGTCGTAGTTTTTAAAGGCGCAACTCGGGACTTGGCAGCAAGCAGAATTATTTCCCCTTGATCTTCCTTTTCTATCCTCAAGAATACTACTGCTGCGTAAGCATCTTTACTTCCATCAACGAAAGTATGAATTGTGCATGCATGTAAGTTTTCTGGAGTGATCTGGATATGTCTTGGTATCTTAACATCGTTTAAATATTTAAGTTCTTGGAACCATAATAGGAATTCTTTTTGTAATTCACCAGTTATTTCGTCATCCCAATTAATTCCTAATTTCCAAGCTTTCTGTAACATCAATTTAGGATAAAGCATCACCGGAGCAGTAAAACCAAAAGGATCGAAAATTTTATGAACTGCTGATAACATACTTCGCTTGGTAATCCTTTCTGTGTTGAAATCGCTTAGCCATTTCATGTTGACTTTTAATGTATCGGAAACCTTATCCCAAATCAGACCCAATACTTGAGTTTCCTTCTGGTTCGATGTTTCAGCGTGATCACCAGTGTATTCCCACTGCCTTAAATCGAAACCAGCATTTGCCATTATTTTCTTTGAGTCCGAGATAAATTTCTTCAGATCTTCTTCACTGTGCACACTAGTGGCGACATTGTCTACATAGAAACTATGCAAAAGCCTTTGCTTGAAATTTTCCTCAAAACTTGCACTATTTTTGATGTGATATTCAATTACTGATGATAAAAGAAAAGGGCTACACTTTACACCGAAAACGACTCGTGCATGCCTGAATACTTTAAGTTTCTTCTCTTTTAGATCTTTCCACCATAGAAATCGTAGGAAATCTCTATCCTTTTCACAAATGCTAATTTGAAGAAACGCTTTTCTAATATCAGCGGTTACACCAAATTTTCTTTCTCTGAAACGTAGAAGAATATCTGGGATAAGCTCAATCAAATTTGGGCCACACTGCAGACACTGATTTAAAGATGGATGGTTAGTCAACTTTGCTGAAGCGTCGAAAACCGGACGGATAGGTGTTGTAGTACTGGTCTCTTTAATAACTGGGTGATGAGGTAAATAATTACCATAAGAGTTCACTTTGGTAGCAGGAACTTCTTCTATGATCCCCTCATTCAACCAGTCCATAAATATATTTTCATATTTTCCGTACATGTTCTTAGATAATAACTTAGAAGTTGTACTTTCCAAACGTCTTACAGCCAAACTCAAGTTATCTGGTAATGCAGATGTGTCGTCAGCCCAAGGAAGACAAATTTCGTAACGACCATCCTTGTTAATTTTTACTGTCTCTAAGAAATGTTCCTTTGTTTGACGGTCAATCTCATTTTTAGATTTCTTTTCTATAGTATCTGTTATTCCGATCAAGTCCAATCTCCATAAGTTTGAGATATCAGCTTCATTTACGAACAAAGACGTCACCATCATTGCTAAATTATCTGTTGAGACCTCGGTGTGAGGCGCTTTGCCCATCAATGTCCAACCAAGGTATGTTTCTATGGCAACAAGACCAGATGTCAATACTTTTCTTTTGCCAGTTAACATCTTTCCCATAATATCAGCCCCAATCAATATTTCGATAACTTCACGGCAATGACTTACATCAGATAATTCGATTCCATATTCTTTCAACTCTTTAATCCACGGACCATTAGTGACCGGTTGAATGTTTTCACATATAGTAATTTGATCCATCACTTCAAAATTACAGGTGAACTTCTCCTTCATATCCTTAACCTTTATTCTATAACAATTATGTTGGCATTCCTTTGTTGTAACTCCGCCAAACAATGAATGCATCATTTTTTCTTGACGAATGGGAGTATAATCCATCTCTTCTGCTATACTTTTCAAAATATAAGATTTTTGGGATGCTGAATCTAACAATAAACGAACTGTTTTTTGCTTGTTTTCGGAGATGAGTTTCACTTTTAAGGTTTGAAGGAATACTTTAGCACTTTGCTTATTAAAATTTGCCATGTTTACTTCGCTACTGACTGAATTTTCTTCAACCTTTTCTTGTGCAGTTTTACCTTGAGAATCACGCAAATCGCACATCAAAGGCACATGCTTCTTAGAACAGATAATGCATCTTAAAACTGCTCGACATTTTTTAGCTGTATGATTAGGTAACAAACAAGCGAAGCAGCAATTCTTATCCTTTATAATCTTTTGTATCTCAGATAAACTCAATTTTCGAGCTGAAAAGCATTCCGAGCTCAAATGCTTGCCTTGGCAAAAAATGCATACCCTTTTGAAATCTAAAGTAGAAGACGTTGTCAATAAACCTGCAGCTGTCGATAACTTATTTCGCATATAGTCTGCACTTGCACCGTTTTTCCTTTTAGAATATCTATTATCTTCACGCTTTGTCAAACCGAAGCCCGCTACAGCTAAAGATATTCTCTCTTCACCTTCTACTTCCGTTTTCAAAAAATACATCAGATTATTCAACCTTCCTTTAGCATCCGTATTAGAAGAAGAGAGATTCGAGCGATTCCAGGCCTTCAAAAAGTCTGCTGGGAAACAAGACTCAACCATAGGGTATAGAATGGAGGCGTATTTATCAGTGGTAACACCTAATGTTTCTAGCGCCCGTAAATATGACTCAAGCTTATCATATAATGAAGTTAATGCAAATCTACCTTTTGTTTGCACAGATATTATCAATTTCAATAACTCTCGTACATACACTTCTACTAGAATATCTTCCCTGCCAAAACGAGCCTTTAAACTTTCCACTGCCTTTGAATAATTGGCGCCAGTTGGCGGGAAACTTTCAACAACTTCTCTTGCGCGTGAACCAGCGATTGTTGCTTGTACTAAATACTGGAACTTGTCCTCTGGGGCAATTTCATCATCTTTATCGATTTGTTCAAATTGGCTCCAAAAAGGCAACCAATCCTTAATTTCTCCGCCAAATTTCCTGAATTCCAGCTTAGGTAAAGTAAATTTTCGTCTCATAGTACTATTTTCATAATTACTTAAAATAGCATCAGTTTGAATTTGCCCAGATGATTGTATTCTCGCCAATTCTAAATCATGGTTCAATCTTAATTTCTCTTTCTCCAGTTCTGCTTCTTTTTCCAGCTTTAATGCCTCAGCTTCTTTTTCTAGCTTTAACTTCTCAAGTTCTTTTTCTTTTTCAGCTTGTTTTTCTTCTTTCAGAGCTTGTTTTTCTTCTTTCAAAGCTTGTTCTTGTTTTTCTTCTTTCAAAGCTTGTTTTTCTTCTTTCAATTTTCTTTCCGCTATAGCATTTTCTAAGATATCCTGAACAAAGTCAGGATCCTTTTCATACTCTTTACTATTTAAAATCAGCTCCTTTAAGCTTGCTATTGTGAACGTCGAAGGCAAAGTCTCTCCAATCTCTTCGGCTACCCACTTCAAATCTTCTTTTTTAAACCCTTTAACGGTTTTAAACATCTTTTTAATCTTAATATAATCAAAATAATTTTACTTCACTTGAACGGTCCTGTCGCTATGGACTCCAATATTTTTATGTAAAGCAACGGAATAAGCACCGCAAATTCCTAGCTTTTCTCTTACTAAATTAAACTGTATAAAGGCGGACGCCAAGACTACTTATTTACACTTTAAAATTATTAAAGTAGCATCTTTTGTGCTCATATAATAATTCCCTATAACATTAAACATAAGAAAATTATTCCTACGGTAAAAAGTAGTTCACTAAAATTAAGAACTCAAACTATATGAAAAAATGCAACTAACCTCGTTGCTAACTTTATTCTGTTCCGTTTCTTGAATTAAAAAAAAAACAAAACTGTGGATGCCACGCGCATCACATAATCTTTACATTTTAACAAATTTTGAAGATAGCACGCGCTCATATTTTACATAAAAATTAAAAGCATTAAATTCATTTAACTCTTTTTTTCTTTGACATGTTGTTCAGCACGTGAACTTACAAAAAATAGAGGATAAATAATAAACGAATTTATACACTGAAATTGAAAATGGTTCAGTTATAACATCACCAAATCCAAATACCTTGAGTTCTTTTCACAAACTTTTTTGCTGAGTACCCAGTTTTCATCAATTTTTCTGACAATCTGATCGTTTCTTCTTTGCTGTTGTAATTGCAGAATGTCACCTTAGTCCACATTTCGCATTAGTTCGATGTTATTACATGATTTACAGTTTACACTCAACTACATGGTTTACCACATCGTTTACACACAGCTTTTATTAAATGCACGAATGAACTGACTGTTTCTTCTCTTCTGTTGTAATTTCAAAACATCACCTTGCGTCCAGATTTCACATCTCTACATGCATGTACCTGTTAAGATTTCGACAGTTATGTGGTTGGTAGTATAATTTTGATGTAGCAAGGCTATAACCATAGTGGGGGGAAAAGAAAATTTCAACTCCCCCTCAAAATGTTGCAAATTTGTAGAAATTTTTAGAGTAATACATCATTTTTAACACAATAATATGCACTAATACTTGTACACTGTAAATTTTCTGGCTATGGCCTTTGATATTGGTATTAGTACTACCCTGATAAAGACTAACCAAAAAATCTTCCAGAACAATCCAAAATGATAAAGACCCAATTAACCCCTTAGAAAAAGCTGTAATCTACATATAGAATTTTATGAAATAAGAACCTACACTGGCATGACTAAAAAATCTTAGCCTAGCTGAAGAAAAAGTTTGTCCCATACCAAGCGAAAACAAAGAACGCTTTTTTTTGTTTCCAAATAACCGTAGTTATTATTAAAATCCATTCTTTAAATTACATCTGATTTTATTTTCAGATTTTCCATTCAAACTAAATATTTTTACTTTAAATGCACATTATTTTTGGCAAAAACATGAAAAATGCATACCTCAAAATAATAATAATGATCCATACTGAGAAATTCACAAATTAAAACTTCTGTTTATAAATTAATATCTGATTATTTTATCTTTTTGCATTTTATTTTATACCTAAAAAAGTTTGAATTTTATAAATATAAATAATGTAGAAGGAAATTTCACAATCATTTTCAGCTACTAATGTTGGTTATTTTAATACAGAATATCCTTAACAAAAAAATTTATTCAGAAAGCATCTTTTTTTTTTTTTTAAGCATAAAAATGCTTACTGATTAGGAAAATAATTTAAACTTTTTTACTTCACATGCTTTACATGCATTTCAACTAATTTCCTCTATTTTGTGTTCATTTGTTTGCTTATTTTTAATTAACACTAATATATGCGATTAAATTCTTTAATTATATTTTATTAAAATGTCTGAAATTTAATAGCATTATTACATAAATTAATATAAAAATTTTTATTATTCAAAACTGAAAAATAAATAAAATAAGTAAAAATTAAGATAAACCTATTTGAAGTTTAACTTAAACTTCAAGTAGGTTTATTTTTAAATATCTTTACTGAGTATAGAAAAAAATTCATTAAAAATAAAAAAAAAAAAAAACACTTTTTTTTTTCCACAAAACAATTTATTAAATTTATTTGCATGATTTTACATTATGTTTTTGAAAATTACAAAAATTCTGTATTTTCAGATATTTTTACATCTGATTTCCGTTTTATTTTAACCTACTTGCTATCACAATCTGGAGCTCTTGCAAAGACTTCTAATATAGTTGTTAATGCAGAGTTTCTCCCAGGTTTAAAAATGAAAGGATGCTGCCAGTAAAATAAATCACATTTTAGATTTTTGAAGTCAGTTTTGGATCCTTAACGACACACTTGATACGAGAAAAAATTTACTAATGTATGAACAAATGTTGATCATCATGCACAGTAGTTTTATCAGGGATGCCACTCTAAAAATTCGAAGAAAGAGGAAATCATGCCTGAAGTAAAATTTATGATAATTATTGTGTAATTTTATATGTGAATTATGTAAATTAATATATAACAAAATAATACATAAAATATAATTTGAATATAATAATTTAAAAATAGTTACTTTGCAGTCAAATGGTTATATTTTAAGCAATATAAAAGAATAATGCTTTATCAATAATAAAAAAATATTTTAGAAGTTTCTAAATAAACCATAGTCTGTAGATCAGCAATAATATTAATTTAACATAATTTAAAACAAAATAATTACACATAAGGAAATTTTTCTACCTCTTTATAAGTTCTGGAATCTAATAAAACAAGTTTATCATGAATGCTGACACTTATGTTATGAATGGAAAAAGAATGAACATTGCAGAGCTTCGTCAGGTTGTTTAATGGCTGATTGCTACTTTTAGGGGGGTGAGGGACCTCATAGTAGAAAATGCAAGACGCGAGACGTACGTCGAAGATTTTTTTTTTTTTTTTTTTTTCAGTCTGCAGATTATTTTCAACACAGTAATGTGTAGAAATTTCAAGTCTCCCAATTTTGATCGGAAATATTGCAATTTCCAATCTTTTCTCCATCCACATCATAAATGGCAACGTTCACTTTAAGCACACTTTATCAGATTTTAGAAGCTACAAAGAGGTAGAATTATTCAATATTTTTCACTTACGTAATTATTTAACACCGCCTTTCCTCTTCGCTAACAATCAGCGATAGACATCTCACAGAATCATTGTGATTTCCCGTCTGTTTTCATCCACAACATAAAAGTCAATATTTTCTTAAAATCTTATTTAATTAGATTCCAGAACTTATAAAGAAGTAAAATTGTCCAATATCTCTCACTTTTTTCTTGCAGCTTCCCCCCTCCCCCTCCCACCATTTTCCCCCTCTCCTGCTAATGAAAAGCAAACAATTGCTCCGCAGAAGTATTGCAATTTCCAGTTTTTCTCCATCCATAACTCTTTCAATTTACTATATTAGATTCTAAAACATGTAATGAAGTAGAATTGTTCAATATCTTCCCACTTTTTTTTTTTTTTTTTTTTTTGTGTGATCCCCTTCCCTCCTTCCCCACACTAACAAGGGTAATTAATTTTTTATACCAACTATAAACAAAGCATTTTTTAATTTTGTTTTAAATTCTGGTTTTTTGTATAGTATCCGTTTTGAGGTGTCTTGAATGTGAAAGTCTAACTTTTAGCAGTTGATCTCTATATCTGTTATCAGCATAATTTAAAAACAAATGATTACAGGAAATTCAAATTTGGTATTTGGAGATTCATATTAAGTTGCTACTTGAAAAGTTTGATTAAGATTGGCAAGTTTTAATGCAAATTAATTACGGCCTTAAGGTTTTTTTTTTTTTTTTCAATGTAGGCATTATAGTTGAACAGGGGGATGGGTGAATGAGGGATTCAGAATTATATGTGAAATAAAACTGTTCCTAAACCTATTTTACATTATTTTTAAAATAGATTGATCTTTATTACTTTATTGATCTTACAAGCTTACACCTTAATCTGCAAAATATCTTTTTAGTATTAAAATGCAGGGAGAGAAAGTCGTGTGAGTGGCACACCAGATTATTTTTCATTTAATTAATTAATTTGAAAAGGAAATTTTTTTTTTAATGTATTTATTGAAAAAACTGCTAATATAGTAGAAAGGGTTAAACAGATTAAAATGTGTTTAATTAAAATTCATTTTATTATTATTATTTTGTTTATATAATTAATTCATTTGAAAGGAATATTTTCTCTTTCTTTTATTTATTGTATTAGTCGGAATCAAATGGTAATATAATAGAAAGAGCGAGAGCTATAAAATACATGGTGCCAAAATTGAAATGTTTAATAAATGCTGAGGTAGAGCCATCTTGATAGTCGCATTTTTAAATAAAAACAGCTTTTGTCGTCTAATAAATACCCAAATTGAAGTGCCCAGGAAAGATGCTACGGTTAGCCATGAGTATGTGAAGTGAGGTTAAGAATGATTTAAAAGGATTTTTTTATTATTTTTTTTAAAACAATAAAAATTAAAATAGTGATTAAAATGTTTTGAAGATTCAATTAATTCCTGCGACCAGCGAAGCAGGCGAAACTTGCTAGTATTAAATAAATGCAAACTTATGACAGAAATACACTTACTGATTCTCGCAAGCCTTTTTTGTGTTACTTATAGCGCTGCAGATTATTTTCTAATGCCTAAATAGTTGTCGCAGATTGACAGAAAAAATTCTGCTACTGGGTGAAGGAGGACAATATAACTATGTATATGAGAAATATCGAGCAATCCTACCTTTTTAAAGGTTCTAGAATCCAGTAAATTAAGTTTAATGTGCACATTGATATTTATGTTATTGATGGAGAAAGATTGGAAATTGTATGATGGATCGGCGATTATTAGTTTGAGAAGAGGCAGACAGAATAAATTTATAAAAAGCGGAAATCTGCCGCTCAGTAGAAGTGTGGAAAAGCAGCATCCCTGTTTTATTTATATTTCTAGCATTTATGTTCGATTTAAAGTCTATTTTCTACAAAAGGCAGTAAAAGTACAATTTTTTATAACGGAAAAGAAAGGTGAAATTTTTTTGTATGAAGAGTAAGAAGCTAAGAATATTTCCAGTCAAAGGGCAGGCAGGAGGCAGCACCCTCCCAAAACTGTCTGGGGGAAACTCTGTTAAAGATAACAGTTTGGACTTTTTAACAATTTCTTCTCACACTTCCTAAAAAGAAAGAAAGAAAAATAATTATAAATAAAATATACATGAACATAAAATCATATCAATTTTCTTTCTCTAGATAGGACGCAGGGTTTCAAGTACCATTGGCCAAGAACTCTTACATTGGCCATTATGGGATTACTTTGGACAGCAATAAAATAAAGATGTTTCCTTTAGAGAT
Organism: Salticus scenicus; assembly: GCA_963930645.1. Taxonomy (NCBI): domain Eukaryota; kingdom Metazoa; phylum Arthropoda; class Arachnida; order Araneae; family Salticidae; genus Salticus; species Salticus scenicus. The sequence goes on along the minus strand of OZ005655.1, from coordinate 71,844,780 downwards.
GCAACGATTATTCAGCTGAGGCCGAATATCAGGTCCATTATTCGGCCCAGGCCGAATAATTCTGTAAGAAATGTTTTTATTTATAGTTACTCAATCAATATAAATAAAAACATTATATTACACAATACATTTTTTTAGTTTTATAATTTATATTTGTCATGTTTTGTGAAAATTTTATTATCCCCCCCCCCCCAAAAAAAAAAAAAAAAAACTTTCATACCTTGAATGAATTTTATCGTACCATTTTAATGTAAGGATCATGTAAAAACTTTTATGCTACATCAATAAGTGCAAAACATATATCTGTAGTAAGCTAACATAATCTGTTAAATTTAAAATTAATCTATACAAAATTGTCCCAACTGAACCATACAAGCAAATTCTGATTTTTTTTTCAAAGCATAATGAAAAAAATTAATATTTATCCTTCGTTATTTAATAATAATAAAAAAAATCCTTCCAGTGATATTTTTAATTATTTGGGGCGGGGAACGAAAAATTAGAAATTGAGTTAGACTGTGCAAAATTGGTATACATAGGTTTTGGAAGCCTAAAAGTCTAATGAGGATATTTTCAAAAGTGTAAAATTATTAAAGGGGGGCAGGGTTTAAGCTGAGTAAAAATTTTCTTTAGCGAAAAAGCTAAAATCAGAAGAAAAGCTTTAGCAAAATGCTAAAATGCCAGAAATAGTAGTAAAAGATGAATATCAGTTTACACATTATTCTAAACACCTCGATATGTTTGATTTCCATTTGTCATTTAAACTTAAAAGTTTTTAATCAGGTCTTTAAAGAGTTATACACAGAGGGTAATTTTTTTTAAATTTGAAATGAAAAACAAAAAAGTAAGACTGTAACCAGATCAATTTGAATATTGTACAAGCATATATTTTAACTCATTTATTGGCAGACATGAAAAACATTAAACTTTTTAGATTATTACTTTATATTGTAAACTTTTTTTAAGCAATATGAACGTCTTAGATACGACTTATATTCTTTTTCTGGAGATATAATTATCACTATAGCATGTGAAACTACATTTAAGCTTATACTGTATCTGAAAATAAAAACATAACTTACCAAAATAAAAAATAAGGTAAGTAATATAAGTGAAATTTGTTTTTTACTATTCAAAGCTTTTTGGTTTACAATTTATAATTTTTCTTTCATTCATATTAGACCACTTTACAAATGCCTCATGTTTATTTACAAGTTGATTTCCTGTATACGATTCTTATGTGTAGTTCAGTGTTTGATTTCCCTTATATGCATGAACCAATGCATTTTTCTTGATCAATGTTGCGATTTTTTTTCCCATGAAAGATTCGTTATAATATTTTCGCTGAAGATTTTTTTTTTTTTTTTTTTTTTTTTTTTTTTGTGTTTAGTAAGATGCTTTAGCAAAAAAGCGAAAACATGCTATTTCTTTAGCGCATTTTGGATAAGTCTTTTAGCATTTCGCGAAAAATGCTACCGTAGCAGAAACACTGAAGGGGGTGGGGTGGGGGCAAAAAATTAGAAATTGAGCTAAACCATTCTAAATTGGCATTTATAGGTTTTAGTGGCCAACAAGTCGAATAAGGATATTTTGGAAAGTGTAAAATTATAAGGGGGGCAGGACGAGCAAAATATTAGAAATTGAGTCAGACCGTTCAAAATTGGTATGTATAGATTTTGGGGGCGTAAGAGTCGAATGAAGATATTTTAGAAAGTGTAATTAATTATTAGGGAGCAGGGGGGGGGGGACATAGAAATTGAATTAGGGTGGGGAATAAATATGCGTATCCCAGGAATGAAACTTTTCAGGGCTTACCCCTGAATTCAGGGTTTTTGAAATTTTTCCTGTTTCTGATTTTCATGTAAATTATTTTGTTTTTACAGAAATTTCTTATTTTGAATGTTTAATTTGCCTTATAATGCATTAAGAACTCTCCAAATATCATTTAATACAGGTAGCCATATGATATTTCATTATTAAATCTTGCCTATGAGCATGTAAAGATCAGTTTTCAGGGTTTTTGCATGCTAGGTAGTTTCACCCCTGGTATCCCTTAATCTGTGTGTGCACAGTGCGCACGGGTCTACGCTGCCGACGGCAGTGGGGACCCGATGTAAGTTTTTACTCAATCAATTTTTTTTTTTTTTTTCAATGAGCGAGAATATGGATTTTTGAGGATTCATTCATTATAGTGATTCATTTAAAAATAGTGACCCGCTAGCGGGCGAAGCTTACAAGTATCTATTAAAATATGACTAGACAATACCTCATAAGAAACTTGCAAAGAATTATTATTATTAGAGATTTTATACCCTGTTCTAGTGAATAAACAAGAGATATTATTAACGCTATATAACAATACAAACATTAAACTATACAATTTGTTAAAAAATAAATAAATAAATAAAGTGTAAAAATAGTGTTATTAAAATAGCATTTATTTTGTTTTTACAGAAATTTCTTATTTTGAATGTTTAATTTGCCTTATAATGCATTAAGAACTCTCCAAATATCATTTAATACAGGTAGCCATATGATATTTCATTATTAAATCTTCCCTGTCTGCATGCAAATATCAGTTTTCAGGGTTTTTGCATGCTAGGTAGTATCACCCCTAGTATCTAATGGTAGAAATTAAGAAATTTGGTTGGTGGCCATTGGCTTTCATTTTTTTAGTGGCCACTTTAAAAAAGTTAGTGGCCACTGGCCACTCGCTGATAAAAGTAAAAGTAAAATAAAATTTTCTTTTCTTTAATTTTTTCAATGTTCAGTCTCGACAAATCATTAAGAAAATAATTAAGGTAGTCAACTTTTTGAAACTCATCCACAATAAATACATTTCTGATAAATTTTAATAAATGAAATAGGAATAGATTTACATAATTTATACTATGAATGTAAGAAAATACTATTCAATACAAAATTCATATGTTTAAAATGCTATTTTGGTTATATTATTTTATAACAGAAAATTCTGATTATATTGCCCCTTCACTATCCTGAATGGTGTCGATTTTCTACTTTTTCAAAAAAAAAAAAAAAAAAAATCTTTGATTCATGAAAATATATTAGTATATGTAAATAAAAAAATATATTTTTTTAATAATACTTTTTTATTTTGCAAGTTTCTTTTTCTTTTTTTTTTTTCTTGTTACAAATGAATTATAAATTAAATTTTCTTTAATAATAATGAATTTTTAATAATTTGCAATTATAATCCCCCTCCCTAACTGAATTTAGAGAGTGTGGCTGTAGTCGAGATTTCACAATGAAATTGTAGCTGTCACTTTTTAAAAAGTTAATTTTGACATATTTTAAAATTAGCAGCACTAATTCATCTTAAGGGGATATTCTGGTCTAGAAATTTAAAAAAATCGATTTTTTTTTTTTTTTTTTTTTTTTGCATATCTTGAAAGTTTAGACTTTCAAAAATATGATCCTAAAAGGATTTTTCAAAATTCGAATTATTTTCGGAGATACAGCCGATTTTGTGATGTGGCGTTCGAGCCGGTCGTTTGGGATGTAATAGCTTATGTTAAGAAATATAGTTGGGATGTAAAAGTTTCGGATGTAATAAAGCCTATTTATACCAGCTTATCATCTGATGATTTATTACATCGATGTTTGGGGTCCGAAACACAAAATAATAATGAATCACTGAATTGTTTCCTAAACTTTAAACGCGTTTTTCTCGAAACTGCTTTTTTTGAGGTGGTTGACATGATATTTCAAGTTCTACTGAACCGATTGCTTTGAAATTTGGTATATATCTTGTTTATACAACTCTCTATCGCGTCTGCTTGGATTTTAAAAAATTTTGATTTTCAATATTTTTAAAAAATTCGAAAAGGTCGAAAAAAGTCGGGTAAAAAAAATTTTTTTTTTCAAGTCGACGCCATTTTGTCATTTTTTTTTTTTTTTTGAAAATGGTCAACCCGATAGCGACATCTTTATTAATGAAGAATTTGTTTGATTTTTTTGTTTTAGATCACTACAAGGGTTGAAATCATGTCAACCAGGACGCACCGTTTTTTTTTTTAAGCCCCCACTCCATCGGCCTGTATCTCGGCGAATTTTGTTTTGTTTTTTTTTGTGATTTTTTTTTACATTCTCAAAATGTCAATAAAAAACATATAAAAAAATGGATAGTAAAAATGTTTTTCATTTTTTTTTTATCTTACTTTAAAAAATGCCTAAAATTCAGGCTTCTAGACCAGAATACCCCCTTAAGGATAAACAAGATCTTAAGCTCAATCATTAAATGATAATTCAATATAGAAAAAAAAAAAAGAAAGAAATCAATTTTAAGATATTATCAAATTTGTAATTTAATGGTCTGTAGTATGTAGTACATCAGTGTAACTCAGATTAGGCATAACAAATTACATATAACTGAAAAATAAAATAGTAAAAGAACAGAATGCCTTCAAATTTCTTTCCCTTTCGTATAAAAAAAAAAAAAAAAAAAAAAAAAAAAAAAAAGGCTTTAAATGTGCGTTCCAACTTTCTTTTGAAGGACTTTTTTACTTTTTTTGGACGAATGTGAATTAATTTTGGACATTTGGAGATGGGGCTATTGAAGTGAAAATGCGTCGAATGACGTTTTTAATTTTTCTGCGAACGTAATACAATCAGAGTTTCAGCCAATTGATTATCTCACAAGCTTCCTTTTCGTCTCTTTCTCCCGAAAGTCGGCCGAAACTCTCATTTTGACATTTTTTAAAAATCAAAATCTAATACTTTTATAGAAAAATGGGAAAAAGCCATACGTTTTTTTAGTATATGAATAAGACTACCTGCCAATTTCCAGTGTTTACTGTTAAAATTGAAATCCGAAAATGCCTGTAAGTGGCGATGTTAGATTTGAGAAAGCCTGAATTCGAGGAGCACGGCGCGTTTACTGCGAAAACGCTGCCGTGCGATCCAAGTTTGCATTGGAATGGGGTATTCTATAAAGAATGGGTAGAAGAATTTTAAGTGTTTACTATTAAAATTGACTTCCGAAATATGTTTGCAAGTGGCGAGGTTAGATTTTAGAACAGCCTGAATTCTTTGCGCGGCGCGTTTACTGCGAAAAAGCCGCCGCGGAATCCAAGTTTGCCTTGGAATGGGGTACATTTTATAAAGAATGGGTAGAAGAGAAGTGGCCACTGCAGTGGCGGCCAAAGGCAATTTCTTTAGTTGTCACTTTTAAAAATCTAGTCGCCATGTGGCGAGTGGCGACCGGTAATTTCTAGCTTTACTGGTATCCCTTAATCTGTGCGTGCGCAATGCTCACGGGTCTATGCTGCCGACGGCAGTGGGGACCCGGTGTAAGTTTTTTTCGATGAAAAAGATTTTTTTTTTTTTTTTTTAATGAGCGAGAATATGGAATTTTGAGGATTCATTCATAATAGTGATTCATTTAAAAATAGTGACCCACTAGCGGGCGAAGCTTACTAGTATCTATTAAAATATGACTAGACAGGGTTCATACTAAAATATGGGAAAAAAATTCCCTGAGTTCCCAGACAAGTTTCAAGAAAATATTAGCGACATATTACAAGAAACACTCTTCTAGACATGACAAAATACAGCTATTTTCACTCTATGATGTCATATTACTGCCGATCATGATAGAAATCATTATTTACATGCATATTTTCACAATACTTAATCATTTAAATTTTGATACGAAGCTAAACAAGAAAAACATAACTTGATAGAAAAGAAAAAATTTGTTTTTCCAGGTTTTATATCTGATTTTCCCTGAGTTTTAATGAAAATTTTAATTTTCCCTGAGTTTTCCCTGACTTTTTTTAACAAATTCCAAATTCCCTGAGTATTCCCTGAGGAGTATGAACCATGCTAGACAATACCTCATAAGAAACTTGCAAAGAATTATTATTATTACATATTTTATACACTGTTTTAGTGAATAAACAAGAGATATTATTAACACTCTATATAACAATACAAACATTAAACTATACAATTTGTTAAAAAATAAATAAATAAATAAAGTGTGAAAATAGTGTTATTAAAATAGTATTTATTAGTAACAAGCTACCTTCAGTGACCAGCTGGTTTCAGTTCCTTTAAAAGCCATACCATATTAAATCACTGCTCGGTGGCGCCTACTCTCCACTTCAGAACCTACAACAGTTTTACAAGAAAACATGACATGTATTTTCCTACTAAAATTAAGTGGCATAGCATAAAAATGATTTTAAAACAAAGCAGATATATATATATAAATATTAAGTTCTAATGATAATTAAATTCAGTTAACTCTTGGTTAACCAGTATTCAACAAACCTGAAAAATTCAGAAAACCCTTTTTTCTCTTTTCCAATAAATTGTTTTAAAATATTTGCTGCTATTTTAGGAAGCTTATGGTTTTCATTTTCATATAATTAGTGTCCAAGTTAATATAATGCAAATCAATGTTTATACAAAGGCGAATGTCCCAGAAATTCACAATATTTTTGTAGCCGATTACTGAAATCTGCTATTATTTTGCCTTAATCGATAAATTCGCATTTTTTACAAAATTGAATCTCTAAATATTCAATTATTTTGCTACTAATCGATGATTAGGTAACAGTTCTTTAATTCAAGGATGAGATTGAGTAAAGTGTAAAAAATAAATAAATAAAACTTTATGAAAAAGATAAACATTAAAGCAAAATATAAGAAATCTCAGAACTGTTAAATTGGTTATCGCCTTCTAAAAATTGATTACTTAATTTCTAATATTTTATTTTTAAAAGAAAAAACACAAAATTTCACATCGTGAAAATTCACATTTCAATACTTTAAAATAAAATGCTTAATAGAAAAATAAATATTTTTTTTAGAAATTGATTTCCTAATTTTTATTTTTAATATTTCATTTTTAAGTTAAAAAAAAATGCAAAATTATACATTGTGAAAATTTACATTTTATAACTTAAAAAAAAAAAATAATAATAATAATAATAAATATAATAATTTTTAGAAAGGGATAACCTTATTAACAATTGTGAAGTTTCTGAATGTGAAAATGGAAATAAAAAATATGCATTAATTGATGAGTTATGATGGAGCAAAATTCTCCATAGAATAACATTGGCTTTGGCTTCCGGAGACAATAAGTAGAAAGTGATTGCTTAACTGATTGCCTGCATGCACATACTTTTCAGGCTTTAATTTTATTTGTCTAGAAACTTATAAGGCTAGTAGTATTGCAAAAATACTGGATTTAAAAAAAAAAAAAAATAGATCTGATACAATGCACATGAACAAATACATTCATATATATATGTGTTACATATTAATTTATGTGATGCATTATTATCTATGCATTAAGTTATTAAGTAATGTTAATTTGAACTGAATTCAAAAATAATTTTAACTATTATATTGTTTTATCTGTAATTTTTTGCCATTAATAAAATCATAAATATTCATATTTTACATCAACTAATAAATTTAGAAAAAATGTCATTAAATAAAGAAATTAAAAATAGTAATTCATCATTTTAGGATATTTACATATTCAACATATTTACATAGTATTGTGTGCAACTAAACTAAATATTAAACTCAAAAGCAAAGTAGACTGAATGTGAATACTCAAAATAAATATGAAATAATTGGTGCATGTCCAGAAAGCATTTAAATTTTTGCTATTATGTTAATAGTGAATAAAAAAAAAAAAAAAAAAAAAAAAGCATGTGTGTGGTCTATTTAAAAAAAAAAAAAAAAATCTCAACAAATACGAAGGGCGAACTCGACATCAGGTCAATTTTTTTCTTTTTTTTTTTCACCATCTGATTCTAGATCCTTCAGAGAATCTACACAGGTATAGCTTTCATGTTGAGATCACCCTTGTTTCCGTCTCAAAATATGCATGGACGATGCATATTTTGATATGCATATGCATATGACGCAAAAAAAAATTATTTTCAAATGTGTTTTTCTCAAAATCTCCTTTTGTTGAGTTTGCCCTTCGTATTTGCAACACTTCATATGTACTAGCTTGGTTATAAATAAATTTCTTAGTAATAAATAACAAACATATACTATATTAAACTTGATTATAGTAAATTATTTAATATAACAAACTTATAGTACAATAAATTTCTTAGAAATAATTTTATATCAATGCATAATTTAAATACATAGGTATAACAATTATACAACAGTTTTTTTTATATATATAATATGTTTAAAAAGAATATCTTTCATTAAATTCAAGCAAATACTTATCAATTATGAACATAAATGTGTTTTTTTGATGACTATGTAAACTGTAAAAAAATGCCACATGCTAAAAACCTAACCGCAATCAAATGTAATATAATTTATTCTGCAAGCTTTTATTTCTATTTTAGTGAATGACACGAATAAAGTCTTTGAATTTTCAGGGCTCTTGTTATTGTTTTAAAAAACTGTTAAATCAAACAACAATTCTGACAAGAATTCCATTTTCAAAAAGCATTGTATAATTTAGCAGACATTGTTTACTTTCAAGTAAATGCATACACATTAAAAAATTCTTTTTTCCTCCTAAGAAAAAACTTTAAATTTTAAGTAATGAATAAAAAAATAAACCAAGTATCAAACAGCAAAATGAGAAAATAAAGCTTTTAACCATTACAAAAATATATATGAAATATAATTAAAGAGGATATTTCGATTGAGATAAATTGTAAAAATGTTTTTAATTTCTAAACTAAGAAAAAATAAAATTTGAATAATCAAACATATTACTTGATTATCCTATCTGAAAAAATAAAATAAATAAAAAGTAGGTTAAAAAGAACACTACTTTTAGTGAAGATTTCCCGGTACATAAAATTATTCGTCACTAACTGAAATATGCAATAATATTTGTTTATATTTTACAACGCTAAGACTAATATCATGTTTACACAGTATACGCTAAGATGAAGATTTCATTTTGAATCACATATATTATCTACGACTTTTAATCAATATACATCTATAATTTTAAATTGTGTAAATGTGAGTTATCTTATATTCTATATCGGAAACAATATTTAAAATTACTTACTTTTTACAAACATGGACAGCAAAACACACCGCCATCTCGATTCTTGCTTCTTATGCTGGCGCTTGTTTTGCTTCTCTCTGATTGGCTATTAGAGTTTTCAGAAAGTTGTAGTATCAATGCCCAACAACATTGGTAGATATCCATCAATATCGATCGAGATCAAAATCAACCAGCAGATTTATTTATTTATTTCCCTTCAAGAATTTTTCTTAACAATGCTAAATATTTTCAATGACGAGCTGATCGTAAAATTGAACAAGAAATTCCGAGAACAAACCTTATCTTTCTTACCGTTCTTTGCCGAGATTGGACGATATTGACCAATATTCCCGTTTTTTACAACATTATAAAATGCTTCTATTAATAATTTTATAGAACTTAAAATACTGTTAAATATATTTCTGTCCACTACGTATCGAAAAATAACAAAAATTTTGGTTAAAAAAAGCTAAATATCAATAGTTCCGAATTTCAATACTGTCATTCCAACATTGGGTAATATTGGCCAATATTGAAAAGAAACAACCGACTGACGCCAATGCTTGCCGTGGTTGGGCAACATTGAGCCAATATTGAGCAATACCGCTGTGCTACCTGGGATGGCAGCATAGGACAAAAATTCGTATAAATGTGCATAATTAGAGTTGTTTTAAACTTGTGATTGTAAAATTAATATGAATTATTGATAATAGTAGTATGTAACTAGGAAAAAAATTTTCTGCATGGGGGGGCATCGCTTCCCCCCCCCTAGGGGGGGAAATACCCCCCAGGGGGGGTAAATTTTCACATTGGGTATCTTTCGAAAGATCAGGTTGATAATAGTAGTAGTTAACTAGGAAAAAATTTTTGTGCATGTGGGGGCATCGGTTCCCCCCCCCCACCGGGGGGGGGGGAAGTTCCCACCCGGGGTGGCAAAGTTTCAAGATGGGTATCTTTCGAAAGATCTCGTCAATACCTTTAAAACGAATGGTTGAACGATAAATCTGTGATAATTTAAACCAAAGTTATCGATTTTTTTTACTTTTAACAAAAAAAAAAACAGAAAATATCGCATTTTTTTTTTTTTTTTTTTTTTTTTTTTTTTTTTTTTTTTAACGAAATTTAACCAAACTTGGTATTTAGTTGGCCCCCCACATAAACTGGTGCTGATTATGTTTGGGGATCAATATCTCAACAGGTGGCGCTGTGATAGCATTTTATCTAAATTTTTAACATGGCAGCATAGGACAAAAATTCGTATAAATGTGCATAATTAGAGTTGTTTTAAACTTGTGATTGTAAAATTAATATGAATTATTGATAATAGTAGTATGTAACTAGGAAAAAAATTTTCTGCATGGGGGGGCATCGCTTCCCCCCCTGGGGGGGGAAGTACCCACCCGGGGGGGATAAATTTTCAAGATGGGTATCTTTCGAAAGGTCTCGTCAATACCTTTAAAACGAATGGTTGAACTATAAATCTGTGATAATTTAAAACAAAGTTATCGATTTTTTTCACTTTTAACAAAAAAAAAACTTAGAAAAAAAAAATCGTACTTTTTTTTTTTTTTTTTCTTTAATATTGTTACTGATTGAATATGTATAGGTAAATATAGAAGAAAGTCTTGTGGTGGCCACAACATACTAGTTTCATAAGGAGTAGAACACATTCAACTTTGCCGATAGGTATAAATATTAATGAACTAAGAATATTTGTCTTGATGCTGTAGTGGGAGACATCAAACATGTATTAGCGTACGAAGATAGAAAGTATTAACTTATATCAACGAAGAGTTAGTAGAATGGAAAAATGTCTGGTAAAACGTCATGAAATATTAGAGGAAACAATAACTTATTACTTTCTTCTATATTAAATAGAAGAAAGTATTGGATTCGTAAAAATTTTCGACCTTGGGTTTTTGATGAATTTACACGTTTTGAGAGCTGTAGAATTAGATTTAACCATTTTTAGAAGATGTCTGTGTGTGTGTATGACAAAAATTTTGTGGCAACTGTATCTCAGGAACTACAGCACAGAATTTCATACAAATAGGTATGTAGTTAAACCTTGGCATAAATTAGTGCCCATCCCCTTTTGGTAAAAAATTTCTTACAGGTTGCATTGCCATCCCACTTTTTCTAAATTTTTAACATGGTGGTATAGGACAAATTTTTGTATAAATGTGCATAAAGGGAATTATTTTTTAATAATCATTATGAAATTTACAAGAATTATTTATAATAGAAACAGCCAACTGGGAAAAACCTTTTGTATATGTAGAAGCATCACCTCCCCCTGGTAGAAAGTAACCCCCCCCCCTTGAGGGGAGTAAATTTTCATGATGGATATTTTTCAAAAGATCTTTCCAATACCTTTAAAATGAATGGGTGAACCATCGATCTGCGATAATTTAAAATAAAGTTATAGATTTTTTTTCATTAAGAATATATATATATATATATATATGTGTGTGTTTGTGTGTAATATCGAGAATAAAACGAATTTTTTTTGGATATTTAATGTTATACTACTCCTCTAATATGGAAATAGTACTGCATTATCATGGAAAATAATTTTATTAAATAATGAGTTTAATAAATTATTTTTACTGAGTAAATTTGCATAGGAAAATATAGAAGAAAGTCATGTGGTGGCCACAATATTCTAGTTTTTTCTAAGACATATAGATTAAAAACTAATCCTGCATTGAAGTTTTGGAGGATTACAAAATTTCGTGCATTGAAAAAATTTTGTCCTAAATTTTATTTTTACAGACTACTAAATTTGTTTAATTAGAGTTTTTGAAAATGTTCTAAGCTACAAATAAAAAAACAATATTCTAAATCTTTATTCGATATTTTTAATAATTCAATGTATAATATTCAACGTGTATTAAAAATCATTAATATAATCCCCCCAGAAATTCATTAAAATAATTGCCATTAAAAACAATACATAAAGCATACATTTTATCACATACGTTCACTGTTTACTTCTTTACTTTCTTCTATATTCAATAGAAAAAAGTATTGGATTCGTAAAAATTTTTGACTTCCGGTTTACGGTGAATTTCCACTCTTTGAGAGTCCGAGAACACGATTTGACCGTTTCAGAAAATGTCTGTCTGTGTGTGAGAGACAGAAATTTTGTGGCGACTGTATCTGAGGAACTACTGCACAGAACTGCTGCATATAATTGTATATGTACATGCACATTGACCTACATTAGTGCCTATCAACTTTTGGTGTCAACAGCTCAATAGGTGGCGCTGCTATGCAGTGACTTCCAGAATTTAAGAGAAGTCTAAATCTCAGGAACTACTGCACAAAAATACATATAAATTCACATATAAATGCAACTTAATATAAGTTAGTACCTATCAACTTTTGGTGTGAACCGAATGTTTTGACAGAACAGACCAAACTGTACCGTGTTTACAACGTTTCTCTCCTTGTTGGTCAGAATAAGAGTAAAAACTGCATTGTAATCAGCTAAATTTTAATGCTATAACGGAAACAGTTACCAAGAATAGCATTGGCTAAATATGCTGGTGACCAAACTAATCTCTAATGTTTATATTTTATCGATGGATAGAATATCTTTAGTTTTGCGTTTGTATGATACCAAAAATAATATTTAAAAATTAAAATCTTCAAAGTTCATTACGTAATAGAAAACGTGAATGTTTTTATTTCCTATAATAAAAATAATTTAAAAGATCTTGCTCTTACATAAAAAATAATAACCCGAAACCTATACATAAAATAAAGAAGCAAGAGTTTTTCTACATCTATTTAAGCGCCTTTGAAAAAGGCAACATTGCAATAGCTTCATTGTACTGTTTTTGCAACAATGCTCTAATGATAGTTATTTTAACTTGGCATACGACATATAAACATGAATTTGAAAACAAACCTTTTAACTATTTGTCTTTGAACTAAAGATGAATCTTGCAGAGGCTTAAAAGTTTATTTGAAGAATATTCCAGAAGGTCATAGGTCTGTAAGCTAAGTATAAACTTCCGTTTCACCAGAAAACGTAGCTTACATAACAGCTGATAATATACAAATCACAGCATAAACTATACCATAGCATTAACATAAAGCAATAGGCTGTAATCAGAGACCCACTCAAGAGCTCCTTATATCAGGCCGCTTGGCACGAAACGAACTCACTATGGTCAGAACGGGATTCCTTTTACAGCCTCCTATACTCCCAGAATTTTCTAGTATCTCCTGAATTAATGGAGATAGAGCTTGGATATTCGAAACATTTATAAAAAAGATTTTCTCGTCAAGTCACTGAAAATTCACCACGGTACACTGTTAAAAATTTCTGTAAAAATACAGAAAAAGTATTGAGAATCTCCGTAAATGTACATGAGTTCACTGTTAAAAGCAGTGAATCAAGAAACTCGGTTCACTGTCAAAAATTTCTGTAAAAGTACAGAAAAAGTATTGAGACTCTCCGTAAATTTACATGAGTTCTCTGTTAAAAGCATTGAACCAAGAAACTTAGTTCTTAATTTACAGATATTTCCCTTTTCAAAACAACGTTTTCCCTGTAGGGATTTTGATAGATACATTAATAAAAAACTATATAAATGCATAACCTTAAATTATTTTTATATTCAAGTAAATACCTATTTATATATATATATATATTTAACTAGAAGTTTTGTAGGTAGAAATATACTGAATAGTTTGTTTCATTGCAGTGTACTATTACGTAAAAAGGGGGAAAAGGGAACTTTAGGGAAAATTAGATTGTTTCTGCGGAATGTTTCTCTTCGTATCTACTCATTAAGTTTGTTATTGTTGACTGTATTGAAGAACTTAAAGCAATTCGTGTTTTCATTTGGAATTCATAATTAGGTAAGTTAAATTTTATATAATATTTCATCCTATTTTAATAATCAACACAAGCAATGACTGTTTATGTTAGTTATATTAGTGGTTATTGTTTTATATTTAAATCCTGAAACTTATAAACAGAGTTATTCAATTTAAAGATACCTAGAATCTAGTATGTAGTATCTAGCTACGTATTTCGGTTACATAATTCTTTATGTATTTACTGCGGAGGGCGAAATTATACAAATGCAGCAGAAATCAATTAAATTTTATATGTTAATACACAAGTCTTTTCTCGAAGTTAAATGTATGATACTGCTGCTAATTTTATATTAATAGTTTACAAATATTGCATATGTATCTTTAACTTTATTTTTACATGCGTATCTTCTTTAATTTACAATGGAGCAAAATGATGAGAATGTCACTGTTATATCAATGCAGCGGTTCGGGATAGATAGTCTTATCTGCGTATGATTTTGTAAAGCATTTAGAAGAGCGCCCAAAAGCAGTTGTAATTGCATTCGTTCAGTTCAAAGAATATTTACATGTGGGAGAGAGGGTAAATGTTTCATAATACCGAAAGAGGCCATTTTAGTTAATAATAATAATAACATATGCTTCCTTCATAAATTGCTCATAAAACAAAACTTTAGAAGACTGTCGTTTTCATTTTCCTACAAATTCCGACTATGCAAGGTACACAAAATCAACAGGGGAGGAGAATTGTTTTGAAACGACATAGACGTTTGACACTTTGCACGGTAGCAAATAAGAACAAAATAAATTAGAAGTCCGTATGAGCAATAAGAATAGCAAAAGCAAAGAAATCATTACAGATGTAAAACTACAGCAGTATACGCTTATAACACCTGACATAAAAAATCCTACATTCAGCTTGCAGAGAAACCTGAGAAAAAACAAATAAATTGGTCTAAAATTTTTTCATGGATTAAAAGAAACTTAATTTAGATGTTCTCGACAGCATGCATTCATACCGGTATGAGCTTTTAATGGAAAAGAACGAATTTTCGATATGTTAGCCGGGGGAGGGGGGACTTTCTTATAATTTGAGCCGCCTTTTCTTCTAGAGTTTGGAAGAAAATTGCTGTAGCAGAAGATTTAAAAAATAAACATAGATATATTAATTTGTTAGAAAGCAGTTATTGTAAAGGATGAAAAAATTCCGTGTGTGGGGGGGGGGAGAGGGGGGTTGTTAAACACAGTTTAGCACATCCCTAAAAACAGAGAAACATTATTACAAATTATATATAAGTATTTGATGTTAAACATTATTTTTTCGGGGGCAGGGGAGTTGTACATCAACACAGCAATTTTTTTTTTTTTTGCCGAGTGTCAACGTTTAATATATAAATTAAGAAACAATGCAAGAAAAACGATAAAATTATTTTTTTAACACAGCGACAATACTGGATGGGGGGGGGGGGGGGGGAGGAGAGGGAGATTAGATTAAATTTTCAAACTATTAGCACAATCTGCTCACAAATTGATGTTTAAAGATTAAATGTATAGTTTATGAATCAAGCTGAGTAGAGAAATGTTTTATACTAAATTTTACACAGGCTACATTCTGTGAATAACTTCAAATCGAATTTTAAAAAAGTTCAATTTAATGCGGAATTATTTTAAAGCATAAAAACAACTGAATTATCGAATTGATGTTGATCACAGGTTAACTGCAATTAAAAAAATATTTTTTTGATGAAATAAGTGAAACTTACACTGTCTCATCAACACAAAGTCCGAACGCTTTCCGACAAGATTTTGGTATGAATTAAAACATTATTTTTTAAGCGTTTCTTTTATTTTCTTTCTTTCTTTACTTTTTGAAAAGAACAGATGTCTAATGGCCAGAAAAGTTTATTAAATCAGGAATGTTTTTCTCCGATGAGAATAAGGTTAAATTTTAATCAGAACATTAAAGACCAGAAATATTATTGAAAATTATATAGATCTTTGATACTAAACATTTTTTAGTGTGGGCGGGGGGGGGGGGAGGGGGGCTGATGGGAATGATTTGTATGGATACCAACACAATATTTTCAGTTTTGTTTTCTTAAATGTTTGAAAATCTGTTTGTGTGTTCAACATTTATATATTTGATATAACAAAACAGAAACAAGCAACATAGAAAAACTAATAAAATTGTTTCTTTACCCGCAGCGGGAATGAATGGAGGAAGTGAGGAAGAAGTTAAATGACACTTTCAAACTTGTTCTGTATACAAACTGAAATTCAAAGATTGAAAACATAACATTAAGTTGTGCGAAGAAATGTTTAAATGAATGCGAAATTTTATCAAGGTTACATTTTTCGAACCAATTCAAAACTACAACTTTCAAAAGTACAACTAATGCACATATGTTTTTTGTACTTTTGTGCCGTAACTACAGTCATGACAATATTTCGTCCACGAATTTATTTTGTAAGGCAGAGATAGCCGAAATGACAATTGGCTGTAATTTAAAACTACTTTTTCGCTAAAACGGATCTAATTGATACTATCCTATCAAAACTGGGCCAGAAAATAAGCAGATAATTTTTACTTTCTCTTACCCATAAGGTAGAGAAAGTATTGTTTTTGGGTCAAATTTTCGAATGTGAGATTTTATTATATTTACACGTTATGAGGTCCCCTGAATACGAAAATCATGTTTTTAGCAAATGGTCTGTCTGTGTGTATGCCTGTTATCAGCATATCTCAAGAACGAATAGTAGCAGACATTCCAAACTTGGTATTCTAAATGTGTATCATACAGGGATTCTACAGTAAGATTTTCGTTAAGATCATGCAAATGGTTCGTGTACAGGGACAATCAAGAGAATTCTAATGCATTACGTCTATGGGGGAAATTGCAGGTAAGTAGAGTTTAATGTCTATAGACTGCACTAAACCAAATTAAACGAATATATATTTTGTGTAATAGAGATAGTCAACTGGGAAAAAAAAATGTGTATGTAGAAGCCTCGCCTCCCCCCTGCGGGGGAAGTCTTCCCTCGATGGGAGTAAATTTTCATGATGGGAATCTTTCAAAAGAGCTCGCCAACACCTATAAAACGTATGGTTGAACCATTGATCTGCGAAAATTTAGAACAAAGTTATCGATTTTTTTTTTTTTTTTTTTTTTTTTTACTTTGAACAAAAAAAGAACTTAGAAAAAAAATCGTATTATTATTATTTTTTTTAAGATAGAGAATAAAAGGGACTTTTTTTTTTAATATTTAGTGTTATACTACTTCTCTAATATGGAAATCGTCTGCATTAACATAAAAGATAATTTTTTTAAATAATAATTTTAATAAATTATTTTTTAAAAAGAGAATTATTTTTTAATAACCGAATTAAATTCTATATAAATGTAGGTGCATCAATAAAACGGGGTTGAGGGGGCGGTAGCCCCCTCACACAGAATTAATTATCATATAAAACTCTTCCGAAGCCTAATTTGAATTGTTTAACATAGGTTTACATAACCTCTTAATCACCAAC
This sequence comes from Salticus scenicus, assembly GCA_963930645.1. Taxonomy (NCBI): domain Eukaryota; kingdom Metazoa; phylum Arthropoda; class Arachnida; order Araneae; family Salticidae; genus Salticus; species Salticus scenicus. Next base: position 71,827,396 of record OZ005655.1, on the reverse strand, counting down.
CTGTATTTATAGTATTAAATTTCAGGGTAAGAGAAAGTTGTGTGAGTGACACACCAGATTATTTATATACGCAAAAAATAAATAAATAAATAAATTCATGTTAAGCATATTTTTTTTTCTTTTCATTGTGAGGTGTGTGTGTGTTTAGGGGGGAGATTTTAAAGAACAAGAAAATTTTGTTCTGAAGATTACAGTTTAGGGATGCTTTTGAAAGTGTGTTTACTTACAGGCGGTGATTTTTCTAAATATTTTAATCTGTTACCTGTGATTTTTATTACTTTCTTCTACATGTATATATAGAGAAAGTATCGGATTCGTGAAAATTTTCGAACTCCAGTTTTCGATGGATTTATACGTTTTGGGATGCCCTGAATACGACTTGACTGTTTTTAGAAAATGTCTGTGTGGACGCTGTATCTCACGAACCAATGAACGAAATTTAACCAAACTTGGTATTTAGTTGGACCCTGACATGAACTGGTGCTGATTAGATTTATAGAACAATGGATAAACACGTGGTGATTTGATAGCATTTTTCTTAAATTTTTAACATGACAGTATAGGACAAAATTTCGTATACATGTACATAATGAGAGTTATTTTAATCGTGTGATTGTAAAATTAATATGAATTATTGATAATAGTATTAGTTAACTAGTAAAGAAAAAAATGCATGTGGGGGCATCGCTTCCCCCCCTGGGGGGAGTAAATTTTCAATATGGGTATCTTTCGAAAGATCTCATCAATACCTTTAAAACGAATGGTTGAACTATAGATCTGTGATAATTTAAAACAAAGTTATCCATTTTTTTTAATACTTTTAACGAAAAAAAAAAAAAAAAAAAAAAAAAAAAACTCTGAAAAAAGTCATTTTTTTTTATTTGGAAAAAAAAAAAAAAAACTGACATCTTTCGGCATTTAGTGATAATTCTATCAGATAAAAATCGTCTGCATTTATAATTGAAAAGAATTTGATAATTTATAAAGTAATTTGTATTGAATAAGTTTTGTGTAAAATTATATAGAAGAAAGTCATGTGGTGGCCACATCATACTAGTTTTTAGTTTAATATCGTCTGAAACTTCTATATATTTTCTTATATATTCGTTTTACAGCCTCTTCCTGTCATTAAAAGTGTTTGCTGAAATTTGCTGAAAGACTGAAAAATAATCTAGATTACCTTAAATCAAAATAGTAGGAATTGAGGAAAAAGTAAGTTATTTCCACATTATATAATTAATACTTTAAACAATAAAAATTAAGTAAATTTAGAAATCGAAATACAAAATAAAGATTTTATAGATGGGAGTTTTATTCGACAATTTTTTTAATTAATGTTTTTTTTTTTTTTTTTTTTTTTACCCAATGTTTTTAATTTTGCTTTCTGAAAATTTTGAAAATCTGCATGCATGTGTATATGTATGCATATATATATATATATATATATATATATATGCACAAGTTAAAAAACCACAATGTAAGAAAAATAAAATTATTGTTGCTGTTGCCGAGCAATGGTAATAGAGAGGTGGGTTGGGGGACAAATTAAATTTTTTGACAAGTTAAGATTTTTCAGAATACAGTTTGATATTTAAAGATTCAAAGTACAGAGTGTATATTAAATTGAGTGAGGAAATGTTTAAATTAATATGAAATTTTATCCAGGTTGCTATACGTTGCGGACTAATTTATATCTCAAAATAACTGATCCACATAAAACGTTACTTTTAAGTACAAAATCCAACTGTATTTTAGAATTATCCTGGATGAATATACCATAATCATAAGCATGCCAAGACTGCGGTTACATGTTTATGAAGGGAAACGAACGCAGACGATTGTGGAGCAACTGCAATTTAAAAATTCAGTTTCACTGAAATATAGCTAATAGATTCTGCTTAATAACGCATTGTCAAAAAACTTTCAAACAAGTTTTTGCATTGACAGAAATAATTTTTCTTTTCATTTTTTGTAAGGGGAAGATTTTCATAACTGGACAGTTTTTAATTCGGAGTTTTATAAAGTTAAGAGAGTGCTTGGAACTAAGGCCGAGTCCCCAGGCCTAGGACTCGAGAGTCCTAGGCCTGAGGTAGTGTGCCCTCTGAGGGTGATGTTTTTTTAAGGGGGGCCAGCCCAGATTTATGTGAGTCTCGAAGAAAACTACCGAAAACTTCGAACAGCTAAGACAACGAGCTAGACCTGGGATTGAACCTAGCACTTCCCGTTTATCAGCTCTGAGCGTAGAATGGCACGGCCACTCATGGAGTCATATAGTTTAGAGATGATTCAGAAGCAGTTCACTCTCTTAGGAGACAATAAATTGTTTTATTTCCATATTCAAAGGGTGAAAAACTACTTAACATCCCCAAACCCTAAAAACTGCTATTTGTATTCAAAGTTAATCGTGGAAGAATAGATTAAGGTTATTATTACGTGGCTATTATTTAAAATGTTGATTTATACCCATAACAAATATTTGTAGAATTCTGAAGGCATTGTAAGGAAAAATTTAGAAAGGGGGGTGGGAGAATCTGGAATTAAAGATAGCCCCTGAAAACTTTCTCCTCTGATATTCGTTTATAATCTTCTACCGGTTGTTTTCAATTTTTATTTTAATATTCTTCAAGTTTCTTCATGTTCTTTGTACAACTCTCTATGCCATTAAAAATGTTTACCGTTATCTTCTACGTGAAGACTGAAATATTATCTGAATTTTCGAAATCAAAATGCAAGAATTTGAGTAGAATTGAAATAAATCGCCTACATCTTGTATAAACAATAGTTTAAATATTGAAAATTTTATAAATTTAAAAACCGAAATACAAAATAAAGATTTTAGTTTTATAGAATTCTTATTTATCAAGTGATTCAATTTTATTTATTTATTTTATTTATTTTACTTTTACTTTTCTTTTCTTTTCTTTTGAGGGATTTGGGGAGAGGGGTGGAGTTAATGTTTCACCACCAGAAACCGGAAAGTGTTTTCATTAAATATTTAAATTTTGGGGGATAGAATATTTAAATAATTATCATAATATTAATAATGGAAATAAAGAAGGATATTAATTAAAAGAATTTACCTGTAGCGTAAGACCACAAAAAATTACTCTAATTTGCATTTATGTAATTATTAAAGACCAAATAATATTTAGAAAGTAATTTTTAAATATATTTAATAAACCGGAAATAGTTCGTAATTCAATTGTGCAAAAAAGAATCTGCTGCAGAACTATGTATTAATTTATATTACTATAATGATCCGATAGACAAAAGTGGGTCTAGCGGACAGGAGTATCTGTTCTTGAAGCTGGTAGACAGGAAATGATAAATTCGATGTGTAGTCGCGCATGCTGTCCTAGTCGTTCGGTGTTTTCCAAGGTTTTCTTTGAAATTCATGTAAATATGGACTAATACCCCTTAAAAGTCAGCCCACGTTGGGGTTTTCGGTAATAAATTGAGGCTTACTTAAAAATGCCTAAATTATTTTCAATAATTTTTTAAAATGTCGTAATATATAGTTATCAAAGTCCCACTCTATTCCTTGTACCTTGGGAATATCTCGGAATTTCTGAAAACATTAAGGCATTTGTTAGAAAAAAAAGGGGGGTGGGGCTAGGGAACACAGGGGCAAACTTTAAAATTTCATATAGGAAGGGGGGGGGAAGTCTTTTAAAAGCTCGGGGATAAAGTCTTTTCAAAGTAGGCCTAGGACCTACAGCTGTCAATCGGCCTTATTCCCAAATCCAGTCCAATTCATACTTGTTTTTAATGTAAAATACTTCAAAAATATTCCTGTTACACTGGCGTTCATAAAATGGTGCTTAAATATCTTATGATTTCATTATATAAGGGATTTTTTCCTGTATTAATGATTTAAAATACCATGTACATCTACTTTTATTTTCTTACGATGATTTTTCATTAGATTCTATTTAGATGGAGTATATAAGATACACTTTAAAATTCACTTATGTATACTTAATTTTCTTTTTAGTGCCATGGAATTACAATCCTTTCTTTTCATTATTTGCTTAAAATGTCATAGGATGTAGATTTTGTTTTAAAAATTTATAGTTGAAGTGTTTACCTATAATAGTAATTTTTCATCATTTTTCTTTTTTCTAGTTATAATGGAAATTGATCCTGATATAAGAAACGAAACAAGTTATCTAAGAAATATGAAAATAGAAAATGCCGTAAAATACCCTCATCAGAGACATTTACAAATATCAAATATTTATCCTGTTAGACTTTTTCACCATTTATATTTTATTAATCTCATTTAGGAAAAAAAAAAGATATTTTGAGTGTTATGTTTGTAAAATAAAGTTTAATTTAAATCTAATTCAGTATGTTTTATTTTTTAATTATTTTTAATGTTTTCTTTGCAGCAAAGATGTTTTTCTTCTTAGTGAGCTTTTTGCAATGATTCTAGTAAATTACCGGGATGCTGCTTTCATGTGTAAAAGCGCAGAATTTCTTTCTTCATTAGATCTATTTTGTAGAAGAAAAATGTTTTAAAATTTGTTTTTGTAAAGAAAAAAAAAGTCGAAATTTTTTTAATTCAAAATAATCTAATGGTTTATTTAACAAAAAGTTAGATATTTTAAAGATTTGAATTTATGGAATTAGTGACGAAAACCAAAAGAGTACCCGATTTTCATCTGCATTGAACACTTAATTAATATTTAAAAATATTAAAAGCTCTATATTTCTTTATATACTATTTAATACGTACGAACATTTTCTCTCCACTTGCCGTCTATTTAAAAATATTTATATGCCAGAAACTGCAATAATTATTAAAATTATTCTACACACTGCAATGAATTAATTATAAAAAAATAAAATTATTTAGGTATCAAACATTTAATATGTTCCTATACTGCTACGATTTCGTATTAGAAATCTGATCTGAAATGAGAATCTTTATTTTCAAATAAAATAACTTTTAAAAACCAATTTTATTAAAAACAGAATATTGAAATTGTTCAAAATTTGTTACAGTTTGAAATAAAATTTGCATCAAATTTGTTAGTCTTGGTTTAAGTGCCAAGTTACGCATTGAATTAAATTAGTTGCCATGAGTTGAAATTAGTTGCCACAAATTTACTTTTTTAATAAACTACCAAAATTGTATGCGTAGTTTTTAAGAGAGACTTTTATATGGAAATGAATTAGTAATTTTTTTTCTTTAGCTAATATAAAAATCAATGTGAGTATTTAAAAATTCAAATTCATTTAATACACTACCTTTCCATAAATGACCGGACACTTTCAGATGCGTTTTAAAATGACTCAAAAAGTACTTAACAAATCATCTTGAAACTTCAGGAGTGTAATGAACATTTTATACCTCACGTAGTTCAGTTATTTGTTTGTGCCAAAAGTGAAAATGGGACCAGTAAAATATTAAAGAAAAATGAGGGTATTTGGCATCACTCAGTATAAAGTAATGCTCGAAATACAATCTGGCTGTAGCATATGGTTATGGGGCTCATTTTCTGTATAAATTTTTAAGTCTCTACCACATGTAATCAGGGAGATATAAAGATTTCTTTAAAAAATTGCCGAACAATTTTTTTTTTTTTTTTTTTTTTTTGCTATAACATGCAAGGTATTAAATCCAGTGCAAAGCTATATTCGGGAAACTCAATATACAACATTAGACACAACATACTGCAATGAGAATGAAAAAAATATTAAATATCTAATGAAATGTGAGCATTTTTACTAAATAATTTTTAACTGTACATGACTAAGTTTTAGCTAAATTTCATTTGTATGATTTATAGCCAAATGCATTAAACTACTTATATAAAAACCCCAAACAAGTATTGTGTAAACTCAAAAAGTTCTACGCCAAAGAATGAACTGGTCTTCAGTTTCTTTCGAAGAAACGCTAAAGTATAAGGAGTTTTACTCACATTTTTATTTTAATTCAATGAACGGTAATGCAATTTTCTGTGATTGTAAATAAATATTGGGAAAACCCTCTTAACAATTTCTTTTTTGGGGAACAGCTAAAATTCAGTTTATTCTATGACGTAGAAATTTTTGAGTTTACACGATTTTTGTTAGAGGTTTTTACATAAGTAGCTCAATAAATTTGACTGTTAAATTTTGAAAATGAAATTTCACTGAACATTTACGCATGCGCAGTTAGAAATTATTTAGTAAAAATACTCATATTTCATTAGATATTTAATATTTTTTTCATTCTGATTGCAGTATGCATTGTTTAGTATGTCGAGTTTCCTGAAAAATAATTTGCACTGTCTTTTCATACTTTGCGTGTTATAGCTAAAAAAAGTGAAATTTTTTTTTTGAGAAACTTTTATCTCTCTGATTATATGTGGCAGAGACATATAAACTTAAAAGAGTTAATGAGAAAGAGTCCTATAATCACATGCTACTGCCAGATCGTATTTCAAGCATTAATTATTACGGGGTGAAGCCAATACTTTCATTTTACTTTAATTTTTTTTACCGGTTCTCCTTTTACACCCCTGAAGTTTCAAAATGATTTGTTTAACATTTTTTGACATACTTTAAAAAATGTCTGAAATCGAAAGTGTGCTGTCATTATGGAAAGGTACCTAACAAATTTTTAGTACGTCTTTCTTTCTTTTTTTTTTTTTTTTTTTTTTTCATTTAGAAAGTTTACACTTTTTTAAGAGCATAATTCATTTTAAACGATTAGTGTTTTAATTACCTTCTTAATTGTTTTAAGTTAATATCTAATCAAAATGTAATATATATATATATATACTAGCAGACCCGGCCACGCGTTGCTGTGGCTATGTTATACGTTGAATTATAATGTAGTAAAATATTCAATATATTAAAATTATTATTTACGAATAAAGACCATCCTTGATAACATCCTTGATCTTAGCAGACTTAGCCCGCTTCGCTGGTCCCTATTTTTAAATGATTCACTATAATTAAAGAATTCTCAAAATTGCATTAATTTTTAACATGTGAAAAAAAAAAGAGAAAAAAAAATCTGATCGGGAAAAATGTTCGACACTCATAATGAATCCATATATTATCGAAAGGAAAATGATATAAAATACAAAAAAATCTTCTCTCATTGGTGGAATAATCTGTTCGGACCCCCACTGCCTGCGGCAGTGTATACCTGCGCAAACCATGCGCACCGTTTCTTCATCCACCGTTCCCGCCCTTCTTAATAACTCTATACTTTCGAAAATATCCGCAATCGATTTATCGGGCCTTAAAACTTAATAATACTAATTTTCAAAGTTCTAACTCTTATTTCTATTATTTTGCCCCTTTGCCCTCCCCCCTCCCACTATTCTAAATAATTTTACAAATTCGAAAATATCTACAGTTTATTTGTAGGTGTCAAAAACCTGTATGCACCAATTTGAACGATCTAACTATATTTTTATTTTTTGCCCCTCTGCCCCCCTTCCCGCCCCTCCTAATAAATTTACAAATTCGAAAATATCCGCAATCGATTTGTTGGTATCAAAAATTCTATGCACCAATTTTGAATGATCTAACTCCATTTTTATATTTTGCTCCTCTGCTCCCCCCCCCTTTCCCGCTCCTCTTAATAATTTTACAAATTCGAAAATATCTGCAATCGATTTGTACGTATCAAAAACTTCTATGTACCAATTTTTAGCGATGTAACTCTATTTTTATTTTTTTGCCCCTCCGCCCCCTTACCCGCCCCTCCTAATAACTTTACACTTTCGAAAATATCCTCATTCGATTTGCAGGCCTCTAAAACCTCTCTATACCAATTTTGAACAGTCTATCTGCATTTCTATTTTTTTTTTTTTTTTTTTTTTTGGTTGTTGTTGTTTGTTTGTTTGTTTGTGAAATCACGTTTTGGCCCCTCCCCCCCCCTTTTGGGAGGCGAATTTTGCAATAAAAACTATCCTATCTCTCAAGTTGGACCAAATTGCACACAGTGTCCAAATTTCATTAAAATCGGCTCATTAGTTTAGGAGTTCATCGCGGACAAACATAATAAATTTTATATATAAAGATATATATATATATATATATATTATATTAAACTATAAAGTTTTGATCAATGAAGCACAAATAAGTAAAAAACAGGATTAATTTTACTGTATTATCTTCATTATAATATGAATTCAATTTACACTTCAGTCTAAGTAACACGTGGCCGGCTATGCTAACACCAAAAATTTAAAAAGTGGAAATAATTGAATTATACGAAATTTATTAATAGGTTAAAAAGTTGAAGATTCTTTGTGTAGATGGCAGCACCAAATATATTTCAGCTTTCATTTCAACCCAGTCGAAAGGTATCGACATCTGTTAGAATCATTTGGAGTTAACAGATAATTGTGACTGTCAAATAATAACAGACAAATAATTAGCAATAAATTAAAATTGCGACTATAATTTGAGATTTAAACTATCCTATCTCTCAAGTTGGATCGAACTGCACATGGTGTGCGAATTTTATTATAATCGGTTAGGTGGTTTAGGAGTCCATTGAGGACAAACATTGTGACACGAGATTTATATATATTAAGATGTACATATGTTTGTGAAAATATTTTTTTTTAATGTATTTACAAAGTGGATGTATTTTTTGAGTGAAAGAAACTGAGGTTGTTAATACAGATCTACAAATATAATGTTGGCAAAATTTATTTTAGTTGATACCTATATTTTTAATCTGCTGAAGCCGAAATTGAAGCCAATTTTCCTCTGTCACACATGGCTTTTGCCAATACAGGGTGTCTACCGACACAAATCCTTCTCTTTCAGTAGTTTCTAGTATGTTTCCATGATTAATTGTAATTAATCATGGAATCATACTATAAAAGTAATCGTATAATTATATTGGTGGAAGAGTCATGAAAAAAATAGCGCACCCTGTATTGATAAAAATATGTATATGATAGAGTAAAATCTAGTTTCGGTTTCAGCCGAGCAAAAAACATCAATATCAGTTATAATTATCAAATCAAAATTTTAGATTTTGACCTGTGAGATCTTTCAGTATTGAGTCATATAAAATGAGGGAATTAAGTTTTTATTTTGGTATGGACTAAATATAACCGAGCATTATTAAGCAAACATATGACATATTTTGCAATTATTTCTGATTATTTTATTAGAAGTATCATAATAAAAATCAGCTTCGTTTTTAAATTTTATATTAAAAGTTTAATGTATGCAAAATGTACCACAACATTAATAAAAATTGTAGTTAAAAACCTGTTACAGCGCATCATTACAAATCCTACCAAAGGTAATACAAGCTTAATCAACTTTATACCTCTGAATTTTAATGTAGTTTTGATAAAAAAAATATATAGCATGTCTATATATGCATACTAAAGTCCGGTCTTGTCCCATAAATTTCCGAGGAGTTCTTATCTCAAAGTTTGAAGGCGGGAGGTGCAAAGTTCGATCTCAGGTTGAGATTTTCAGCCTACCCATTCGAAATTTTTTAAGGTTTTCTTAAAAAACTTTTGTAAATAAGGGATAAAACACCTTAGAATGACCGACACATAAGGCATTCTATACAGGCCTAGAACTCTGGAGTAACCAATGTGATCTTACCACCACAATAATATTAGTATATTTAGAAGCCTATTCAAGACACTCTAAATTGACGCGCATTCAAAATAAATCCCAAGGCTATGAATTTACAAGTGCAAAAACATCCAACTTTAAGTTTCTTTTCCTTAAGTTGTATAAGAATCTGTACTTATGTAACGTATTTACTAGATTCTTACCTATATTCATGAAGATAAACTTACTGTTGGATATTTCTGTACTTGTAAATTGATAATAATGGAATTTATTTTAAGTATATGCCAATTTAGAGTGTCTTCGATACGCTTGTAAACATACTAATATTTAATAGGCGTTAGTTAAAGCCGACTGGCTGTGCTAGGTTTCCAGACCTGTGGGGATTGCCGAAAGTGTAGGTCTTTCTAAAATGTCTTATCCCATACTTATACAAGTTTTGGAGAAATCCGCGGAAAATTCCGAATGGGTAGGTTGAAAATCGCAACCTGAGATCGAAACATGCACCTTCCGCCTTCAAGCGTTGAGAGCAGAGCTTCTCAGCCAATGGTGTGGCCTTCAAATATTAGGTATTTTTACATGGACAAATTTACTGAGAATTTCATAATATTATATACGAAATTTACAGAGACTTGGATATTCTTACGTATGTAATTTTACAGAGACTTGGATGTTCTTCCATATGTAATTTTACAGAGATTTAGATGATTTTACATATGTAACCTTACAGAGACGTGATTATTTTTACAATGGTAAATTTACAGAGACTTATATGCTTTTACATGCTCGAATTTACGGAGACTTGCATATTTTCACATATGTAGATTTACAGAGACTATGATGTTTCACAGATTTAAATTTATAGAGACTTGAATATTTTGATCTATGTAAATTTACAGAGACTATGATTGATTTACAGAATAGTTTCTCTGCATTTTGACAGAATCTCTTTTTTTAATTCTCTGTAAATTTACGTAAGACTTAATATAATTAATTACCAATAGATTCTCTGTAAATTTACAGAAAATTTTTTAACAGTGTACAAGAAAGTCTCGCCAAATTTGTCACCAAGTCGATTACACTCCCTTGTGAAGCTTTGTTATGTTTTTTTTTTTTTTTTTTTAAACTGCATTTTTAACTGACTAAGTGTCTTTGAAAAAAATTAACTACTATTATTTCCAAATTCGTAACAATATACATGATTTGGAAGGCTCGGTCTGAAGGATGTAAAATCGTACGATGATTAAAAGGAGTAAAATATATATAAATACTGAAAATATGTTTTAAGAATGTGGGAAAAAAAACTATTTCATTTAAACCATTTTAGATTCAGTGAAATGATACCCGTTTAATGTCTCTTTATAATAATGAACGGAATTTATAATAAATTATGACATTTTATTTTTATCACTGATAAAAAAATGATGTTCTAATTTGTTTCCACCTTTCAAACTTAGAATTCTACAGATAATTATATATATGAATATAATCTGTAGTTTTTCAGTATACTTTCTGCAACAGAAAATTCTGTTTATACATGGAAATAAATAAAATAGTTGCAAAGTAAAATATTCTGTAAGAATAAAAATTAAACAATTAACTCCTACAGAACAGAGACAAAAAAAAAAAAAAATGCATGACGCTTTTTTAACTCTTTTAGTATATAACAGAATTTTTATACACAATGATGTATTTGTTGAGATTCTTATATCCGAAACCTCTATAGTAAATTTTAATATGATACTAAAATAGCTTCTGCAGGATTAATAATTAACAGGATTAACAGGTTTAAGAGTAATTTTAAATTAAAAAGAAATCTTTTAAAATGAAAAATGTGGGAAATTAAAATAGCTTTTTTTTTTTTTTTTTACCATAAAAGGTTTTTAAGGAAACAATTATTTCAGAGCCAGAAATGATAATATGCTCTAATCGTTAAATAATTCGAGTCATATGAAGAATAAACCCTATAACTGTGAGGAGTTATTTAAGTAAAACTTTTATCTCCATTACCCAACTACCGTAGATAGTGGAAGTATTGTATTCGGTCCAAAAATTCGATATCGAGTTTTCACCCGATTTACATGTTTAAAGATCTTCTGAGTCCAAAAAGTAGTTTTTGGCAATTGATCAGTGCGCGTGTGTGTGTACGTGTATGCATGTGGGAATCTTCTAGCTATCATACCGCCGAAACTAATAAAGATAGAACTACGAAACTTCAGAATTGAGACAAGTCTGGTGTACAGATGAATTTTCCAAATTTTGGTGAAAACTAGAAAGCCGGAAGTGGGTCAACGCAAACCGTAAGTGGGACCGTAAGTCTGTATCTCAAGAACGTCTCTATCGATTTTCTTCAAAGTTGCTATATAAATACTGTTGTAGATGTCCTTTCGAATGGTACAGTTGCTTAGTTTAGGAAAATTGATAGGCGTCTTCAATTTCAGGTCTCGCAAGTGCGTTCCTTTAAGAATGGCTGAACGGATTTTTTTTCAAACTCGACATATTAACTACTTTTTAAATATTCTTTTTTATGTAATTATTGTTTTCCCGTTAATAATTGAGTATGTCAAGTTTTGGTAAAAGTTGGTATCTCAAAAACGACTCTAACGATTTTCTTCAAAATTGTAATATAAATCTATTTTATATATACTCTCTCCTGTATTACGTGATTATTAAAGGAAAATCAACAGTCATCCTGCTTAGTTAGATAAATTTAAGATCTCGGAAATTGGTGTTTCAAAAATTAACTCTACTATTTTTTTTTCTTTCTTATTTTTTAAGTTGCCTTGTGAACTTATATTGTTTTATCTGTCTTAACTCATGTATTAAGTTTCTCTTACAGGAAAAATTTTAGGTTTCTTCTTCGTTAGGTCAATTTTATTTCTTCTGATTATATTATCTCAAAAAAAAAAAAAAAATAAATAAATAAATAAATAAATAAATAAATAAATATATATATATATACAATATATATAATACGTGTAATAGTGGGTAAGTCGTGTGGTTGTTTCACATCAGATTTTTTTCTTTTTCGTTCATGATATAATAAATACTCCACGTGTCTCATTTACACTTACAATGTAAGAATATTTTTATGAAAATAAAAAATAACTTAGGCACTTCAGTTAAAAATGTGGTTTTACAAAACTTCATTATAGAAATAAATTACTAATTTATGGTTTAAATATGATATGTGTAAAAAAAAAAAAAAAAAAAAAAAAAAAAAAAAAAAGATATTTTGAAAAGAATGTCAGCTAACTAAGTACATAATAATAATAATAAAATAAAAAACATAAATGCCATGTTTTAGTCAAACTGCATGTAGTATCAACTAAACTGTGTTTTTATTATCATAGCCAATTTTCTCATTTGTTTTATTTTAAGAGATTATTAAAATCTTTTTTAAATATAAAGTTTATTAAAATTCAAATTGTTCAATTCAATTTATTTAATAATAAATATTGAATAATAATAGTCTAAACCAAAAGCTATTATATAATCATATTTGGTAATAGATGTTCATAAAATTCTGTGATATTTAATGCAAGAGTAAGTTCTTAGATAATGAGGTGATAAAAATAATATTTTCGAATTGGTTTATATATATAAGTAAATCGATATTAAAAGTTGATTTAAAAATGAAAGTGAACAAATAAATTTTAATCGTAATAATTAAAAATAAAGAAACGATTATAATTAAAAAACCGGAACGAGCATTTCTCAATTAATTTGGAACTTTTTTAGCATATAACAACTAAACTAATCTATGTATATATATATATATATATATATGTTTCAGCAGAGGTTTACGTATGTATTGCTAAACTCCTTTTTATCTTTCTTTTTAATTAAATTCAAAATTTTTATTCATCGCAATTTTCAAGCATATTTGTCAGGTAATGTAAAATTAATAAGAGGAAAAGTGCAATGTTAGAGGAAATAATTTCTAATTATATATTTCGATGATTATTTATTCAATATAAATTTCTATTTTAAACATTGTCAGAAAATTTACCACTTTTCATCCTGATTATTTTATTTATTGACCTTCAAGAATCTTTTAATATTTAATCTCGTTCTGTAATAATATGCTCACTATCAGTTGTTAAAGAACTAGAAGGGTTTAATGAACTTACACTGAGAAAAGAAAATATATACCGCCTTCATTTAGAATGAAAAAGAGATCATTTTCTAAATCCCTAAACTATAAATAGAGATTTCCGAGCTATGTGCATAAGACACACCAACAAAATGAATAGACGAAATGATCGAGAATTTCTAGTCTACACATTTCTAGATGGTGAAATTGTGATTCTGCATATTCTGAATCTTTTGTATTGCGAGAAATTCTCGTTTGATTTTCTAGATTTGGATCATAAACCAAGATTATAGTTACTGAAACCCGCCTCTTGTATTCACATTAATTTACAGTATATTTTTAAATAACTTTGCCTTCGATAATATAGGTAAACGCCCTAGAATTTTAATAGGGGTTTCTAGAACTCGCTTTCAAAGTGGACTAGAATTTCTAAGGATAACGTGGAACTATTTTTTCTAGAGCCACAATTTAGATTCTAGATGGCAGTTACAGAATTTTTTCTCAGTGTATTATCAATAGAAACATTTAAACCAGTAAATTTTTTACTAATTTTCAAGTACAGGAAGAAACAATGTTTAAATACGGAAGTACATTTAAAAAAGCAGTCGTGCTACGAAATCATCTGGAGAGTCGCAAATTTAAGAATACATGTCATTTCTAGTAGTTTAATATATAGACTCGTTTAAAGACAAGCAAAACTCCAATGGCTTGAAATATAAGTCTGTTTCTCTCTCCCTGTAAAGATAAAAATAGCTTATATATATATATATATATATATATATATGTATATATATATAAGCTTTTATTATTCTTCATTAACTGTCTGGCCTTCGCCCACCTGGCAGTCGATATTTCCAATTGATATTATTATTTTATTATTTACTATAAATATTGAAATTTAATTTTTAGTTTTTTGTCCTATAATTTAACTTATATTTTTGACCAATATCTAGTGTTTTTTAGCGATTTTCGAAAGCGAAAACCACCAAATCGTCAAGTGGATGACCTTACATAGCATTATATATTGTTTAGACTTATAACGGTAATCAAATTAACATTTTTTTTTTGTTGTTGTTGTTTGTTAAATATTTTTTCGATTTTCTAAAGTAATACTAGACAAAATGGTCTAGAACTACACTCATCGAAAGAACATTTAAAAACTCATTGTTTCCACTATCGAGTTAGTAAAGAGTGCAATAAGGGCACCAACCACAAATTGAAGAAGAGTGAAAATACTTTGGATCCCCCTGTGTCATAAAAAGCAAAGAATGACTTATAAATTTAATATATTGTTTACATACAATGTACAACATTTGTATGTTTTTGTATGTATGACATCCCGGTCAGCATTACTCACTCAGACAACCTTTTAGGCAGAAACATCTCTGGTCTATCATATAGATAGCTCAACAGAAAATAAGCCACAGGAAAATGACCCGATCCAGGCATGATTTTCAGTCAGTCGGAAAAATAAAATTTCAATTAATATGATTTCCTGCGGCTTATTTTCTGTTGAGCTATCTATATGATAGACCAGAGATGTTTCTGCCGAAAAGGTTGTCTGAGTGAGTAATGCTGACCGGGATGTCGGCCTGGATAGCTCAATTGGTAGAGCCTTGACCTTGTAAGTCAAAAGATCCGGGGTTCGAGTCCCGGTCCAGGCATTATTTTCAGTCAGTCGGAAAAATAAAATTTCAATTAATATGATTTTCTTCCACAGTTGATTGTGTGATTTTAATAAAAAATTGTATTTCTCTCTCCCATTATCTAATGGTGTTTTCCATTTCCTGCGGCTTATTTTCTGTTGAGCTATCTATATGATAGACCAGAGATGTTTCTGCCTAAAAGGTTGTCTGAGTGAGTAATGTTGACCGGGATGTCGGCCTGCATAGCTCAATTGCTGGAGCCTTGACCTTGTAAGTCAAAAGATCCGGGGTTCGAGTCCTGGTCCAAGCATTATTTTCAGTCAGTCAGAAAAATAAAATTTCAATTAATAAAAATATAGTTGTTTTTTTCATTATATTATGTATTTTTGAAATCATGGGGATCAATAATCATAGCCATTAATAATCATAGCCATTGCTTCAAACAAGATATGTAGAAATTGTTACGTCCTCTAAAATGCAAGGAGTCTCATATAAAGGTGAAAACAGTTTAAACTTGAGTTATGTTAGTTTGCACAGTTTGTACAGTTAAGATTTTTAAAGTTAACGAATAGTCTGGTGATGTTTGTCACAGTCAAAATTATTTTAAAGTTAAATATTAGGTTATAACACCAAATCAGAGTTTGCTAAGATTATAATTATCAGGGGTCTCAACTCAACTGGTTACTGAATCTGACTAGTTTTGAATAAATTGTTCAGCGTAAAATAGGCGAAATATCATGTATGTGGCATATAAGTGTTATAAATTTTAATTAATGCTCTTTTCAAACATTCAGTAAGTAATTATTTGATAAACTGAATATGAAAAGGAAGAAAAATAAACATATTGTGTCTTATACTTTTGTTTCATAAGGCATATTTATTTATACATTATTATTATTATTATTATTATTATTATTTAACGCGAAATTTAAATGTAAATGAAAAGATATATTTTTGTTGCTATTAATTAAAAAAGAAAATTTAATTCATTCCAACTGTTATATAAATATATATGTATATATATTTTTAAAACACATGTACAAATATTTTCCTTTAAATTCAAAGCAGAGAAAGTTCATTCTGTGATATAAAACACTTTATATTTAATGCTAAACAATATATAAACAAAGTGTCAATCAAAAATGTTTGAATTAAAGTCCTTTATAATAAAATATTAAATAAAGATATTGAAAATAGTGTAAGATAAAGAACAAAAAGATTTGTAACGCAGAGTAAAATTTACAGCTACTTTAATTTGATTGACGCATATGAATTACATTGCTTGAATTCTTTAAAGAATTCGAAATGTGCCATTTAAAATTAATTATAAGTGATAAATACTTTTAAAATTTACAAAATATTTTCAAAAGTATTTTATAGATACTGAAATAAAGAATGTCACAAATTAACTGAAATAATTTCTTAAATACTATAATTGACATTCCAAAAGCACAGAAATTCTTTTTTTTTTCACTTAATGAAACTTTGAATGAATAAGAGTTACAAATAAACAGATTGAATTGATGAAAATACCAATTTTTTATTTCAATTTACATTTAGAGTGATAAATTGTTATAAGAGAATCTTAGTTTGCGCATCATCCAATAATTTATTTTCAAGATTATAATTTTTAATTTATTTAATAATAAATAAGATATAACTTAACAAATTACATAAATATAAACAAATAATTTATTTAAATAAATATATTAAAAAAAAAAAAATCCTTACTTTAGGCTTTCATTTAGTTTCCTTAGTTACTTTCACCGATGAAGTTTGGAGCCATCTACTGGAAAAGTCGGCGAAATAATCCCAGAAAACACCAGGGGAAATCACTTACTGATAGAAGCGCTACCACTCAAGTTCCTTTGAAAATGCCGGGGGCCTCCGGTGAAAATAACTAAGGAAACGAAATGGAACCTTAAAGTAAGGTTTTTTATTTATTTATTTATTTATTTATTTAAATATATTTATCAGGCTTCATGTATTTTTAAAAAAGTTTAAAGTTAAATAATTTATTAATATTTTTTTTAAAAAAAGTAACTTTACTGTCTGCGTACATTTAATCGAACAATAACCTATAATCCGTACCTAAAAGTATACTGGATTTATATATATATATATATATATATATATATATATACATAAACTACCCTTGTCGCTTTGTTTTTTCATTTTGTCGTAACTTTTCGCTTTCTTGGCTTATACAGTAAAAACTGATTCACATTAAAAAAAAAATAATAATAATAAATAAATAAATAAATAAAAATAAATAAAATAAAATAATAAAAAAAATTGTCAGTTTTGCACATAAATGTGCAATAAAAATGCTCAAACAAACTGTTTGTATGTGAAATCATTATTTTATGTGATATTTAACGTTGAAGGAGTGAAAAAAATTGAGATATAAAAGTTTCGTAGGATCAAAAACTGTTAATTGCAATCTTATCATATTTTACTAAGATATACATCAGCTCATCGCGCTCGTGCAGTATGTAACTATTTCTTGATTTCACTTTTTTTTTTTTTTTTTTTTTTTTTTTTTTTTGTCAAAGCAAGCAAGCGTAGTTAGTGTCTAGATTACTTGCATTTTTAAGTTCATCTGTCCCGAAAAGTAGGTGAAATAATCTCCTGAAACTGTCAAGAACAATGTATCGTACTTATTTTAAGACGTATTTTATGAAAATGTTTCAATTGCTTGATTTTATATGATTTTTTTTACTTAAATGGCTTATTTTTTTTAATTAAGAGAAAGTTTGTTTCTTCATTCACTCAAGTTATCAAACGAGAAAAAATGTAGACGGTTCTTTCCCGTCAAAAGTAGTCAAAATAAAAATTGGTGATGTCCGTGAGAAATTCGGAAATAAATAAACCTAGGATTTTTTTTTTTTTTTTTTTTTTTTTAAACACGATAATATTCATCGTTTACAGAAGCATTCGTTATGCATCTTATTTAGTAAAGTATAATATCTGTACCTCTGAGGTAAAGGACACCATGTTCATTTTGTGAAAAGAGTTAGCGTCATGTCTTTTATGCGCATTTTTTGATTTAAACTGAGTCATTAAGAACTAATGTCCGATCACTATAAAAGAGATAAGACAGTGGAATAGAAAACAATGTCCATTTTCTTTATTCATGACAAATGTAATTCTTTCTAGCCTATCAAAGACGTGGTGGTAACTCTTTTCACAAAACGGATATGGTGCCCTTTACCTCTGGGATACAGATATGTCTAAGATATCTAGTTACATTGTATGTATATATAATAAACGTTCTTCCCATCCAGGTTGGTCCTTAGATCTGTTCCGAAGTAGGTGAACCAACTGTATGAGTTAGGATTTTGGCCAATCATGACAACCCCCATAGTTAAAGCAATTTAGCTTCGGGTATGACTGGATGTATTAAGGTAATATTACTCACACGGACATACTTGCTATTGAATATGCAAGATGAAAAAAAAAAAAAAAAAAAAAACTATTATTTTACAATAGCGAATATGCATGTACAGAAAAACTTTAGCAATTAAAAAGATATAATAGTTATGGAAAGCACTTGTGCCTGTATGGCAGTGTCAGTTTGCTTAAGAGTTCTTTTTAACAGTGTACAGGATTAGTTTTTCATTCTCTTATTATGTTGCTTACTAATATGCATTGATGATTCATCATTTCTTTTGATATCTTTCTGGTTTTCCTTCTTAATCATCATATCTTTTGATACAAAAAGAACTGAATGTCCACCATTTATTTATTTATTTACTAGCAGGATTTGATTTATTTATTTATTTATTTACTAGCAGGATCGCTGATCATTATATTGAAATGAATTCTTTAAATTTCATATCATTAATAATAATAATAATAATAATGATAATAATAATAAATGTGTGTTGAGTACGCGTAACCAACCGGCATATCAAAAATCTCATTCCTGAGGTAAGTTGGAGCAGAGTTACTCTTAAAAACGTATTTTCGCCCATCAAACCGCCCCAAAAGGAGGGAGGGAGTAGAAAATTTCGTACAATCCGTTGATAGTGCTTGTTGGGAACGCATAACCAACCCACACATAAAAGTTAATCTTACTGAGATAATTTAAAGCAAAGCTATGCTTGGAAACGAGTGTATTGCTCCCCATTCCTTGAGGGGGGAATTTCGCAAAATCCTATTACAATGGATACACTGTGTTGGATACACGTAAATCAGCCACACACTAAAATTTGTGTCCTAAGTTCCTATGGATTTCCCCGGACAAATTTAACCCGCTTGTCTGGTCACTATATTTAAAGGAAACTCTTTTCTATATCGCATGATAGACAAAAAAATAAAAAATAAAATTCATTGAAATTCTCAAAAGCTCTCTTCGTGTGTGTGTCGCTATTGCATGTGACAATGTGTACCAGTGGGGTACAATCCATACCAGTGGGCTTCCACTTTTGTGCTTATCAGAAAACAGTTTCGAAACAAACATTATCGAAAAATTTTAAGAAGTCCTTTTATATTTCAATTTTAATTACATATGAACAACACTATACGTATATTTTTACTTTCACGTTATTTCCTATATTTATTCGATTTTTCTGGTCGACCATAATATGACAGCAATTTCACGTCAAATATTATAGTATGCTATAAGATCACTAACTTTTTGTGGGCTATATGTATTTCATAGTTAGTCAATAGTGGTTGGTATATAGAAAAAAAATATAAGTAAATAAATAAATTTTTAATCTGGTCGTGATTTTGTCATAGCTCCCCTTGGTGACTTTTGAATTTTTGTCACCATTTTAAACAAAAAATACATAATTTATGAGATTATTCTTTCTGTTTCTTTCTTTTTTTTTTCTAAATATTTTATAATTTATTTGTTTATGTTTTTTATGGGCTACTTGGCTTAATGTGGCTGTCGTGAGTAGACTCCTTAGTGAAAAATGTCCTATGTACTTCAGCATCAAAATAAAAAAAAATTACCCTGGATTATACAAAAGTAAAGCTATTTTATATAATAGTGAATTAGCTTTCACGCCAAAAATACTATCCGTGCAAATAAATCAATCAATAAATAAAAACACTACTAAAAATAAATCTAAAATTGAGGTATGTTAAAAAAGATAATGAAACAAAATTTGAGGTAGTATGCTGGATTTTTATTTTTATTATTTAATTGTGATAATGACGTCATTTTGTCAAATGCCTAAGCAAATTTAATATTTAAAATTTTTTTTTATTATTCGCGTGAAAATATATTTCATTATAAGTCAAAAAATAAATTAACTCGTTAATCTTTTTTGGCAATAATTAAAAATTGAAAAACTAATTTTAAAACTTTATTATAGAAGAAATATCTATGTTATATAGAATATATAATATAGATAATGTTTTGTTTCCCTGGATTATGCTAAAGTAAAGCTATTTTATATAATGCTGAATTAGCTTTCATGCCAAAAATACAATCCGTGCAAATAAATAAAATATAAATAAAAACACTACTAAAAAGAAATCTAAAATTGAGGTATGTTAAAAAAGATTATGAAACAAAATTTGAGGTCGTATGCTGAATTTTTATTATTATTATTTAATTTCGATAATGACGTCATTTTGTCAAATGCCTAAGCAAATTTAATATTTAAAATTTGTTTTTATTATTCGGGGAAAATATATTTCATTATATGTCGAAAAATAAATTAACTCGTAAATTTTTTTGGCAATAGTTAAAAATTGAAAAACTAATTTTAAAACTTTATTATAGAAGAAATGTCTATATTATATAGAATATATAATATAGATAATGTTTTGCTTCCTCTCCCTCCCCTTGGGAACTGAATTTCTAAAATTCCAAAAATTGATTTTTCGGTATTTGTGTTTTAAGGCAAAAAAATTGACGGATATCTGCTTTTTTTTTTTTTTTTTTTAGCTATAAAGGTATTTGTGAAATCACGTTCTGTCCCCTGTCCTTCCATGGGGGCCGAATTTCTAAAACTCCAGAAGTTGGTTTTTCGACATTTATATTAGCTACATTTTAAAGCAAAAATTTTACTGATATTTGTTTTTTTTCTTTGAGATATGAAGGGTTTTTATGAAATCACTTTTGCGCATGGTGGAATCACATTTTGCCACACACGCTCTTGTGGACTGAATTCCCAAAATTCCAGAAATCGATTTTTAAGTATTTGTTTTAGTTATGTTTTAAAGCAAAAATTTTACGGATATCTGTTTTTTTCTTTGAGATATGAAGGTTTTTGTGAAATCACGCTTTGCCCAAAATCCCTTCTTAGGGGATGCTTACATTATATGTTCTATAATCTGACCCAGTTTCGAGTCAGTGGCTCCAGTAGATTTTTCTGTGCGTTGATGAGTCAGTGAGTGAGTGAGTGAGTCAGTCAGTGAGTGGAAGTACTCTTTTATATATATATATATATATATATAGAGAGAGAGAGAGATAGAGAGAGAAAGAGAGAGAAAGAGATTTATTTATTTATTTTATTTTTTTTTTTTTTTGTGCAAAATAGTTCAGGGCATTTCATTTGGGAGTTACTCTTTCAGAGATCTCTGGTGTTGTCAATAGTGTGGAAATTGTTGGAATGGTAATAAGTTTTTTTTTTTTTTCGGATATTTAAAACAAAATGTTTAATGTTACACTTACTGCTTTAATTTGTATATTTGTTACCTACGTTTGACCATCTGTCGGCGACCATATGCTTGAGAACATGCATGTGGTCGTGATTTGCAACAGCATTAAACTGTTAATCTGATAAACGTATTAGAAATGAAGGTAATGTTGTTAGAGAAAAGAAAAAAATTAAACTTTCAGAAAACATATAACACAAAGTTCTGAGAATTTAAACGTATTTAACACGTTGAGAGCCACACAAAAATTCTTGAAATCTATTAAAATTCCATAATGATTCCACTTGTAATAAATAAAAATTAAGCAAATGTATAATAAATTTTTAGTCGTTAAATGTTATATTTTTAGTTCTATATCCTATTTTATATCCGCCACCGATGGCTGACACGGCTTTATATCATATTTGACACTGTCAGCCACCGATGGCTGACAGGGCGTTCAACGTTTTAATTTTTCATTGGTACTGCTTTTATTTTCGGGGTAAAATTTTCACTGAAATCTTTGAAGTATAACGGGTTCTGCACACTCCTTAAGTTTCAAGATGATTCCTTCAGTACTTTGAGATATATGACAAAATGTCTAGAATATAGAATGACTGACATGGCGGTCAACGTGTTAAATTAAAATATTTTCTTACCTGGAAACTAGAACGACTACTCTTTTATAGTGAAATCACTGCATATAATGGCAGTCGATCAACATAATCTCTTCAAATTCAGTCACACACCCTCGAGACACATTCCAGTAGCGTCATTTTGTGATTAAAAATTAAATTAAACCACTTTTAGTGGGGTGGGCTACCTTAGGAACACTGACCACATTTGGTTTACCTATACCTAGTATATATGTTGTATAAATGTTGTACTAATAGCAAATCAAATAACGTTTAACGTAAGCAAACTTTGTTTTATTTATTTATTTGCAGGCTTCGCCCGCTTCGCTGGACCCTATTTTTAAATGAATCACTATAATTACTGAATTCTCAAAATTGCATTAATTTTTATCACGTGAAAAAAAAAAGCGAAACAAAATCTGATTAGGAAAAATGTCGCACCAGGTTCTCACTGGCTTCGGAAAAAATTCCCAAAATGCTCTAACTCTTATTTCTGTTATTTTCCCCCTTCGCCCCCTCCTCTCCCGTCTATCCTAATAATTTTACAAATTCGAAAATATCCGCAATCGATTTGTAAATATCAAAAACCTCTATGCGCCAGTTTTGAACGATCTATCTCTATTTTTATTTTTTTGCCCCACCACTTCTCCCCCCTTCCGAATAATTTTAAAAATTCGAAAATATCCGCAATAGATTTGTAAGTATCGAAAACCTCTATGTACCAACTTTGAATGATCTAACTCTATTTTTTTTTTTTTGCCCCTCCGCCCCCCCCCCTCCCGTCCCTCCTAATAACGTTACACTTTCGAAAATATCCCCATTCGACTTGCAGGCCTCTAAAACCAATCTGTACCAATTTTGAACGGCCTAACTGCATTTTTATTTGTTTTTGCCCATAGCCCCCCCTTACCGCCCCTCCTAATAATTTTACAAATTCAAAAATATCCGCATTCGATTTTAAGTATCAAAAACCATTTGCGTACCAATTTTGAACGATCTAACTCTATTTTTATTTTTTTGCCCCCCCCCCTTCCCCTCCCCCTTCTCGCCCCTCCTAATAACTTTACACTTTCGAAAATATCCCCATTCGACTTGCAGGCCTTTAAAACCTATCTGTACCAATTTTGAATGCCCTAACAGTATTTCTATTTGTTTTTGCCCATAGCCCCCCCTTACCACTCCACCCCCCTTCTCGCACCTCCTAATAATTTTACAAATTCGAAAATATCCGCAATCGATTTGTACGTATCGAAAACCTCTATATACCAAATTTGAACGATCTAACTCTATTTTTATTTTTTTTGCCCCCCCCCCTCTCCCCACCCCTCCTAATAACTTTACACTTTCGAAAATATCCCCATTCGACTTGCAGGCTATTGAAAACTAACTGTACCAATTTTGAAAGGCCTAACTGTATTTCTAATTGTTTTTGCCCCTGCTGCCCCACCTGGGAGCTGAATTTTTTAAATTCCAGAAATTGGTTTTTAGATATTTGTATTAGCTATATTTTATAGCAAAAATTTCTCGTATATCTGTTTTT
The DNA here is from genome assembly GCA_963930645.1 of Salticus scenicus. NCBI lineage: Eukaryota > Metazoa > Arthropoda > Arachnida > Araneae > Salticidae > Salticus > Salticus scenicus. The sequence continues at coordinate 71,803,324 of OZ005655.1, read as the reverse complement.
TTTTTTTTTTTTTTTTTTTTTGAGATATATAGGATTATGCGAAATCGCGTTTTACGCATATGAAATCCCGTTTTGTCCCCCCCCCCTTGGGGACCGAATTTCGAAATTTCCAGAAATTGGTTTTTATACATTTATATTAGCTATATTTCAAAGGAAAAATTTTACGGATATCTGTTTTTTTATTTGAGATATGAAGGATTTTTTGAATTCACGTTTTGCACCCCCCCCCCTTGGGGAGCGAATTTTTTCAATTTTTTTTTTTTCCTAAACCATCCCTGACCTATGAGGAAAAAAACAAAAAAAGAATGATCGAAATCGGTCAAGCCGTTTACGATTTTATAAAGGACATACAGACAAACATTCATTTATATATATATAGATTTATTTATTTTTCATTTAGAGTTTGCATAGTTTAATTAAAAGTGTTTGTTGTTGGTTACCTAAATTTGTAAAAAATTAAAATTCAACTCTAGACATCAAAATCAATATTAAACATAGGACCTTTTAAGATGATAGTTCCAATGCGAGTCATTATTATTCAATTAAATTTCATCTACAAGTTCTAAATCTTTCATTTTAACATACCAATTGTACAACTGGTACCAAAGTGATATTCAAATATTGTATTTAAAACTTTAAATTATTTTGTATTGCAAATCATGAAACTATGCCAATTCATGATTCAAAAATTACTACAGTACTTTATTGTGTACTTCAAAACAAAGAAGTAATAAACAGAATAGTTTTATAAAATATATTCCCATTTATGTAAAATTTCAAATGCATGAATATTAGAAATCCAAATAATCAAAGCAAATTTTTTTCTTTTATAATTAATCTCAAACATTTTTTTAATTATTATTTTCGTTTTTAAATAGAAACAAAACCAATTAAGGAATAAATCATTGGCGTTTCTTGAAAGGATGAGAAAATCCTTATTTTAGTTTGGGTTCCAAACGATATTCCTTAAATTTTCGAAGAATTTCGGAAACATATATACTCAATAAACCTGGTATTGTTAAAATGAGCGAAATAGTTCCCACAAATATTTGACATTTAGAATTCTCGAATTACTCCACAACAATTATATTTGGTATTTTCGAATAATAATAAATAAGCAGGATAAAAAAACTTAGTATTGTAAAAATTTTAAAGTACCTGTTTACTCAAGAGTGCATTATAAGAATTTCATTATAAGTTTCTGAGTGTTGCACCGACATATTAATATTGAACATATTATGAATGATTCTAAATATGAAAAAGAATAATCTTGAATTATATATATATGTATATATATATATATATATATATATATATATATTATTTTATATCATTTTGTGAGTACGGATGAAATTCTAATGATTCTAAAATATCCAAAATCAATTTTTTTTCTAATAATGCACCGTAGATTTGATCTAATTCATCGATTTAAAAGCCTCTTACCCCTTTTTCCGATGAAATATAATTTATTTGCGAAGTCTTTTTTTTTTTTTAATAGTTTAATTATTTTTTTCTAGAAAATTATTGTTTACAAAATACAAGCAATTTTCAAGTTTCGTTTTAATTTAATGAAATTTTGATAATATTTATAATAAAAAAAAAAAAAAAAAAAAGAAAGAAAGAAAAAGAAATATTAAAATTTGTATCAAGGATTTCACTAAACTATAAACTTTAGAAGAAAAAAAAATCCCATTACCATAATACAGTTTTAATTTAATAGTAGAAAAATAAATTTAAAAGAGATGAAATAGAAATTCGTGTTGTTTCAGAATAAAAATACGTAATCAAGGAAGTACATTGTAAATTCCAACACTTTTTGAGTAAATTGTTTGATCCTCAGTTAATAAATGACGTTCATGATGCTGTACATGAGTATGCGGGTCGAGTGATAAGTTACTTACACGTTGTTATTTTGAATTGTATCATAGTAAATAAATACTTTAATTTATTTAAAAAAAAAAAAAGATAAAAAGGAAAAATGAAAATGAATTTTGCATTAATGATATTTTCTAGGCATTTTTTTTTAATCTTTATTTTATATTAGGTATAGCAACAATTTTTCATAAAATAAAATCGAATTAACGAAATAGTTTTCAAAATCAAAACCATTTTCCAATTATGAATGTATAGCATAGAATGCCATTAATCTACAAATTTTCTCAATTTCAAAAATTAACTTATAACTTTTTTTAAAACGAATTATTTCAAAGTTACTTTAGCGGCACAAGTTACTTTCGCAAGATAAAATTTGCTTACAAATATTACTACAACTACTACTACTACTAATAGTAATAATAATAAATGCATTTTATGAATAAATAAATGCAAAAAAATTAACATTCAATGTACTAAAAATTAAAATAATTGAATTTAACATTAAAAGAAAAACAATCATTGCATAAAAAATCATTCGAACATTTTAAAGTTAATTATTATTTTCTACGAATTTTAAATTTTGCCTAAATGTATCTCTCTTTCTTATTTCATTCCAATGTATTTAATAGTGTCGAGGAAAGTAGAAACGTATGAAATTTAAATAGCACAGACTTCCAATACTGTATATACTATACTATCTAATTATATAATCTATGAATGTTGTGTTAATTTGAGTTCAACATACTAGTGAATACTATTCATTTATAGTTGAATTTTGCAATTAAATTAACAAAACTGCTCCTTATTTACGATTTAGAAATCTTGTACAACGACTTTTAAATTTGCCTCATTTTTATTATTCTTACAAAATACTTTTCTTGTGTGTTTTGTTTATAGAATAGGACCAAATGTTGATGAAGACTCTATTCTTACGAACAAAGATGTATTTTCCTTTAAACTTTTACATTCAAATACTATGAAAATAACATAGAAAAACATCACAAAATGTTTCTTTAAATAAAATATAACCTATAATTAAAAATATTTCAGCGTATTACATATATTTAAACGTAATACAATTCAGAATTTTTATAAGTAATTGTATTTCCTTTTATATGTGTTCGACATGTTATTATAAATATATATATATATATATTTATATATCTGAAAAATAAAAAATCCTACTCCATATATCATGCATTATTTGTTGTAGAATTTCTAGAAATACATTTCATAAGAAACTTTTCCCAAGATATATTCAACAATATTTTCGACTACCAAGAACTGGAATAATAGATGAGAAAATTTATGGAAAGACGTTATCGCAAACAGACATACTTATCTATTTTTCTTACAAGTTTATCTAAGTTCTTCTACGCCTTTTATATACATTTTTTGGATTATAGAAAATATTTTGTGGATCGAAAATAAATTGATTTGTTAGAAGAAAAGAATGTAGTATAATATAAGAAGAACTATGGGTGTAATATGTATACATACAATCATATACATATACACTGGTTCTCATAATTATAAGGACACCCGTTTTTCTACATTAAGTAAACACTCAACACTATTATTTAAACAAATATATTTTTGATTAATTTGAATTTCATTAATAGAGACATTTAAAAGTTTTATCGTTTTTCTATCTTAAAAAACTTTGAAATACGGTCAAAAAGATGTTTTTTCAGGTGTTCATAATTATAAGGACAGCTCGAATCTTTGTATTGTTTTTTTTTCAGTTATTTTTCAAATTAATATTTCATGGTGTCTCTTTTTAGGGTGAAACAGTCAGACATTCTCTATGGTGTATATATATATGTATATATATGTATATATATATATTAATATTTTGTTTCAATACAATTTCATGCAGCATAGATGATATTCTGAATACATTTAAACTATTTAAAATTGCTTTCATTTTAGGCCACAGAAAAGGAATAAGTACAGAAGTTTCTTTTTTCAAACGATTTTCTATTGCTCTAGAAGTAGAGAAAAAATGTAAGTCTTGTTAATATATATATATATATATATTATCCCCCACTCCTCTCTATAATCTAACAAAAATCTGAGAATTCCACGTTTAAAATTTGCGGATATTCTCTTGATGTTCATAATAATAGAAAAAATTACTAAATTCATTCTGCCTTCAATAGAAACAGCTCCCCAGAGCACCATAGATCCACCTTTAAAATGCCCGATTCATATCTGCCTTTTAAAAATCTGCTCTGTCTTTCGCTAGCTTCAGATCATGCCAGTAACTGTTTAAACCATTTGGTTAGACAAGAATAAAATGTTTTTCATCCGAAAATGCAATATTTTACCGCTTCATATTGTCTTTATTCAACTTTAACACAGACGTTCTTTCCCCCATTAAATACTTATTGATTATTACAGGTTTTTGATTCCTTTTAACATATTATTAATTATTTTAAACATGCATAAATGCGGACTCCAACCTTTTGTTAAAAATTATGAGCAAATTCAGCAGCAGTCATTATGAGCAGAACAGTAAGAGGAATTATGAGTCTTCGATCTCTGTAAAACAACTCTAATTTTGCATCAGATCTCTCTCCTATCAAACCAGCAGTTCAACATTTCATCATATTTCCTTCAGCAATTTTAGATCTTCGAATTTCATTAGAAATACGGCGGATTGAAATTATCCTTTCACTTAAAAAACACATTTATCATACTTCACTACATGAACGTTCTATTTTCCCGAAGAATTATCAGTGATGTCCGTCCAAGAAAAATTTGAAGTATGATATATGAATTAATCTACCCCAGTAGTTAACAAATTCGCATGCCAACTGTAATTTGTCCGATAGTAAGTTAAATAAAACGAAAAAAAATCTGGATTGTCCCTATAATTATAACCATCTAAAAACGCGGAGAAAAAATATTTTGCATTTTTTTTATTAATTTTGATTCAAAATAAAAAACTATAGCCGTTTTGGTTTTTAGAATACTAGATATATTAAGTGCACTTAGTATAATCTTGTTCACAATTATTATTACATTAGTTATTTCAAAACATAAAGTGTCCTTATAAATATGAGAAGGAGTGTACATATGCATATATATATATATATATATATATATATGATCCTATGATCTTTATCTTTATTATTATGAGTACAAATTTACTTTTGACCATATCTTACTATACCGATACATTGATGATGTAATCATTTTATTCATTAATAATAAGACATCTGATTTAATTACATTAGAATATCCTTCGAATTTAGAATTAATTCAGACGATAAATACAAATAAAACCATAAACTTTCTGGATCTTAAAATTGATTTTAATGATAATATAATTTATATTGATATTTATGATAAAAGACATAATTTTAACTTTAAAGTAAATTTGTTTGTTCATTTTAAATTATGCATGCATCTCTCTGTATTCAGAAATATCATTTTTAATCACTTATATCGAATCAAAAATTTATGTTCTGCTAAATATAAAAATAAAGACATTAATAAACTCATTAAGGAAATATTACATATGGGCTTTCCATAAAAATGTGTTTATTGTTTATTTGTCGATTTATCAATAACTGTATGTGACAACCAAAAAAGAAAAAAAAAAAAAACTGTTATGTGTATAACAAAAAAAAAAAAAAAAAAAAAAATAATAATAATAATAATAATAATAATAATAAAAGTAAAAATAAATAAATAAAATAAAATAAAATAAAATAAAATAAATAAAATAAATAAATAAATAAAATAAATAAAATAAATAAATAAAAAATAATAAAAGACAGTAAAAAAAAGTTATGAATGGGTGGGCAGATGTTTGATTAAGGAGATTGATTAGAGTTGTAGGTTGGTTCGTTGGTTGGTTTGTTGTTTTAAATTTTTTTTAAAAAGAAGAAAGGATTGCTGCATTTAAATTTATTCAAATATTGTATGCTTGATTAAGAAGTTAAATTTATGGATAGATTACAAATAAAAAATAAATCTTACCTAGATTACATACAAAATACCTGTTTGAATTCAGTTAATAGGATTCTCAATAAATAAATAAATAAATAAATAAAATAAAATAAAATAAATAAAATTATAAAATAAATAAATAAATAAAATAAAATAAAATAAAATAAAATAAAATAAAATAAAATAAAATAATTGAAATTATAAAATAAATAAATAAATAATTGATAATTTAAATAAATTAAAAAATTTATTTAAATAAATTAACCAATAAATAAATAAATAAATAAATAAATAAATAAATTTAAATTTTCCTTACTACTAAATTGTTAGAAAAAAAAAACAATTATTTAAAATTATCTATCTAGTTAAGTCTAAACTCACTTTAGTTTTTGAATTCATGGCAAAGCCTTACAGTAAGTTTTTTCACTTTAAAAACAATTTGGTTTCGTTAAAAGAAAATAATATTTGAATTATTTATGTTACTTTAATTTTTTAAAAATGAGATATATATGGCAGCATTAAGCAGACTTAAATCGAATGATTGACAGTTATTAATATCATTAATAATCAAAATTCATTAAGATGAATAAATAATCTCCATTCACTAAAAAATTAAACTTTTAAAAAAATAAAAAAATTATCAAGTTTAAGCTAATTTGAAAGGAAAAAGATTAAAATTTAATTAGTTGAAAATTTAATTTTAAATTAATTTTATCTGATAGACTTACAAAATGCAACTCAACTTCGTAAAAATTAATTTTCTCAGTACGACGATCTGTGTTTACTCGTGTTTTAATTTATTTTTTTCTGAGTAATATTTCAAAAATATCATGATAAATTCTGTTTAAATTTCATTTATTTCACTTCAAGGTAATTTTTTCTTTTGTTTGTGTGCTATCATTTGGTATTTTGCTAAAATGATTACCAAATGCAGAAAACCTACAATTATTTGCTTAATGATATAGGAGTAGCACCTGACGAAGTCCAATAGCATTTTGAGCTTTTCAGTTAAAATTCAATCTTATTTAAAATTCATTCTTTTTTTTGCTTTGGTCCGGAATTCTTTTGCTTTTAAGAGGTTCTTTTCATTAATGAAAGTTCTATTATTTTCCCCTTGTAATACTATTCTAAAATATTTCTTCTTTTCTACAGCATCAAAATGCACGATCCAGTATTAAATATTTCAACAGGTATTGTAGTCTATTAAATTAAAGTAATTAATATTATTAATCTTTAAAAAATAAATCAATTTAAGATAACTATTTAATTTGTTTGGCCTATGCACGTCTCTGTGGTTATTTATTAGACTGACTATTTTTCGCTCTCATTCTTTTCTTTTTTACCAAATAAATTATAAATTATACACACACACACACACACATTTTTATATGTATAGTAAAGACAAGTGTTCAAGTATCACTCAAATGTCTACAGAGATATACGTATATACATATGTGTAAGTATATATATATATATATATATATATATATGAAATTATAATATATGTTTTCAGTCATATAAAAGTTGAAAATATGTAACAAAAATAACTAAAGAAAAACTTAAGGGAAAATTAATAAATGTGAAACAATTCACAAGTAAATCTTACGGCAAAAACGTAAAATAATTGGGTTTTTTTTTTTATTATTATTATTAAAGTCACACATCAACTGCGGAATGTGTTTCTGCCTAAAAGGCTGTCTGAGTGAGTAATGCTGACCGGGATGTCGGCCTGGATAGCTCAATTGGTAGAGCCTTGACCTTGTAAGTCAAAGATCCGGGGTTCGAGTCCCGGTCCAGGCATTGTTTTCACTCAGTCGGAAAAGTAAAATTTCAAGTAAAATAATTGATTTAAACTGTCAAAAAATACCCCGTACGACTTGAGACATAGGTGTGGGGTTAAAACATGCTTTTAATTGATCGAAACTCTCCCCCTAGGCAGACAGTTTAATAAAAAAGCACATATATGGCTAAAATAAAATGAATAAAATAATATGGAACAGACAATAAACTTATATGAAACTTATATATATATATATATATATATATATATATATATATATATATATATATATATATATATATATACATACATATCGGGTGTCCCATTAGTTTGTAGACATTTTAAAAATTCACAAAAATAGTAAAGGAATCGGTAGAATTGAACGTGGTTTGTAAAAAAAAAATATATATATTTCCATGAAGGGGGACTGTATTTTAGTACAGAAAATAATAGTTAAAACTTTCGTCGATAGAGGGCACAATACAAGACCAAATCGTATATTTCCGTGAAAAAATATACTTATTTGCATGTAAATGTTTACAGACATATAAACCCTATTCTATGTGTCCGCCATCACCACAAATTAACATTAATTGCATCTTCAATCTGTGGTTCTTACCTGAGGGAAAACATCTTCACCAATAACGCTTTATACACCAAGCCAGAATCGTAATTAAAACTGCATGTATGAGCTGTTCAAGTAAGAGTTAGAATAGGAAATTAGTTGTGGTAATTCCAAAACCGTGCATTTTATAGGACTCTGATTTACATATTTCTCGTTACGTAATGTTACATATTTCTCGTTACGTTTATGTAAATACTACACAGTTATATAATTGAATAGTTAAATAAATATGAATTAAACTACAATATCCATGGTTGAATTAAAATTTGTCCCTACTCACGTAAATAATGAGACACATTAAACCTTTTATTGACGAAAGAGAATGTTCCCCTATACAGAAATTATTAAAAATAAAATGAAAAATTGAATGATATAATAGCAAGTGAAAAAATGTTCAAGAATAGAACTTACCTATATTATATGATACGAGGGTTGCTATTTATATTTCCTGCCTTGGCAACAGTAAGTGTTGCTAGGCGACCGCAGACGATTTTAATCGAAAGTTTGATATTTTTAAACGTAAATTCAGCAGACGATTTACCATTATAGCTTTATTTGTGTTGTTCACAGTAAATTGAAAAGTTCTTCTCTTTCAAAAAATGGAATTGAATCGTGAAAATTTTCGTGCGATTATTTTTCATAACTTTCGACGTGGATTGTCAAGACAAGAGTGCTTCGATGAACTTAATTCTTTATACAGCGATAAAGCGCCATCCTACAGCACTGTAAAAAATTGGTATAACGAATTTAATCGTGGTCGATGTTCGATCCAGGACGAATCCCGTGCAGGTCGTCCAAAATCCGTTGTTGTGCCAGAAAAGATCGATGCTGTGCGTGAACTGATAAAGCAAGATCGTCATGTGACATACCGTGAGATTAAGGCGTCTTTGGACATTAGTATGACTAGCATCAATAAAATATTACATGAACATTTGAGCGTAAAAAAAATTTGTTCGCGTTGGATCCCGCATAATCTGACAAACGCTCAAAAAAAGGCTCGTGTCGATTGGTGCAAGGAAATGTTGGAAAAATACGTTCAAGGTACATCAAAGGCTGTGTATAACATCTACACAGGTGACGAATCATGGATCTATGCATATGAGCCGGAAACAAAACAGCAATCAACTGTATGGGCCTTCCAAGTCGAGGCAAAACCAACAAAAGTTGTTCGAGGAAGAAGCACATCGAAACAAATGATTGTCTGTTTCTTCGGCATTAACGGTCATGTGGCAACAGTGGCGTTAGAGCAACGCAGGACGGTCAATTCTGAATGGTACACGACCATTTGTTTGCCAGAAGTCATCGGAGAAATTCGAAAAAAGCAGAAGAACAGGCGAATCATTCTTCATCATGACAATGCGAGCTCTCACACATCGACTCAAACAAATGCATTTCTGACTGAGCGAAAGATCGAACTGATGGGTCATCCGCCGTACAGCCCTGATTTGGCACCCAATGACTTCTTCTTATTCCCACACATCAAAAATAAATTACGTGGACAACGATTTTCGACCCCCGAAGAAGCGGTTGATGCATTCAAAACGCATGTTTTGGAGTTACCTCAATCGGACTGGAAAAAGTGCTTTGAAAATTGGTTCAAACGCATGCAAAAGTGTATTGATCATCATGGAGAATATTTTGAAAAACAATAAAACCAATTTCGATCCTACATATTTGTTTTTTCATTATTAGGCCAGAAATATAAATAGCAACCCTCGTAATTCTTCACAGAGCAAAAAATTGCAGGAATTCGAAAGATATAGAGCTACGTTAAGCTAAAATTATATAGCTTTTACGATCTTGCAAAAAATTAAAAAAACAAAAAGAGAGAGAGAGAGAGAGAGAGAGAGAGAAATAATGTTAATTAAATCAATATACTAAGATTAATAATTACAAGCAGCTATAAACAACGTGCGGCGTTTCACATTTTTAAAAATCATTGAAATTATATAAAGAGTTGAGTTGATACAAGCAATTCACGGAGTTTAGTTGATCAGGAAATAATGTAAATTTAATTAATATATTTAAAAAATTTTTACAATTGCAAAAAAATAAACCAAATCGTAATACATTCTATCAAATTAATGTTAGATTAATAAATCATTTAAATATAATTAACACATTTTTTTTCTGTAATAATAATCTACTTATGTATGTTTCTATATATATATATATATATATATATATATATATGTCTATATTACAGTCGACAGAAAAAGGTTCTAGCAATATTTCCTATTTAAAAGATGTGCACCTACTATTGTTATATTAAGTAAATGTTTGTGGAGTCATGATCTTAGTATTATGCTGTTTATAAAAAAAAAAAAAAAAAATGTTGATGATAAATATAAGCGATTAAAAAAAAAAAGTTGATGATAAATATAAGCGATTAAAAAAAAAAAGTTGATGATAAATATAAGCGATCAAAAAAAAAAAAAAAAAAAAAAAAAAAAAGTGAGGTATACTTCAATAATTTTTCTGCCATTATACGTACAAGAAATTTCATAAATTTTCAATTGTTATAAAGATATCTATTTAGTATCTAGATATTTTTTAATATATTAATTTATTGTTATGTGCGCAATGTGCTGTAAAATACAGATACTAATAAAAACTTATTTCTGTTTAGGTAGCCGCAGATTAAAGTGATTCACATATGCCCTATTCGACAATAATAGCTTTTGAAATTTCAAAAAAAAAAAAAAAAAAAAAAAAAGTGAATGATTTTGAGGGATATGTGACATTTGGATGGCGATTATATAAAGAAGTAAATATAACGAGCAAATAAAATTTATTTTTTTTTCTCAATTAGTTTTTAGTAAAAATTAAAATTGCATATTACCTATATGTGCGTGTATGGTTATTTGGAGAAACAGTATAGCGATGTTCATAGTATATAACTGATTTCAAGCATAAGTAAAATATATTGCGTGTAGTGGACCTTATATACTTCAGTAGTAACATCGTGCTAAGCCTCTACTCAGCGAAAATTTGCATTCTGAATTACCTCAAAAAATTATGGTTAAACTGATTAAAGTATCACAATACTTTTTAAAAGTATTAATATTGAAATATCTGTATAAATGTATTAATATAAGTGTATAAATAAAATATATTAAGTATAATGGACCCTATACACCAGAGGTAACTATCGCGAATATTTACATTCTGAATTATCTCAGCAGAATATGATAAAAATAAGAATATAATAAAAAATCAGCGCAATTTTTGAAGTATTGTATAACTCTTAAAATATGTGTATAAGTAAAATATACTAGTGGATCTGCATATCAGGAGCCTCAACGTCCTATTTGTATCATTCCTTACTCGGAAAATCATTTTTACTTATTATATAGTATTTAAAATAGTTATAAATATGACAAACGCACTACATAACTAGTTATGATTATGAGGGAAGCTACCACCCCCAGGTAACCCGCCGTTCTGTTCGTCTGTTTATATCTATCTGCATATATATATTTCCTTGTAACTCATAGCCTTGTAATAATTTCTTGTACCGAATTTCATGCAAAATGATTACTTAAATTATTGAATTTATTTTGTGTAGCCCTGTAAACTAATTAACTGTTTTATGCCAACCATTTTTCAAAGATACCTTGTTTTTTAACATTCTGTTAATGTTTGTTTATTTAATTAAATTTGATAGAGTGTTATCATGTTAAAATGTACTTATAAGAAATACCGTGTATAGACCGTAATGGTAGAAAATTCTATTGAGTATCCCTGTACACGAATTACACTAGTTATGTACACTAAAAAAAAGCATAAACACAAACCCAAAAATTATGGAACTCATTAATATTGAACCAAATTTGACATCACTTCATGATTACAGAATGCCATCGAAATTCTTTTGTGCGGTACTCTACATAATTTATTTAGAATATACATAAAATTTTTCTAGAGAAAACATGCTTTCAAGAATCTTAATAATGTATGGTAATTCTACTTTGTTAAACGCAGCATAAAAACGTTTAAATGAGCTTGATGAAAATATGTTCATAGGCTCTAATGTCACGAAATTCTTTTCTGCACCCTTGTCAATGAACCCTAAACATTATATAAACCAATAAAAAAATATGCAACACTTTCTATGTAGCTCATGAATGATTATCCGAAAATTGACATAATTTGGATGATTACGTGACATTGTCTAAACAATTTTGTGAGTTCCTGCTCATTAATTTTAAACCTAAGCAACATTTTCTACAGGAAAAATGAATCTCAATCATGCATGATAATTTCATTTTGTGGAATACAGTGTAACTATGTTAAAATGAGTTTAAATGAAATCCTTCTTATAGGCTGTTTTGATAAGAAAACATTTGGTGTTCCCTGTACACGATCCATAAACAATTTAGGCCCTAAAATCTATACAGCTATTTTAAAATAGTGTCTGAACATATGCGTACAAAATTTCAAGTCAATCCAATGGTTTTTGAGTTTGCTACTGCGACGTACACAAACTCTCTCCATTGGCCGTAATGAGAAGAAAAAATTTGGTGTGCCCTGTACACGAACTACAAGTAGAATACACACCTAAAACTATACAGCTATTTCTGTGTAGATAATGAAAATGTGAATCAAATTGCAAGACAATAGAGTGATTTTTGAGGCCGCTATCATGAGACATACAAATTCTGTCCATAGGCAGTAATGATAAGAAAAACTTTGGTGTGTACACGAATTACAAATAGAACAGAAAACTATACAGGCATTTTTGTTTAGTTAATGAACATGTGTACTGAATTTAAAGTCAATAGAGTGAATTTTGCCGCCGCTATCGCGAGCCATACATACAGACTGATAGACACACAGACAGAACTCAAAAAATTTTTGAGTTTCCACATGGAGGCCTCCAATGACGTTTCGGCAATTAAGTATATGTGTATAATTAAAATATATTAAATACAGAAGACTTTGTACACCAGTATAACGATCGTGTTGAGCCACTAATCTACGAATATTTACATTATGTAGAATATAGTAAAGCTGTCTAAGAAATCAGCGATCTTTTTGAAGTATTAAATATCTCTTGAAGTATATTTTGGAATTTGTTTTTTTAAGGAGCCTATTTTTTATTTATTTTTGTTTTTTTGTCTACTTATTCTGTTTCTGCAGTTTAACAACAATTTAATAATATTAACATAAAAAATATATTACATAAGTATTTCAAAAAAAGTTTTATAATTTTAATTGTATTTTAAGCAAAACAGGCTAATTATAAATTGGTAAAAAAATATAAGAATTTTCACTTTATAGAATAACTAAATACAATACCATTATAAATAATAAAATTTTTATTAAAAAATATTTGTACGTCATTCATTAATTAACCTTTGTTGTTTATAAAAATGTTAAATTTACTTATTTATATTATATTAGTGAAATTTTAGTAAAATTTGTGATGTTAAGATTCTAATGTGTTATTTTATTATTGAACAAAGTTACCTAAACTATTTTATATGTAAGTGACATAATTATACACACATATGCACTCAAAAACGGTAAAAAATTTCGATATTTGCTAAAATATATGAAAACGTGTTTTAGATAAACATTATTTCAGAATATCGTGCTAACGTAGACACTTTCAATCTTCTTATAATTATTATGCTATAGCATTTTGGCGAAACGCAAATTTTAATAGCATTAAAAAAGTTTTGCGTTTTAAATCATGCAAAAACTAGTATGTTGTGGCCACCACATGACTTTCTTCTATATTTTCCTATACAAATTCACTCAGTAAAAATAATTTACTAAAATTATTATTTAAAAAAATTATCTTCCATGATAATGCAGACGCTTTCCATATTAGAGAAGTAGTATAACACTAAATATCCAAAAAAAGTCCATTTTATTCTCAATATAACATTGAAAAAAAAAAAAAAAAAAAAAAAAAAGGTTTTTTTTGTTAAAAGTAAAAAAAAAAAAAAAAAAAAAAAAAAAAAAATCAATAACTTTGTTTTAAATTATCACAGATCTATAGTTCAAGCATTCGTTTTAAAGGTATTGACGAGACCTTTCGAAAGATACCCATCTTGAAAATTTATCCCCCCCCCCCGGGCGTTACTTCCCACCAGGGGGGGGGGAAGCGATGCCACATGCACAAAATTCTTTTACTAATTAACTACTAATATTATCAATAATTCCTATTAATTTTACAATCACAGATTAAGAATAACTCTCATTATGTACATTTATACGGAATTTTGTCCTATACTGCCATGTTAAAAATTTAGAAAAAATACGATCAGAGCACCACCTGTTGAGTGATTGATCCCCAAATCTATTCAGCACCAGTTTATGTCAGAGGCCAACTAAATACCAAATTTGGTTAAATTTCGTAAAAAAAAATCGATTTTTTTTCTAATTTTTTTTTTTTTTTTTTTGTTAAAATTTAAAAAAAAAAAATCGATAACTTTGTTTTAAATTATCACAGGTTTATAGTTTACCATTTGTTTTAAAGGTATTGACGAGACCTTTCGAAAGATACCCATCTTGAAAATTTACTCCCCTCGAGGGGGTCTTCCCCCCCAGGGAGGGGGTGGCGAGGCTCTTACACATACAAAAAAATTTTCCCAGTTGACTACCTCTATTATAAAAAATTCTTGTAAATTTCATAATGATTACTAAAAAATAATTCTCTTTATGCACATTTATACAAAATTTTGTCCTATATCTCCATGTTAAAAATTTAGAAAAAGCATGATGGCAACGCAACCTGTGAGACAATTTTTACCAAAAGTTGATAGGCACTAATTTATGTCAAGGTGCAACTACATACCAACTTGTATGAAATTCTGTGCAGTAGTTCCTGAGATACAGTTGCCACAAAATTTTGTCACACACACACACACACAGACAGACAGACATTTTCTAAAAATGGTCAAATCGTGTTCTACATCTTTAAAAACGTGTAAATCCATCAAAAATCCGAGGTCTAAAGTTTTTACGAATCCAATACTTTCTTCTATTGAATATAGAAGAAAGTAAAAAAAAATAAAAAATAAAAAATATATAAACACATTTACATTTAAATTTGTTATTAATCCGTCAAATAATACGGTTAAAATATATCTCTAGAGCTTTTCCAGGTGTAATTAATAGGATACGGTGTTCTTTTATTCTCGAAAAAAAAATTTTTGAATGGATTTCGTAAAAAAATTACAAAATTGAAATTATCAAAAATGAATCTCTTGAAATTTTGATCGAATTTGCAAAATTATGCATCTGCTTTTAAACGTCTTAGGAATTTCTCATGTCTGTTTAAGATAAATACCGTTTAAGGGATTAAGACGGAGGTCAAGAATTTTAGGACACCCTGTATATATTGTTGAAAACTGGATGTTTGATTTATCACATAATCTAGACTATAATAGGCAGAACTATAATATTGGTAAATGATTTTGCAATTTCAATGCTTTAAATAGTCATAAAGCCAT
Organism: Salticus scenicus; assembly: GCA_963930645.1. Taxonomy (NCBI): domain Eukaryota; kingdom Metazoa; phylum Arthropoda; class Arachnida; order Araneae; family Salticidae; genus Salticus; species Salticus scenicus. The sequence continues at coordinate 71,787,618 of OZ005655.1, read as the reverse complement.
AGTTATGGCGAAATATTTCATCATGATAGAGTTAGAATTGTAAATCCTGTATTTCTAGGCGTATCAATTTTCATAGATTTATTATTAATTCATTTTGTCAATATATATATATATATATATATATATATATCAAATATTTCGTCGATGTGTTCATATGGAAGGAAAAAATTATTATTATTATTTTTTTTAAAATCATAAATAGCATTTTTGAACAATGCACTCATTATTGCAATTCAACAATTGTACAAACGCCTGCAACAATTGCGTATAAATAATGTGAACAATGCACGAAATTTTATTTCTTTCAACAATCAAATGCTTAACTTTTTAGCATTACCCTTCAGTCTAACTATAGACCTTATCTGAGATGGCGTATCCATTCTTAGAAGTGCTTTTTGTGATTTACTTTTTTAAAAAGTTTCTCACATGGCATTTTTTTCAATTTTTCGAGTATACTGATATTGATGCTCGCAAAATTTACATATGTCCAGTCTTCTATGCTGGATTGTTGGAGTTTGATGATATTCCAGGTCCGAAAACAATTCATCCATCTTTTTCTAAATCAAATTTTTCGGCTAATGTTTCTTTTAAAAATATTGATATTTTTGATCAAAATGAAAATCAACTCAATCCAATAACTGAAGAGCCAAATTATATTTCCGAAATCATTAATAAAAAATATACTAATAAAAATTGGGTTTTAGAAAGAAAGAAAGAAATGTATATTTCAGCTTTAAATAGCGGCCGTCCTTTCAAGCATCCCAAAATAAAAAGACTGCCAAAAGTTAGAAGTCTGCAAACTATTTTTGAATCACTGTCTGAGACTGATAATGACGAACCGTTTGAAATTAAAGGGAAATCAGTTCTTTCTCAGACAGTGGACGCAACCAGTAAAAATAACCATGTTTCTGTTTCATTGCCTGGGACTGATACTGACGAACCTTTGTTTCAAATCGAAGCGGACTCAGTTCTTTCTCAGGCAATGGGAACACTAAATGAAAATGAACAAGCGTATATTTCAGAACGACTTGTTAAAAAAAGGAAAAAGAAATTCCGAAAATTAAGGAAATTTTTTAAAACATGGTGTTGCTGTTGCTGCATTCCTTGTGTAAAGAATTAAAATCATATGGGATGTTTGATTGCAGTACGCATGGGGCCTGGAATATCGAAACTCCTATGGCAGTAGGGAAGGGGGCCTGCCTTATCAAAACTCCCCATGAGAAACGATGCATGGCGACCTCCTCGTGGTGTTTCTCGGGTTACGCTAACAGTCATGCGTTTAATGTAACATATAAGCCTTTTTGTGTGCGTGCATCTGACTGTGAAGATGCGCACTAGCATTATTATTTTTATTATTATGATTATTATTTTTTATTTTATTTTATTTATTTATTTATTTTTGAGATAGTACATGCAATTTTTAGGTTTAAATTTAAAGAAATTTATATAGCAATTATCAAGCAGAAACGGTCGTTTTGCCACGCCGCGCTCAATAAACAAAACAAACAAACAACTACTAACACAAAAACAGAACACGCCAATGATAAAATCGTCATGAAGTAGCCCAAGACCATTAGATGCTTATTATACAGAAACAAACAAATCAGCAAAGTCTTTTTCAATAAAGTTCTAAAAATTGGAAGAATCAAACATCGCAGAATAATGAAACAACAACAAAAAAAAAAAAAAAAAAAAAAAAAAAAAAATCAATTGAGGTAGTGAATCAACGAATACTTTGCCAGCTTCGCTGGTCACTATATTTAAAGGGGACTAATGTGCAAGTTGTACCTGACGGGACTAAAGTGAAAGTTGTACCTCAAGGGACTAATGTGAAAGTTGTACCTCACGGAACTAACGGGTACCTCACGGGTGCGAGTTGCACCGAACGAACAAGCTATTTCTTTCAACGAAAATGCCTACTAACCCTGGACGATAGGTCTAATATATCATATCATATTATATATCGTATTTATCGTAATATAACTCAATACTTATTTCGCTTCCTTCTTCGACTCGTTTTAATACGCATTTTTTATATGCATGAGCAGCCCCCGAAAAACAAAAACATTAAATCATTAAATTCATTTTTTTACTTATTTTTATTTCATATTATTTCAAGCGCACTTTTTATTTCTTAATTCAAAATTATTAAAAGAAAACTTTTTTTATATCGCTTGTAACGATACTGATTATTATTATTTTTCTTTTCTTTTTCTTACAATAATAATAATAATAATAATAATAATAAAGATTTTGATGAAATTCTGGCAAAAGCAGAATTTAGTTTAGGACGGAGGACTATTAGTTTTTTTTTTTTTTTTTTTTTTTCAAATTATAACATCGCTTTCAAATTATTCAATTATATTTTCGATAAATTTTAGATTTCGACAAATGTCCAACTATCGAAATCGACAACGCAAAAATCCCAGATTGAGACTAATAGGCCCTCAGTACTAAAAATCATACACTGAAGTAAATATACATTATCCCTAAAAACGCAAAACACTTAAACTGTACACACTTAAACTGCAGTTTCGGTAGCATTACTCACACCTTCATCAGTGCTGCAGAGCAAGAAGCTTATTGGTTCTAAAAATAATGAGAAGCGAATTACAGTGACAGTAAACCAGATCAGAGCATTCAGAGGAATGTGGGGGTGATCATTATAACTGACTAATCCCTCCACATTACCCATAATTTAATTTATTTCCATACCATAACACAGTTCTCTTACAGCATTTGATTGTAACGTAACATGTTATTATATAAAAAAAATGATCATCTTATATTTTCTTCGTATTTGGTTGACAAGAAAGTTCTTTTGGTTATTTATTATTTATTCGGTTTGGTATTATTAAAAAAGAGTTAATAATTCCAAAAACTTTTTCATTTTGAAAATAAAGATGTATACTTAATTCTACTTTAACAACTTTTTACCTATTACGTTTAACCTTTTTCACAAACTTTTGCACACATAAATTACAACGTTGACAGAAAAATAACAAAGCAAACACAATGCTGTCGCTTTCTCAAATCCAAAAGAATTTTTTTACCAACCCAGTATTTCGTATAGTTTACAATTTGAAAGAGTAAAATTTCAGTTGATTTCTTCTTGTTCTCGCTCACTTGGCACAACACTTAGCTCTCTGAAATTTCGAGAGTTATAATACAGTTATTATTATTTTTATTTTTCTTGTTAAGGAAAAAAATAATAATTAAAACTTTCGTCACTAGAGTGCGCTGCACAGATTCATAATGAGAAATGTGCAAATCAGAATCAGAATAAGTCTATGAACATGATTCGTCAAGGATTTATTTAACAAAACAGTATTAAATGTACTTTTTTTATATAAAAATTATTGCTAGTGCTCGAATAATTTTCCTGCCACCATTACTTCATGAAACATGAAAACTATGATGTGAATGTCTTTTATTTACCGAATTCGTCTGATTTCGTGAACTGAAAGCATAATACAAGTGCGTCTCTCTTGGTCCAGACAAAATAAAATCACTATAATTAGATTATTTGTCATCATAGAAATATTTTCAGGTTAGAATGAGCAGAAATCTATATAACATTTTACTAATAACAATTTAAATTATAATTATTTTTTTTAGACGTAGAAAATTTCAACAGTAATATTTGTAATTATATTTCACATGTATATTAACAGTACAATCTTTTAACAATTTACTGTCGAACCGAAATATTATGTTGACATTCCTTATTGATTAATGCGTAACTCCGTATAAAATTCAATTTCAGGGGAAAACGTAATAGAGAACGAATGTACGTTTATTTAAATGGAAATTCGTTATAATATCCGTACCTTAATTAAATGTTCTTCAAATTTTCCCTTTTAGATAAACGAAAATGACACTTTCTGGAGAATATTTCATTCCGGATAAATGAATTCAATTCGTTAAACGGCATATCTTGAATGATGGATAATTGTGGAAAATATTTTTCCAGAAATAGTCAACTCGAATTTTGTAGAGAATAAAGTAGTTTCTGAATTCTTCGAATACTTCATACTTTCTTATACATTCTTTAAATTCCTTAGTTCCAAATGTAAATGGAAATTCGTGTATTTCATGAAATGTAATAAAAATTTATGTTTGATTTTAGTTTCTTTAATTACTTAATTTTTAATACTATTTTGCTTAAAGGAATTTCACAAAAAAGAAAAAAAAAATGTGTCTGCTCTAAGTACAAGAATAATGAAATTCTGTAATACTATTAAATTCCCGTTGGAATGTTTTGAATAACCAACATTAATGCTTTATTTACTTATTATTTTTATTTTTTGATAAAGAACTAATCATGGAAAAGAATTGTGGTTTTCCCATATATGAAACGAGTGGTATGTGATAGAAAAGTTAAAGTGAACAAACGCATTTTTATCTGTTTTTAATTCAGTTTTCAAGAAATTTGCACATATAAATAAACATATTGTTCTTAAAAACGAATGGATAATAATATATGATTTAAAATGCTATCGCAAATAAGAAATTTATTTATTTTATTTATTTTTATTTATTTATTTATTTTCATTTATTTATTTATTTTTCCTTTCTTTCTTTCTTTTTTTTTTTTTTTTTTGGTTCAACCGATATGCCAAGTACAGAATTGTTCTAAAAAAATAATAGTAGCTCATAAACAATCATTTCAATGTGATGAGATAAAATAATTAATTTTCTTTCTTGATTCTTGACTGATTTCTTGATTCCTTCACTCCTTGATTTTCTGAGTGGATTCCTAAAAATTTCCGACTTCTGGTTTTCGAGTGATTTGCCTGTTTTGAAAGTGCCACAACACCTTTTGAACATTTTTAGCAAATGTCCGTCGGTCTGTCTGTCTGTCTGTCTCTGTGGGTATGTCTGACAAAACTTTTTCGGCACCAATAACTCAGGAACTACTGCACAGAATTTCATATAGATTTATACATAATTTTATCTTATTAATGCCTATAAATGTTTGGTGCAAAACTTTCAACAAAGAGCATGGTTATAATGAAATTTCTTTCGTTTTAGGAAAAGATAAATCTCGGATTCTTTTGTGTATGTTCGAACAAAACTTAATATGTGATACCCTCTTTATGAAACGTTACGTTGATTCAATTTGAGTGTATATCGGTCGGTAGACGGCGTTGCTATGCTGCAATATTTTCCGTGAGTGGAAAGTCATAACTCAGATTATATTGCATATAACTTCATAAGACTTAATATAAGAGAGTGCAATTATAAAACATAATGCTGATTCAATTTGGGTACACGTTTTCTTAAAGATAGCTCTGCTTTACTGCTGTATATTCAGTAATGGTAAGGCAGAATTTTAACTTCATGGCATACAAATACACCAAACGTGAGATGTGGGATAACTATTATGAAAAAGAATGGTGACTTCATTCAGGTATTTATCAGCATTTGGTTTATTTTGTTTGTTGATCTGAATCGAATAGACTTATTTTGTGACACATTAACTACAATTTGCAAAATATGGTAGAAATATGGTTTTTCTCGAAAATGGAAATAACAGTTTTCATGAAATTTACAGTTAAGTGTTTTTTGAAGCAAAAAATCGATTAGATATATCCTCAGTATTTATATTTATGAACCTCAATATATATATTTATACTCCAGTAATCATATTTATGAATATTGGTGTTCGCTATTAACATTTTATCTGTTTATTTCAAAATATGGCAGGAATTCGATATACATGGAAATGGATATAACAATTCTGATAACTTTTGCGTTAAAAATTGTTCGGGATGAAAAATTATTATATTTATTTCTCATTAAAAAAAAAAAAAAAAAAAACGTACGTTTGCTGTTAGCCCTTTATCCACCGACTGCAAAATATGGCAGAGATAGGATTTATTCAGAAATGGATAAAATGACTTTGATGAAAGATTGGGGTTAAGTGCATTATAAGGTAAACATCCAAATGGACTTCTCATATTTAGGAAAATTAGCATTCGCTGCTAATACATTATCTAGCGTTTGCCATATATGGCAGAATTTGCGTTTTCTTGAAAATAGATTTGATAATTTTAATAAAAACTTAGGGTTAAAGATTTTCAAGAAGAAAAAAACCATTGGACTCATCCTCACTTTCAGGAACACTCGAGTTTTCTGTTAACCATCTCTGCTTTTTGTAAAATAGGACAAAACCTAGTTTCTTTGAAATGAAAGTATGTATTTTGGAAAAAACGTAGTGTTAAGGATTTCTTGAGATGACAAACTCATTTGATTTCTACACATAGTCCGGAAAATTAATGTTCATTGTTAAACCTCAGTCTAAACAATTGTAAAATATGACAGGCATCATGTTTACTAAGGTTTTCTCGAGAATGGCTCAAAAGGTCTTGATAAAAACTTAGAGACTTTGAAACAGTAAATTCCTCTGATTTATCGTCATCTTCTGGAAAATTAACTTTTGCTTATCATTTATCCCTTCCATTGAAAAATATGGCTGAAATTTGGTTCTCTGAGAATTAGATCTAATTATTAAACAGAAAAAAAAAAAAAATAGGTTTCAGCGTTTTCTGAAATAAAAAATTTACTCAACTTACCCCCTTCCTCACGCAAATTAGCGTTTCCTGTTAACACTTTTCTGGCCATTGCTAAATATGGCAGAAACTTGGTTTACTCGGAAGTTAAACGATCGGTTTTAAAGAAACATAGAATTATTATTATTATTATTTAAATAAGATATTCTCATCGTAAGGAAAATTAACTTTCACTCCTGTGTTAACCTTCCCTCCACCGTGGCAAAATATGGCAGGAAATACTTTTTGCAAGGAAACTGCTCGAACGAATTTAATAAATATTTTTAGTTTGTATTTTTAAAAAGACAATTTAAACAGAATTTTCCTTATCTTGAAGAAAGTAAACATTCATCGTTAACCCTTAATACACCCGTTGTAAAAGTACAGCAGAAAATGGGTTTTTAACGAAATAGTTTTAGGTTTTTTCAAAACTGGACTTGGTTTTCTTCGAAACTTTTTTAATGATTTTGATGAAAGTTTAGGGAATTTAGTGAGTTTAGTAGTAAAGTTTAGTGAGTTTACAAATGAAATGTAAACACAAAAATCTGCCATTATCTTTAAAACATTCAGCTTTCACCAGTAATCAGCCCTTTCGCCAAGAAGAAATGGCATAAACTTCGTCTCTTTTGCAAGGACTCGAATTATTTGGATTAATTCGAGATGACACTTTGATCTGAAATATCCTCACTTTTAGCAAAATTAGCGTTCACTGGTAATCCGCACACCAACGAAATACGGAAGAAATACAGCGGAAGCATGGTTTTCGTGGAAATCGCTGGGATGATTTTGTAAAAAAAAGAGAGAGGAGGGGGGGTGGAGGGAATTAAAAGCTGTTCTTACGTATCTTCTTTTCTAGATAAATTAGCCAGTGCTGGTCTTTGCCTGTAACAAAATACAGAAGAAATCTTATTTTCTAGGAAATTACTTGAAAGGTTTTGATGAGAAATTATCGATTGACATTTGATTCGAAAATTCTATTTAGATTTTCCTTACTTACTAAAAAAATTAGCTTTCATTGGTAACACACACTTCTCCGTGGGCAAACAAACATGAAATGTAATTATCTGAAAAATAAATTACTGTATCGACACTACTACAGGTTTTTATGAGATCGAGTGAACTCTGTCATCTACGTACTTATTATGTATGATATTCGAATTAAACACGCTGTTTTGCGCTATCCGCGATTTTAATGAAATGCTCGCCTTCTGGTGGGCTAAGGTGAAATTAAAATTGACATGATAGCTTTCGGCTTTCGAATAGACGCCATTGCTTGCCGATGTTTAGTTTCACATATATTTATTAAATAAAAATGAATAAATCCGGTAAAAAAGATAACACTTACTGCTGTGTGCCACAGTGTAACTCCAAAAAATCAAGAAATCCAGAATTAAGCTTCCATTTATTTCCAAATGACAAACTTAAAATTTCAGTTGCTTCGGCTAATGGAAGTAAAGAATTAATCAGATGATTTGAAACTAATATTTGTTCAGCTTCAGTTAAAAATCAACTTCCGATCGAACTTTGAATAAACTGAAATATTTTTTCCAAAAGCAATCAATTTTCCATGATGTAATGGCGGAGAAATTATAGCACTAATATTAAGTAGTAACACATATAGAACAAAAATAAATACACGTGGCTATTATATTTACTAACAACAAAAGCTGAAAAAGCGACATCTATCGATCATTACGAACGCGGATTAATTTGACGGTATTTTTAATGTGTAGTTCTGTGAATTATTATCGTTTTAAAAATAGCTGCTTTCTTAATAATACCTAATAAAATATATTAGTAACGTTTCTGCCTCTTTTTTTTTTAACGACATAACCCTAGTTTGTGCTATATTTTGGCAAATTAACTCATTTTTATACACACGCACACATACAGTGAATGCAAGATAAAAATAGAAGCTTACTCATTAACAACAGGCTTAAGGCCAATTCATAATCTAAAATTGAAAGAATTAATTATATATTGTAATCAGTAATAGATTAAAGAGTCTATTTGAATTTTAAGATTATCCTCCAATGAACTTTAGTCTCTAAAGTTGTTTGTTTTAGTACCTGGTGATAACAAAAGATTTAATGAGTCCGATAATAAAAAGACGATAAGTATTATCGTCTAATGAATATTAATGTTTGTTTGCATCTCTTTAAACTTCTAGATCTTATCAAATAGGAAATTGATTTTATTGTGTCTTATGATAAATCTAAGGCTATTAACTTAAGACACGTAAATATGCTAAACCTGTACATTTTTATTATCAGTTGATGTTAATGAATTAATTGATTTCTTCCAACATAATGGCTTCATGAATATTCCTTACTCATGAATATTATAATCCCTTTGTAAGAGTATTTCTTCATTCTACAGAATGGGATATATCCCAAATAACTTATTATTTTAGATAGTCACTTAGCATTTTTTTTTTAAGGAAATATTTTATTATGAAATCTATGAAACACATTTTTTTGTTCGTAATTGCTCTTAAATTCCAATTATTTCGTATGATATTGGTAAATTACATGTAAGTAAGTACTTATATTAAAAGCCTTTTTTTTTTTTTTTTTTCTTTTTTTTTTTTTTGAGGTTCTCAAAAATAGAGAAAGGATCAATTAACTGTATACAATGATATCTTTTCGTCGTGCTAATCTTAAGTTTCTGTGTAATTTACATAATAACATTCGTAGCCTATAGAGCCTGCTATAGTTGGTTAGTAAGCAATCTTCGTGTTGCAGAATATTTATATAATTTTAATAAATCTTAAGTTTTTGTAATAAATATGTGATTTAAAAATTCACCCATTTGAACATCTGTAACTGTATATGTAATGTGTTTCAGAAGAGGACTTAAGTGACAGGAGGCTGCATATAAATTTGACATTCGATTAGTGCAACTATTATCGGGTGAAATTTAGAGTATAACAACAGTTAATAGGGAAACAATATATGTTTCTAAGTAAACATTTTTTATCATTTGAATGATTAATATATGGCCAAAAACTTATTAATTTTCAGTATTGATCGCGTAAATCATTGCCATTTTCTTAAAATTTGGAATTGTTATTTCAAATATTCAGATTAGATTTAATACTTACATTTTTATTCCTTAAAACGAATTACAGAATCAAGTTTAATAAAACATTATTAAACATTTAGCTTACATTTTACATATATTAAATTTTAGTAAATTTACATGTAACTTTATAATTTAAATTATATTATATTACATCTTCCATCTATGTATATTTATAACACTTTCTTCAAAACTTGGTTGAAATATATTATTTCCAATCAAAGTATTATGTGGGTCATTTTTAGAAAATAATATATATATATATATATATATTTTTTTTTTTTTACTTTATATTATTTGATATATATATATATATATATATATATATATTAATCTACCGTTGTAATATGCATTGCTAGTATTTGTTAAACACATTTTTTTTTTTAAATTTATATATATATATATATATATATATATATAATATTGTTATTATTAATATTATTTAATTTTATTAGACAAATTTGTCTGTTAAGTTCTTCCAAGTCAAAGGTGTATTTAAAACATCGACCATTTCTTTGTGGAAATTAATTTTACAAATATTTAATTTGACATATTTACATTATGTAGCCTTTATATACATGTACGAAAAAAAAAAATCGTTTATATGATTTTTAGTTTTAAAGTATTTCAGAATCTTAAAATGTAAAATGCAAATGTATTTAATTATCTCCTCCCTCTCCTCTAAAAAATAATTACTTCAACTTTATAAATTATAAACACATGTAATTAATTTTCTATCTTTAGTGTAGTATGGATTTTCAGTATGTTGTTTGTCGGACAAGAGTTTTGGTTTTTTTCTTAAAGCGATTGTTTGTTGCCTGAAGTAAAAGATTTATTCAAGCGTGCTAAATATAATGTGATGAAATCTAAAATAATCAATCAGTTAGTGCATAAAATGTTTCTTGAAATTTTGGATGAACCTTTAGAAAAACAATAAATTTATAGACGAAGATTTAGACAATTTCGTAGAATTATTCCAAATATTAAACGTATTTCATCTATTTATTATGCAGTGCGGAAATATTATTTCCAAATAGCATTATCATACACATTTCTTTTAATAGTCTTAGAAATTTATGGAAAAGTAAAAAAATAAAATAAAATAACTATGGCAGTTCAAATTTATTCCAATTCATTATTTGCTTTGATAGGGAATAATTCTTTTTTAAAATGTAAGATAATTTTTACTATGAAAAGGTTTTATTTCAGTAAGACACAAAATGTGATATTTTGTTTTTCTTATTTGTTTATTCATTTTTATTTCTGCCGAATCCATAAATAGCACATATATCCATAACATCTATCTGAGAAAATAAAATGTCATAAATTTAAATTTATCTTTCCACTAATAACTTAAGAAAAAAAAAAAAAAAAAAAAAGCATTCCATTAAAAATTCACATTATCTCATAATGATATTTAATTAATGAACTTAATATTTTATAATCTGTATTATCTTTTTTTTTTCTGTAATGAATCGTTTTTAGTTTTTAAAATTTAATAAGAAAGTAAAGGAAGTAATTAAATAGAACGGAAATAAGTTTCTTTATTATAAGAAGCTTCAAATTAATGATTTGAGTTTGAGTAAGTGTCCTTTTTTTTATTTTTAAATTCCACAGGTAGACTTTCATACGACGTTTTTTAAGAAAGACTTATCTCAAATCTACAGCTTCTTCGATGCGGTCTTTCACATATCATTAACTGCTAATTTAAAAATAGAAAAGTAAAAATGTTCAAATACACAAAATCCTTTTATAACACACTTACTTTATCAGGCAATATTTAGTTTCAGCTAAAAGTATATTTTGACTGCTGTCATGAAAAATAAATAAAATATAATATAATAATAACACATTGATGTTAATATGAATTATTAAATTAATTATATAAAATTTTCTCGTTTTAGCTAGAGTTAACATTACAAAGGTCTGCGATGAAATATTTTTCACAGGTAAAAAAAATAGTTTTTTTTTACTTATAAATCCATTTTTGTGCTCCTATCAAAGTTATTTTCCGTAAAATCTAGATCATGGATGTAAAGAAACGCATTTAAAAGGTAATGTATAAATAATAGCCCATTTCAATGCGGTTTATACGTAAAGAGTTTTGAATTTATTATTGGATAGGATGAAAAGACAAGCATATCTGAATTCAGCGTATCCAAATACAATAGAGAAAACCAAATCAGTGAAAAAAATAAATAAATTAGAGTATTATTTTTCAGATTTGTGTTATTAGTCTATACTTCGGTAGTATATAGCAACTATTTTTTTTTAAATAAAACTATAGTAAAAATAATTTATCGTTTCTTCATTTATATTGTTTCATTTCTATTTCTTCATTTCTATAGATATTTTTATGATTTATCGTTTGTTAAAAATCACCTAGGGGACTAAATTGGATTACTATGATAGAGATTACTATGATAAATTTCCGAAGAATATTTTGTTTGTCACCGTTATCAGGTTTGGCTCTGAACAAATAGTTAGTATTTTATTAAAAACTACTGTTGGTGTTTTGTGATATGATGTAATCACATGTATTCAAAACGTACATGCATATAGATAGTATACTACAAAACATTTTATGGTGCTCTTTCCTGATTTCACCTCTAGTTGCAAGTCAATAATATAGTTTGTGCCTCATTTGGGACTCAGTTTAGCGCGATTTCATAGTTTTAAGGTTTAAATATGCAGTACGTATTTATAATACATAATTATCTATGATAACAAAGGAATACTGTATAAAACACTCTTACTTTATATATTATTTCTGAATTATATCACATTTTATGTAAAATTTTGCTACCACTTTTAGTGAAATGTTACGATAAATTTTTAAGAAGACAGTAAAAGGAAAAGGCAATTACATAACTTGTATAACTTTAGCAAAAATCTTAAATTTTCCAAGAGATTTTTTTTCCTGCCTTTGTTTAGCATAAAAGGAAAGTACCATGGACTCACTCTAAAAAATTTCAGTAAAATTCGGATATTTGACCGTTAAATTTTATGGCCAGCTGCTTGCCTTGAGGTAAAAGCCTAATGCCCGTATTTGTAATAAAATCCTGTAAAATTCAGATTGTTGATCGTTTATCAAAGGTCACTTCTCTTCTTTGAGAAAAAAATTATGGCAGCTTTACGGGCAGGCATAACTTTATTTTTACAGACGTTAATTTTTACAGACGTTATCTGTAACATTTTTAACGGTCACTGACTGGCAAAATGTGTTCAAACATTTTACAGTGTGTAACATAATAATAATAATGATTAAAAAAAAAAAAAAATCAAAAAATCTAAAGTTAACCATTTTTTTACACTATAAAACATTTAGTGAAAGTAAGCAGCAAAGAGGTAGAAGCAGTTTTACATCTAACGCATTTTAATTAAAGAATAATACACGTATATAAATATTTCATTTAATATAGTTAAATGATATTATAAAACAGTATATTATCTGTTCATACATCAGTTAAGAAAAATGATTATATAATAAATAAAAGTATTTTACTGGCACTTACTATTTCATTGTCCGGGGAAGTGATAAATTGATGGCCACCTGTAAAGAGACATTCGATGGGCGCCGTCGTTATCCCTTACAGAGAAATCAAAGGGCAAAACATCCATTCTTTGTTCGAGATTCGAGCCTGGACCCTAACGTGTCAAACCGCTAAACAGCACAGCGTATGGGCGGAAACTCAGAAACATTTAAGTTAGAACTGAAATAATTTCATTCTCATATATATATATATATATATATAATTAAACTTATTACTTATTAACAAATTATTTTTAATGTAAAAAAAAAAAAAAAAAAAAAAAAACTAGTGATAAAATGGATGTTATTTATTTATTTATTTATTTTTAACCACCGTGCTACTCAATAAAATTAATATATAAAGTATATTATTTCAATAACTGTATAATCTTCTTTCGAAATCACTGTAAAACATATATTTGCATTGTAAATATGTGATTTGTTTTCAAAAATTATCATTATAGAAATATTTCTTTATTCATTGAATTTTTTAGCATCGTTTACTCTTTTTTCAGAGAATGGATCGGTACCTATTTCCTAATAAATAACTTTAATTTACATGTAATTGAAAGTCATAGTAAATAAATATCTATATATTTGTGTGCGTGTGTAGAATAAAAAGTTAGATAGGAAAAAAGGAATAATATGGTATTGTGTGATAAAAGCCAGATTTTGACCAAAAAACTGAGTTTTGTAAAAAACTAATTTTCCTGATGTTCGGTGTAAATCTGATCGAATTGTCGTTAAAAATATCCATAATCTGAAATTTTTGTTAAATTTGTTAAAGATGTTGCCTATAAAACCAGATTTCTACTATATTTTTTCAAGTTACCAGCGTACACGAAGTTTCTTAAAGATGAAGATATATCAGATTAAATGTCATTTCAAACAACCCTTAATTCTTAAAAAATATCGAAATTTCTAGATCCATTTCTGAGAAACCCAGGATATATTATTTAATGTAGAAGATCACTTTGTTTAGTATTGCAGAATATTATGTATTATAATATACGGAAATAACTACATTTATCATATAAATTGCTTTAAAAAAATCAGTGTTCCATGTACTTTTAAAAATGTAATAAAAATCTTTAAAATTAATGATATCGTTCTATTACTTCATTTATTTAAAATCAGATGTTATACATGTCCTCTTTATCATATCATCTCATCCCACTATCGCCAGGAGGAAAAAAAACTGTAAAGGAAATAATTAAAAGTTCAGGAACCAACCATTTCTCTCGTAAAAGTGGTACAGAATAATGATTATTTGTTTTAGAAGGATGTGTTATCGCTATTCGCATTTTTGTTATTATTATTATCATTATTCCGTTATAAAAATAAGCCAAAATATTTCATATTTGTGTTCTAGGAAAAATTCGATTATTAATTTTATTTGAATTTTTAGATTAAAATCTTTTAGATAAAGAATTATTTTATTTAAAATGTCATTAAGCATTTTTCATTTATTATTTTATATATGCCAGAGTCTTTATAAAATATAGTACGTTTCCATAACTATAAATTTAAGAATCATGTTGGATATCGAGGTTTATTTTGGTATATATATTCCTTTTGAATCTTAAAGAAAAAAATTATTATTATACATTAAAAAAATTCTTTTTCGGCAGTCTACTTTTTATGTGCAATTAAATAACTCTTTTTTAATACTTTTTACTATTATACATTGTATATATCATTATCTATTTTCCACTAATATGAAAACTATATGTATTGTGTCTGAAATTGCTCAAAAGTGGAAAATAATTTGCATAATTATAAATGAATATATATTTCTTACATGCTGTTTTATATGTGATATGCAGTTAATCACATAGATATTAGATTGATTGTATCATACTTCTTATAATTACGATAAAATGAATTGGCAAAGAAATCTCCTTTTTTCACGAAATATTTGTTTTTAAAATCATTTATTTAAGAAACATCATCTCATTTATTATTTGCATATATTTTTATCCACATTTTCCTCAGATTTTATAATAAAAATATGTTTTATAAAAACTAAAAGTCTAACTGAATATTTAAAAAGTTAAGTTGATTTATATATATATATATATATATATATTACTTTCTTTTACCATGTATTCGGTAGAGAAACAATTGTTTTGGGGACAAATCATAGGAATTATTTTTTTAGGTTTATACGTTTTCAGGTCCCCTGTATTCAGAAAACTGGTTTTTGCCTGTAGGCTCGTGTGTGTCTCTATGTGTGTGTGTGTATGTGTGTCCGTGTGTGTGTGTCTATCTTTGGTTTTCAATGACTGTGTGTGTGTGTGTGTGTTATCAGCATATCCCAAAAAAATATGGTAGCAGGAAATTCAAACTTCGTATTCTAAATCTAATTCATATTGAGATATTACAGTGGGCATTTCATTGTTATCAAGCAAATTGTTCGTGTGCAGAGACCAAAGAGAATTCAAATATATCATGCCTATGGATGAAATCATTTTTTAGGTTAACATCTGAAGGCTGCACTAGAGAAAACGAGATGAATATTTATTATTTGTATGAATGAAAAGGTGTTTCATACAGATTATGGAATGAAAATCATTCATCATTCATTTAAAGGGCTACCCAAAAGAAGTTGAATTCAGTAGGACTATACTTGGAAATTGCTGAAAGTGCATAGCTGCACCCTATCATCCCCTGTTTTTAAAAAAAGGAACTGAAATTCTGTTCTTTTTAACTGTCATAACTTTTTGAATTTCTACGATATTTGTTTGGGGTTTTCATATAAGCAGCTCAATACTTTGGCTATTAATTTGCAAATGCATTTTTTTAATCTTGCGCATGCGTAGTTAATTTTTTTAATAAAAGTACTAATATTTTGAAAGATATTTAACATTTTTGCATTCTGGTTGCAGTATGCTGTGTGTAATGTAGTGTGCCAAGTTTCTTAAAAATGACTTTGCACTACGCGGCATTTATTTTGCAAATTTTTAAAGAAACCGTTATATCTCCATGAATATATGTGGTCGTCTCCTAAAAAAATATACTTATGGTTAAAAGAATCATAATATCATGCTACAGTTGAAACGTATTTGAAGCATTACTTTTTACAGAGTGTCCCAAACCATTTTGATTTTTGTTTAATTTTTTACAGGTCCCCCATTCCTCTTTAGAACAAAACTTTTGCATAAATATATAAGTATAACATGTTCTTTATACTTTCAAACTTTTAAGATAATTCCTAATGAATATTTCTAGATATTTGACAAAATATCAAAATTCGAAAACGTCCAAAATACTTATTTTTAGATAGTTTACACTTAATAAAAGTTTGTAAATTATCTTTGTTTCAAATATATTTATTCAGATATTTTGTCAACTACACTGTAAAACACATTTTGTGTAACTGCAAACCAAAAATGGTGGTAACTACTTTGCACCTAACATAGTAGTGGAATATACTGGTGCTTTTAAACACTAATAATTTATGTGTAGAGAAACACCAAAAGTAATTTTTGGTTTTCTATACATTAACAGTGTTAGTGATGGATTACATAAAAATATTTCTATACATCGTTTTTGATTAAAGTAGTTGCTACCATTTTTATTGTATAATTACACATATTATTTTTATGTGTACGGACGGATATTTTTCACATACTGAACATGCAAATTACGCCAAATAAATTTTTATATCTGTTATGAATATTATTTTTTTAAAAATTCGAATAATATCTATTTGTGATCGAATTATGAATATTCCTTAATAAAAACTTGTGCATTTTCATCTATCTACCCTTCCATAGAATGCAGTTTATGAAAAAAATTTGCCAGATTATTGCCGAATGAGATTTTATGTGATCTTTATTGATATACAATTAACCATTTTTTCCGTAGTTGTTTATTTATAAGGGAGAGTAGGGAGGGATGGAACAGTTTTGACAAAAATATTTTTTACAAGTTTACTTTTACTGGTACAACACTGTAAGTTTCAGAGAAACAAATTGAATCATTTTAGCATCTTTTAAAAATATGAATTTAATGGTAATTATTACAATATTAATTTTATAAGCCAATTAACATAGACATAAAAATGTCCCATCACCTCCTTATATGAGGGAGGGATGGGACACGTTTATAAAGTTAAATTAGTACATAATATACCGACATACTACAAAAAATGACAAAAACAGGTGGTCACTATGTATGTAAGGTAATTAATTACTAATAACATCTATTTTATCCAACATTAGAATATAATGTACCACTTAAATAAATATTTTCAAATGCTCGTTTAATTCATCATTTTTTTTTTTTTTTTTTTTTTTTTTTTTTTTTTTTTTTTAACTTCTAGCAGAGAAAGTATTGTTTTTTAGTTAAAATATTCCAAATTAAGATTTTGTTATAATTACATGTTTTGTGGTTTGCTGAATATTGATAATATGTTTAGTGGCTAGTCTGAGTGTGTTATCAGTGTAGTGAGTATTTTATTTAGATACATCAGCAGAAGTGTAATGCAGAAGAAAAGTGACTGAAAAAAACCATACTAGATGAATTGTTTTGTTTAATAGCTACTTGAAAAAAGGTAAGTCTCATATGATACTAAAATCTCTTTTATTTCTTTAATATAGAGACATTCAATCACTTTCAGCATTTCCACTAAAAGCAGTTAATTCATACAACTTTAAATCATTAATAAAACTTAATAAATATATTTAGAAACTTAACAATCAACAAATTATCAATTTGATCCGGACCAGCCGGTCAAACTTTACATTACTGTATCAGATAACAAGATCCATGCCAATTACCAACACCCCACACCCAGAACTAAACAGATCTGGTATTTATATACAAGAAATAAGGACGTTTAGATCGTCATCGATCAAACGGACGAATCACAAACGAACACCTGGCAGGTGTAAAAAGAAACAATTAAGATTTGCATAATGACGATCGATCTTTAGCTACGATGTCGCCATCTAGTGGGAAAAACATCGTTAGAAAAATTAAAACAGTCCAAAATTGATAATGAAAGGTGTTGCATGGAAAAGATCGTTTTTAATGTAAACAAAATGGTAATTGATAATTAACAGTATAAAAATAAAGTTTAAACAACTGAAAAATAAAGAACTGAAGTAAGTAAGTCTTAATTTATAATCTATTAAATAAATTAAATAAGTTATTTTATAAAAATGATAAAATGACTAAACATAACATAAACTTTCAAAATAGATGATATAATATGATTAAATAGCTATGTCTATAGGCATGAGGGAAAGTTAGGAGGCGATGAGAATAAAATAAACTAAGGATTTTCTCGTCAAATGCCCCCCCTCTCATTGCCTCATAAAAACAAAATGCATGACTCCTTAAGAAGGAAAAATCAGCATGGACCCATTACCAAACATCTTAAAACAAGAAAAAAAAAAAAAAAATTAATTAAATTTCAAACCAATGCAGTCAAACATTCCAATAACACAAAAGTTAATAGCTAAATTTAACACGAAGACAACAATTAAGTTGTAACAAATCCAACTTCAAAAAAAAATCTTAAAGCATCTTTCTCCAAAGAAAATTTCAATTTTTTTCATCTTAAGTCTTAAAACTCCATCAATTAGAAAGAAAAAAATTTAACTACTCCAATCTAGAACAGAGTCTAGAATATCCTAGATAAGAGGCTAAAAAAAAACACTATTCCTTCCATTTCAGAAAACAAGTCCAAGAAAAAATTTGTTTCATTTTAAAATTTCATTAACAAACATAAAAAAAAAAATATTTACCAAAAAAAAAATTACTTATTAATTTCAAATCCAGCATTAAACTCCAAATCAAATATTTAAACCTATATCAAAAGCAAATTACAAATACAAAATAATCTTTATTTAACAAAAAAATTTCAATTTCTAGCCATCCAGAACTTGGTAAAGAGGACAAAACATCGGCCTTTCGCATTCACTTATTCGTCTTTCAAACATATTCAAGAATGAATATAGGCACAACTATTCACTTCTTTTAAAACAAATTCCGGCTAGCACGGAAAGCATACATTCCACATGAAATGAGGTTTCTAGATGCCTAGAAAAGAAAAGAAATTATAATACACATAAAAGATATAAACAGAACAAATTTTAATTATGGTAGACGGGACCTAGTGACATTGCCAAAATTCAAAAATTGGGACTTACAAAAAAAAATAAAAGTAACATGCCCGCGCAAGGGCCTACATATGGTGGTAACTCCCAGAAAAACTATTCCTAAATGATTCTCTGACAATTTACCGGTCAAGGGTCACCTATCCGAAACGGTACTATAGGCTGTTCGAATCCTCGTAAATAGCCACCAAAAGCACCATTTCCATACATAGGCGGGAATTAAATTGTCTACCAAATTAATTTTTTAAAAGAATACTAAATGAAGTAAAATAAATTTAAAGTACTAAAAAAAAACTTGCTTAAATCAAAAGTACTAAAATAATTACATAAGTAAAAAAAAAATGCTGGGACAAACTGTTATAATAAATATGTACAAATCAGCAATTTTAACTAATCAAAAAGTCCATGAAGTTGAAACACTAGATTAGAACAATGTGCAATCCAAATTTTAAAACAATGTAAATATTTAAACAATTTCTATTTTAAAACAATGTACTGGACAAAAAAAAATATATATTTAAATGTACTCAAATTATCTATAAGAAAAATATGACATACAAAATTCATATATGTACAAGAGAAAAATTATGTTATAAATATTAAATTTACAAAATTCAAAAGTTCATTTTTTGTCAAAGGTTTGGTGAAAATATCCGCAAGGTTTGATTTACTACGTACATAAGAAACAGAAAATTCACCATTATTTAAAAGATCTCTAATAAAAAATAATTTAACGTCTATATGCTTAGTTTTATAATTTTCCACTGGTGATTTTATGAAATCTATAGCAGCTTGATTATCAACTCTCATTACAGCATCATTATCTAAATTAGAAAAAATACATTCCTCAGCACATTCACGACGTATCCGATCAAACCAAACCAAATTCTTTACAGCCTCAGTCATTGCGATAAATTCAGATTCCATGGTCGACAAACTAACACATTTTTCTTTAAAAGTACGCCAGTCGACCGAAGACTTATCAAGCAAAACTATCTGACCGCCAATTGAGGTCCGATCGTCACGGTTAGCTGCGAAATCTGCATCTGAGAAAATTACTAAATCATTAGATTTACAAGAAAGTTTAAGTTTGTAATGAGAAGTTGATTTTATATAGCCCAATAATCTCAATAAACCATCCCAATGGAACAAGCCAGGATTTGATTGAAATTGACTCAGGACATTAACAAAGTAGGCTATATCAGGACGAGTACGACCAGCTAAAAAGGAAAGACATCCCAAAACACTACGATACGGTAAATGAGACATTTCAGTTATATCTTGACTAGATGTAGGACAATGAGATTTGGAAAACACAGTACCTTTACTGATAGGTAAAGAAGAATGAGGAATTTTAAACTTAGAAAATCATTCACAAACATCATTAATGTAATTGGATTGGTGAATTACTACTCCAGATGGAGTTTCCTCAAACTCAACCCCTAATAATTTTCTTGTTCTCCCCAATTCTTTTATATCAAAATTTGACTTTAATAAAATTAAAACTTTATCAATAAATTTCTTATGTTTTCCAAAAATTACGATATCATCAACATAAAGAAGAAGTACAACATCTGTCCCATAAAGATAAACACAATTACAAGATGATAATTTTCTAAATCCAATTTTAATTAAAACATGATGTATTTCATAAAACCATTCTCTCCCACTTTGATGTAATCCATACAGAGCCCGGTCCAGTTTGCAGTACAAAGTCTCTTTACCAGGTTCAACAAATCCAGGAGGTTGTAGCATATACACGTCCTCACTTAGTGGTGCATACAGGTAAGCACAGGTGACGTCACACTGAATATGCGACCACCCACAACATGAAACAAGAAGGGAGAAAAAGAACCGGATAACACCAAAATTTACAACAGGACTAAATGTTTCTTCATAGGATTCACCTTTAACCTGTTTAAATCCCTGGGCCACAAGGCGAGCCTTATGTCTAACTATCTGTCCAAACTCATCCCTTTTTATTGTGTAAACCCACCGGCAACCAACAGGAGTGACGTGATTAGGTAGTTCAGACAAATGCCAAACTCCACGTTCTTGCATAACCTTCATTTCCTGTTTCATTGCACTCCACCAAACCTGACTCTGCCTGGAATTACATGCCTGTTTAAAAGTCCTGGGAGTCTCCTCCCGATCTAGTCATGCTGAAGGGTAAACTAAACTCGAAACAACTGAATCACTCTCACTGTCACTATTGTCACTATCTGAAAAATCTGATGAATTACTTGGAATCGGAATAATGCCAGAATATGGATTTGAACCACTAAAATCAAATAAATCAGGATTAAACATCAATTTATTTTCTCTACAATAATTTTCAACATCATGAAGTGATCTAAGACGTTTGGTTTTGCCTAATTCATAAAAATAAATGTCAGTACGATTACCAGTACGACGAACAACAGGCTTCCTAGTCCAACTAACTTCCTTAAGATGGGTAATAGTAGACTGATTATTGCTAGACACTGAATCTTTACTCCCCACTCCACTAGGTTGAGAATCCGGGGTACTGTTGGAAGGACCTGGGATGGCCACAGGTACAACTTCAACAACGTCCTCCAGACTTTGCTCAACACTAGGAGAGAAAAGGGCATAATCATCGGTGCCCAGTGCAGCTCCACTGCGACCTAAACCACAACACGATTCATCAAATTTGACATTACCAGATTCAATAATTTCATTAGTCTCTGGAATCCAAATTCTATACCCCTTTGTTTTGAAAGCGTAACCTACTAAATAACCCTTACGGGCCTTTGCTTCAAGTTTAAATCGCCTTTGCTTTGGCACACCAACATAAGTAACCGTACCAAAGGGCCTTAAGTGTCGAACAGAAGGTTTTCTTCCACCATATAACTCAAAAGGGGTTTTCTTCAAAAGCTTGGGACAAACACGATTCCAAGTATAAACAAAATATTTAAGAACTTCAGGCCAAAAACTAGGATCCAAGTTACTTTCAATTAACAATGTACGAATACCATCAGCTGCGGTAGACATGAACCGTTCTGCAACACCGTTTTGTTGGGGAGTATAGACGTTTGTAAACTCATGACGAATACCTTTCTCACTAAAAAAATTATCAAAAGATTGATTAACAAATTCTCCACCATTGTCTGACCTAAAGGATTTAACCTTTCTTCCCAAGAAAGTCTCAGCCTTAATAATATGGTTTTTCACCACATCAAAAACTTCAGACTTCATACTTAAAGGATATACAGAAACCCGGCGAGAGAAATCATCAATGATTGAGAGAAAGTATTTTTCGCCATTTCGTCCCTCATTTCTACACGGTCCCCAAACATCAGCATACAGGAGCTCTAGTGGATGATTTGACCTGATATTTTTACTAGGTTTATGAGATACACTTCTAAACTTTCCTAACTTACAAAATTCACAAATGAAATCAGATTCCCTTAAGCCTGGTAATCCCCGTACACCTTGTCTGCGACTAGTATGAGCTACTAAAGATTGACTAATATGACCAAATCTGCGATGCCAATGCATCATT
Organism: Salticus scenicus; assembly: GCA_963930645.1. Lineage (NCBI taxonomy): Eukaryota > Metazoa > Arthropoda > Arachnida > Araneae > Salticidae > Salticus > Salticus scenicus. The sequence continues at coordinate 71,764,800 of OZ005655.1, read as the reverse complement.
CGACTTCTAGCATTAGCGGACAATACTTCAAATTTAACAGACTTTTTACGGGAATCAGGGATTTTAGGATAAAGTTTATAGGTTCTATCTTTAAGATAAGCACTAAACAGGTACTCATCCCCCCGGTATATTTTCACCTCGCCTTGACTACCACAAAAAGATAAACCCTTCAAATCTAATTGTGGTCCAGACACAAGATTTCTACTTAATTGATCTGAATACATTACATTACATAAAGTAAAGACTCTTTGACCAAATCTTAGCTTGACTTCTCCCTTACCCTGAATAGGGAATAAAACATCCTTCACAGCCACGGACATTTCGTCATTTAAAGTCTCAAATTTAGAAAATAAAGTCCTATTGTTACAAAAATGATGGCTCGCCCCACTGTCAAATAGCCAATCGCTTGATTTTACAACATTGCTTACACTTGAATGGGAAACAAATAAATTCAACTTACGTGAACTATCCGACGGTGATCTGGCAGCCTTTTTGGAACTCGAGAAATGTCCTCGACCATGGGGATTCCTTCCAACTGATCTGGACTCTCTATAAGATGGCAAAGGAGAAGCATCTGAACTAGAAGAAGTGGCACCAGTACTACATTCACTTGAAACTGAAGATGGACTGTCAAATCTAGAGCGACGATCATTTCTTCGTGAGGGAGAAAAACGTTGAGGAGACACAGAGTTCTTCTTAGAATAACATCTCGACCTCAAGTGACCCAGTTTTCCACATGACCAACATCTTCTATCCTTGAATCTGTTTTTAGTAGGCTGTCTTATATTAGACTTAGAAAAACTTGATACATTTACACTTTTAACACTGTCCTTATCCCGAAGCCTCATTCTAGTTTCTTCAGCAATAACACTATCCACAATTTTTTCAAATTGAAAATCTTCATCAGATTTACTCAACAACAACTGGACAATATTATCATAAACTGATGGCAAGTATCTCAAAAACTGATAGCATAAATAATTCTGTGAAAAATTGTCATCAATTTGTTTTAAATCAAGATAAATTTTCTTAAGTCGGGAGGCAAATAAATTTATAGACTCTCCATGTCTAATCCTGGCTTCCATTAATTCTGTAAACAAAGTTAAATGGTGAGCTCTAGTATCAGGATGAAAATTTTTCCGAAGTCTGTTCCAAGCATCTGTAGGTTCCTTACAGTCATCAATTATTCTTTTAAATTCTGGCTCCACATTGAGATAAATCAGAGAAAGTACTTGATTAGCACGTAAAGTGAATAATTTAACATTCTCAGCTGTAACAGTTGAAGACACCTCTGGAATTTTCTGATCTTCATCAATTATCTCCCATAGACCCTTTTCCATTAACAAGTAACGCATATCAGAGATCCATGTTGAAAAGTTTCTTGAATTGAGCTTCTCAATCTGGTTGGTAGCCATGTTGGAAAATAAAACACTTTGAACTGACAAAGAAACACCTTGAAAGCTATTTTTTAATTCCTTTTCTGTTTGCCCCCCCGACTCTTCTAAATTTTCATCCGTTTCAACCTTTTTACTCATTTAAATTAACAAGTATCTTTCATGAAAAAAAACTTGATCCCATCAGTTATTGCTGTAATTTACTTTAGAAGATTAAATATTGCCATACTTCAAGTCTATTTTAACAAAAAAAAACAGTTGGAAAAATCAATTCTGTAAATCATTGAGTTCAATTGCAGAAAAAATTATGAAGAATTTAACTGAGTACATATTATAATTCAGTTCAATTGTAAAAATTCAAATTTAAATGAAGAAAACTTGTTAAAACAATAAAGTTCAACTGCATAAACTAAAATTTAAATGAAGAAAACTTGACAAATCAATGAAACTTGACAAAATAAATCTTAATTTCAATAAAGAGATGCATAACTGCACATTTTCAACTGTAAACAAACTCTTACTAAAGCTGTAAATTAATCTCTTGAAATAAAAGTTCTGTAACTTGAAATTATATATAGTTTACTTCATAAATACATACTGAAAATCATCTTCTAGTTATGGAAAATATAGCCCATAACCTCTTGTAGTGAGTATTTTATTTAGATACATCAGCAGAAGTGTAATGCAGAAGAAAAGTGACTGAAAAAAACCATACTAGATGAATTGTTTTGTTTAATAGCTACTTGAAAAAAGGTAAGTCTCATATGATACTAAAATCTCTTTTATTTCTTTAATATAGAGACATTCAATCACTTTCAGCATTTCCACTAAAAGCAGTTAATTCATACAACTTTAAATCATTAATAAAACTTAATAAATATATTTAGAAACTTAACAATCAACAAATTATCAATTTGATCCGGACCAGCCGGTCAAACTTTACATTACTGTATCAGATAACAAGATCCATGCCAATTACCAACACCCCACACCCAGAACTAAACAGATCTGGTATTTATATACAAGAAATAAGGACGTTTAGATCGTCATCGATCAAACGGACGAATCACAAACGAACACCTGGCAGGTGTAAAAAGAAACAATTAAGATTTGCATAATGACGATCGATCTTTAGCTACGATGTCGCCATCTAGTGGGAAAAACATCGTTAGAAAAATTAAAACAGTCCAAAATTGATAATGAAAGGTGTTGCATGGAAAAGATCGTTTTTAATGTAAACAAAATGGTAATTGATAATTAACAGTATAAAAATAAAGTTTAAACAACTGAAAAATAAAGAACTGAAGTAAGTAAGTCTTAATTTATAATCTATTAAATAAATTAAATAAGTTATTTTATAAAAATGATAAAATGACTAAACATAACATAAACTTTCAAAATAGATGATATAATATGATTAAATAGCTATGTCTATAGGCATGAGGGAAAGTTAGGAGGCGATGAGAATAAAATAAACTAAGGATTTTCTCGTCAATCAGCACATCTCAAGAACAAACATTACCAAGAAATCCTAACTGTAATTTTTGTATGTAATTTCTTTTGTATATTTTAGCATCATTTGGAATACTGCACTTGAATGAAAATTAATTCCTCATACATATATGGTAAATAAAGTATTTTTAAAAGTTAAAAGGATAAACAAAACTCGAGTGATTGCCACACCAACTATTTTCCATGAGTTTGAATTTGTTTCGTGCATTTTCTCTGCCATCATTCATTCATTTGCCTTTTGATATTCTCTGTTTAAGGAGTATCAGAATCTTCATTCTTCCTTCTTTTCTTACATGTCCCATGCCTCCCTGAGCTGCTCTGTCCCATCCCTCCCTTTTCATTGTTTTTCAAAAAAAAAAAAAAAAAAAAAACTTATTATTAGACACATGCTACTTTTAGGCTTAATTTAGCTACTAATTCATAAAGCTCATAATATTAGGTATATGAAAGATGAAAAGTAATTATGCTAACAACAGTGAGTGATGTTGAAAACTTGCCTTGAAAATTAAGCAATTATTTACTTTTTGTGTTATAAAATAGTTTTTTTGTTACATAAACTTACAGAATTATCCAACTAAAATGACACATAACAACAAATATGGGACTGTAGTTACTTCACCTGGTGCAAGTGTCAGAAATTAAAAACAATGTTTATTTTAAGAATAATTTTAGGTGTCCCATCCCTCCCGACTCTCCCCTGTAAATATGTGACATTATTAAAAAAAAAAAAAATCTATATCAATGATTAGCTTTTAAAACTGAGTTATTTGAGTTTTTACTTTAATTTATCCATTTATTCAAATGTATTAAATAAAAAAAATAATTGGTTTCTTTTGTTATGAAAGAAACAATGTTATGCTTAGTTCTAAATCATTTTTATGAACTTTATTGATATACAATTGGGCATTTTTCATAGTTGTTTACTCATATAAATACGTGTCAGTATTACAAATATACATATATATCAATTAAAATGATTAATTTTTAAAACTGAGTTATTTAAGTTTTGTACATTAATTTAATCTTTTCTTAAAGTATACGAAATAAAAATTAAATTGATTCCTTTTCTTGGGAAAGTAAGAATAGTTCTGAATGCTATTTGGAAGTAAACCAGTAACCGTAGAAAAAATATGAATTTTCTGTGTTGTATTTGTCTGTAAAAAATGGAAATTAATTCGATCTATGTAAAAATCTAAACAGGTCACGAAATTTATAAATATCTCAAAATATATGACCGAGATATTAATAGCATTAGATATTTAAATATTTATATCATATCACCCCATTTTTAAATATCTGAAAGCCACCAAAATATTAATAAGGAAATATTAATAGAGTTAGGAAGTTAAATCTTCTAAAAAGCACAAATAACCTGATATATATATATATATATATTGCATTTTAAATCAAAGAATATTATTTAGGTGTAGGTTCATTTATAATCAGATGCAAGCACAATTACGTGGACGAGTGGTTCTGCTCTCGAAACTGGTTGAGTGAAAGTGCAGGGTTCGTTCGTAGGTCGCGCTTATCGATCTACCCTTTCAAAGTTTCTCGTCGTTATCTCTGAAACTCGCGTAAATACGGGCTAGGAGATCCTAGAAAGACACTTACGTAGGGCATTCCATGAATAAGACTCTAGAGCAGTCATTCGTCCAAAAAACCCTACAACCTACATACAAACAAAATTACGTGATAATTTTCTATGAAAATACCATTAATGTGTGGTAATTTAAAATGTGGTAATGTAAAACATTTATATAAAATATTTATAATTGAAAATAGTTGCAAACTATACTTTAAATCTTGCGATTTTTTACTTCAACTTACCATAAGAATAAATAAATAATTATATTTAATGAGAATGTGTGAATATTTAATTTTAAAAATAGGGAGTTACTACCAAAGAAAAATAAATTAAAACTTAAAGCATTTTCTTAATAATGTAAGACGTATATTGATTATATTAAGATTATTTTTTCATGAAAATGAGTTTGTGTATTTGAGATGTACAAACAATAGCATTTAAATGAATATTTATATGTCACACCAGTTATGTTATTATAATTCTTAGCGAATTTCTAGAAATACATCATATCAAAAAGTACACAAATTCAATTTAAAAAAAATTTTAATTGTCAAAGAAGTGGGATAAAGAGTTTTTGGTAGCGAAACCCATCGTTTATCACAAATAGACGTACAGCCAGTAACAAAAGTATCCGAACACTAGCAAAAATTCCCATATATAAAAAGTAGAGTTAATACTGTTTTGTTAAATAAATCCTAGTCGAATCATGTTCTTAGTCACTCTAAGAAGATGATTCGACAAGGATTTATTTCACAAAACAGTATTAACTCTACATTTTTTTACATAGGAAATTTTGCTAATGTTTGGATACTTTTGTTCCCTGCTGTAGATCAGTTATTGCTTATATCTTTGTTACACGTTTCAAGATTTTTATTGCGCATAATTTTAGACGACGAAAGTATTTCTTTATTTCACAAGTCTTAATTATGATAGAAAATTTTTAAGTTTTTTATGAAAAGAAGATATATGATTATAAAAGTTAAAATAAGTGAAATATTGAATTAAAAATATAATGTTTTAATACATGAAGACCTATAATTATAATTTTCGTTATTCTTATAGTAAAAGAAATAGTTTTTTGTTTATTAACTTTTTAAAGAATTGTAATCATAAACAATACATCAAATTATTTTCAAAATACTGAAGAATTTAAAAAGGACATTTAAAGTAGTCAATTGCATATAGGAAAAAATATTATAAAAATTATAACCAATAGTATGGTATTCTTAATGACATTTTCTGAACATACTTAATTATAGCAGAAACATAACAGGTGATTTATCTTCTTTGGTAATACGTTTAATTTTTTTCCCTTCTTAATGACTTTTTTATGATAAAAATTCTGACACTGCAATCAATTATAAAGCAAAAATTATATTTTTAAATTGATTTCTTAAGCTGATAAAGATATTTTTACAGCTTATATATCTATCTATTTTTTCTATCTATACATTTATAAAGGATTTACCATTATAAATTTCTTAAAGGAACATAAAATTTTTCGTTAAGAAATAAAGTTATATATACCCACAGATACATCATGGCGTTAATTTTCATTAACAATACCTTCAACAAAAAAAAAAAAAAAAGAAAAAGAAAGAAAGTTACATCATTTTATATTGCAAAAATGATTAAATGCTTCATTAGTGTGAAAAGAAAAGGGAAAAAGTGGTAGTAGAAATTTGACAAAGCAAGAATAGATTCACTGATAAAAAGAAGCTAAATTAAGGTTCAGAACAAAGTGATATATATTTTTTTAAGTAGAATTATGTTGCTGCAGATCTAGCTTAGCTAGTTAGAGTACGAAAAATCAACGGAAGATTTACTATTTTTGCTTTTCCATAAAACCAATTTTAAATAAAAACAATGACAAGGTAGAAATGGACATATTAATTCTCCAACGAGTGTAGCACATGACAAAATTTAATGAAGACAGTAACACAATATATACAGAGTACAAGGATTACAATTTAAATAAAAGCATGAACAGCACTATCAAAGCGGCGCTACATTTTATGCTTTAGAACATTTCAAAAGAAGTAAACACGAAGACGAAACTCTGCGAACCTTTCTGCAAGAAATACTGCTACTCACTGACAATGTTTATTACTATATTTCTTTGGGTGCGAGGTCATGTGGGTTTTGATGGCGAACTCTTCCACGTTTCGTCATTGTCCTTCGCTGGGAAAACAGCCTCACGGGGTGATATGAGCTAGGAGATGTAGTTTTGGGTATTACATCCTCTCCCTCTATTTCCGAGGTACGTCCCGTACTGGAAACAGCAGTACTTTTCTTAAGTCTTCCTCTTTTTCTTAGAGGAGCAACTGGAAAGGTCTCAACTTCGGTGAAGGGTTTTAGGGCAGAAACATGACAAGTCCCAATTGGTGTGTCAGGGTTGTCCAATGTGGCAACTTCAAATGATACTGGAGATCTTTGAGTTAGAATTACATAAGCTCCATCACGTTTTGGAATGAATTTCGATGTTTTCTTTTTATGGGTTTTGATGATAAGGTGTAAAATAACCCAAACCTTGACCAGGAGTAAAATGCAATTTCCTACGGATCTTGTCATAATATGATTTTCTCTGATCTTGTTTCCTTTCTGAACGTTCCATTACAGTTTCTGAGATCGTGGCTAAACGTTTTAGATACGGCGTGATCTCTGCAACAAAGTTTTCATTGTCCAGCACCAACATTAGGTCAAATATGACATCACCAATTGTTCGTAATTCACGTCCAAATGTCAAGAATGCCGCTGTACTTCCAGAGGTATCTGACTTGAATGAATTTAAGGCAAAACGAATACTTGATAATTTTTCTGGCCAAGAGTCGTGAGCATCACCCACTAGGATAGCGAGACGAGGCTTAAGGTCTCTTTTTTTCCTCTCGACTGGATTCGCTTATGGATGGTAATCTGGATTCAATATTTGGTCTATGTCAAGAGTACAACAGACTTGTTGAAATACAGCACTGATAAACTGTGGACAATTGTTGCTAATCAACTTTCTTGGAATTCCGTATCTGAGAAAAAAATTTTCTTAGAGCAGCCACTACTGTAAGTAGTGTTACGCAATTACATCTGGTAACATTTCTCTATATGGTTGTGGCAAGTAAACTGCCTCTATATTGAGGCAGCTTACTTGCCACAACCATGTAGAGAAATGTTGCCAGTTGTAATTGCGTAACGTTCCACTATATGCCTCTGTTATACAGCTATAGCTGATAACATTCCTCGGAATGGTTGAGGAAAATAAGTTCCCTCAATAATGTTGTGTATTCTAACACAAAGTTTTTTACTTTGTATCTAGTACAATAACGCCAATATATATATGGTTTCTATTTATAAAACGAAGTAAAATGTCGTGATTCTTTTTTTTTTTTCAAATTAATTTTAACATAGGGACTAGTGAATCCAGGATAGCTGCTAGTTTCTTTTAAAGTGAAAAAAAAATTGCACATACTGTAATATAAATCTCGTTAAATTTAATACAAGAATACTTTAACTATGTTAGATATTTTTTTATTATAATAATTTTTTATATATAAACATTTAAATTAACCTCATTTATAATAAAATGTTAAATAATAATATAGGAAATAAGTAAACATTACGAAAAAAAAAATAATAATAACACAAAATAAAAATAACAGCTATTTGAATTCGATTTAAGCATATAAATTGAATTCTTTAAATTCTTTAAAAATTCGGAATTTATGTGCTATTTAAAATTATTTTTAAGTGTTTTCTTTTTTTTTTTTCTTTTTCTTTTCTTTTTCTTTTTTTTTTTTTTTAATTACAAACTATTTTCAAAAGTATTTTACAGATACCTATATAAAGAATGTCAAAAATTTATCTAAAAGATTCATTTAGTATTTCTAATTTACATTCCAAAAGTACAAGAATTATTTGTTACTTAATAAAATGAATGATGAACATGAATTACAGATTAGAATTTTGAAACTTAAATACCAAAGACTAATTTCAATTAACATTAGAAAGGTAAAGTGTTTAGAAACAACTAGGAAACACTTTGCTTTCGTAACACATAATAATTTATCTTTAAGAATCTTGTTATTTATTAATAATGTAATGAGCTTAATATTTACATAAAAAAATAAAAATCTGTTTGATTGTTTGTTTATTTGTTTGCTATAGAAAAGTGCATCTGTTGACACACATCTTCCCTACGACTGAAAATGACTATTAAGCTACAAAAAGTTTATCCTATTATCCAAATTATTGGCTTTGCAGTGCAATTCGCTACCACTTAAGATAGAAAGGCGATATTTGCATTGGAAATTCTTCATTTAAATTTCTATTCACGATGATATTTCAAATTTGCACCCTTTCTAAAAATGTTTGAAAAGGGGAGGGGGAGTAAAGAGTGGACATATACTATATGATTTGCCAACACCTTGATCTGGTAACTTGATATTGTTATAAGAATGTTTCTTTATACCATTATGATTTGCTCAACCCAGTTGAATGGCGGGAAGGGATGCAGGTAAAAAGAGAGAGGTTGTTATACAACTAGGAAATCACTTGAACTAGAAACTTTTTTTATTCAAACACGTTGATAGCATTTCCTTAAGGTAATGGATGTGGCTGGAGATAGCCTAGAAAAAATGAGAAGGGCGTTAAAGAATCATTAGATTTCGGTGAACTGCCGATTTGGAAACAAAGAGAGACCGAAATTATTTTGACGTATTTCAACACCCTGTGACACATTAAATGGAAAATTTGCACACATGTTCTTTGGCAACAAAAACGAGTTAAGAATAGATAAAAGAAAAGATGAGTGTAGTGTTCAAATTTTTAAAGATTTAAGCCAGAAACTTGATACTATTTAGAAAGGAAATTCTTGACTCAAGTTCATACTTACTATGTATATAAAAAAAACTGCTCAGTTTTTTTTGGAGGGGTTGTATGGAGGTAAAAAGAGGGCTGACTTACGCTTGATTAAAAAATTAATATTTTTTATGGAATTTTTTCATTTAAATTCCTATTTACTACTCTTTTAAAAAGTTGCTCATTATTTCGCAGGGTATGAAATGGAATTATAACTATAGTTAGGATTTACAATTTAAAAAACATTTGAACTAGAAACTTGATACTTGTTATAAGATTTTTTAATTTTAATTCATATTCTTTACATAATTCGTTACAAAATAATTCATATTCATCAAAAGTTGTTCAACCTCCTTAAAGATGGTGAAAGTGGGGGTAAAAAGACAGAGTCTGTTTGCAATAATGAATCTGTCATTATTTTTCTATTTATTAGATTGCGTTGTCTGCTTCATTCTTTATAATTTTTTTTTTAATTTAGCTAAGGGAATAACAGAAAAATTATTTCAGCTAATTATGTAATAAAAAACAATAAACAAAGCATTTATTTAAAAAAAAACATCTTTAAATAGTATGTTTTAGTACATAAAAAAAAAAAAAATCTGTAACTTAATAGCTGCACTTAAAAGGAATTATGTTAGTAAAATTCCTTTTTTCCATTACGAATGACTATAATAACAGAAAATAATCTACGCTGTAAAAATAGGTCCTATTTGCTGCCAAAAATTTTCTGTAATTTGAGAAAATACGCGTAATTTACGAAAAAATTATGTTATCAGAACGTATTTTTTGAGATTACAGAAAAATTCGGGCAGCAAATAGGACATTTTTTTTTACAGTGTAGTGTGTCACTCAAACGACTTTCTAGGTAGATTAGAGGTGAAATAGGGCATGCGAAAAGAACACTGATGGCACAATTGACGCTTGTTAAGCAATTATGTGTCTTTTGTTAGCAGGAGATTGTAATGTGAGAAAAGCCAGAATGAAAAAATCAGAAGTAAATGATGCTAACCAAAACGAAGTTAGATACAAAAGTTCTAGATACCTCTGAAACGTCAGCTAATGGCAAATTACAGATGCTGGGGAAAAGGTCTCCCCTCACAGGAATTAGATAGCCCGCCTTAGTAAGGATTAATTTAGGCAGTCCTGAAAAAGAAACGAAAGGATCTGAATAAGAAACTATTCAATGCGATCAGACGGCTGGGAGTAGACTCCAAAAAGGAATCTGACATTGCATGCAATTAAGAATTCCGCACCAACCAAAAGCGAAACAGTTAGCTAAAGTTTAACTGAACATGAAATAGAAGATTGTTTAAAAAAAAAAAATCATAATAGATGGAGTATTGGAAAATAACGGTGATAGTGATTTGATAGAATGCAGAACTTAAAGGTGTGGAATATCTGAAAGCCAAAGGAATTATTGCTTGTGCTTTACGCTTCATGGATATTTGATGTTGAGAACACATTAGCACAAAAGTTTATGGTTGAGCAAAACAAAAGAAAAATTATTTTCTTGTTTTCTGCGGCTGAATTATCACACAAGCAATGTATATATATATATATATATATATATATATGTGCGGCTAAACACTCAGGAAAAGTGCTATTTTAATTTCAATTATTTTTTTAAAGGATGTGCTCTCGTTAAGGATGGCCGACTGTTGTTCTGTAACAATTCATCGTTTGCACACAAATAAACAATGGGGATCCACATTCAACGATATGCTTTACACCACTAAATAATCTCTAACAAATAATAAAAATATCTGTAATAAATAAAGATGCCCCTATTTGAAATTCGTAGCTTGTTTGTATTTTGATATATTCCACCTGTAGCGAAAATTTATTTATTTATTTTTGCAGGGTCTTTTAAAGTATCAGTTTTATAATTTTAGTTACAACTACAGAGGTCTCTGAATAGGGCAAATTTAATTACGATCATCCTATATGTTAGCACTTTGGCTCCTTTACTTTTCATGAGAAATAAATAGCAAGAAAATACATTTTTGTTAACATCTTATGTAATGTTTTACGGCTTATATGCGCCAATAAGTGAAACTAGAGCCACAGTGGAAGATTACTTTAAAGTATAGTATTTTGTTTACGCTATAGGCTGTGTAACTTTACTATATTTTGTAGCTTTAATGGGCTATCTGTAGCATCTTTAGTAGTTTTTGAGACATTTGCATATCCAGCAGGTCTTTTGCTGATTTAAAAGCATATTTATTAGTTGTTCATGACTAATTATTTTCAATTTTAATTCTTTGGATTTGCATTTTTTACTTCTTTCACCTCAATCCTTAAATTAGTTTGTTCAGCTTCCTGTTTTCTGTATAATTCCAATTGATAATGAAATTATTTATTTTACATATTCGTACTACTCGTTGTGTATTAGAAAGCGGTGTTCTTTGAAGTTGGCAAATACGTATTATTTCTCATAATGCTATTTGAAAGAAATCAATGTGTCTCTGAGAGCGAATAATGAACTTAAGGGATATTTCAAAATTTTAAGATATTTCCCACTACTGAAAATAAAATCTGTTGTCAATAATTTTATTGTGACACCATTTTTAAGCATCCTGCATATATTCATTTAATATTTCCAATGGTATGTATTGATTATCTTTTAAAAATTTAAAAGTTTAAGAATTAAAAAATTTAAAAAAGTAAATTTTACAAAAAAATGTCTTTGACATTTTACTTTATAAAAAGAGTTAAAGGGGACAGATTTTATTTCCTATTTACTAAGAGCAGAGTGCATACTTTAAAAATACATCAAAAACATTTTTAACTAGATTTACGTTCCTGTTAAAATTAACCTTTTGTGAATAAATAGATAAATAAATAAATAAAATAAAAGTACATCCTTAAATATAAAAAATCAATAGATATTCTTTGTATATTAGAAACTATTTTTTTCCAAATAAAATATAGAACTTTTTTTTTACACAAATCTTAATAGATATTGAATGTCAAGTACGAAATGTCAAATATTAAACGATCAATAAAATGTTACGCATTCCAGGGACACAAAAAGTCACTAGCCAAACATACTGACTCTGTGTAAAATATTATAACCCCTGTAAACACATGGAGCGGAATGATCATCCTATGACATCGGCAGGTTCTTATATTTGTTTTAAAGTTTAAATCAACACTAGACAAGAAATCTGAGAAATCGAATTTTAGTCAGCATTTCCATTAACCTTTTGAAAGGGGCTGTGACAGCATCTGTCACGCTTCACCATAGTATTTCGTAAGAGCCCCTTTCAAAAAGTTAAAATACCACATTGTACACCCTACAAAAATTGAAATTTAAAGAACTACATAGTAAAGTAAAATATCTGCAATTTATTTGTGAAAATCCATAAAAAATTCACTACAACGAGAACTGTAAATCCAATTAACTATGAGATAAGGAATTAAAATAAGCCATTTTTATTCGAGTAACTTCTATCTATCAGCTGTAAAAAATGTTTAATAATCGAATATTATAGAATAACATTTAAATTGCACATATAAAACAAAATAGTTGAAGAATATAACATTTAAATTTTAAAATAATTTTTTTCTTGTAAAGTGACAAATTATAACAACAGTTGACTCAAAATGCACGGAATTCCTTTCAAGAGTATTTTGGAATGGAGAAATAATAAGCAGGTTATTCCTATAATGAAATGTGTCATATATTATTTTTATAAGCCTGAATTTTAGCATATGTCAAACAACATTTCAACTTTGGCAACAACCTTTTCTTTGTCTTTGTTTTATTAATTAGAAACGAAGTTCTTTTTAATTAAGGATTTAAAGCGACTATGGTCTCTCAAAGAATGGGAAATTCCGTTTGGGTTTCGAATGGAATTTCTTAAGAATTCGAAGCATTCCAGAAAGCTATACACTCAATAAACCTAGTATTGCTGATATGGAGGAAATAGTTTTCACAATTATTTGACATTAGGAAACCTAGAATCACTCAGACAACAATTATATATGGTATTTCCTAATAACGATACACGTTAAGCAAAAAATTTTTAAAAAGAAAATATAGCTCTATAAAAAGGTACAAAGCTTAAATATAAATATATATATGTATGTGTATGTGTGATGTGAATGTATACGTGTGTGAAAGAAAATACGTGCTATATATTCAAGAGTGGATTACGGGAATACTTCTGAAGTTTATAACGACATTTTCATGTAAAAAAAATTATAAATGATTTCAGAAAAATAATCTCCAAATCCATTTATTATTATTATTATTATTATTAATATGTTTTTTGTGTAATGTTTGAATCTAAAGTTTGTAAATGTCTAGAATTAATTTTTCCTCAAACATAATGCAACACTTTTATTTATTTTACTTATTTTTTTAGAATGATTTTAATAAATTAAATTTTTGTTCTTGAAAATTTTGTCTTCAAACAACAGAAAATGATGTGTAATTTATATTTTAAAGGAGTTATAATGTCAATAAAATCTATGGTATTAAAGAAAGAATATGTACAATATTTTACTAAATTAAAAATTTTGGAAAAAGAAAAATAATAAAAGAAAAAAAATAGTAATTCAAAAAATTATAATTAATTATTTGTTTATTAATAACAAATATACATATATTTAAAAAATATTTAAAAATAATTGAGGTTGTTTTATATGTATGTATATATATATATATATATAATTAGTCTTCTTGATCCGTCCATAAAAAAAATTTACAAATTTTACCTTGTAATTATACATTATGCAAAAAGCAGGCAGTTGAGGAGGTAGATGATCTAGCTTTGTACAAAAAGAAAAAAAAAAAAAAGACTGTTTATGTGTATTCCAAATATTTTAGTTAGTTTGATTCACATTCAGTTTAGTGTAACTACGTTTTCTAAAACTAGCAGCGAGAACAAGTCCAAAAGCTTGAAGAGGTGCCAAATTGACCGACAGGTTGGGATTTGGAAAACAGCCATTCAATCGGAGCTCACTTATCACTTATTTTCTCTGTATCAGATGACTATCCTCCCTATTTAAACATTGAACTCGTTCAGTCAGCGCTTGCGCAAAGGCTTCCATTGTCCCAGAAAATGTGGTCGGAGAATACATGATGTTTGTGTTTATAAAGTGCTTAGTCCTCGATAACACAATTACGCGATTAAACAAAATTTGAAAAATGATTATTTATTTTTAAAATGAAAGTATTGAAGAATGGATGTGAGCTTACCTTTTCTGAAGATGTTCTATTCTGATATACCCCCCCCCCACCCCTTAGTATTCTTCACAATATCCTATTTTTGTATTTCTTATATTTCTTGCTAGGAAAAGACGTAAATTAGTTAATTAATAAATGAGATCGAAATGATCATTCTGACACTTTTTGTGCAATTTCTTAACTTATAGTTTTAATGAAAATAAAAAAAGGAAAAAGAAAAAAGAAAAAGAGCGAGAATTATTTCCTCGCATTTACATATTCAAACACAAACTGAACAAGAATACAGATACGTAATAGAATGTGTTGGTAAAACAGTAAGATTAAAAAACCGAGAGTCACGTGACATGGAGTTCTATTTTTAGATCATTTCCCTTTTCTAGGTGGCGAGAAAGAAGGGGAGGGTTGCACTGATACATTTTTATATGTTTTATACAGTTTGCTTTTTTGCAGAACATATTTCAGAATAAAAAAAGAAGAGAATCTTTCGAGTTTGTAGTTTTCTCTCAGTTTGCAACTGTTTGCGAGAACATGTACCAAACGTTTGCCGAAGCAAATAATAAATGTATTACCCGTTGAAGTTTTGTACAGTTTTATATTAAATTAATGCTATAATATATTACAGAATTTTTTGCATTGATGATATTTTGTAGCTTTATTATAATTTCTTAATAGGATTAGTGATAAAATTAAAGAAAAAAAAATCGTTTTAATAATATATATATATATATATATATATATATATATATATATAAATCTACTATAAATCGCAATCCTGTAAATTATTTAATCCAAAACTTAATTTTTAAATTTAACGTAGAATGTTAAATACTATTAATTCTGAATGCTAACACTGAACGTTAACTCTTGGTTTCATTGCATAAATTAGCTTTCAATTCACGTTTTAGCCTTTTATAAAAAGGTTTTCTCAAAGTATTTATTTTTCATATATATGATTTTTATTCATAGAGACACATTAGAATTCATTTCATAAATAAATAAATAAATTCGTTTAATATTAAATGCACCTAAAATTGAACTAGTCTAAAGCATAGAAATTTAGACTAAAAATTAATAAAAGAAATAAACAATAAAGTTTAACTTTTCGAAATTAATTGATTTATTGTCTATCAATTTTAAATGCTATTGAAATATACCCCTGATTCTGCTTTGATTTCTATGAATTTGTTTTTGTTGGGAGAAGTAGAAACGAATTAAATTTAATAGTGTAGTGTATCATATATTGTACACGTTATATTAACACAATTATAATATCTGTGTTTTTTATGCTTATTTAAAAAAAATTACTAACGTATAGTTTCACTACATTTCTCAGGGCCTAGCTTTCACGACGATTCCAGAGGGTTGAAGGGGTGCCAGAATGAACGACAGATTGAGATTTGATAAACATCTAGTCATTCAGCGTACCCTTATCTTAATTTTCTCTGATCCACAAGGGATATCACTTCTATTACTACTGGATTCGTTGAGTCAGAACTGATGCAGATGTTCCCATGATAGAAAGAGACATCGTTAACGATTACATCATATTTTTATGCACATATTTCGCAAACAAGTTTATAAAAATGTTAATTATATATTATTTTCCCATACATCCTGTAGAACACATTTTTTACATTTATTATAGGATTTAAATAAATATAAAAAAATACTTTTATTTTTTATCGATGCATTAAAATGTAGCCTTTTTTTATTAAAATTTAACTTTAGTCCAATGAAAATATTACGGACAGATATCACAAAAATTTCTTTGCAATAAAAGCTTTAATTATTAAATACATATATATATATATAATATAATATATATATACATAATATATATATATATATATATATATATATTATTGAATATATATTGTAATCCAGAGTTTTTTGAAATAGTTTTTTTATCTCATTTTATATGTTAGACATGTTTTTCCTAAAATAGATTTATCTTCAAAATAAATTATCAAAATATATTTATCACACATTATTTGTTATAGAATTTCTAGAAATACATTCCATAAGAAACTTTTCCCAACATCTATTCAACAACATCTTCGACTAGCGAGATCTGGAATAATAGATGAGAAAATTTATGGAAAGACGTTATCGCAAACAGACATACTTATCTATTTTACTTATAAATTTATTGAAGTTCTTCTACACCATTTAAATATTTTTTTCATATTATAGAAAATATTTTGTGAATTCGGAATAAATTGATTTGTTAGTAGAAAAGAATATGGAAAAGCATAAAGAATACGATGTATAAAAATATTTAAAAAATAAAATATTTAAGCCATTCGAATGTTTTCAGAAATTTAAATACATATAAAAATATATAGAGGCAAAGCAAGCTTATATATATATATTGTCATTTATATTTTATTTATTATACTTTGTCGAAGCCTTTTGATTCAGGATATGTTTGTTCTATTAGACGAATCCCAAACTCTCAAGTGGTAGCACTGAAAAGAGAAAAGGTGATCGTGATCGCAAAACCCGTAGTTTTCAAAAGTTTGTTATTGGTATCAGAAAAAAAAATGAATACAAGTTTTCATTAACCAATGTTGAAAATAGATGAGGTATAGTCTATAAGTTCGGTGACTACCCGCCTCTTCATACCCGGTGAACAGGTCAACCAAAATAATGATATTTCGGAAGGATTTTTATTATTTTTTTTTTTTTTCGGGGGGAGGGGGGAACATAATGAAAAATAGTACATTTAAGAGCATTTTATATTCAACTAACTTGTATTGTATTTTATCACATCAATAAGTATTGAACAAAATGCACAACTACTGGATGTCCAATAAATCTAAATTTTCATAAAAATTGAAGAATTTGTTAGAATTGAGAACAATTTGCGTTAAAGTTATTCTCGTGTATGGAGATTTTTAAAAATTAATTTAATTTTTTTTATTAATTATTATTATATTTTTTTTAAAGAAAAATTTTATTTATTTACATGAAAAAAATATTTCCATTAGAAAAAAAAAAAATCACGGAAAAAATTGATTTGTTTCCATGAATTACAAGCACATAACGCCTATTCTATGTGTGCGCCATCACAACAAATTACACAGTTCACAAACGAGTTACAACTCCTTAAACTGCAGCTTCAGTCGATGATTCATAGGTAAAGGTAAAATATCTTCACGAGCAAAACATTAACCCCCCAAGTTAGTATCGCTAATAAAACTTCATGTATGCACAAACAAGTGGCAAAAGAATTAAATGAATGTTAATTTTAATATGATGCAATTTACGAGACTGTGATTAACATAATTCTCGTTACGCGCCTGTTCAATACCCTCTATCGACGAAAATTTTAACTATTTTCTTCATTACAAAAAAAAAAAAAAAAAAAAAAAAAACTCATTTTACAAAAATAACTTTCTTGTGCAAACAGGTTCATTTTCTATCAACACTTTCAGATTTTTTGAACCTTTAGAATGTCTGCAGACTTATGCGACACCCGGTATATAAAGGTCTTTTTTAGATAAGAGAAATGTTTTTAGTTAGTCAAAACGGCAACCTTCTGAATTAATTAAAATAATCGAAAAAAAAAAAAGTTACTTATAAAATTTTACAAAAAATTTATGCAATATATATGCGTTATTGTACATTGAATAGTGAAATAAAGCAAGAAAATTTATCCAAAATAAAAAAAAAGAAAGAAATTAAAAACGTAAAAGAAATACATCAGCAATTAAAATTATTTATTATTATTAAATAGTCTTCTACATTTCGTTTCATTTTTGTTCATTCTTATGAAAATAGAAAATAAGCATTTATTTAGAGCTTTCTTATTGAATTAATATTTTTTTACGCAATATTTTTTTCTTCAATTACTTTATTCTACAGAATGGATTGAAAATTATTTGGGTAATTAAAAACATACAGCAAAAGCTAAAATCTATTACATAATCTTCAAAAATGGTATAATTTAAATTTCGTTCTTTAAAATGGAAAATTATATTAAAGAATTCTTAACCACTAATTCATTCGTTACATAAATATTAATTGTTATTAATTAAAAAAGAAAGATCATTTCACAAGCATGAGAGTGATGAAACACCTCATTAGTTCCAAATGACTAAAATAAAAATGTAAGATTATTCAGACCGATAAAAATGTACTCGAAAAGGAAAGGAGATAAATTAGAGTTGGGAATAGAATTAATTTTCTACGATGAAAAAATGAGCACATAATACGCTGTCAAAAGATATGAATATTCATGAACGGGAGACATTTATCACATCATTGTTATGGGAGTGGTCAAAAAGAAAATTACCAATCAATCACTGAATAGAATGAGGTGAGAGAGTAAGATGAAATGATATGTACTGAATAACTAAGAGAGATTTGACTGGTAATGTTGTATAAATTTATTTGGCTAAGATTGAGAATAATTGGATTTTGATTCTAACCCTTATTTATGGATGCTTAGTGTATATATATATATGTATATAAAAACTTTTATTTGTATTTATTTATTTATTTACTTATTTATATAGATTATTTTCTCTGAGAATTATTGATTTTTTTTTTTTTTTTTTTTTTTTCAAAATTATTTATAAAATTTAAACTATGTAAAATATTATTAAAATTATTTCGATTATTAGAAAATAATATGTATCAATTAACCGAAACTAATATGCAAAAATATAATTCGAACTCATCTGTATTCGACTCAGTCTATTTTAATGAAAGATAAACACATAACTAAGATTTAATGAAGCTTTTTTTGTTTGTTTATTTGTTTGTTTGTTCAGAAATGATGACAAAAATGTATTACACAGGAATATTTAGTCCATGTTGATACACAATTGAAAAAGGTTTTACCTCCATACTTTATTCTATGATAGAAAGTATTATATTGCCACTTTACGAAAAGGTATGTTACATCTCGCATAACACAAGTAACAGTGAGCTTTGGAATATTCAAAGTTTTAATTTTCTTTAACATCATTTGTGCACTTACAAATATGGTAACTAACTTCTGACTTAATTCAGGAATTTAATTCATCAACCTGGAAATTAATTTCTGATAGAATGGAGTAGAAGGCTACTTTTTACCAACTATGTGAAAAATACCAGAGCCGGGAATCGAATCCCGGGCCTTCCGCTTAATGCGCAGATGCTCTAACCACTGAGCTACCCTGGCTGATAACCAGCTCGGCACTTCTCACATGATTTACGTTGGCAAGGTCACCGAGTCTCCATTAAAGCAGCTATATCAAGTGACAAATTTGAATATGGCATAACTCCAAACGGCCACGAAATTTTAATTCAGGAATTTATAATTAATTTTATTTTAAATTCCTGAATGAAAATTTCGTGGCCGTTTGGAGTTATGCCATATTCAAATTTGTCACTTGATATAGCTGCTTTAATGCAGACTCGGTGACCTTGCCAACGTAAATTATGTGAGAAGTGCCGAGCTGTTTATCAGCCAGGGTAGCTCAGTGGTTAGAGAATCCACGCGTTAAGCGGAACGCCCGGGGTTCGATTCCCGGCTCTGGTATTTTTCACATAGTTGGTAAAAATCAGCTTTCTACTCCATTCTATCAGAAATTAACTTCTGACTATTAAAAAAAAAAAAATATTTTTAAAGTATTTTCGTGACGTCTCTATGTAAATCTGAATGCATGAGTGTATTGTATAAGCATCTCACATAACTTAAAAATCTGTTAGATGAAGAAAGTGGAAAATTTGCTTTTGAAACTACTATAACATTTACTACAAAACTTCTACTTTTGCTTATTATTCAACTTTCCTTTAAGAGATATCATAAATTATTTAAAAAATATGTTGCTACATGACCTTCCTTATTAGAGATTTTTCACAATAACTAATATATAATATATATATATATATATATATATATATATATATATATATATTTAGTTTTAACAAGTCGAATTTATTTAGATCTATGTAAGGATAGTATACTATTTAATACTAATATAATGTTCAGGTCTGTTTCCTTCCTTTTTGTTCACTATATGAAAAGATTTGTAAATACAGGGTGCACTTCCTAGAAATTTCTACGTTCTTTTCTACGAAGTTTAAATAATCTAAGCAGGACCTGGAACGCACGTAATAATTTGTTACAAGGGAAGAATTCTTTTTTTCTTATCATACCTGTTGTAGCACTGAGTATAAATGTAAAGATAAAGTCAGGATAATAAAAATCGATCTGTTTCTACAGTGGTTGGCAATAGTGACTTTTTGTAGCTAAGAAGTTTCGGTAAATAAATTTGGCAAAAATGGGTGGTTAATACTTTCTAAAATATGGAATCCCTATCTCAATTGAAGCATAGTTAGCTAAGTTTTTTTTTTCTTTTCTATATACATTGTAAATATATATATATATATATATATATATATATATATATAATATATACATATAATTTAAAATCTTTAGATAATTTAACCAGATACTTGCAATGAAGGTCTCCATAGGAGAATATGCAATAAAATAAAATAAAAATAAAAATAAAAATAAATAAATAAATAAAAATAATAATACAGAATACTCTCCCTATGAGGTTATGTATATTTATAAAAAAAAATCCCAGCGAAAATCACTATATATAGTTCGTAAAAAAGTATTGGAAATGTCCGATTCTTGGCTGTTTATCGCTTGCTGGCGATACAATGAAATTGATGCAGAATGGTTTTTTGGTAAATACTCCATACAGAAAAACGTTTTCCATACTGTTTATACTAAACTAGTTTAAGAAAGCTAACATTCTGCCACATTTTTATCAGAAGGTGACATGTTTACCGGTGAATGCTCGTTTTCTAAAGATAAGAGTAATTTAAATATAATTGTGATGAGAGAAAAATCCTCTATTTAAAAAAAAAAAAAAAGTCGTCGAGCAATTTCTGAAAAGACCATGTATCGAAAATAGTTTGCCCTGGTCAAAGTGCTTGTTACTTTCTATTGCTGATTTTCATTAAAATAGCGGTAATTAAGATAAAATTGTCAAATAAACCCTAATTCTAAACTTTACTAAAATAGTTCAAAAGGTTTCGAAGAAAATCAAGATTTTCCGTATTTCGTAAGTTACAAATAATAGTTAGTTTAAATAAAGATGAGCCTAATTTAGATCAAATGCCACTGAAAAATGCTCTAACACTAATTTTTAAATCAAAATCGTTCGAGCTGATTCTATGAAAAGAAAGTTCTTTACATATTGTTCCTGTGCTGTTAGGAATGGACGGTAAAATCCACTCATAGCCACCTCAACTATATGCCTGTCGCGTGGCTCGGAAACTTCGCAACAGTCCAATCGGTAGACAGCGCCACCTGGTACAGATTGCGCGACTTTTTTATTCAACTGTCACCAATTATTTTAAGAAGTCATATATGATATAAGTAATCGACGTTTCTTCGACTCTATTTATTTTTTTTTGTATATCATATCCCACTTTAAAAAATTTTTGGTGGTTGTTGAATAAAAAAGTCGCGCAATCTGTACCAGGTGGCGCTATCTACCGTTTCAAGTGTCGCTACATTTCCGAGCCACGCTACAGGCATCTAATTTAGGAGGCTATGATCCACTGTTTTAGTATATTATACAGAAGTTACAGTGAAAACAACAAAACTGTTTTTCCCGTCAGACGGATTCCTCACACGCTTAGAGGTTTAATCGAAATCCTTGAAGGTGATCTTGAGATAATAAAGTTTTTGTTATGTTTATCTCTAGCGGAGATCAAGACAGTCTTTATTTTCGATGTAAGTATTTCAAACTGAATTCTCTCCCTAAATCTCGAATTTGTTTCATCAAAATCATTCAAGCAATAATCAAGAAACTCAAATTTTTGCCATATTTTTCTATTAGGGGAATGTGGGTTATCAGCGAACGCTGATACTCTTAAAAACAGGGGCGAGGGGAGATTAAAATCGAATTGTCATATCGAAAACTGGTTATATTTTTTTATTGAAAAACGCTCGATAATTTTCCAAGAAAACCAAGTTTTTGCCCTACTTCTTACCAAGTGGAACACGGTTTACAAGTGAATGTGAATTTTACTGAAGATGAGAGAAATTCAAATTCAGTTGTCATCTAAAAATTTCTCAACTCAAATTTATAGTAAAATCCATTACAGCTATTTCCGTGCGATCCAGGGCACACACACACACACACGCACACTTACATATACATATCTATGGTTAGTTCATCATAAGAAAAAATACAAATTCAAACTGTATTAGTTAAACTGTGGATTTATCTAGGAATTTAAATGTTTCAAAGCTAGGTGTTATAGTTGTTTGACAACATAAGTGGGATTGGATGAAATGCCTTCCATCAGGGTTCTTTCTAAGAAGCCCTGGCCTGTCTATACACGATTTTCGGAGAAAGTCATGGGAAACTCTAAATGTCTAAGTCGATAAGCGCGACCTGGGATCGAACCCGGCACTTCCAATCTACCAGCTTGAGGAGTAGAACATCTCGGCTACTGAAATGGATTTTTTAATTAAAAGCCTAAAAATAGTAAGAAGGAATTTGATCTAATATAATTATTAACTAATATGCTTGTATTCAAACATTAATTTTACGTTCTTACATGTTGTAATTGTTAATATCCTCGAAAGGAACCTTTATATCTACAATTTTACCTTCATTCATTTAAAGTCTTGTTGCATCATTAATTTCTGAAGATTTAAAAAATGTTTTGAAGGTTCATAAAATTATTATAAATAATTAAAATCTACCTAACCTATACAAGACGGTTTAGTTTTAAATAATAATGGTTCAAAATTGAGAGAGAGTCAGAATTTCAGAAATTCCTTATTATAAATATAGGAACCATCCTGTTTTAGTTTATTTTGGAAAAACGAAGTTTTAAACTTAATAGCTGTGCATTTCAAAATTGTTTAGCATACCGTATCTGACAGAACTAAAAATGTCCATTTTCAAAATACACTGGTTTATTAATTTTATGTTACAAGTACTTTTATAATAAATAAAATGTATGCAAAAAGCTGTTGAAGAGAAATTGGAAGGAGGGTTATTTCGCACATTTTAAATAAATGATTATGCTCAATATTATTTTATTTATTGTAAGGGACAAATGGAAAAGATAACTTTAAATACATGAATAATTCTATTGAATAATACTAATACTTCCTAATGAATAAAATAATGAATAAAAATCCTAGGTCATTAATTTAGCTCTGAATAATTTAGTTCTAGGTGGTTTGCAATCTTAAACCGACAATTGACATTATACAGAATAATTTTTCTTTAACTATTAAGTATGTGTATGAAGAAAAAATAGGTAACATTTTAATCTTTCTAACCAACTATTTCCTTAAAGATTTCTTAAATTGTTTCTTTTTTCGATTTGAAACCTACTTATTTTCTATAAAAACATATATATACGGACAATCGATATAGTACAGTCGGTAACAAAAGTGTCCGAACACCAGCAAAAATTCCTATATAAAAAAAAGTACACTTCATGCGGTTTTGTTAAATAAATCCTTGTCGAATCCTGTACTTAGTCAGTGTAAAAACATGATTCGATAAAGATTTATTTAACAAAACCGTATAAAGTGTACTTTTTTTACAGAAGAATTTTTGCTAGTGTTCGGACACTTTTGTTACCGACTGTATATATTATTTTTTATTTTTAGTTCATTTTATTTTACACAGCTTTAAATAGGACGCATTTGATATGAAATTAAAATATGTGTAATTAGGAAGATTTTAATCTTCATTTGCTCTCTTAAGTTATGACGATTGACGATTCTAAGGCTCCTCTCTTTTCTTTTTCTATTCTCACTTTCATTTCTCTGATTTTTTTTACTCTTCAAAAACTCTTCAATTAACTTTATTTAGCGCCTTTTACGACTTATGCCTGCAAATTACTGAAATAAATTTACTCTTCCTCATTGTTATTTTAGAGATTATTATTATTATTATTATTATTTAAACTAGCAGGTTACGTCCGCTTCGCTGGTCACTATAGTTAAATGATTTGTCAAAAGAATTGAATCACTGTTTATTTTTTATATCACAAAAAAAAGCTACATTGAAATTTCCTTAAACCTTGCTTCGGGTACCTGCTGCCTACGGCAGGTCTTTTTCCGCCAGCAGTGCATCGTGTCCAGATTACCACAGCCTGTAGAAAGATCTATTCCGGGTACTCCAATTTGGAAATTTATCGGCAAAAGGTAGATTTGTTATTATTTAGAAACTACGATTTCAAAGATGACTGTATCTCAACATCTATTAAATATTTTAATATCATTATTCAGTAGCAAAACTTCATTATTCGCGTGAAAATATATTTCTTTTCTCGTCGAAAACAATGAACTGGAAAACTTTTTGGCAACAATTAAATTTAAGTAAATTATTTTCCTTATAATAGCTATAATTAAACCCACAACCATCGCATTAACAACTTGATGCTTTAACCGACTGAGCCATTGACCAACATAAGGAACATCTCACATTCACTTTCAAATGGAAACGCCTTGTTTTTTAGCATGAGACGGAAACACTATAACAAAATCCAATTTCAATAAAAAGAATAACTTCTAATAAAAGAAAAAAAAAATCGACAACCGGGCTTCGAGGTGTATGAGTAGAGATAATTTACGAACCTTCATGAAAATTTGTGTAGCTCTGCAATCAGTCGTTTTCCTAAAATGCTTCGGACATACATACACATTGACACACACACAAACATCTTATTTTATTATAAGTACTTATATATATAGAAAAATCTTCATTTAATTTAATTTATATTTTATATATTTTTTAAATGTATTTTCTTTAATATTCTGTTAATTAATTCGCTCGAAAAGTGTTTCCTTTTTTAAAACTTATTATTTATATTAATTTCTATCAGGACTATTTACATCTGTTTTTACTTTTGAAGCACTTGTGATTACATTTTTTTCTCCTGATTACATAACGTCCTTAGTTACTTCAAATCTGAAGAAAATTTTTATGTTTTTGCACTTCATGAAATTTACCTACAACGTTCTTTTTTTTTTTTTATTATTTAACGTTAATTTTTTGGTACATTTTACTGCAATATTTTCAGTATCTTTTGAGTATTTTAAATTGAATTATTATTCCTTTCGATTCCTTTTTCTGTAGTAATGTAATTTATTAGGTTGGCGATGAGACTATTTTTACTTAAAATTCAAATGTAATTCCTTTTTCTTTATTATGCTGAATATTTCACTCAATTTTAATTCTCGAAATTAAGTTTAAATAGTAAAATGATTACTTTTTTTTTCAAGAATTAATGGAGTCTCTTATTCATTTTAATTATCTCAAATAATTTCGTTATTACAATCATTAAATCGTAATCGCCATAAGAAAGGAAAAATTCAAAGGAAATAATTAAGCGTTGAGAAACTTGAAATCTGCAATTATTTCAACTCCCCGTGTCTTTTAATCTATTTGAAATAGCAAAATATTCATTCCTCATAAATGATAACTATTTTTTTTTTTTTTTCGGAAACTGGTTTTCATCGATTTTAGAATAATTTGAAATGATATGTACGATATACATATTTTTTCTATCATTAAAAACGACATATTATTTTGCATAGAAAAGGTATATGAAAGATTATTAAACCTGAAAGGAATTTTTCTGTTAAAGTTTGACTCTTAAATAAGGAGATAGAATACAATATCTACTTAAAAAAATTAAAATATATACTTTAATATAATACTTTAAGTAAATATTACTTTAAAATAGTTTAAATAAAATAAAATACACATTTAAATTTCTTTTCCAAATACAAAATAGTACTACATCAATCAAATGTAAGTTTTCCTGAATATACCACATTCAAAAGTGCGCATGACTAAATTTCAAAGTATGGACAATAGTATGGACATAAAAATTGTAAAAGAAAATAGTTTTAACACATTTTTCGGATCTATACTTTTTAAAAGGCTCGCATTAGAAACACTAAGCAATAAAAATTTCAAACGCTATGCGAGTTAATCCTAGCCATGGTAACCACATGTTGATTCATGTTTTCTAATTCATCTTAATATCTAAAATGTAGAACACCAGAGAACATCAAATAAGTTAGATTAATTTATTTCCATATTGCACAGAATGTTTCAGTTATGTTGAAAAAACTTTCGTCATCATAATACATTTCAGCATGCTATCCGATATCTTTCTGAAAGGTTTACGTTTTTCAATGATCTATCTGTTAAATAAATGAAAGTTTTCTGTTACGTATCCGATTTTTTGTTACGATAGCGGCCATTTATACGTTTTTGAAACTAATCTGAAAGCAAACTGAACTGTTCGGTGTGTTTCTGCAATATTTAGAATATTTAGATATTATATGATTATTACGTTACTGGAACATTTTGTGCTGTTATGGAATTATTAAGAATTTAAATGTACATTTAGTAGCAATAATTTTTATCATTTTCGTTTAAACCTTACTTGAATGTATAATATATTTATTTAACATAATTATGAACTTAAAAAAAAAAAAAAAAAAAAACAATAATAAATTATTTATACCAAGCAGACAATTTTTTATGAAATCTTTATATGTTATACCTTATGGTTGGTTGATTTTTTGGTTGGGTGTAACGTCACTCTAGTACTGTGGAATGGGCAACTGGCGATTGTCTGGAACCCCCATCCCCCAATGATGGTCCGGAGACATGCCATCGCAATTTTGATCCTCCGCGGAGGGGATGGCTCCACTGCTTCGGTAACCCCCAGAATTATAGTTTATGATACCAATATTTTGATATTGCTGTGATGATGAAAACTTGCTGTAGTTCAATCTTCAATAATATGTACACTGTTAACAATTTCAACAGAGAACTCTGTGTAATCTATTATCGTAAGTCTTACGTAAAACTACAGAGAAAAATAAACGAAGATGTTAAAAAACTTATTTTAAAAATTCATTTTAATGACTAATAATAATTTAATAAATTATTGGTGAGTATTTCGGACTTGGAATGCTTTTTCTAAAGTAGAAACAGTCATTTTAAATTTTAATTAAAAGATTAAATGATAAAATGATAAAATTACGTAAAAATACAGAATAAAGATTGAGATTCTTGATTATTCACTTTTAAGTAAGAATTACTGTAAATTTATGGAGACTCTGGATAAATATTTACATTAAATTTACAGAAATTTTTAACAGTGTAGATTTTATACAATGTTATTAACATAATATTTTTTAATTTGATGGTGTGCACGCATATAATTTTGCTTTACTTTTATTATCATTTTTTTTACTTTGTAATGTATAATTAGATTGGTCCATGTTTGATTGTTCACACTTATGATTGTTTTGTTTATGAAAATCAATCCACAATATTGATTGTTTTCGAATAAACATATGTGTAATTTTAGAGGGTTATGTGAATATTTTTTACAAATATTTTATTTAAAATTTCAATACATTATTTTGTATTTTGAGAGTCAGAACACAGTTTGGTGGCGAACTGGAGAAGTATGTGAGCAAGTTTGCACACATATTGATTTAATATATCAAATTTATTTCAAAATATTAAATACTTATTTATAAAATAAATAATCTTCTGAATAAGAAAATGATGACAAACTCATCTGATTCCAACTCATCGCCAGGATAATAAGCGTTTATTTTCAGTCCTCACTGGAACCATTAAAAAATGTAGAAGAAATCGGGTTTACTCTGGTTTTCACGAGAATGGTTCAAATGATTTTGAGAAGACAAATTCATTTGATTTATCTTCGTCTTCATGAAAATTATCCTTCAATCTTAATCAGATTTTGCACGTGGTAAGATATGGTTCAGAAAGTCTTTTATTAGAACTATTTGATTAATTTTGATAAAAATTTAAATTTAGGAATTTTTTGAATTTAAAATTGAATTTAAACACAAAAATATCATATTCTCTTTAGAAGATTGAGTTGTTCACCATTCGCTTGCGCTTCCCTTTTGAAAAAATACTAGAAACTTCTTCTTCTTCTTCTTTTTTTTTTTTTTTTTTTACACAAAGGAATTTTGATAGTTATTTAGATTTATTGTGCTTTCGAGATGATATTTCGATCTGAAGTACCCTCATCTTCTGTATAATTAGTGTTCACTGGTAACCCGCACGCCACTCGGAAGATGAACGACATAAACTTTGTTTTCTTAGATATTGCTGGAGTGGTTAAAAAAAAATTGTAGAATTTTTTTTTTTTTTTTTTTTTAAGATGAAAAGCGGGTCTTACATATCTTCTTTTTTAGAAAAATTAGACATCTCTGGTCTTTGTCTGAAACAATTTATAGAAGAAATCTGGTCTTCTAGGAAAATGCTTGAGCGATTTTGATAAGAAAATATAGTAAATAATCCTATTTGAATTTTCCTTATCTCTCAAAAATTGAGCTTTTAATGGTAATCAGTGTCCCGACCTGGGCAAACATATATGAAATATTCTTATCTGAAAACTATTCACCGTATCTATATTGCGAGTGATTTGATACATTAAAACCGAATGAACCCAGTCATCCAGGCACTTTAATGATAATACAAGAAAAGTAAAGTAAAGGCAGTGCCAGTCTGAATATTAATGAAACTTGTTCACCGTGTATTACAAGAAGGATTATATCACAGCCTGTTCTATGCAAAGCATTATCGACGCAGAATAAGTCAACCTGATTGCCTGCTGTTAGTGGCCAACAGCAATAATGACAACAAATCGTTATTGTTTAATATCATTTTTTTAACGGATTATTTTAGCAAAATCACTTACACTAGTATTTCGACTGAGTAATTAAATATAATTTTAGAACTCTAATGTTTCACTAACCTAGCAAAGAATATAAATATTGTGTTTGTCTGAAAATTTTATTTCGTCAAAACAGTTTTTCTGCTGGATATTTCGTCGCTCAACTGCTGTAGGTATTTGGCGCTGCCGTAGACGGCCATTTGTTTTCGCGTTACGGCATGTCGTTTACATTAAAATTACTTTAAAGATTATATAATATTTGATAAGTGAAATCTTTCTAAGGAATATAATGTTTATTAAATATAAATGTAATGTTTTTCTAACAATTTTGCCTGCTTATAATCCTTTGCACTACTTGTTTTGTTCAAGCGATAAGACAAGCAGTTAGTGCTTTTTTAGATCGACAATATTTAACATTACGTTGTGACCGCCTATTATGTAATCGCTCTGGTGTTTCGTATATTTTTCTCAATTAAGACGAGATAACAAATTTCATTTGTATAATTTTTACTTTATTATTATTATTATTATTATTATTATTGTCTATTTGCATAAGGGTTCTAAAGTCCATTTATTAGGAAAATGTGATTGACAGAAAAGATGCCTTCAGAAATGTAATAATAATAAAAAAAAAAAGTCATAAATCTTAAACAGAAATTTCAATTGTAGCTTCTCCCACATTCGTCAGAATTCTTTAATTTTAGCAACTGTGGTATCGAATATTCGATCGCCTGTCGATAAAATATACTGTGTTGTTGTGAACGCCTATTATGTAATCGCTGTGGTGTATCGAATATTTTTTTCAACTAAGACGAGATAACCTATTTCATTTTTATAATTTTTACTTTATTATTATTATAATTTTTTTTTTGGTATATTTGCATAAAGCTCCTAAAGTCTATTTATTATGAAAATGTGATTGACAGAAAAGAGGTCTTCGGAAATTTAATGATAAAAAAAATAATCATAAATCTTAAAGAGAAATTTCAATTGTAGTTTCTCCAACATTCGTCAGAATTCTTTAAGTTTAGCAAATGAGGTATGAAATATTCGATCTCCTCTCGATACAATATACTGTGTTGTTGTGAACGCCTATTAAGTAATCGCTCTGGTGTATCG
The DNA here is from genome assembly GCA_963930645.1 of Salticus scenicus. NCBI lineage: Eukaryota > Metazoa > Arthropoda > Arachnida > Araneae > Salticidae > Salticus > Salticus scenicus. The sequence continues at coordinate 71,734,412 of OZ005655.1, read as the reverse complement.
AATATTTTTCTCAACTAAGACGAGATAACCTATTTCATTTTTATAATTTTTACTTTATTATTATTTTTTGTCTATTTACATAAAGGTTCTAAAGTCAATTTATTATGAAAATGTTATTGTCAGAAAATATGCCTTCAGAAATGTAATTAAAAAATAATAATCATAAATCTTAAACAGAAATTTCAATTGTAATTTCTCAAACGTACGTCAGAATTCTTTATGTTTAGCAAATGAGATATGAAATATTCGATCTCCTCTCGATACAATATACTGTGTTATATTGCTATAAAAAAGTAATACTAATCAAATTCATATTAAAAAAAAAATAGACAAACTTTTAATTTTTTTTTCTACAAAACTGGAATAAAAATTTTTGATACTTTTCCCTACTTTAAAAAAAAAAAAAAAAAAAGGTCATTTTCAATGATGTTATTTTCAATATTTTTTAGTATATCTTGACATTTCCTTATCACTATAAATGTGAAAATAAAATAAAATAAAATAAAATGTTACGCAAGCTAAAAATCAGGTGATTTCTCTTTAAAAATGAAATTCAAAGCAAGTTCTCGTTCTTATTTCGTTCATAGTTTTCGAATCTTTATTTTCTTTGCGTAAACTTTTGTCCAATACTTATTCAGTTTTCGCAATATTTTCTTTTAAATCTTTTACAAAAATTTGGGAAACACTTTTACCTGCCAATACTTTTCGCGCTTTTCCCATTTTTTAGCACTGAAAAAAGAACTTCTTAAAAAAATTCCATTTCAAGTAAGAATTGTGTAGGAAGTAATCAAAATATAACGACATTGGGATAAAAATTGTATTTATCAGATAAAATGAGTTTTTCAGAACACGGGATACATAAGTTTTTCAAAAGAAATAGTTTATCATTAGGTATTGCTATTATAAAAAAGATAAAGTTTGAATTTTACGAAAGTTATCTTCCATTGAGGGAGCATTCGTATTAAACATAATAAGATGTCTTTTATTTTGAGATAAAGTAATTTTAGTAGTTAAAATTAGTTAAACAAATTCTCCCAAGGCAAATCTTATGCAAGATGTACGTTATATAATACTAGTATCGCCCAGTGGTCGAAACTCGACCATTTTTTTTTGCAAAGCGAGGCAAAGCAAAGTTATTGCCTTGTCCTAAACGGAATGCTATTGCAACACAGCTGCAGCAATTGTTTGTCAATATTCACTCTAACTGAATTAGCAGAGTTTTACTTAATATAACTATTTCTCTCTGTAGATGTTAGCCTTTCCTGAAATGAGAGAAAATCGCAACGTGAAAACGCCCCTTGTTGTGTGATACAGCCCAGAAGCTAATAGGTACCATGTCAAACCAAGGCCCAACCAAGTATCAAATTCTGTTAAATTAATTCGATTGGTTCATAAAGTACAGTGTTTGAACAAAAAAAAAAAAAAAAAAAAAAAAAAGATTTTTCAAAAATGGTCGAATTGAGTTCGAAAAATTTCAAAACGTGTAACTTTATCGAAAACCGAAAATCTAAAACTTTTCTGAATCTTATATTTTCTACTTATATATGCAGAGGAAAGAATAATAAATCCACTTTTAAAAAAATAAAAATAAGTAGTCAATTTCACTTAATTAAAATGCAAGGGAATCTCTAAACGTGTAAATTCATCGAAAACCGGAAATCAAAAGTTTTTATGTATCTTCTACTTGCTTCTTCCACCCACAAAAGCTAGCAATAAAGACACTTTTTTAAAAAATAAGTAGCCAATTTCAGGAAATTGAAACGTAAAGAAAGCTCAAAACATGTCAATTCAGCAAAAAACGGAAATCGGATTTTTTTCCGTATCGTCTACTTATACATGCAGCAATTAGTAACAAATCCATTTTCCTTTTATTTAGTATATTAGTTGAATATTTTTTGTTTAAATATCACCCTTTGAAATGAAATGTTTATGTTTACATTCGGAACTGGAAGTTTGCCATTTTTTCTTTTTTTCTGGAGTTTTGTGATTTTAAATTAAAATTTTATCAATTTTACAGAAAAAATAACTCAATCAAACACATGTAGACAGTAACTTATATATAACTATACCCAAATATCGGAATTAAAATCGGCAGATAATTTCCGTTATTTTTTAATAATTTTTTACAAAAAATCCAATGGAAGATTAACATAGAAAATCTTTTTCATGGCTCCATGGATAGACAGTGACGTCATCACTTTGCTTGCGTATAGTGGTGCTACATTATACAAATTACTGTGTCTATGGTTTTATTTGAGCTTTATGAAATTGCCAGATTTAACAACTTTCTACTTTTAGGTATTTTTTAATGTAAAGGAATACGTGTATAAAAGGGAAAAATGGGGGAAAATGCATAAAAAATAAATGTATTTTTAAATAACTTCTTGACATCGTAAGAAAATAATATTTGTATTCGCGCCTTCCGGCTAACCATACCTTTCGAATGATACTATTTTCAACCCTCTACTCCCATAATTAATATGTTAAAAAGGGACAACAAATTTTATGCTTGCATATTAATATATAGATAATTTAAGATATCATATTATTATTTAAAAAAAGTATATATCCCCAAATTTTTCAGTACAATTTATCTGGCATAATTTTATTAATGTTGTTGATTTGTTTGACCATTATACAATACAGAAAATATAAATTAATAAATACATTCTACAATAAAAAAAAAAAAAAGAAGAACGAAGATAGATTAATCAATAAAAATAAAGCTAAAGAAAAATTACAATATTTTTTTTTTCTTTACTGAAATTTATTCATTTAATATTGAAAAATTTTTGTAAATCTATAAAGTATTGGATGTTGCAAAAGGTTTTAAAGCATGTTTCAAAAACCTAACACGTAACTGAATACCACGAATAGCTTTATTCACCAAAATATTCTGCAAAATAATCTAACACCATCAACCACCAGTAGTCAGGTGACATATGGCAGCTGTGTATAACCATTCGTCATTTGACGCGATGTAGTCGTCAACCTATTTTTGCACTTGTCAACTGTCCGGAAATGTACCGAAGACAAGGCATTGTGCTTCGAACAAAACAATTAAATGTCTAAAAGGGCTATACGGCGGGTGTTCCAAAACTTCCCAGCAATTTGTTACTAAAGTGTCCTTGACCGCTTTCTCAATATGAGGCCTTACGTTATCAAGACGCAATTTTACGTTTAAAGCTTTGCCCATTTAGAGACGTTTCTGACCGACTTACCAATTTAATCGAAGAAATCGGACTTTATAGAGTTTGGCAGTTACACTTACACTGGATTCCAACAGTTAGGGACACACCACACTCTTTATGACCCACTAAAGACATAGGAAAACTGTTTTACTGTAAATAACGTCGATTTTTTGTTGCTTTGTTGTGATTACCCTAATTTTTTACTTTTCGGATTATCGTAACATATTCATTTTTCATCTTGCGTCCCGATTTTATACAAGAAAGATTTTCTGTGTACTTATTGAGCAGATTTAAGCACTTGAAGATCCGCTCAATCTTGTTCCCCTGACTCAATAAATGTGGCATTCATCTTTCTTCCTTCTGAATCTTCCCCATTTCGTGAAAACGATTGGGAATCATTTTTGTGATACTCCTAATTGTTCGACAAGTTCTTTTTTACGTTTCAAATGCATCCTCATTGAGCAGTGCCTGCAAATTTTTATGTCTATCCTTCAAGGTAGCCTCGCTACAATCTCGATTGGTAACATCAAAACCACCATCTTTAAAACATCGGAACGAAAATTTTCATTTGCTTTTGTATGAGATTTCCTACCCGAGAGCAGAACAGATTGACTGGGATGCTTTTTCGGTACTTTTCCCCTTCGAGAAATTAGTTACGAATGCAGTGACGAATAAATCATTAATCGTATGACATCTTTCAACTTAGAAATTGCAAATTTAATTTTTTTCTCAACTTCTGCATCGCTTTGGTATTTCCGAAATAGTTCCTGATACAAACGCAGTGTACTGATTGGTAAGCTATTTTATAGTAGACCCCACACAAAAATCACTTTAAAATTTATCACTACCGTCAAAACATAGTTAAACCAGATTTTGTTTAGCTATGCAGCTTAGACTACAACATAATTGTTATTAAGATGGATAACCTAATATTGAGAAATCATCAATCGGAATCCATTCGGCATTGTAATAAGCTTCATGTTGTCAAAGTTTTAGTTATGCTTGGAAACAAATGTATGTTTGCATAGGAATAATTAGAAAATTTTTAATAACAGTCAAATACTTTAAATAACATCATATGCATTTGGGAAAACATATTCTTTATAATATATATTATATCAGTTTTACATATGTTTGAAATTTAAGGAATCTGTATTTACAAATAAATTTATAGCACATTATTGTTTCAATTGTGGCTTTACAAAGATGTCTAGAAATTTAATTATAAAACATATTTCATAACATTAGCAATAATGTATTACCGTAATTTAATTGCGTTTGGATACATATACAATTTAAGAAACATTTAAGCATTTTCATGCGCATAAATAATATTTGTGAAGATAGCCTATAGATTTCTTTAAGGTTAAACTCATTTATATATATACGCTACATAGTTCAATTCTACTATATCATACATTCTCTAAATATAAAATATTAAAAGTTGATAGTCTGATTCCAGTTTATATGCTATATATATATAGCAAGTAAACACGTAAATTTTGAAACTTGCCAAATTGAAGCACATGTCTTTCATACGTCATTCACCTACCGCTTCAAAATATCTCTTGATTCAAAAGGCATTTTAAAGGCAAAAGAGCGTTAAAAATAACTAGAGAAAGCTGTCAATAAATATCAGAAAGTGAAATGTCACGAAGAAGTCGTACTTGGGTAACTCATTGATTGTTAGTTTCGCCTTCTTTCTTTCATTTTTTTTTTTCTTATAAATGGGAAATAAAAATATATATATAAGCTAGCTTTAAAAATAAATGACACTTTCCTTTGAATTAAACTCCATTTATTTTAGGTTTTTTAAGAAGGTTTTTAAAAAGTATTAATTATAAATTTTTAAGCATTTTATTTTTTAACATTTCAATACCAATAATTTTTTTCATTTACAGTCCAAAACAGTTAATTCAAACCTACAATGTTATTTTTTTTCACATACGTTTCGAGGTAAGTTTTTAATTATAAAATTACTGTCAAAAATTTTATATATTTATATACATCAGATATTTTGTATAGAAATGTTGAAATAAATAATTAAAAGAGTAAAAGACGTCTACATTTAAAGTGTAAAGTTGATTTTTGACACTTACAAGTATAAGATATATGCACAATATTATCGAGAACACACAGTGTAAATTATGAATTCGATTTTCAGATAATATTTTTCAACAGAAAAAAATCATTTAAAATGCGCACAATTCAATATAAATGATAAATTCTGAGAAGTAAATAGATGTTTATTTAATGAATCTTAAACACACTAGGTTTGATAGAACGTTGTTTCTGCTAGTTACATGAAATATAGAAAAGTAGCTCTTTAATTTTTAAGTTTGAAAATTATTGTTTAATTAATACTTAATAAATTCTTAATCGGTCTTAAGATTTCGCACATTTTGCTCAAACGTATTTCAGCACAAAAAAAAAAAAAAAAAATTTGTTTTTTAAATCGACCTTGTGATTCATCGGTTTCATATTACTATCTTTTATGCTTTTTATATGCAGGATTACATTGTAAGAAATTTAGCGTCGAGCAGGAAGCAAAAACAGCTGATGTGAAATTATTTTCAAATTGAATATTCTATGTCTTTTTAATGCGATTTCCTGCGTCATAAATATTTAACATTCAAGCTAGACTAATACTTTTGCATATACTCCTCGACAATGACAATATTTTCAAATACCTACGAGGCATAGGTAAAATTATTGGTGTAAAAGACGTCCTTTTAAAATTTTTTAACCTAAGGTGCGAGATATTTGGACAAATAAATTGATATATATATATTTCACTCTACGCATATTCCAATTTCTGACAAAATATTAGCACTTGATAATACAAAAATAATTGCAAAGTACTTGTCCGATGTTTCTGTTGGTATATCTGTTTTTAAATTCACTTAGAAAAAAAATGATAACAAATTAAATTACATAACCTATCTTTCAACAGTACGATAAATACATTTCCTGTAGCTATAAGACACTCGTCAAAAGAATTTATGTGATATAAAATACAAATCTGCTATATATATATATATATATATATATATATATATATATATTTAAGATTTACAATAAAGACTAGTGGTAATATCTGGCTGGACTCTGAGCTCATTATAGCTAATACAGTACCGTACACAGGTTTTGGAATTTGGAATTTTTAGTTTCATCTTCTTTGTATATGAAATAAAAATATAAAAAAGTCAATATTGTTTAACTTAAAAAATATTTCGAAAATCTCAGAAGAAGCTTTTTATTGCTTATCCTGACTACTAACATCCGTGCCCTAATTGGAGTTCTAACTCAAAATATTCTCTTCCAAATATAAGCTGCCTGGAAATTTGGCCAATGGTCTAGAAAAGATCGTTCGTTCCTTTTAAAACAAAAACCCGTGATCGAATCTGAATATTTAGCGAAGTTTTAATCAACAATAAATAACGTAATGTTAATTAAACCAGACCTCATTTATTTTTAAAGGGAAAAGCTAAACAAAATTACAGTAACATATGTGTTGCATTTATATTTTTAACAATTTCTGTATTTATACGGTCAATGATTGCCATTTAAATATAAATTATCATTTTTTATTAAATTAAGCAAATTTTGTCGTAGTATAATATAAAGTTACTAAATTAAAGGACTAAGAAATAAACTTAAATAAAAGATGAGAATTCAAGAAACGTCTGTCAGCTATTATAATATCTCTGAAAAATAATTTGTAACTTATTGAAAATGCTCTTTTTTAATGCTCATATGCACTGGAAACTAATAACTTTAATCTCATAAAAAACAATACTGTTGTAAAAGTCACCCCGTCCAGCAAATCTCTTACCTTTCTTAGGCAGTCAAAAAAAAAAAAAAAAAAAAAATGCCTACTTAATGTCGCCATGCTTAATGGAGATCTGCCAATTGCTCTGAATATATATATCTAATAAATCCTTATCACTTTCAACACCCCTTATTAACTGCGTTAATTTTTTGGCTGCATTATTAAGCTATATCTTCAAGTATTTTTACCGCGGGGTGCGTAAATAATATTTTATTCTTAACTAACAAACTTTTTATCAATTAAAATTTACATATAGAGGACGTACCCCGTCGAAAAATTCTTTATGCTATATTTTCTTGATGTTTGTTTTAGTTTGGCGGGGCGAAACACTATCGCATTCCTATATCCCCAGCAGTAAGGATTAAAAAATAAGACATTTTAACTAGAGTTAAACAATTTTTAATCCTATTTAAATGTAACATGGCAAAAAACAAGAAAAAAAAAACATTGCAGTATAAAAGTATAAATAGCTTTAAAAACGGCTACTAAATAATAATAATAAATAAATAAATAAATAAATAAAAAACTGTATTTACATTAAGAAATTCTAGTAAAATGCCTTAAAGTCTAAGAAATAACACAAATAGTTCACAATGAATCATGTTTAAAAAATATTAACGCAATCAAGCTATAGTAGTTCTTAAACAGTGTCACAAGGTCATATTTTTTCGCTTGTGTTCATAGTTAATTTTTCAATATAGAGAATTCTCGCAATTTCTACTGGTTGCACATCTACATATTTCTGACCATCGGACATTGTTATTTTGAGTAGAGTAATTTGCATGTTCATGTACCGGGTGTCCCTAGAGTCTATAGACATTTTAAAAATTCTTAAAAATAGAAGGAATTGGTGAAATTGAACGCGGTTTGCAAATAAAATTATTCTTCTGAAGGGGGATTATTATTATTATTATTATTATTATTTTGTAAAGAAAAGTTATAAAGTAACTAGTTAAAGGTTAATAGTTAAAAATTAATAGTTAAAACATTCGTCGACAGAGTTCGCTGTACATGCACAAATGACACTTTTCCGTCAAAAACGATATTTATTTGCATCCAAATGTTTACAGACATATAAATTCTATTCTATGTGTCCACCGTCACCACAAGTTACAGTTTGCAAACGAGTTACAAAACCGCAAATTACAGTTTCAGCCGTCGGTTCTTACCTGAGGGTTAACACTTTACCAACCAAGTCAACATCGTAATTAAAACTTCATGTATGTGGAAGCAGGATGCGAAATAAAAATTAAGATGTGTTAATCGCTGTATCGTGCAATTTACAGAGTTATGATTTGCATATTACTAGTTACGCATCCGTGCATCACCCTCTGTCGACGAAAAATTTAACTTTTTTTTTTCTTTAAACAACCCCCCCCCCCCCAAAAAAAAAAAAAAAAAAAAACTAAACAAAAAATAATTTTGTCGCAGACCGCGTTCAATTCTACCAATTCATTCCATTTTCTATGAATTTTGTAAATGTCTGCAGAAATATGGAACACCCGGTAGATTATGTATATATGTTTTAAGTACATAAGTATATTATTATTAATAAACTAATTTTTCTGTAGGAATCAACAGGTTGTTAATTATTAGATATCTAAAATATCACGAGTTCTAGTAAATGACTAAATTAATCAGTTACTAATTTTCTGTTTTTTCTTTTTCTTTTTTCCGGTAATTCAAATGCGATTAATTAACAAAAGTGAGATATCTTACTTAAATTTTGGAGCGGATTTCTGAGCTTACAGAGATTTCTAACTTTTAACATTGATAGCGTGTTTGCAATAATTTAAATTGTTTAAAAAAAAAGGTTGTGTAATCACTTGTACAAAAACGTCGTAGGAAAAATTAATTTGAGTCAGGAAAGGATTGACGGTTCAGTGGGTTTAACACCGCAATAGAGCTACGAAATGAGCAATTGGCGACGGTCTGCGATACACGTCAGGGAGATGAATGGGAATGTGTTGTTTTCTAAATCGATTTGTGTCAGTTATTATTATGTATTAATATTTTTTTTATTTATTTACATTTAAGTATGGTTTAAGTATGATTTAAGTATGATTTAAATATATATTTTTTACCAACAGTTTTTAGTTTAAGTATTTTTCAAACTGGATAATTGAAATGGTCAGTTATTAATATAACAATAGTCATTTGTTTGGTGTAAATAATCAGTTACTAGTAATAGGTCATTTTTAATATATTATTGTAAATAACCAATAAAGAAATAAAAAAATAAAAATAAATAAATAAATCGACTGAAGAAAAAGATTACGTGCTACTTTTATCCCTTACACATAATAAAAATAAGTATTTTTAGCTAGATTTAATTATAATTTTTCAGGTATTATTATACTCGAAAGAAAATTCGATCATGACGCTTTTTTACTTAAAATCAATAAGTAAATGTTAAATATGAGGTAATTGACAGCTATGTCTATCACCTGTGTGTCATTGTATGGCACCAGGATTTCAGGTGAGTGGCTAGACATTTTATAGGTAAAAGCGCAGAAAATATAACGAGCGGAAGCTGTCAATAAAAATCCAGAAAGAGAAAAATTCAATAACTTGACAGCTTGAATTCTTGTAAGTTGTTATGTACCTTGGCAATTGAATCGATACCTTTAATGTGTTAAAAATCAGAATATATATATATATATATATTACTTTTTTAATTAAAGTTTTTTGAACTAAACTATTAATAGGGCATCCTTCAAAAGAGTTAGTCTAAAGTAATTTACTTATAATATAGGTTTCTCTGTTAACTTTTGACAAGCTAATAAAATTAAGTGCTATATTTAATGAATTAAGAGAAATAAATTAAAAAATATCAGTGAGAAAAATATAAATATCAGTACGAAAAATTATTATATATACAGTCGGTAACAAAAATGTCCAAACACTAGCAAAAATCCCTATATAAAAAAAGCACACTTCATACGGTTTTGTTAAATAAATCCTTGTCGAATCCTGTTCTTAGTGTAAGAACATGATTCGATAAGGATTTATTTAACAGAACTATATGAAGTGTACATTTTTAATATAGGAATCTTTGCTAGTGTTCGGACACTTTTGTTACCGACTGTACAGTCATACATATTTTCTTTTTTTTCCCCCTTAGATCATTATATTTATTTGACATATTTTTAAAACAGAGACTCTCAATGAATTTCGTAAAATTGCAAGGCAAGTAACCACTAGTTCTTCCATCTGTACACTTACGTCCTTTCTAATGGCTATTTATGAGCACGTCTAAAAAATATTATTTATTTGTGCTTGCAATCACTCGCTTTCTAAAACAACAAATTAACAATCATTTACCTACAAAGAATTACATTCTTTCTGTGATATATATATATATATATTTGCTTTCTTACAATATCATTGTGTTTTTAGGATTATTAAGACATAAGGTGTTTATGCGAAACATTTTTCAGTTTTTCAAATTAACCCTTTTGCACGTTTAAACATATTATCAAATTTATGCTCAATTTTGCTATGAATTTCACTTTTATAAATTATAATGTAACATCTTGAAATAGAGAGACTGGGAAAATATATCTATTATAAATTCTTTTTATGCATTAAAAATGTTCCAACAGTCGTCTGCGTTAACATATTTTATCACATGCATCAAATAAACATATTTTCAGTTTTCTGTGTGGTAATGTCTTACTCTTGGCATCATCCTAACCGAAATCATCACGAAATACAAAAAAAAAAAAAAAAAAAAAAAAAAAAAAAAGAGCCATGAACATTTGTTTTTATATTATGTAAAATTGTTTTATTAGAACCAAAGTTCTTTTTTCGTTCAGAGGAGAAAAATGATCTTCAGTTGTGGTAGACCACAAAAATATTTCTAATCTTACTTTTTTTATGCATGATATAACCGCACGTAAAGTACTGTAACAATTTTGCAATGCAGATTCTATTTTTTTTTGTAATCTCCTTGTATTTTTTCCAATAAATATTAAATGTATCACCCTATTACGAGACATAGTTTTTGTGCAAAATACAACATACCTGCGTCTTATCACTTTGAAACACCTTCGTGAAAGTTTCTAAATAATATATACTTTGTAACATTAAAAGAAACAATTTTGTTGCGCGACATTTTTTGTGAGTACTGTAAATACAGTATGCCTTATCTTTAGAAAAAGACTGTTTTCCGCTAAACCATCTTAAAAAAAGAATTTTACAGAAAAGTTTTCTCAAAATATTTTTTTGTAGACATAAACATTGTGTTACGCGGAGATATTATAATTTGTTACTCTAAGAAGCGTAAAATAGGCCCTATAAGATGATCTGGATCATTTTCTTTAAAACCTGTTCTACAAATACCCATAAACCTGTTTAAATAATTTTGAGATTTTTTTTCTTTTTTCTTTTTTCTTTTTTCTTTTTTTTTTACAAATTCATTGAAGAAAAAAAAAAAAAAAAAAAAAAAAAAAAAAAAAGAGGAAATTTAGGATAAAGTTGTTTTTACTAAAATATTATATTTTCTGAATCATGTTTAAAATTTTTAGAATTTACGTGATTTATTTTACAGTTGACATTTACGAAATATGTTATTAATAATATTGTTACTCATAAACATTTGTAATTTAATTTTACAACTTTTAAGCATGAGTTAAAACTGAAACACCTATTAAATAAATGTAAACGTTTAGCTAAAATTACAACTAAAGGCGTTCTTTCATCAGACATTCCTTCCTCCAGTAAGTAAAAAATTAAAATAAAAGAAATTCTTACGTAACATTACTTTTTTAATGCTTTTAATTTAATTTAATTCCTGTTTTAATATAATTTCTAATGAACTGAATCATTTTTACTTTCCGAACACTATAGTGAGGAAAGTATTGTAATCATGTCAAAAATCCGAATTGGAGATTTTGATGTTTCTATATGTTTCGAGGTCCCCTGAGTCTGTTTCCACTATATTTACGATGAGGTATGTGTGTGTGCATGTATGTGTGTGTGTATGTATGTGTGTGTGTGTATGTGTGTGTGTATGTCTGTGAGTGAACACGCTAGCGTCTAAACGCTTTGTTCGAATAAACTAAAAGTTGGTACATATATTGTAATGCACCATAGTACGAACCCTATAGATTTTGGTAAATCTAGCACTTATAGTTTTTTTACAGGGACACCAGCAAAAATTTGTTATCATTATGGCCTATGGGGCCAAATTTTTAAAGTGTGATAGCGTCTAAACGCCTTATTAATCTGAGCAAAAAAATTGTACACATGTTATAGGTCACAGTTGCACCAACTGTATAGATTTTGGTGAATTTAGTACAGTTTTTTCACAGGGACACAAAGAAAAATTCTTTGTCATTATGGCCAATGGGTCAAAATTCTTAAAAGTGCGATAGCATCTAAACGCCTTATTCCATTGAGCTGAAAATTTATATGAATATTATAATTTGCTGTTGCACTAACTATTAGCATTTTGGTGAATCTAGCATTTATAGGTTTTTACAGGGACACAACGAAAAATTCTTTATCATTATGATCTATGGGCTCAAAGTTCAGTGGCGTTAAATAAAACATCATGTATTATATGGAGAAAAGTTCTCAAACACTCTATTATGGGTTTCCCTCTTTTGTTTGTTTAACAACTCCTCTTTCTTTACTTTATCTACAAAACTCTTAATTATTCAGTGTTCGGAAAGTCGAGTGGAGTCACTCAAGATTTTTATTTCATGGAATAATATGGGCAGATTAATTTTCAATTTATCTAAATCTCTGATATTCAATTGCTTGAAGTATCAACTTCTTGATGGAAATTTTAAGAAATGTATTAAAACTATTTACAGTGGTATGTTCTGTATGTTTCACTATCGAAATTATTTGTTACCTTATCAACAATAGTGTTTTTAAAATAAATTAAATACAAAGCAATAACCTAAAGATTCACAGGAATAATGAATACACTACAAGAAATAATTCTCTTAAATCACACTCTCTATATCTTTTCTTTTACTTGCGAGAGAATTCTTTGTTACAGAAATCTTTGTTAATTTTAATAAAAAAAAAAAAAAAAAAAAAAATATTTAAAAGAAGTTTCAGCTTTTAAAATACTGTTTTATAAATGAACAATTGTTTCAAATCTATCGTGTATTGATATTTTTTTTTTATATTTTATTCATCTATAGTAAACAAAAGCGCAATAGATTGAAGAGAAATAACAAATCGATGTATATTTCGATAAGAAGGGATTGTGACGATTTAAATTTATTGAAATATAAAGTCTGCATATAAAAAATCAATTAAAAGATAACAGACATAGAAAATCTAATGAAACAGGAAGAAATAATCACCACTTTATGAAAAAAAATATATATATATATATATATATATATAAATTTCTACTGAGAAAATATTTGATAGTTTTTTATTAAATTTTTGAATTATCTTTCTTCCCTTATTGTTCTGGAATTTATGCGAGTGATAAGAAAAATCACTGTTCCCACAATGATAATTTTCAATTGAAAATCACTTTTTGAAATCTGACAAAGTGTGCTTTCATTCTAATCTCGGTTTTTAGAAAAAATAATTGTGATATATTTAAAAAAAAAAAGAAAGTATATTTTCATTTTTGCTTTACATTAGAAGACATTTTTTAATTAAAATTTCATTCTAAAATTTCGTAATTCTAAAATTTAAAATGCAAGGATAATGAAATCTTGCGTAAATATATTTTAATTAAAATGAAAAATTAGATAAAAATATCATAAATCTTGCATTTCAGATTAAATTAAAATATTCGCTGATTTTATTTCTAATAAAATTCTGCAATGTTAAAATTTAAAACATTTTTATTTTTTAATACAATTAAAAATAACATTAAGGCATATATCAAACCGAGTAAATATGTTGAAATATAAATTATGTGAAACTGTGAGGTTGGCTTATTTTGAACCTCATAATTATACATGCTCATATTTGAGATTTATACATAACGCACTAAAAATAAATAACGATGAAAAAAGAAAAACAACTGAACAACTTTTTTCTGAACTTCAATAAGGGAAATGACTACACCGAGATACTAACTGTTGATGCTACATATCATGTCATGAGGAAATAGACAGATAGTGTATGTGTCTAAATTACCTGCTGACAAGTGAACTTTAATTATTCAAAATAATATACTTTTTTGCGAGATGAAACATGCTGCAGAAAATCTCTCATCAAATTATAATGCAACTCACCGAGAAAAAAAAAAAAAAAAAGGTTTTACTCAAATTTTCTAGAGCTAAACATTTTGCAGCTCATCTCTCTTATTATCCTTGAAAATACTTCCTGATCGAACAATACACGAAAACTTCACCGAAGGCACTACGCAACTGCACCTTCCACTGTAACAAACGGCACAACCTTTTTCCTAAATTTTCAATTACAGTTAATACTTTACATTGACCGTCATAATTCATATCCAGATCTCCGCGACGTTTTACATTCTTTTCAAATTCTACCTATGAGTGAGGCTTACCAGAGGCCGAGCAGTCCTGCGCTCAAAGCTTGTAGACGTGAGATGCCGGGTTCGATCCAAGGTTACGCTCGTTGTCTTGGCCGGAGATTTCCATGGTTTCTCCGAAATTTGTGTAAATACTTGCTAGGTCACTTTAGAAAGACCCCCACGGGAGGCTCTCCCTCTCAGGCTTAGGAGCCTAGTGCAGTCAATCAACCTTAATCCATACAACCCAATTGTACATATGCGTGCCAACAGCTCCTTTCCAACAGATAAAAACTTTTCAATACTCATAGCGCGGGCTAGCACTAGGAATGGTTCGAAGTGACTGGTCACACTGAAGGAGTGCTACCAGGTTAAAGAATGTGCAATGAAAACTAAAATAAATCCCTTTTCTTCATAAATATGAAAATTCAAAAAGTATAACTAAATGAAGTTGGACCGTCAATGATATTTCTGTGCATATTTTGCTGAGATTTTATCACGTATATTGCTTTTCATCTAAGAGCTAATACATCTGTTCAATAGTCAGATTTTGCAAAGATATAAAATTTTTTACGATGAATAAACAACATACTCTGAACATGGACATAAGCATTAGAATGTTTATTCATAAAACTGAAAATCTGGTTTCGGTAGTATTGAGCATATCGTTGTAAGTGAAAATAAAATAAAAACAAAAATAAACAAAAGGAATTTCTTTTCTAAAACTGTATGTTTAAATATGCAATGATGTTTTACATAATTGTCTTTTAATATTTATTTCCATATATCTGAATAATAATAAAAATAATATAAAATAAAAAATCTTACGAAAAAATATTTATATAAAACCTCTTTATGTCAATTAAAGACATTGCAAACGTGGAAGAACATTAAAATCACTGCAAAATTAATAATAACATTGGAAAGTACATAAATAAATAAATATGACAAAACATTTCCCAAGCAGCACAGAAACGTTCTCTAAGCGTTCAAAAATTGTTCTGCAAACACGTTATAAGAACGTTAACTTTGAACGTGTTATAGACGTCTATTTGTCCATCTTGAAGACGTACAATAGTACGGTTCAGAGAACGTTCAATGAACGTGTAACGATCACCATCGGTGTTATAGAAGTGTTCTGAGAACGTTCTATGTATACGGTCTCAGAACGTTCTAAACGTTTTTAGAACGTTTACAAAACATTATACACATCTTCAGAAAGTTCTAGAAAACGTACTGTAAACGTTCTAAAATAGTGTAGTTAAAAAAAAAAAAGTTACGTCATTATAAAAAATTACCTCAGTACGGGCGTTCAGAAGTAAAAAGTACATAGCTGATGACGAATAATGACACAGCACATGAACAGGGATATGAATTACTTTTTTTTTTTTTTTCAATTCAAATAATGTTTGAGAAATTTTAATATACTTACTATTCCTTTAATTTTAACGTATATGCGTCAAAAATTCTATATTCTATGACAGTTTTCCCCAAAAAGTGTCATAACGTCTTTTTGTCCCTTAAAAAATTTCTTAAATCTTTGCATTTTTTAAAAATATCTTTTTTCCCCCTAATCTGAAGATAATGAAGTAATAGTATTAATTACAAAACTTTGAATAAACATAATAAAATGCAAAAACTTGCACCAACTGTTTCGGGTCAAAAGAAGACACAACTCTTCATCAGGCAAACAATGCAGGCACGAGAGCTGCAAACAAGCACGTTGAGTGTGTTGAATGCGTTGTCGTTTTGTTTGTAGCAGCCGTGCTTTGTTTGTAGCAGTCGCGAGTTCTTGCATTTTATGGTGTTTATTCAAAGTTTCTTAATTAATACTATAACGTCATTATCTTCAGATTAGGAAAAAAAAGAAATTTTTTAAAAATGCAAAAATTTAACGAATTTTTTAAGGGATATAGAGACGTTATGACACTTTTTTGGGATTACTGTCATAAAATATGGAATTTTTCATGCATATACGTTGAAATTAAAGAAATAGTAAGTATGTTAAATTTTCTCAAACATTATTTGAATAAAAAAAAAGTAATTTATATCCCTGTTGCCTTGTTGTATCATTATTCTTCATCTGCTATGTGCAACTAAACTCTTGAATTATTTTGCTTATTTTAATCCTTGTGATTCCGAGTGCGTCATCCTATGATTAATGTTTGATTTTCATTGTTGTTTTCTGTTTGATTCTCTGATTTCTTGAACTAAATAATTTATTCCATTTTATTCTTCATTTTTAACTTCAATTAATTTCTTGTACGATAGGGTGCCCGCTAGCAATTTGCTATTATAGCTGCTAACGAACGGAATCGTACATTGGTGCTCAACGACGAAAAAAGTCACCCCTGTCTAGTTTTTTTTTTTCTACCGTTCTAAGCTTTTCCTTAAAAAAAAAAAAATGTTCAAAATGATGTCTTAATTTTTTATTTCCTCGTTGCTTGTTTGTATCTTTTGATTTGAGTTTCATGTGGTTTTCACGCACCGGCAAAATTATTAAAATTGCAACTTACAGTATAGGAATAAATTTATGATTAGACTGAAGTTAAATAAAATATAAATCAATAAATAAAAAATAAATGCTTCAATAAATCACAATCAGTCTCCCCAGGTTATTTAAATTTCTTGTAATTTCCTTCTCATTGTTCTATGTGGTTTCAGTGATCTTATATCTGTTGCTTGGCTTTAACTAAGATTAAAAATTCATTTATACTATTTTTTCTTTCTTTAATACAGGGTGCAAAGCATAGTCACGAGAATACCTTTATCTCCGCAACTATTGGTCGCAAATATATAGTTTCAGTTACAAAATGTTTTAAAAAATATGAGCACTTACTTTTTGCTTACTTTTTTTTTTTGTAAATACATTTTCTTATTGGAGGACATCTGAGACCAATTGTTGCGCAAATAAAGGCCTGCTCTCGACTTTGCACCCTTTATATTCTAAACATTTCTGGGTACTACTGTAAGTCCATGGATAGTTTTAAATATATTTGAATGCTGAAGTTCATAGAAAGTTTTAATATTCCAACATAAGAAATAATTTCGAAAATGAATGTACCAATACACCGCTAAAATAATATATAATTGAGTTTAGAATATATTGTTAATTATAATAATAAGAAATTGAAACGAAATATTTAAATTAGTTAGAAGGAAGAAATTTAAAAAATTTTCAAATACTTAAACATATTTAAATTTTTTAATCAAAATATTTTTCTAAAATATTTAACATACTTCATATTTTTAAATTTCAGTGCATGTGTGTATACATATTTTCAGTTTACAGCAGCAGTTTACAAAAATGATGTTTGCAGGTATTTAAATTTATTCCACATAGCAATGTAATTGGTATTCTTTAAATGTTTAAATTTCTTTAAATTGAGTCAACGCAATTTTTACTCATTTGATGTAATTATGCTATCATTGCATATTAAATAACTAATAAATGTAAATATTATTATTATTAATAAATAATATAGTAAGTATATTATTTATAATTAATGTATCCTTTCTTAGTATATTATTTTTTTACTTATTGATATCGTCTTTTTTTTTTTTTTTTTTTTTTTTTTTTTAAAGCATAATATGTTTTTTATAAAGATGTGGAATAAAGTTGAATTGAATCTTTGTTTTATTATGCAGTTAAACAAGTTCATATATTTTATTTAATAAATAACAGTAAAGAGATATTTAAAATTATAAGTCGGTGAAACTTAGGATATTATTTTAAAAATATGCAATTTGCATAACCTAGATTATATATAAAATCATATAAACATTAAATAAATACTTCAGAATTTAAAAAGAAAAGAAAAAAAGAATTATAAACCTTCTTAATTTTCTTCATAAGAGTTTTCAAGAAAACGCCCTTGCAACTAGCATATTAAAATACATAATGACCAGTCTGGAAGGGCATTCACTTAAAATTAGCTCTCATCTTGATATTACATCTTCATTCAGAAACATAATAACTAAAAATAGTTATTTTAACAATTTCTATCTCAGAAGACTAAATTAATAAAATGAATCCATAATTTCTAAGCGGTTTTCTGTAACAGGAGCAGTTTTTTCTGCGATACAACACACTGCTTTCAAGTATAAAAAGTTAGACTTAAGAACTTGCATTCTTAGAATGATTTCTACGGAGGGCACACGATCCAGACCTAGGACCCTCGTGTCAGTGGCGGATCCAGAACTTAACTATTTTTTCTGGGGGGGGGGGGGGCTAAGACTTTTCAAAATGTTATTCCAGACCAATAAAAAATTTGCAGTTGCAATATTCAATTCTGAATGTCAATGTTTTTTTTCGTTGGGGTGGGGGGCTTCAACCCCCTAGCCCCCTTAAATCCGCCACTGCCTCGAGTAGTTAGTTTGTTTTAATCCTAACACCAACACTCAATGAATATTACGAAATCAAATCTGAATCTGGGCATTTTGTCCTATTCGTAATAATCTCACTGAGACAGAACGTTTTATGACGGTGTTACATTTAAACGTTTGGTATAGAACTGAAATTGTACGTTTTATGGAAGGTACAACGCACACTGTTTTAGAACGTTCTAAATAATACAATTTTTGAACGTCTAAAGGAACGTTCTTTTGACACGAAACACGGTGTTTGAACTATTGTAACCGTTATTAGACGTCCAAAGAACTTGGGTTTATTCTAAGACCCTACATTTAAAGAAAGAAAGAAAGAAAAAAGGTATGGTATTTATGCAATTTTCTTTTTATAATTCATTTAAAGTTTCTAAATAATTTTAAAAAATCAAATATCTTACAATCAGCATGTTTACGAAATTTCTTTATACCAATTAAACACATTACAACGTATTTTGTTTTCTTCTGAAATAGACAATTATATGTAAATAAGAGCACAAAGTTCAATAAAAATTAATAATTTGCTGTATATGTAAAATATGAATTATTGACAATTATAAACGCTTGTGCATAATATTAAACAAAATGACACATTAGAACATCTAATATAAAAGATACAATTTTTTGTATTGCTCTTTCATGAATTTTTCTTAAATCTTTTCATTTTCTGTTCGACGGATTAGTTAATTGCATGTGTTTCTATGAATAAAATTGCATAAATAGTTTTATTTTATATATATATGTGATTTTTCCTTATCTCTGTATGTTAAAACACATACATGCTTCAAAGTTATTGATAAGTAAAGAAATTTTCCCATAATAATAATAATAAAAAAAAAGAATGGGAAATTTGAGACAACTTATAATCCTTATTTACTTTTCTTTAAAATATTTCATAAAAATGCATGATCAAAATTCACTTTAACTTTATTCATGCGTTACTTGCCAAGACAGTTGTGTTTACGTACAAAAAATCGCAGGAAAAGAAATATAACGTTCCATATAAAGGATTAACTTCTGCTGGACTAAGTCATTGGATTGACAGTTTTCAATATGTTTTGTGTCACGTGAAGTGACGTTGGAAATAAATGAATGAGAAGAAAATAGTTGCTGACAGCAAGAGAGCACGATAAATACCTAATATTTCTGAGATTTCAAATCTACTTTAGTGGGATTATTTCTTCACGCCTGAACGTAAAAATAAAATATTTTCGGTAGTAATAATAAACATATTTACTTATACATTGTGTGACTATATAAAAGTAGTTTAACTTTCTCATACTACAGTTCATTCAATTTATAAACGTTATAAAATGTTTTAAAACACAACAACAACAACAACAACAACAACAATAATAATAATAATTTCTATGATTGGAACGGTGATTATTAAAGTCAGGCCAAAGTTATACTCATGTGTATAATCTGTATATTTTATACCATTAATGAAATCTAATATTTTCTAGAATAAAGATGTATCAGTTATTAAATTTAGAAGTGGCTTTTACTTTGAAAATTAAAATAATCACAGTATTTTTTATCAACCCAAAAAACAATAGAAGAAAAAAAAATAAAATAAAAGCACTAAATAAAAGTAAGAATTTTTTTCAATAAGAAATTAGCAGAAAGTTGTTAATATAATTCATTTAACGTGTAGTAAGATTATTTATATGGCAATTAGTTTTTATTATTACAATCTACTCGTTTTTATGAATACCACATCTTTGTTATGTATGAAAGTATTCAGTATATTGTAATTTTAGTTTAAAGTATCTGGTGTGACGCTTATATTACTTTTCTTTATCCTAGATTACTATGGACGTTTTATTACAATTTAACATTAAAGATCAGTAATCTGTATTTAAATATTTTCCAAAGTACATTAGAACACTTTTCACATTTTTACAAAAACTTTTATTTTAAATATATATATGCATTATGGGGTTACAACCAACAAATCCCAATTTGAACATTCTAGCTGCATTCATAAAACATTCAAGGCTGTTACCAAACTTAAAAATATATATTCCGAATAATTCAAAAAATTGTCATGCACACCACCCTTTAAAATTTATTCGACTAATTTTGAGTAGCAAGAAAGAAGCTAAGATTTTATTGACTTCATTTTTATTTATTTTCAAGTTTCATAGGTCAAACTGAGCGTGGAAAGAGAAGAAGGTGAATTAAAACAAAATGCTTCCAAAATTTACTGTGCAAAGTGTTCAAGAAAATATTCAAGAATTTCCCTGGCTTTGTAATTAAACTCAAAAGGGATAGTTCTGTCAGCCGAAAAATAAAAGTAACCCAAGGTGTTTTGTACTCAACAACTACTTGGAAGAAACGCTACAGTACCTATAGTAAGTAATGTTGTCTCGTAACTATCATCGCAATCTATAATCTAATTCTTATATTTATTCAAGCAAAAAAATAAATAAATGGCTTGGGAATTCAATTTGGATTTTATTATTGATAGTTTTATGATATATTTTTGGTAAGTAATGGATAAAGATTGTTTCTAAAAAAAAAAAAAAAAAAAGATTATTCACCATTTTGCGGTAGACTTCTTAGAATAAAGTAAGGTGTTGAGAAATATCAAGTAAAAGGAAAATAATCCTCTCGTCCAAAATTAAGATCTATTTATGCCCGAATTTTAATTTTCATTGAGTAATAATTTCTTTTTTTTTAGACGATGCAATTAATATTTCTTTTATCATACTTTACCTAAAAACATTCTTTTTTTCTTTCTTTTTTTTTTTTTTTTTTTTTTTTTTTTTTTTTAAGAGGAAAAAAAATGTTTTTATATAATAAAAATGCAGCAAGGGTATTTATAAAAAAATTACAAAAAATTGTTAAATTTACTTTTTTAACACTAAATAAAAATGTAATAAAAACTTAAGATTTTGTTTCTTATTTATTTTATGTACTATTTTTATTCATATATCTGATTAAAAACATTGAAAGTTTTTTGCAATCGCAAAATATTTTGAAAAATTTCCAAACAAAACAGCAATATCTTTCTCGTAAAATATAATCCAAACTTAATCTAGTAATTTTTATATTATTA
This sequence comes from Salticus scenicus, assembly GCA_963930645.1. Lineage (NCBI taxonomy): Eukaryota > Metazoa > Arthropoda > Arachnida > Araneae > Salticidae > Salticus > Salticus scenicus. The sequence continues at coordinate 71,712,474 of OZ005655.1, read as the reverse complement.
CCTTTTAAAAATTGTTAATAAGTTATTGTTTATAGTTATATGGAGAGAGGGTGGGGGAGGGGGGGATATAATGCCATCCATATGTCGTTTTAAAAAAAATCTTGCTTTTACCACTTTGTTAAAATATCTAAAGGATAAAAATATAGAAATAAGATTGCTATAAAAATGTGTAAAAGATAATGCAAGCAAAAGACCATAAAATTGAGCATACAGCTGTGTCAATGAATAAGAAACAGAGGAACCAAAAAAGTTTATATACATATATATTTTTTATACTGTTTTTACAAACTGTATGTAAACTGGATGCAAATATTGTTGTTCTTCTTTCTTCTTTCTTTTAAACATTTAATGATACTATGATTTGACTTCTTCTTTTTTTTTTTTTTTTTTTTTTTTTTGCATAATTTGTGCATTACAGTTCAAACAATCGCTTTAGTGTTTGAAAAAAATTAAATAAAAGAATAAATAAACAGAAATTAAATATATAAAGTAAGTCAAAAGCCAATACATGCTTTAAAGTTTTTTCTTCTTTTTTTTTTCTCTTCTTCTTCTCTCTTCCTCCTTTATATATATATATATATATATATATATATATATATATTGAATTAGTTACTTTAGAAAAAATATTTTTTTTTTTTTTTAATTTTTAACATTATGTGTTCCTTTTTTAAATTATATTAAAGATGAATTGAAAAATTATAAAAACGAAAAGCTATACACAGATTATAAGAATTTCAGGGGGGGAAAGGGATTTTTTTTTTTTTCCTTCTTTTTTTTTTTTTTTTTAAAGATGTGTGATGATCTAGAAGCATTATACAAATTTTACCAACAACCTAACTTTTTATTAAATACATAATTTGTAAAAGTGCTTAAAATACGCTCGTTTGATAACAGAAGATTATATATGTTATAGATTTTAAAAAATGCTTTTTTACTGCTGAAAAAAAAATTAAAAACAGAAATGGATTTTATTATTTTATGTAGTTATAAAAATCATGTGAAGCATAAAAGAACAATATAGAAAGTTTTCTGAGAAATATTTTACGTAAAAGAAACACCATTTTAAATTTAGAGATTAATATACGCTTAAATTTTGTTCAGTTTAGGTTTTTTATATAGTGTATTTAAGAAATGTTTTCTAGTTTTATTAGTTTTCAGAGTTATAGAATTTGAGTTTTGATAATTGCTTGTTAATAAATTAAAATATTAGTTAGTATGCTTGAAAAATAAAAAATAAAAAAACAGAAACAGGATTAAGTAATTCAGGATTCAACTCTTTAAAATTTTCCTGTTTTCTTTTGCTCAGCCAAACAAATTATGTTCTGAGAACGTATGGCGGTATTTTAAATGTGCATCTGTAATTGAACTGCAAAAAACTTTCTCTGATTTACTTTGAATAAAGAGGGTTTATTTATTTATTTATTTTTAATCATGTTCATTAAAATATGACTGTCATTTCTAAATTTTCCTTCATGTCATATATATGTATATTTGAAAAAATTATATAAAATGAAAACATGAATTCTTCAGCATATTCTAACGTTCTTTATATTCTGACTTATTACTGTTCATATTCATGAATTTGCCTAACATTTCTAATAAAAGCTGCTTAGAAGACAAATAAAATTCCTGATTTGTAATATTTGGCCATTGCATATTTTAAATGAATATGTACTTATATTGTAGCTACCAATTCTCTTGTTTTTTTACATAAGACTTGCCAAACATTTTCGACGAAATTTTTGATTTATTTAATGCAAAAAAGTAAGTCTTATGATATTTATTAGCCGTGTTGAAGAAATCAATAAAATAATCTTTCAATATGAGATCACTATCCAATAAACATAGTACTTTGAAATACTATGGAATCCTTTATATTAAAGCACGAGGTACTTTCTGTAAGACCAAAATCGTAGGACTTGAGCATGTGCTGAATGCTATTCCTTTCTTTAGACGTAACCGGAGACCAATCGCTGAAATGTTCTGGATTTGTTTTGAACCAACCCGAAGCGTCCGAAGTAGGCTTTATGACTTTCATTAGAGACGTAGATGTTTGTTCGTGTTTACCATCTAGCTTTGTTAGTTACTGTAAATTTTTACTTTTTTTCTGCGTGTAAGTTATTTTGTTAATTTAAAAATATTCCTGTTTGCATTTTAACCCCTTTTCTGCATTATAACTATACGTTTAATCGAATAATGGTATTTATTTACTTTGTTCACAAATATGTAACGATTATAAGTTGATTACATTGTATAAAATGATTTATTTCAGTATATATACTAAAATAATGTATTACTTCAGTAGAATTAATTCAAAATATCTCACATTGAAAACATCCAATTAGTTATATAATTTCATCTGAGCTTTCGACTCTTTATGAGTCTTCTTCAGAGTTGTAAATATAACAATAATTAAAAAAAAAATCTGTCAAAATATATAAGTTCGAAAATATATAATCAAAACATATGTCCATTATTATAAAGTTCATTAAAATCAGTTCATTATAAAAGGGTAAAATTCTTATGCCATGTTGTACTATTCCAAAAAATTCACATTTAGAATTTAACACTTCTCCGTAATGACGAATTTCTTTAAAAATGTACGCTAAACACTTGAATATTTTTACAAAAGTTATATGTTTAAAACACAATATTCCTTATTAATATATATGTGAATATATATTGATCAAAATTTTTGCAGTTGCACAGTCAAGAAAAGGCTGTTTTCTCAACAGGTTGTGACGTGGAGATTTTTGCCTACGCAAAATGGTAATTTAATAACAGATGTTTACCATTCTCTCATTTGAATCTCACAAAAATTGCAGAGTTAAATCTGATGCATTTTATAGTAGACTGAAGGTCTAAAACTAAATTTTTTGTAGATATTTGGCTGTTTCCTTCTAGCCGACGATGACAGAAAACAGTCTTTGGATGCAGTTTTTGCTCTTAGTCACTTTAGACCAGGTTATCTATCAACTGATCCAGTGCTTAAAAAGCAGCTCCAAGCTTTTGATATGACACTTTGGCGGATATTCAAATCTTGGCGACTTTTCCAATTGAATTTCACCTTCCTCCATTCTAACACATTCCACCTCCATTCAACCTCCATTCCACCACATTTGACCTTCACTTATAAAATGGTTGTCCAATTTGTTTGCAATCAAGAGAACGAGATGTTTAATGTACAGACTTACAGAGATTAATTAATTTCGAAAAAGAAATTTGTGTAGAATCATCAATTTTCTTCGAGATCGAGAGCCATTTGTTAAAATTACTGAAGTCTTTGCTAAAAACAAAATGGTTTATATCTTAATATATATATTGAATAGGTGTGAAAATATACTTTAGAACCCACATTTTTATTGCGCTCATTAGCGATTAAAAATTAACTAATTTCTCTTTCAACCAGAAAGAGAAAAAAGAAAAAAAAAAAAAAAAAAAAAAACGGAAGCAGTTTTCTAATGACATAATGCTATTTTTCCTTTTCTTTTAAGTTAAAGATTACAATTATAATTTTAGATCTTTTTATGAATTGTTTTTTATAAATTGATAAAAAGAATAATTTGTTTTTTCTTATGAATTTTACTAGAATTGAATGTGTTATTTTCCCATACCGCAATAAATACGATGGATTTTTTTTTTGTTTGTCTTTAAAATAGTGATGGTAAATCTGATTTAAAATTTCGTAATTTTGGCAGCTACGTTGTGCTTAAAAATTTGATAGATTTCAATACATATAGAAAAGAGGCAAATTTATATTTGTTATACATAGCAATCATGGAACATTTATTTAACTGTCCATTGTTCGGAAATTTGTTTGAATATTTTTACTTTCTCTTACCCATAAGGTAGAGAAAGAATTGTTTTAGGGTCAAATTTTCGAACGTGAGTTTTTGTAATATTTACACGTTTTTAGGTCCCCTGAATACGAACATGATGTTTTTAGTGAATGGCTTGTGTATCTGTCTGTGTGTTTGTGTGTTTGTCTGTGTGTCTGTCTGTGTGTCTGTCTGTGTGTTATCAGCATAGCTCAAGAACAAATAGTAGCAGAAAGTTCAAACTTGGTATTCTAAATGTGTGTGATATAAGGATGCTACACTAAGCTTTTCATTGAGATGAAGCAAATGGTTCGTGTACAGGGACGCCCAATAAAATTCAAATTCATTACGTGTATGGGGGAAAGTGCTGATAAATAGAGTTTAACATCTATACACTGCACTAAACAAAATGAAACGAATGTATTTTTTATATGCGTAAAAACATGGCTCATGTAGAATATGGTAGGGAAATCATTCACTGTTCGTTTACAGGGCTACACAAAAGAACTAAATAAAAGTGCGATAATAGTTGAAATTGACGGAAGTGTATTTCAGGCTGGGCCATGTATAATTACTATAGGATTATATTTAGGTGCACAATGTGGTCTGTATATAATCTTCGAAAGACATACAGGGCTGCAAATATTTAGCGATAACATTCTTTTTTGTTGTTAATGGATGTTCTTTATTAATAATATTTTACCATTTCCAGGAAAGCTGTTCGGAAATTGAAATGAATTCCTCATAGAGATATGGTAAATAATGTATGGTTTTAAGCTAAATATTCATTGCTTGTTTTTTTTTGTTTTTTTTTTTTTTGTTTTTTGTATATTTACACGTTTTGAGGCTTCCTGATTACATCAGTCAAGTTATTAATCAAGTTATTAGTTTGATAAGCGTTTTATCTTTGTCTGTGTCTCTTAGAGTGACTTAAAAATGAATATTTTTAGGATATCCAAATGTTGTATTTTGAAGTTAATATAAGTTTGTTGCTTGAAAAGTTTGATCAAGATTGATAAGTTTCAATGAATATTGCGTGTTAAAGTTGCCTGAATAATTTTAAGTTAACTTTATTTTAATAACAGAATTAAATTCTTTAAAAATATAGGTGCAGTAATGAAACGGGGGTTGAAGGGGGAGGTAGCCCCCCTCACACATAACTAATTACCATATGAAACTCTTCCAAAGCCTAATGTGAATTGTTTAAACATTGGTTTACATAACAATACTCTTTATGTTACCTCTTAATCTCCAACATGTATTTATAGTATTAAATTTCAGAGTAAGAGAAAGTTGTGTGAGTGACATACCAGATTATTTTATGTATAATTGACGTATATGTCTAACACACTGTAAAACAAACGTTGTCATGCGGATTTTTTTTTCTCTAATCCTGGATATTTTGGACTGAAATTTAGATCAACATAAATGTGCGCCAGTGATGAGGTGCAACCATACATTGTAAGAGTCCTGCTACTTGGCAAATATGTTGCCGTAATTATCTTATCATTACACAAATCAAGTTCTCAAAACTACTTTGTTGGCACATATTATTTCTAAGCATAAGAAGTTGAATTATCTGTAATTGATTAAAAGACAATTACAAGAAGTTCACGTGCTTTCTTTAGACTTTTAAGTAAACGGGATTATTGATTTTCTTTACAAAGAAAAAAAAATGTTTCTAATTTCTTTTATTTTTTACTGATCTTTTTTGCACATAGTATAAGTCAAAAATATGTAAATAAATTCTACTGATAAAAAATAAATTTTTATACTCATTTTTAATATAAACGTTTTTGTAAAAAATATATTCTAAACTTGTATCCAAACTAATTTACTTTAAACATTTAAATTTTTAACGCAAAATATTTTTATTATTATTTGTTAAATTTTTAGTCTCTTTTTTTTATACACTAATTTTATAAAGATTTACTTTGAGACTTAAATATGTTTAATTTTATAATAATCATAAACTTTAAAATTTGTGAATAATATCGAAAAATTCCTTACAATTTTCCTTTTTTGAAAATGATTAGCTTGTAGTTTGGTGCCTGTTTATCTCATTAATAAATAAATATATATATATATATATATACATGTATGTGTGTGTATGTGTATACATGTATATTTAGTATTATTAATTAAAATTCCGCTTATTGAAAGTATTTTAATCAGCTAGAAATTGCATTCGGAAAATAAGCAATAAAAAATAGAATAATCGATATTTAATGTAATAAAAGCAATAACAATTTATGCATTTAAAAAGTACTTGATCGATAAAAAAATTCAGCTTTAGAAAATTTTTGTAAGATAAACTATCTTTGATTAACAAACTTAAACTACATAAAATTTAATGCACTCATGTTTGTGTAAATTGTAACACCATGACGGGGTTAATGAAATTTTATACATAAACGATAGGTATTTGTACAAATAAATATATAAATTTTCAAAGAAAAAAAAAGAACAATTCTAAGTATCCGAAATCTGTATTTTGTGTAGCCACCACGCAAAGTAATAAGTGCTGCTATACAACGTACCACAGAATTAAACAGATTTTGAATGTTTGCCTTGGCATGAGCATTCCATATTGTTTGTATCCATACCTAAAGTTTATATATAGAAGCTGTATAAGGAGGGTCACGTGCGAGACACCGACCAACGAAATTCGACACTTGTTAAATAGGTGTCCTATCCAACGAATAAGCAGGCCAGATAAGTAGTTGTATGTTTTCTGCTGAAAATAAATCTTGCGTTACTTGCAACATGTGAGAGAGCATTATCCTATTGAGAGACAGCTCCAGGAATGCCTTGTAGGAAAGGGATGACTTCAGGCTCCATCACTTCACTAATGTACCTGCTCTGCTGTTACGATAAATACAATTATCAGCAGCTGATATCGTCCATGATACGCTATCCCAACAAACACGGAGGTAATGGCCCACTTGTGGCTATGTTACCTTTGGCCATAAGCAACTTGTAGCGGCCCGCTATCGGTGGCCGTAACGGCAACGTAAAAAAAGTGTCACGCCGGCCTCAATACGGCCAAATTGAGTTTGGCCGTAAGTACAGTAAGCTGCCCGCCATCATGCCACTAATGGCTAACATAAATGAAAATTAGCCAAAACATGCCCATTATCATGCCATTAATGCTTAACATAAATGAAAGCTAGCCAGAATTTGCCCACCATCATGTCATTAATGGTCACAATAACTGAAAATTAGCCGAAAGATGCCCACCAACAAGCCACTAATGGTTGACAAATTGAAAAATTGGCCAAAAGTTGCCCACCATCATGCCATTAACAATTAATATTAAAGAAAATTAACTGAAAGATAGCCACCAACCAGCCACTAGTGGTTGATAAATATGAAAATTGGCCGTAAGTTATCCGTTATCAAGCCACTAATGGTTGACAAATATGAAAATTGGCCGCAAGTTACCCATTAGCAAGCCACTAATGGTTGATAAACATGAAAATTGGCCGAAAGTTACCCGTTATCAAGCCACTAATGGTTGACAATTATGAAAATTGGCCACAAGTTACCCGTTACCAGGCCTCTACTGGCTGGCAAACATGAAAATTGACCGCAAGTTGCCCGTTATCAAGCCACTAATGGTTGACAAATATGAAAATTGGCCGCAAGTTACCCGTTATCAAGCCACTAATGGTTGACAATTATGAAAATTGGCCACAAGTTACCCGTTACCAGGCCTCTACTGGCTGGCAAACATGAAAATTGACCGTAAGTTGCCCGTTATCAAGCCATTAATGGTTGACAAATATGAAAATTGGCCGCAAGTTACCCGTTATCAAGCCACTAATGGCTGACAAATATGAAAATTGGCCGAAAGTTGCCCTCCATCATGCCGTTAACAGTTAACATCAATGAAAATTAGCTGAAAGTGGCCCGCCATCATATCATTAACAGCCATTATACATAAAAACTAACCGAAAGTTGCCAACCATCAAGCCACAAATGGTTAATATTAATAAAAATTGGACAATAGTTTCCCACAGTGTTACTAGCAATGGCCAAAGCTCAAATTATTCCACTGGAAAATTTGTTACCAGAATTATTCATCACTTAATTTTTTTGAAATTCCATTTTCACATTCAGAAAATTCACATCCATTAAATTAGTACTAATTTTCTGAAAAATTTATAAATTTTTCATATTTTATATTTAAAAATGTGAAAATTTAACTGTTTGTTTTAACTGTGAAACAAAATATAAAAAAAAAATGAACTTACAAAACAGAGTACTAATTGTATGGATGTGAATTTTCTGAATGAGAAAACAGAATTCAATGAAATGCATTATGTGAAGTCATTGTGGTAACAAATTTTCCAATAAAATAGCTTTGTTTTTCTCTGTCAGTGAACATAAGTATTATGATCTTAAAGTTATATATGGATTTGTTACAGTCATAAAATTGTTTTCAGAAGAGCAAAGTCTGCATTTCTGGTCAATTTTCAATGAGGAGAACTATTAGTGGCGTATCTGTCAAAAATATGCTCAGAAAATGAGAGAAGCACTTCTGTAACATATAGAAATTTTCAATGTTTCACTCAACTACTGAGAATATTTTCAGAAAGCAAAAATTTAATCTATAATAATAAAAGATGTTTGTCTCTCTGTCTGAGCATCTAAACGTTCAGCCCCTATTGAACGCAGAACTACAATATTTGTCATACGGGTGCTCAGAAGCCTGCCTGAGTGCATAGTGAAAAAATAATTTAAAAATTTTAATTGGTTCCGGAGATATTAATTAAAATGTCGACCCATGTCAAATGAAAAGGCGATCTCAATGACTGAGAATTCACCGCGATTGCATAAAAATAGATATTTTAATGGAGTTAAAATCAGGAAAAGTGGAAAATAAATTAGAAATATTAGTTCGATTGTTACGAATTTGGCACAAAATGAAAGGGGATTTTTTTTCCTAATCTAAGAGTGCAAGTGGCTTATCTCTACAGCAATTAGATTTTTTAAAATGAACTAAAGTATGAAATTTAGTTGCCAACAGGCAGTTATTTCATTTATCAAGGATTCTGCAGTGCCAGGTGCTAGACATGCTGACTGACTATTCTTCCGGTCGGGAAAAATTGCTTTTGTTTTTCGCCCACGTGACAAAGTACTGGAAATAAAAAAAAAGCAGTTTTTGAATTTTTTCAATTTAAAATCGATCAAAAGCAGAACTTCGAAATTGCCCGTCATTATGGCTCACCTGTATGCAGTTAAAAAATCTAAAGTATAGCTTTAAAAATAAAATAAATAGACATATTTATTTAAATTCATTTTTATTTCATCTGTTAATGACACCAAAAGTTACTTTTATCAGAATATTATTGATTTTTTTTTTTTTTTTATGAATTCGGTTGTAAAAAAGCAGGTTTTTGGAATTCTTTTTACTTTTCAAAATAAAAATATTTAATTTTGCTGCATTTCAATGCATATGTGTGCAAAATTAACATTTCAAACACAGTAATTTATAAAAACTGATTACAATATCTGCGATACCCACCCTTAAGGCTGTACATCAGTCAGATTCCCTCTCTCTTTCTTCTCATTTTATTCAATGGGATTTTTGTTGCTCCATTTTATAAAAATCTCATTCAAAAAATTAAATTTTTCGAATTCTGTTTCTTGAATATTACTCTTTGAACATGTTGTATTTAAGCTTAGTGGGTAATTAAAAAAAAGAAAAAAAAATCACTTAGAGATCTAAACTTACTTCTAAGTTTACTTATTGAAATAAAATATTTAAATTGATTTTTTCGAAAAATTACTCATTAAGCTAAATGATGACCTGTTCAAAAAGTAATATTAAAAAAAAAAAAAAAAAAAAAAAAAAAAAACAGATATCGAAAAACTTTATTTTTGAATGAGATATCCTTTTGAAACGAAGCAACAAAAATCCCATTGGATAACATGGGAAGAGAGAAAGGGCTCTTTTAATAAATTAACAATGAAAAAATATTTTCAAATGCAATATATAGCACTTGCATAAATCTCAGTTAAAATCCAGTGTTGATTGTAGCTCACAGTAGAGAATCTAAGCATCAAATCTTTATTATAAAAAAAAAAGAAAAAGGAAGAAGCTTTACATGTTCTAATAAAATATAAAATTTTAACACTGCATTAAGAAATGAAATATTTACCACAATTTAATCATGTTACATTATATATATGCAAATACTTTTCTCATTTTTAATAAGCAAGAGTGAACTGAAACTAGGCTCGTAAATACTAAATCTAACTGAAATAAATGTAAGACTACAACATTTTTTATAAATAATGCAAAAAATCCAAGGAGCTATAGCCAGATTCTCATGAAAAATGTTTGTAGACCTTTAAAAAAAAAAAAAAAAAAAAAAAAAAAAAAAATCAACAAATATTATATTTTATTAGTTTTTTAATATTTAAATCACTTTTTTCTCTTTTAAATATTTTATTCTGATAGAACTATGCTGGAAAAGTCTTTTTTTTTTTTTTTTTTTTAACTTACTATTAATAACAAATTAAAGAGAAAGTTCTTAAGTCGAACAATTTAATACTTAAAAAGGATATTTTCATCTGTTCTTTTAAAAGTAAAATAGATGAAATGTCATCATGCAACAGTAGAATCTAACACATTTATGAGTCAATTGGCAATAGGATATATTAATTTTATTAGCTTAGTGCAGTTAGAAAGAAACATATAATTAACTTTTTTTTTTTTTTTCATATTAAGCATTAACAAACAATTTAAAAATTTAAACTAAAAGACTTAATAACTTGAGACTTTAAATGATTTTAAAGTCTCCCAAACAATTGACTGAGTTTTTCCTGTTTTTACAATAAACTGTGAAACTAACTGATCTTTCCAAGTTTTCATTAAAATTACAGGTTCTGTAGCAACCCTGTCATTTTCTAAGTAAAAAAAAAAAAAAAAAAAAAAAAACTAACTTAAGCTTTTTCTGTGTGTGTGTGTGTGTGTGTGTGTAAACTTTGCTTTGTAACAAACAAAAACCAGTAACTTCAAAAAATTTCATTTATTTTTTTCCACCTAGTTAATAAGATACTTTTTCCAGAAATACTTTTTCCAGTTAATAAGATACTTTTTCCTTTTTTAAGTTTCTTTTTCCAGATCTGATCCTCCTCACAGCAGCTAGAAAAAGAAAGAATAAAATAAATACTTATTTACATTAAAAAATCTTGACATGTGAAGCATACAATCTGTAATTAAAATACAATGCTTTTATGAGCTTTAAATGATAGCTCAGTTTGTTCCCCTAATTTATTTCTTTTTTTACTCATATATTCTTCACATAATCATTAAAAAAAAAAAAGTTTGTCAATATAAAGAAAACTATGGGATTCAAGAAAATTATATATATATATAAACATACTGTAAAATACTGCTCAAGCACCCCCTCAATCTTTCTTTGGAAGTCAGGATATGTTCAGAGAGAGGACGGGTAAACAAAAAAATTGGCAAAAGTATAGAAATTAACAAGTATTTTCCAGCTGAAATTAAATATGGTTAACCTACATTCAACAATCTGGAATAGATAGCTAAACTTTCCTCACTTCCAATAAATTGTTTTTAAAAAATTGCCGCTATTTTAGGAAGCTTATTACAGTGCCACCGCTATGACAGAAAACGTGAGACATGAGACATACAGTGCGTTGCATGAATGTAAACGCACCTTTTCCAATAACCAGAAATAGTAATTTTTAAAGAAGGAATGTGACTTACAGTTATTGCATATTACTAACAACTGAATAAGTTGCTTTGAGCACGTATGTTTAGGCTCATGCAAGCTTATGTAAATGAGTGTTTAAGCATTTTCTTATTTTTTCTGTTTTTCGTTTGTTGCGCGAAATTAAACGCACTCTGTATTTTGTGTTTAAAATTTATCAGAGCCACCGGAATTAAACTAAAACACTGACAGTCATGTTGCTAAAGTTCTCTAAAAACAGTTTTAATGCTTGAGTGCAAAATTTACGGAGTTTGTTCAGGATGGTAAGAGGGGAAACTTTGACAGTAGACGAGAGGATAAAAATCGACTTTATGCGTGATAAAGGCAATCGTGAAATTGGGCACCAAATCGGAAGAAGCGAGAGTGTTGTGCGAAATTATATAAAGAAAGTACAAAATTATAGGAAAAAAGCGTATAAGAAGCGAACAGGAAAGCTTACCAGTTACGACAAACGTCGAATATGCAACGTTGCAAAGAATAAGAATATTTCCTGTGCGAAGATAAAGGCTCAATACAAGCTGGGTGTTTATCGGAAAACCATATGGAGAACTATCAAAGCTGCAACATTCATTAAATTTAAGAAAATGAAGGCGAAACCACCCCTCGCTCAAAAGCACAATGATATGCGGTTGGAATGAGCAAGAAAATGGATTCTAGATCGACAAAATGGGAAAAATTCATCTTCTCCGATGAAATAAGTTTAATCTCGATGGCCGGATGGATTTCATAGCTACTGGCACGATTTGAGAACCGAAGAAATGTACTGTTCAAAACGTCAATCAGGAGGTGGGTCTGCCATGGTGTCGGCAGCCATAGGTTTTAAAGGGACTTTCGAATTAGAGTTCGTGGATAACACTATGAACTCTGTAGATTATGTCCAGATGCTCACAAGGAATCTCCGCCGTCAAGCAGTCAAGAAAGCTGGAAGAAATTATATTTTTCAGCAAGATTGTGCATCTGTACCTACAGCACATATCGTGAAAAAATGGTTCCGAGGCAGTAAAATTAAAGTTCTGCATTGGCCCTCAAAAAGCCCCGATTTAAACATAGTGGAGAACGTATAGGGTATTTTGGCTTGCCGTGTTTACGTAAACGGAAGGCTGTTTAACACGAAAGATGAACTAAAATCAGCCATTCTATTAGCTTGGAAGACAATCAGCTTGGATGACCTCATGCCACTGTATCAGTCAATGCCAAGGCGTTTACTGGCTGTTCTAGAAGTCCATGGTGGCTTTACAAAGTATTATATACAATATTTGTTTCTCAGTTATTTATTTTTTACATGTGCGTTTAAATTCATGCAACATGTACTTTTGACATAAATTCAATAAAGTTATGTTTTAAAAAATCATATTGTTCTTTCATCGTTTTGACTCGTATTTTCATTTCTTGAATAATACACATACCGTTTGCATCAAGCGTCACCTATTCATATTTTTTTTTTATTACACTTCTATACCATTCTAATTCTTAAAGCTAAGGTGCGTTTATTTTCATGCAACGCATATTATATTTACAGCACTGTATATTTCTGTTTCTTTTCAAAATAGTATTGTTTAAAAATTCCAAGTCTCCTGATTTTTAATAGAAAGATTGCAATTTCTAATTTTTCTCCCTCCATAGCATAAATGTCCTTTTAAACATGCTTTATTAAATTCTAGAATTTAAAGAGGGAGATGTAAAATATTTTTACCTTATGTAAATAGATTCCAGAACCTATAAAGAAATAGAATTGTTCAATATCTCTCACTTATAATTTTGTGATTTCCAACCCCCCCCCCCCTCCTAAAAATCTGAAATGCTCTGCAGAAGCCTTATGATTTCCAATCTTTCTCCATATGCAGCATAAATATCAATAATTTTTGGAAGCTTGCTTTATTAAGTTTTAAAACCTATAAAAAGTAAAAGCGTTCAATATCATCCATTCATTTAATTTTTGTTGTTTCTTTTAATATATACAAGATTTTGCATCCATTTCAACGTTTGATGATCTTGTCCCACTTTAGTTTGAGCACCAGTATTTTTGTAAATGTGGTTTCTTACTACAAACATTTAACTAGTCAAACAAAATTATGAACAAAATTTTTTATCTTGTGTGATACCAAGAATATTGCATAAAACTCTTTAGCTTACTTTATGTATTATTAAAATTTCATAATTACAATGCTTTGATCTTATCTATCCCCCATAGCAGAATACTTTTGAATGTTCTGCAACAAGATTTCCCGGTGGTCAAACATTTTTGACAGGACACATACACATTTTACAAATTTACTCTCAATATTACTTACACACACATATATATACATAACAGCATAAAAATTAATACTAAATTGATATTTAAAAATTTTACTTAACTTGTAATTAAAAAAAAAAAAAAAAATCAGAAGGTTGTGACCACCACATTACTTTTTTCTATATAATTTTACACAAATTCATGCACTACAAGTTATTTATTAAATTATTATTTATGGAATTTTTTATCCATAATAAGTACAGACGAGTTTTTATCTCACAGAATTATAACACTAAATGCCGAAAAGAAAGTTTTGTGCCAACATAAGAAGAAATGTGATTTTTTTTTTTTCTAACTTTTTGTTAAAGAATAGAAAAAAAAATGATAACTTAGTTTTAAATTATCACAGATCTATTGTTGAACCATTTGTCTTAAAGTATTTAAAAGTTTTTCGAAAGACATCCATATTGAAAATTTACATCCTGAAAGGATGGGGGGGGGGGGAGAAGCAATGCTAATTTACTAGTACTATTACATCAATAATCCATATTAACTTTACAATTACACATTAAAAATAACTTGTATAACGTACATTTGTGAAATTTTGTCCTATAATGCCATGTTAAAATTTTTTTAATTGAGATCACAGTGCCATCTGTTGAGCGATTGATCTCCCAATCTAATCAGCATCTGTGTAGGTCAGGGTTTAACTAAATACCAAGATTGGTTAAATTTCCTTGATTAGTTCTTGAGATACAGCATGGCTGCAAGTTGTAAGATGTAGCCAAGACTGAAAATTTTTTCAATTTAACTTCCTTGAGGTTTGCACTAAAATGCGAGGATCTCGCATGTTTTAGGTAAGCTGCATGCAAAGGTAGCATGGAAAGTCGTCCAATTTGTCAGTCTTGCTTCCGTCCTGGGGTATTTTTGAAAGACTGAATTCCGTCCTGTAGACTGAAGACTTTCACCCATGAGATACAGCATCCACAAAATTTATGACATACACAGACAGACATTTTAGAGTTCAAAAATTTTCATAAAACAAATACTTCCTCTCTCTCTCTCTCTCTATATATATATATATATATATATATACACACAGTGTCCATTCTAGGCAGAATTAACGAAGCGCTGCACCCTGTTTGCCCTTCAGATAAAAGAATTCTGCCCCGATACCCTTTGAACTTGATTGTGCAACCCGAAATTTGAAAATGCAAGAAATGATTGAAAAAGAAAAATTTCAGAGTAAAACCGACGAACGATTTGAAGGAAATATTGATTTCAGAAACAAATTTTTATGAAAATTGTCTGTTGATTTAATTAATAAAAATAGTCTGCTTATATAGCTAATATAATATATATATACACTGGAAACCTCTTTTATATGTGGAAGCCAAAAAAAAAAAAAAAAAAAAAGAATCACCTGATAGGTTAGCATTACATCATTGTTTTTGTATCTAATTTCGTTCTATCCATTAGAAAATGTTAATTTAAATTTGTAAACTTGCATTCTTTTTGATTTTGAACACCTAAAACTAATCCAATATAGCAGTTTTTGCCAAGATTTGATTTTTTTCTATAAGTATTTCAATATTAAAAGTGCTTTCAAGTGGAACAGCATAATGACCACAGGCTTCAGGATAAGGCTGACTTCTATAATTGAAAAAAGATAAGTCTTTTTTATATTTTCTTATTTATTTTATCATTATTTGAAAACAATCAATAAAGTGTTAATATTAATGTAAATAAATTAAAAAAATAAATGAAAATAAAAAGAATTAGAGCTGAAACTGAAAGCCATTCAGTGCATTTTAATTATTTATTACTCAAATGCGATTTTGGAGATGTAGTACGAAAATATGCAAAATAAATGAATAAATTAGGTAAAGCAAAATAAAGAATAAAATATATACATATATTAAGTGGATACATAAATATTTCATGATTAATCCAAGCTAAAGAAATTACCAAATTTCAAATTATTTTTGTTATCTAACTAAAGTGCCACAATAATCCTCACACAGATCACATAAACACTTTAACAGAGTGCAGCGTTATGTAATTAAAGTTCTAAGAAGGAAAATAAATATGTTTATTTTAAATGACAAACGGCATTGCATCATTACATAGCCGGAAAAAACGCCATGCATCTAAACATCGCCAAAGAATAAGTTTTATTTCTACATATAATAAAAATGTCTATTTTGTTTTGTGTATGCTGGTTGCTTTGTTGGCAAACGGATGCCAGCAAAATAAAAAATAAAAACACACATATTCAGGTACGTTTTGACCTTTCATGATGTACCTCGTTGCTTGATTTTCGAATTTTTTTTTTTATTACAGTTATAAAAATTATAAAAATATGAAATTTGACTTCATTTTATGTTTTTTTTTTTGGCGATGTTATGACATGATAGCTTTTGCAGATTCCCTCTCGCAGACAATCATTTAATTGAGAAATTAGCCACGATAAAGGTAAATTTTGTTAACAAGCCATAAAGCGATATATTTTGACGACCCACCGCAAGAAAATAACGTTGTTTTGTAGTGAAATAATGGCTTATTTCAGCATATAATTTAAACGATTAAATGTAAATTTTATCGACAAATCGATCTCATATTTCGATAGACTTTCGTATTGTGTATTATGGCAATCACGCATAAAAAAGCAATTCTATTATTTTTTGTGAAACAATTGCATATTTCGGTATTTATTTTTGAAAAATATACAAAATTTAACAATTAACAGTAAAATAATAACCTTTATTGGCAATTAATGCTATTACATAAATTTTAAAAATTAGCAGTAAAATGATTCCATATTTTGGCTAATTTATTGCATACATCGGGAATTATCTTTGAGAAAAAGTGCAGATTTCACTGAACACCGTGAAATAAAGCCTATTTCAGAAAATAATTGGGCGATTAAAGTAACTTTAATAATTAGCGGCGAAAGGATTGATGGTTTCAACAATAAGCCACAAAACATCCAGATTTTCGGAAATCACCTTTAAAAAAATGGCAAATTTTAACAATTAGTACCGAAATAATATAAATAATATCATATTTTAGGAATTAGATACGTTTAAGCATAACTTTTTAACAGTTAGTAGTGAAATGATACTGTATTTCCGAATTAGGCCACAAAGTTATTTCTGAATTTGGGATTCATATTTGAAGTTTAATTTACAGTTTGAAAAAGCAAGAGGAAAAGATTACTACACAAAAATGTATTTAAAAAAAAAAAGTACTGCTTACATTCTTTGCAAACAGAATTTAATTTAGCATGATAGGCTTTATTTTAATATATTCTTCCATATAAAGGCATGCTGTAACTGTAATAAGTACAAAACTTTGAATAAACACCATAAAATACAATAGACTCCCCTCTGTTAAATTCTGCGAGTTTATTGCATTTTATGGTGTTTATTCAAAGTGTTGTACTTATTACTTTAAAATCAGTTCTGCAGTGAT
Organism: Salticus scenicus; assembly: GCA_963930645.1. Lineage (NCBI taxonomy): Eukaryota > Metazoa > Arthropoda > Arachnida > Araneae > Salticidae > Salticus > Salticus scenicus. The sequence continues at coordinate 71,695,195 of OZ005655.1, read as the reverse complement.
TTCTTATAATGCAGTAACTGTATTTTATTCCCTAGCATCATTTACTATATTTATTCATTAAAATTACTTTGGTATAGTATAGGTAGAGCTTTAACTTAGGAGCCCCTTGGCGGCTTTTAAATCTTTATAATTTTGATGATGAAGTGAAATGACTATTGCAATTCCGTAAGTAAAGACCTTAGCAGGAAATGTCTGAGCTAATTTGATGTCAAATTTAAAATTCCGCAAAAGGGTTCTATACTAAAGCTATTCTGATCTCTCTAGCATGATTTTTCTCAACTATATATATATATATATATATATATATATATATATATATATATATTCTACTTAAATTCTATTTTATACTACTTAAAAAGCCATTTGTAATTTATACAACCAAAAGCTTAATTTATACCCCATGGCAATGCATACTACCTTGTTTAGTAATCCAAAGGAACAGGGGCCAATGGTTCATTCTACAACACAGTGCAAGATTATTTTTAGGATTTTTGAAATTTCTGGAATCTTTACATAACAAAATGTAAAAAAATAAATAACAAGACCACCATAGTTCTTCTTACCTCTTTCTTATAAGGTGCCTTGTGCATAGCCTCAACATCAAAATCTTCAGCCATGATAAATCCTGCAATTATAGGCAAAAATTCTAAAAAAGGAAAAAAAAATAAACTAAATTAATTAAATATGCTAATAACAGGGCTTCCACTCAATGAAGACTACAAAAATAGTCGCTTTAGTAGCCTTTCATAGGAAAGATAGTCTCCTAAATAAGTTTTCTGAAGCAGAAAATAGTTTTCGTTTCACAACCCCCCCCCCCTACCTCCTCCCCAATTTCTTCTTTTATCCAATATTAATTTTATGATTATATAAAATAATCTGAATAATTAAGCAGTAATTTTCACTAATGTTAAAAAAAAAAAAAAAAAAAAAAAAAAAAAATCCTGAGTATTTTAGATTACTGAAATATATATACATATATATATCAGCAACACATAATATAACCAGGTGATGCCAGCTGCTCTTGCAACCTAAAATTGGTTTAGCCTGATATTCACTTTCAATCCTTTGTTTTCTTTCAAATAACACACAATGGGTTGAATTTTAGTACTTTTCTAATATAATATTTCAAAAATTAGAGACCATAATAGGTTATGTTTCTACTGATTGTGACAGAATTAGAATGCATGTGAATCCTTTGAATTGAGCTAAACAAGGTGTGAGAAAGAAATTTCAATTTTCCAGATATTTACAATCAAATTTTTCTGAGTTTTAAAAGACAATTCACATTTTCCATGCGATTTCTGCTAGGTTGGAGATTAAAACTTTAATTCTTTCAGATCATTAATTCTAAAAGGTATTTGAAATTTAGAAGTAATGAGCACCAACGGAATGTTCTTAATGAAGAGATTTCTAAATCATCTATTGCTTCCCATTGATGATCTGTTGCTGTTTTTACGAAGCTTTTCAGATCTTTAAAAATTAAATAAATAAAAATCTGTTAATCTTTCTTCAACACACACATAACTTTCTCTTGCTAAGTTTCTTTTGTTTCCTCCCCACACTCCCTTTCTTTTTTTTTTTTTTTGTAATTTTTTCCCCCCTTTGGTCACATCTATTTGTTTATTTATAATAGTTTTTTTTTTTTTTTTAATCTTGTCACACCAGTATTTATACTGATTTTCAGTCTTGTTTCAGTCTTTGTGATTTTCAGTCTTTCAGTATTTTGTTTTGTGCATTGTTGCTTTATTTGCTACACTTTACTTATAGCCTGATGAAGGGTCATGGTACTATTTTTATCTGAAACAAATGTAGTTTTTTTCTTCTTTCTTTTCTATGAAAGTAAGTCACTTTATTTTTACATAGAGAAATGGTTTTACCCTTAAGCAAGGTATTTTGCTGCTTAGAAACATGCAAACATCAACAAGGAGACATGTTATGAAAAATAACATTGCAATGACAAAAGTTTCACCCTTTCATGATATACAGCGAGTGGGTAAAGAAGTTAATAGGTGAAAAAAAAAAAATATTTTCTTTGACCAAACACTAAAATGAAAAACCTTCTTAAGGTAAAGGCCTATATAATTTATGAAATTAGCTTAAAAAAAAAAAAAAAAGAAAAAGAAAATGCTTGATGAAAATTTATATTTTTGTCGCAAGTTGTCGAAACAGAAAAAACTCACTGCTAATTAACAAAATTTATATTTAATTGCAATTTTCATGAAAGCTGATTCCCAAAATGTATTATTACAAACAAATCCTAGCGAATTTTTCACAATTTCTTTTTATTTACCTTTAAAATTTGAAACTAATAAGTCTTATACCAATTTCATCACCCAATTTAAATTTTAATCCATCAGAGGCCAAATTATTATTAGTTTTTGTAGGATGAAACGCTAATGATAGTTAAAACAAATCATCCAAAGAAAAGTTTCAAAATAAAATTCATGTTTGACAACCCCCCAGTTTTCATATTTTCCCAGGCAGGACACCTTTAGTACAGAACCCTTTTGATGATTTTTAAACTTTTGCTGCCATGTTGGTGATGCCTTTTAATTAATTTTTTTTTATTTATTCATTCTGGCATAAGTTTTTGTAATATATATATATATATATTTTAGCACCTATTTTGATTATGCTTTTAATTATTGCGTTTTTTAGTCAAGTTATAACGAAAGTTCCTATTTTACCATGTTTTTATTAACTTCAATTACTGTTTGTTTGTTAAGTACAAATATTGCAATCGATTTTTAACTAACTTCCCTACTAGCTAGACATCTGAAACTTTCAGAATAGCTCAGAACCCAATGACAACACAATACTTCGAAGCCCGATTTTAGAATTTTTGTTAGTTTTCTTTTAATTAAAATAAATATGAAAATAATAACCTCCTAATAGCTTTAAAAATAGACATTAAAATATTAGCTATAATTTAATTGTTGCCAAAAAAATTTACAAGTTCATTTTCTTTTGATATAAAAATAAATACATCTAATTAAACGTGAACGTTAAAAAATTGTAAAAAGTTAAATTATGCATCTCACAAAAATTGACGTCATTATCACTTTAAAAATCTTATACAAATTGATAAAGTGCTCGTGTAGTTTTATAGCTATAACTCAACAGAAAATTTAAAAACATGGTATATAAAATGTTTTTTTTTCTTATAATTATTGTTCATATATTTAAAAAGTATTGCTAGGTTTAAAATGATGCTTGCAAAGATTTTAAAGATGCAACTTTAAAAATAGATTTTTCTATAAAATGTCATCAGACAATTGCCATTTGTTTAATTAGATCACTGAACTGAGTCCATGTGCTTAAACATTGCTTATGTATTATTTATTTTTTTTTATAAATTATTTTTACATGGTGATTTTGAACAGAAAAATATATAAGAATGTCTTGTGGTAGCCACAGCATACTACTTTGCATTTGTTTTCATAGCTCATTCCCAAAATATCATTTAGCCCCAAATAAAGAAAAAAAAAATTCTTTTATAGCGCTTGATTGAGGAAATACATCATGATTTGCATATGATTACTTAAGTAAACATTTTCTGTAAAAATTCCTTTTAAGATAAAACTTTGAGAAGGGGTAATTTTGGAGCAGGATTTGTTTTTAAATATAACCTCAGAAGTTGTTCTTTTTAGTTGCTAAATGTTTAAAATAGTTGTTTAAATTTTTCAACTGGTAGCAAAATAGTTGCTTTTGCCTATATTTTGGCTAAAATAGTCACCATAGTTGCCTTTCCTTCAAAATAGTCTCTTTAGTTGCCTTTTTAGTCACCAGTGGCAGTCCTGTATTAATCAGGGTTATTTTGTCCACTTTTTTGTCAAAAGTCCGGGACGCTGGACAAAAGTGGAAAAAAACCACACGAAACTGGACAAAATAAAATCATCTAAACTGTACATGTTCAATGCATAAAGCTATTCTGTTAAAACAATAAATTGCAATTTTAATTTCAAATTAGCAATTTTAGCAATAGAAATACTTTATTAAAAATTATTAATTTGATTAATGAAAAGTGTAATTTCATTTTAATCACAATAAACAAACAAACAACAACAACAACAAAAAAATCATGAAGAAAATGCTAATTACATTAGTTATGTACAGTTTGTAGATGTAACAAAGTAAATCTGCTGTGGTGGATTGTAATATTATTAATCATACTGGATATTAAGGATTTAAAAAAAAAAAAAAAAAAAAAAAAAAAAAAAATTATTTAATGCTATATCTAAATCTTTAAAAACAAAAGAAATAGACACGTCTGTTTAGCCAGAAAAAGATTTTCTCCAGTACAAAATGTTGACAATTAAAGAATAACTTAATCCCCCCCCCCCCCCAAAGAGACTATTTTCAATATTAAAGTTTTTCACAACCAGCATGATTGATTAATACATAGGTCATACACGATTATAATCTTAAAAATAATTTAAGTTGTTTCTTTGTTATTTTGTACTTAATATGGAAATATCTTATTTAACATTAAACCAATTATTTTCATTAAACCAATACACCATCGGCATTGATACATCATTACCCAGGTACGACGACTAATCACCAGGTCGATAGCATACGCTGACAAGGAGCAGTGTAAACCAACTCCCTAAAACAGCACAATAATTTAATACTGAGTTGTGAAACATGCACCTAATCAATCCCCTAATTCAACACATTATCTGAAAAAGTGGTGAGAGAAGCAGGAATCAAGACAGGGAAAGTTAGCCAGCATCAAAAGTAGAATTGGAGCCCGATTCTAGGACCAATTCTTTCACCAAAACATACATTAAAAAAAAACAGTTTCCTTAAAATTGAAAACGAACATTGCTAGTTAAAAGATATTGGTCGCCAATGCTGACCAGCTGACTGTATTTCACGAGCGCTGCACATACACACATTGAAGCTATTCTGATCTCTCTAGCATGATATTTCTCAATTTTATTTTAATTATAAAAAAAAAAAATATTCTACCAAAAGCTTAATTTATACCCCGTGGCAATGCATACTACCTTGTTTAGTAATTTAAAGGAACAGCGACCAATGGTTCATTCTACAAGACAGAGCAAGATTATTTTTAAGATTTTTGAAATTTCTGGAATGTTTACATAACAAAATATAAAAAAATAAATAACAAGACCACTATAGTTCTTCTTACCTCTTTCTTAAAAGGTGCCTTGAGCATAGCCTCAACATCAAAATCTTTAGCCATGATTAATCCTGCAATTATAGGTAAAAATTCTAAAAAAGGAAAAAAATAAACTAAATTAATTAAATATGCTATTATTCAGGGTTGTTATTTTGTCCACTTTTTGTCAAAAGTCCGGGACGCTGGACAAAAAGGGAAAAAAACACACGAAACTGGACAAAATAAAATCCTCTAAACTGAACATGTTCAATGCATAAAATTATTCTGTTAAAACAATAAATTGCAATTTAAATTGCAATAGAAATATTTTATTAAAAATTAATAATTTGATTAGTGAAAAGTAATTTCATTTTAATCACGATAAACAAACAAACAAAAAAAAAATCATGAAGAAAATGCTAATTACATTAGTTATGTACAGTTTGTAGATGTAGCAAAGTAAATCTGCTGTGGTGGACTGTAAAATATTAATCATACTGGATATTAAGATTTAAAAAAAAAAGTTATTTAATGCTATATCTAAATCTTTAAAAACAAAAGAAATAGACACGGCTTTTTAGCCAGAAAAAGATTTCTTGCATAATGTTGAGTCATCTCCAGTACAAAATGTTGACGATTAAAGAATAACTTAATCCCCCCCCCCTCCCCAAATGGACTTTTCAATATTAAAGTTTTTCACAAACGGATTGATTGATAATTACATACGTCATAGACGATTATAATCTTAAAAATGATTTAAGTTGTTTCTTTGTTATTTTGTACTTAATATGGAAATATCTTATTTAACATTTCTATACTAGGTAAAAAAAAAAAATCTTATAAATGTAGGTAGAATGTTTTTATCAATTTATGTCCACAAGTCCTTTCAAAGCAAAGTTTTCATTTTTATATAACATTTTATGTGCAATACCAACATGTCATTTTTTTATCCAAGAACTAAAAAAAATCAAATTTACATACTTAATCATTTCATAATTTTATATTCTTATTTTAATTTTCTAAAAAAAATATTACTTGGTAATAGAAATTCCATATGAAAAATATACAAAATTAAATTTTACTTCTACATAGAAAAGTTATTTTTTTATTTTTCACAAAAATAATGTATATAACTATATATATATATAACCAATTTGATAAATATGCAAAAACATTAAGAGAAATAATAAAAATGTTGAGTGACTCCAGTCAAATTTCTGAACTTTAAGTAATTCACTGTTGTTTAAATAAAATAAAGTAAGAGAAGTCATTAAATAAACAAAACGAGAAAATTAACAATAAGTGTTTGATTATTTACTCTCAAATAGTACATTGTTGAATAAAACAGAATATATTCAAATTTTTTGGGTATCTCTGTAGAATAACTACTAGTGTTACATTCACCAAAATTTATACAGTTTGTGTGACATATACTTATAACTTGTATATGAATTTTAAAGCTCAATCAAATGAGGAATTCAGACACCATCACATTTTAAATAATTTCAGACTGTAGGCCATAATATTACAGAATTTTTCATTATTTCCCTGTAAAAAAACTATAAATAAGGGGTGGGGGGAGAATTTTTTTTTTTTTTTTTTTTTTTTTTAAATGAATAAAATATTTTAAATTTATTAAAAAAAGAAAACTAAATTTCATAATCCAAAAAAATCAACAAAACTGCAGAAAATAAAATACTGGTAAATGATTCATAAGACAATATTAAGTATAGTGTTAATGTATTTGCTGCTAATTTATTTAAATAATCATTTATGTAAATTTTAAATTTTATTTCATGCAATGAAAAATCTTAAATTTTTAAATGGTTCTCAAATGTAAATATCATAATTTATTCAAGGCAATATATGACCATGATTACTTGATAAGTTTTATTAATTTGTAAAACTATATAGATAATGCAAGATTCTATAATATGCACTACTTCTGGGCCTAAGGTGTGCATTATAAAGATTCTCTACTGTATTAAGTTTTCTAGACTTGAATTAATTTGTGTTTTAAAGTTAATATGCAGGGTTGGTAAAAAAACAGGTTTTTTTTCGTTTTAACCATGTTTTTATTAGTAAATGTTTCTCAGTCATATTATACATATTTGTAAATTAAATTACCACTTTCAGAAGTAGTTGATACTCTAATATTAATTATTACTTCATTTAAAAATAATTTAAATTAACAATAAACAGGTACGAGATTTTTTAAGCCTTTTTTGTAGGTTGTGATTTTCTTTCTGTAACAATGTACAAGAAACAAATCTTGTACTTTCTAAATCAAAGCTTGTACTTTCAGACATGAAATTGTGTTATATCTCATCTAATTGAATAAGTTTTTACCACACCGGTTGTAGAATCTTTTGCGATTAGAATTATTTCAACATTTTCCTATATTTAGATATTAAATTTTTTACTGTCATTTTCTTAATTCTACTACTGTCACAGTATAAAGTAAAAACAGAAAGCAAAGCGATGCATACATACTTGCATGAGAAATGTCAGGAAGATCTTACTTACATTTGCTTCGTTTTCACCATTTCACATTAGGTTGCTCCACTCCACGAACGAAGACAAGACGCCATGTATGTTTACTTACTAGGCATTTTGACGTGATACAAAACGGTCTGCGCGTGCGCGAGATTAGCAGATTCAGGCATAGTTACGGCTAGGTTACGGTAGATGTAACAGGCCCGCTTCTCTTTAAATGATGCAAGGCCACAACAGTTTTCCCGGAATCCGACCTGCAGTGGCTACTCAGCAAGGAAAAGGCATCAGCTTCCCCGCACTGGCCCGTGATTAGTTAATCACCGACTGTCGGAAGTTCAGGCGCTCTATTTAAAATGTAGCACTGGCATGATACCAATGGCCACAAGTCTGTTTGGCCAGAACGTTTACAGCTTGTGGCCAGAAGTCTTGTGTTTGTTGGGATCGTACTCCAGACAGTAACACCATACGTTCGTTCACAATGACATTCGATAATGTACTCTGGAAGGCAGCGTTCACCGGCATAGCGTCTAACTCGTATATGGTCATCATGTTACTACAAATTAAAATAGGAATCGTCTTAAAGAACCCTTGCTACCAATCTGCACGCAAAAGTTTGTATGTCCATGAGTCCAATGTACCCGCAGGCGCCGGTCGTTTTGCATGAGGGGGATCCTGTATAAAGGACTTCTTGCACGCATACGACAATGCAGCAGACGTTCGACAAATTGAAGAAGCAGATATTAATATACCTGAAGCAGTGGACAACAGTCACCTGTCTGTATGAAGCTGTATGATCTGTCAGTGTCATGCTGGCCAAGTGCTTATCGTCGAGCAATGACGTCATATTTCAGGGTCCACACTCGGATTTCCGAGTTGTCTGAGCTGTACGGTCCGTCAGTGCCATGCTGACCAAGTGCCTGTCGTCGTGCAATGACGTCATTTTTCAGGGTCCAAACTCGGATTTCCGAGTTGTCTGATTCTCGTCAGCCCATTGCTTCCCAAAAGCATCACTGCGCTGCTCTTACGCTGCACACGAACTGCTCTCGCACGTTAGGAAAAACCTTCTTTACAAAGACCAATAATTCTTCCCCGTTTAAACTCCGTGAGTTCTTGAAATTTCACTTTCTTTCGTCGAAAAGGCATTGTGAAGTTTCACCTAACGTTCGTCACTAGCAGATAACAATAGGCTATTTTCAACGTCCCGCTACTGCTCTCTATTTATGCGGTTTCATCAGCAGTACAGAAGGCGCTGCTCAGCCCACGCATGTTTGCTGACTCGAAAATTTCATTTGCTGCAAATTTCAGTTAAATCGTATCATTCAATCATGGCCTTGCAAATTTCATAAACATGAGTGCATATTTCATGTAAGTTGATTTGATTTTATCAACACTTACATGCTAGTTTGCAAAGGCTAAATCTCAACAGACGTATAAATAAACCAGAAAAGTCAATGATTGATATATATATATATATATATATATATATATATATATATATATATATATATATATATTAATTTTTAATACATGAAATGTTTTCCCTTGAAAAAAAAAACTTGTAATGCATAAGGACAATAAAAACATTAATAATTTTTACTACCACCGTCAGCCAGAAATTTTATAAAATATATATTTTTTCATAAATTAACATTGAGGACCCAAATTCCGAAAATTAAATAAAATAAATTTGCCTTTGTAGGTTAGTTGACTTTTTTCATATGGCTTAAAATAGTTCATATAGAATTTTCAAGTCTTGTTTCGTACAGTAATACTGTATTTAAAAGACGAATTCACAAAATAAAACAATGCATATTTACGAAACGGGACATTTAACACATTAGATTTAATATTATACGAACTATTATTGAAAAATAATTGCTCTTGATATCTATCCTGATAAATGTAATATTTCTTTAGTCATTGCCATATATATATATAAATTTAATTTTATGTAATACATAAAAATTAATAAGATGAATAAACTTTAATAAGCAAAGAGTAATTTTTGTCTGAAAATGAAAATTCTTATAGAAATATTTCAAGCACAACACACACAGATCAACGGGAAAATAAAAACATATACGTGAATATATTTCACTAAAATTAAACGAAAATTCAAAGTGTTTTTTAAGTGATGAAATAGTTTTAAAACGTGACTCTACAAAGAATGTGAAATCTTATAAAATGCATGCTTCCGAAAAGTGCAAATGAGCAGTTCTGCAAAAAATTGATGAAATTTTTAAAATAACGTTTTTTTCTTTATTTTTTCGCAAAAATTTCAAAAATATTTCTCTTGTGGTTAAATTGCTCTACTCACGAAAAATCGAGAGGTGTTAGTGAGGAAATTTAAACTGTATCTAAACTGTGAAGATACATCGTTATTCAAAGATTTTAAACTTACAGTTCTCAGGTCAAATTTTATTTTAATTCGTCATTAAATGCGTAATAGCATTAAGTTCTACAAGTATGAATTGGCTCCACTGAAGGATGAGATATTCTCTCCAACCTAGTACATATTACTAAGTTTGAATACAGGTTCCGTTTGTGAGCTTATCTGTTCGGAATTTTCGTGATTTTCTCCAAAATTTACGTAAGTACGGACGAAGATCCCCGAGCTGACAACGTGGGAAGAATTTTACTCAGACCTAGGACTTTTGAGTAGTTAATTTACCTTTATCACCACCACGACTAAAAGATTTGTCTTATACCGATAATTGCTAATGTACTTTTTGAATCAAATGTTTGTCAAATCTATGTTTGTCTTTAAAAAACTTAATATTTGACTTTTTCATCCATATGCGTTAAATAAATGTAAAATGTTATTTTAGAATACTTCTAAGCATATTTCATTTTTCGAAATCAAAGGGATATGTACTGAGGTTGTTTTAACTCGGTATTACTCGCGCGAGAAAAATGAACAGGATTACCGGCCCTGGGTATGTCATACCCATGACGGTTTCATGTGCCAAATGTTGTTGTTCCAAGAATCATCAGTTTGAAAGAAGGGCAAATATACCATAAAATATCATAAGAAGGTAATTATAAAAAATATGAAGAAATTATGTGCACAATTCAGAAAATTTAAACAGGGAAAGAACAAGAGAAAACTTACACAAGAAAGAAAATAAGGAAAGTAGCCAAAAATGAAGTAAAGCAATTAAAAACTTTAGAAAATAGGAAAAATCAAAATGAAAGAAGGAAACCTATAAAAGACCATGTTAATATAGCAAAATTTTCTTTTATTTATTAAATTATAAATATTTTGCAAATAATTCGCTTTTTATTCTATCTTGGATTTATTTTTATTCAAAAGTGTCCACTGCTGGAACAAAAAGGTGATCACTTCTAATTTTTAACGTATCCACTACTACCACATTTTAAACTGTCTGTATTTTCTTTTTCCTTTTTTTCTAATATAAAACTTCTACAATCAACCACTTTTGCAGTGCAGTCATGTAGAAAAATATTTATTTGAAGTGTGAAATACTGGGTGTTTTACAGTGTTTAAAATTAAGAACAGTAGTGAACAGATAATGGTTAGAAGATGTTCACAAATAGTCCACTACGGGTGCAGTTACACTATTATATTTTCTTATAAAATTTAAAATGAGATTTATTATTAAATATGTTGTTCTTTATAAACCAGATGTATTATATATTTAACGGTTAAACGTTATTTCTATCGAACAATGATTTTAAATAAATTGCATTTAAGAAATAACTAGAAATATCAATTCAATTTAAATAATTTTCAGGCTTTAAATTTTGTTTGAATATCAAGATTAATTAATTTTTTAGAAAGTTTTTAATTTTACGTGTTTTAAACATAGTAATAGTTATGCAAATACCTATATTTTTATATTATTGAAGTTTTATAAGATGACATTTAATAAATTAAAAAAAAAAAAAACATTAAAATTAGCTCTTTTTTTTTCTCTAAAACTAAGCGAAAAGTTAGAAGGCATAAGTACGTCATTACTTTTTCTTATCTGTATTATGTTATTTATTAAGCATCCTAAAAAAGTTATGTCAGTAGTCTTAAAAAACTGTTAAATTAATAGAATAATACATAATGATTTATTGATTGCTGAAAGAACGTAAAAATCAAAAACTAAATTCCCAAGTGTAACGTATTCTCCCATTAACCTCGATTAATGACTCTTCAAGAGTTCGCAGATGAGCAAAAAATTAAGGAATTTATATTGACTGGCAATTTCAATAACTTTTACTTAGTAATGAATATCTGCAACTTATATTGTCCTTATATATATATATATACAGTAGCGGCCAAAATTATATTATATATATTTTTTTGCAGTAATTTTAGCTATTATTAATGTGCTTCTTATTATAGTTTTATTGAATATTAAATACGTTTTCAATTCAGGTTGCATTTCTTGTAGAATTCTCTTTAATTAAATTGTAGAAAAAATTTCAGACAGCAGAAATTAGTTTGAAAACAAATATAGTCCAAAAACTCAAATATAATATAATTTTGGCCGCTACTGTAAAGGTATATATATATATATACACTTTCTACGAGTAAGTATTTGTATACTTTCGAATTTAAATTTTATGTGAAATATCTAGAAAGTTCTTTAAGAATCATCTTGAAAATTTCGTAGCGTAAAGAACATATTATACATTACATATCTGAGCAAAAGTTGTGTCTTGAAAAGGAAAGGGGACTAGTAAAAATAAATACAAAAAATGTTTTGGATCCCCCTGTAAAAAGTAATGCATTAAATGCGCTTTGGCTGCAAGCATGTGATTACGGGGATTTTTCTCATTATCTGTATCAATTAGTATGATGCTACTACATGTATTCATGGAGATATAATGGTTTGTAAAAAAATTGAAAAAAAGAATTATAACACGTTGGCTATTAGAACAAGTGCAAAGACATTTTTAGAAAATTTGGCATATTACATTAAATTCAACATACTGCAATCATATTGTAAAATTATTATACAAAATATGAGCAGTTTTTCTAAATAATTTTTAGCTACGCATGCGCTAGCTTTTAAAACATTTCGTTTGCATAATTTAATATTTAAAAGTATTGAGCAACTTATATGAAAACCCAAACGAAAACTGTGCAAATTCAAACTGTTATGAGAGATAGAATAAACAGCCTTTCAGTTCTCTCAAAATAATAGCTAAACTATAAGGGGTTTTACTCATATTTTTTTTTTATTTTGATTGAATCAATACCCAATGGTTATATATTGGTTGCCGATTGTAAATAAATATTGATAAAATCCCCTATCATCTTCTCTTTTTTTGTGAAGAACTAAAATTCTGTTCATTCTACTTCTCATAAATATTGAATTTACAAGATATTTGTTTGAGGTCTTCATATAATTTGCTCAATACTTTTGACTATTAAATTATGGAAATTAAATTTTATAAAAGCTAGTGCATGCGCAGTTAAAAGTTATTCAGTGCAAATGCTCATATTTCTCTATATATTTAAAACTTTTCAATATGTTTACTATATGCTCTGTCTATTGTATTAAGGCAACTTTCGTAAAAATGACTTTGCCCTGTCAATTTTTTTTTTTTTTTTTTTTTTTACAATTTAAAAAAACAAACCGTTATATCGCCATGAATATATGTAGTAGCATTGTAAAAATTTATACAGATAATGAAAAATGTCCTCAGAATCACATGCTGCAGCCAAAATGATTTAAAGCATTACTTTTTACAGGGGGATACAAAACATTTTAATTTTTGTTTAATTTTTTACTGGTCCCCGTTTCCTCTTCAGGACAAAAATTTTGCTGAAATATATGAGGTATAACATGTTCTTTAAACTACCAAGGTTTAAAGAGATTCCTAACGAACTTTTTTAGATATTTGACAAAACGTCTAAATTTTAAAGTGCCCAAATACGTATTGGTAGATAGTGTATGTATATCTTTTGATTAAACTTTATGCTAAATATAGCTCCATTAAAAAAAGAAAAAAAAAGATATAAATATTTTAAAGATTTACATTTATTCATCATTGTTTATCTATATTTATAAGGAGATAAATAGATTTGATGTTTGTGAATTTGTTTAAAAAAAATTATCATGTTTTCTTATACTCGGGAATCAAATTAACAAATTTTAACTGATGTCTGCTTGTATATGTGTCTCGACATCTTTTTTTTGAAGCGATATAAGAAGATTTTAAAAAGTTAATTCATGTATTTCCGTAAAACGTACTCTTTAAATAGATTTTGATGTCAATTTGCATAGACACATGTTTGTTGCATATAATAAAATAAACATCAAGCACAAAAAATATGAATCCATTCACTAGAACATATATATTGTTATAGACTAATGAAATATGACACTTGTGCTATTGCTTGAGTTTTTCCAAAATTTATGTAAAATTTAACTTCGCATAGATTATCGCAATTCCAAGAATGACCGAGTGCATTCGGAAAATCCATTATACACAAAAAAAGAACGACCTGTCTCATTCAAGTATATTATATCTATTGATGCAAAATAGTTGGGTCATTCTCTGAAAAGTGGGCATTTTTTTTTTTTTTTTTTTTTTTTTTTTTAAGTAAAAAAGATAAAACCTTAGTCCAAATAAAATTGCTCCCAATTTTTTTTTTTTTTTTTTTGTACATGTACACATATGTTACAATTAATAAAAAAAATAATATAAACCAAACTGTATCTGATAATTTTTGATATAGCAATTACTTTTATTAATTAGAAAAATGAGGGAGTGACTGTGAGGGAATGACAAATTTCTTCTAAAAACTACTTTATAAAAATATTATTAAGTTTAGTTCTAACACTTATTTTCTAACACTAAATATTTATTAAAACATATTTTTATTAATATAATATCATAAAAAAGCAAATTTGATTTATTTTAGTTAACTTTTAATGAGTGAGGGAATGACGTATAATAAAAATACTGTATTTCAATCTAACGTTTGAGAGCCTTATGCAACTCATTGTAAAAAGGTTCGAACAGAACACAACATGGCTTTTTACTTAGCTGCTATACAAATTAAGTTTGACTTATATAAAGCACGGGCTGCCATTAATGGAGTAAGTAGGGGTGTGATTATAGTTTGATGAGGGAATGATATCTAATACCAGGGACAACAATAAAGTGTCTTCTAATTTCTTTCATTGCATAATATATAAATGTAGTATAATGGATAAATATTTATTAAAGTATGTTTAATAAATTTATAATTCAAATAATCCAAATATACATGCTTTAATACTATAGAAACCATTTTATTTACTTACATGTGGGAATGGGGACACAGTGAGGGAATGATATTTTGCATTTTAAAAATTATTTAAAAATTATATTTGATTTCCAATAACCAAAGAATAGCAGTTTATATGTAAAACCAACTAATATTGATTGTTTAAACAGCGTTTTGTTTTTGTGCTTTTAAAAATATACCCTCAAGACTACTGGGACATGAAATGACCACTTTTCAGAGAATGACCCAGTTATTAAAGAACGTGTAGAAACTCCAAGAGTTTAGGAAATTTAAAACAATTTTGATATACGGCATTAAAATAAACAAATCGTGCATGAAATATTATATGAAAGCTTTTTACATATAACTATGTAACATTAATTTTTTTCCACGAAGAATATAAACATAAACTTTTTTAAAAAAATCTAATAAATAGTATTTAAACTGCATCATACTTATATATATATATGAAGATAAATAAGAATAAGTTTTATATATGGCCTTCTGATAACTCAATTCGCGTATTCATACGAAATGACCAATGCAATACTACATTGTGGTCATTTCCAAAGTTCTTTCAAAGATTATAGTGATAATCAAATTGACGGAAATGATTCTGACATTCGATTATTCATCAAAGATTTTTTGCAGTTTCTTTGATTTCCTGGAGTAAAATTTTCAGCAATGAGTGACTTTCAGATTGTTTTTTTACCTAGCTATGAGTCGAGATTTTTAATTGATATCCTGATAATATTTACGGACTTTTTAACATTATATTGATATTACTCTCAAGTTGTATTTACCCGAAAACGAATAAATGGAACTTCCAAGCTTAAAATAATTATTTATTATATATAAGTGGTAAAAAAATAATCTAAATGTACAATTGTCAGAAACATGTATATGTGCATGTATATGATTCACGAACAATGAAAATATTTAATTTTGTATTAATGATTCGAAATATTATTTAAATTATGAATAATTTAATGAAATATAATATAATTTCATTATTTGTTCATTTTAAATAGTATATATTTAAGAATTCATAAAAGAAATTCTGCATTTCTTGAACGAGAAAATGTTATTGATTAAATAAAAAACAATTATTTGTAATTATATGCCTGTAAAATAGTTTATTATTTGAAATCATTCACTTTTCTGAATGCTTTAGGTTATAATACATTTACGAAAAGTCTTTAAAGTGGTAAGTTAAAAATGATAATAATAATAATAATAATAATAAAATTAAGAATTATCAATTTAATCGCAGATAAAAGCTTAAAAGTTTGCATGCCAGTTCATAAATATTCATCTTTATTTTTCTCTAAAAGTGATCAATCATTTTACAAGAATATATTTTAGTTGCTGCATAGAAACTTAAACATAGTTAATAATACCCACCAATATATATATAAAATAAAATAAATAAATAAATAAATAAAAATGAAAGAAGGAAAGGGGGGTTCCATAAATTATGCAGAGGCATATTTTTAGTGGAATTTTTGAAAAATTGACTTTTTAGATTAAGTTTATTTTTAAATAGAAGAAAGACATGACAAAAAGTGATGCTACAAACTACTAGACAGGTATGCTAATTCACTTTTTCTTCGGAATATTTCTTTAAAAAAAAATTACAAGAATCAAACATAAGATTTTTAGATAATTAATGGTAAAATATTCATGAATAATTGATGATTATTATTGATCTTCGGGGGGGGGGGGGGGTAATTGCATTTAAAGCTATTAATTAAAAGCTTTTAATATTTTGTCTTTTGAAACATTTTTATAGTCTGTTAAAACAAATTTGAAAATATATATTTATATAAAATCCTTTATAACTATATAGGTTTACAAAAATATATTTTTAAAGGTGTGATCCGTCGTTTCAAAAATAATAATAATAATTAAAATAATATTTACTAATGCAGTTCTCGTTATTTTTTAAAAGATTCTCGTCTTTTATTTTTTCAAAAATTTCTCAAGGGATGAATAGAATCTAAATTTTATTTCAGAAAAGACAGGGCGACGAATAGTTGTTTTTAAAATTTTAAAAATGATGATGATTATTATTTTTTTGCATTTATGTATTTACAAACACATATAAAATTATAGAGCATTTTAAGTATTATATTCATTTGAAATTTAAAAAAAGCCTACTTGACTTCATAATATTTCTTTTATATGAATAATTAACTATATTCTTCTATTAATTAAACATACAAATGGAAGGGTTGTTATACGCATTTTCATAGTTATCCATAAAATTAAAATATGCAAATTCATTTACTAATTAAACAAGTAAAAAAAAAATATTCAAAGTTCAGTCAGTAATTCAACGCATTAAAATAAATGAAATAATTATCACGCTCACCGATGCAGGCCTTATTCTTACATATGTTCCTGTCCATTACATTTGTTGAAATTTCCCAAGGGATGAAGCAGAACTTTTTTTAGAAAAAAAAATAGTTATCGAATATTTGTATTTGAATTTTTTTTCTAAATTCATTACATATATTTCTTATTTACGAATACGAAATATAACTTAAGGTACTATAATTTTTATTTTGGTTAAAGGAAAATGATTCACATAGTTTAAAAATGTTTTATTGATGTGACAAATAAAATGTATCTGCTTTTTAGATCAGATATTTATTATTAATTCTTTTGTACAATTTCAATAAAATAAAGTAAATGAATGATTATACTAAGTGTATATACTTTGAAAAATATTTGTTTATTTATACAAATTAATTATCATGTTCTTATTTTTAAATACAAAAGACAATCATTCATGTTTTTTTTTTTTTTTACAAATAATTTCTAATATCAGCCCTTTTCTTAAATTAAGTCTTATTTTAAAAATATTAAATTTCATTAAAAGTTTATTGGTTGAAAATAGTAGTTAAGACTGTCCTGAAAAATTAAGCTAATTGAACGAACACTGTAAATGTGCTCTTGCATTACTTTGAATATTTACTATTGAAATTTCCGAAGAATAACTAAAATTTAAACATTGTTGAAAAAAAAAAAAAAAAAAAAAAAAATGGGATCGCAAATTTGATTTTTAAGTTGATGAATTGCATATATTTATACTTCCAAATACGCATTTGTTCTTTATTTAAAAGTTCTTTATTTGAGCACTAAAATCTTGATTCTGATGCAAAACAGAGGAATCAACGATATTTTAATGTCTTTTACCGATATGATAAAATGAATATATCTCTTAATTATATAAAGGTCTAACATTTATTATTGACACTTTCAGATTATTTTTCAGTAATAAAGCAAAATAAATAATAACGTATTAACCAACCAAAAATATTAAAACACTTGTATTGTCATTTACAAGTTGTCATTCATGAGCAAGTCATTGTTTAAAAAGAATGTAATCATCATGTTCACTGATGCAGTTCTTTTTATTCTTAAATGTATTATCGCTCATTACTTTAAATTCTTTGCCAAATTTTTAAAAGTGTGATAGCGTCTAAACGCCTTATTAATCTCAGCAAAGAATTTGTACACATGTTATAGGTCACATTTGAACCAACTGTATAGATTTTGGTGAATCTAGCACTTACAGTTTTTTTACAGGGACACAAAGAAAAATTCTTTATCTTTATGGCCTATGAGACCAGCGATAGCATCTAAACGCCTTATTCAATTGAGCTGAAAATTTGTATGAATATTATAAATAACTGTTGCACTAACTATAAGCATTTTGGTGAATCTAGCATTTATACATTTTTACAGGGACACAACGAAAAATTCTTTATCATTATGATCTAAGGGCTCAAAGTTCAGTAGCGTTAAATAGAACCTCGTGTGATATATGGAGAAAAATACTCAAACACTCTGTTATGGTTTTCTCTTTTTTGTTTGTTTAGCAACTCCTCTTTCTTTATTTTATCTACAAAACTGTTAGATACTCAATGTTCGGAAAGTCGAGTGGAGTCATTCCAGATTTTTTTTTTTACTTTCCGAACATTATAATGAGGAAAGTATTGTAACCATGTGAAAATTGCGAATTTGAGATTTTGATGTTTCTATACGTTTCGAGGTCCAATGAGTCCGTTTTCACTATTTTTGCGATAATGTATGTATGTGTGTGTGTATGTATGTGTGTATGTCTGCGAGTGAACACGCTAGCGTCTAAACGCTTTGTTCGAATAAGCTGAAAATTGGTACGTATATTGTAAGTCACCATAGTACGAACTCTATAGATTTTGGTGAATCTAGCACTTATAGTTTTTTTACATGGACACAAAGAAAAATTCTTTATCATCATGGCCTATGGGACTAAACTCTTAAAAGTGCGATAACATCTAAACGCCTTATTCAATTGAGCAAAAAATTTAATCACATATTATAGGTCACAGATGCTCAATCTGTATAGATTTTGGAGAATCTAGCACTTACAGTTTTTTTACAGGGACACAAAGAAAAATTCTTTATCATTATGACATATGGGACCAAATTTTTAAAAGTGTGATAGCGTCTAAACGCCTTATTAATCTGAGCAAAATATTTGTACACATGTTATAGGTCACAGTTTCACCAACTGTATAGATTTTGGTTAATCTAGCACTTACAGTTTTTTACAGGAACACAAAGAAAAATTCTTTATCATTATGGCATATGGGATCAAATTTTTAAAAGTGCGATAGCATCTAAACGCTGAATTCAATTGAGCTGAAAATTTATATGAATATTATAAATCACTGTTGCACTAAATATAAGAATTTTGGTGAATCTAGCATTTATAGGTTTTTACAGGGACACAACGAAAAATTCTTTATCATTATGATCTATGGGCTGAAAGTTCAGTAGCGTTAAATAAAACATCGTGTAATATATGGAGAAAAATACTCAAACACTCTATTATGTTTTCTCTCTTTTGTTTGTTAACAACTCCTCTTTCTTTACTTTATCTACAAAACTGTTAATTACTCAATGTTCGGAAAGTCGAGTGGAGTTACAGTCGGTAACAAAAGTGTCCGAACACTAGCAAAAATTCCTATGTAAAAAATGTACACTTTATACAGTTTTGTTAAATAAATCCTTGTGGAATACTGTTCTTAGTCAGTTCAAGAACATGATTCGATAAGGATTTATTTAACAAAAGCGTATGAAGTGTACTTTTTTTACATTGGAATTTTTGCTAGTGTTCGGACACTTTTGTTACCGACTGTACTCCAGATTTTTTTATTTTTAATATTACTTAAAAAAAAAAAAAAAAAAAAAAAAAAAAAAAACATTTTTGCGAGAATGCATTAAAAGCATTTTAAAATATTGAAATTTTATATTAATTGCAAAACAACTATTTTAAATTTTACTGTTTATAAAAAAGGTAAAAATATTTATCTGTTAATTAATATATATAACAATAGTACGAATTATTAATAAAGCTTTTAACGTTTTAGTATTTATAACTTTTTTCTTCTTCTTTTAATGTCACATAGGTTTTGTAATTGCACGTAAGAGCTAAAACTGATAAAAATATTCATGAAAAATGTACAATAAAATATATTGCGAAATATCCAATATTTCATAAGATATTTAAAGCCTGAAGTATTTTTGACAATTCTGTTCATTTTATTTATTGGAATGTATATAGGTAAATAAGGTAAAAGTCCTATCAACAACAATAAAAAAAAGCCTCCTGGACAATTTTTTCAGCAAGTTATCGTATAAATGTGCAGCTGGTACCAACTAATTAGTAGAAAATTCTAGTTTACAGTGGTGTACTTAGATTTTACTTAGGGGTAATGCACATAGTACCAATTCCACCAATTTCATTTTTTTTTTTTTTTTTTTTTTTTTTTTTAATCATAACGAAAATTTTGACGTTTTTAGGGATTTACTGGACACAAATCAGTCCAGAAAATGGTATAGTTTATATATTTCTCTCAAATTTTCGAAGAGTCATAAGCTGCCATAGTCTAAGTATGTCAAATTAAGGTAACATGCATTAATTATTATCTTCCCGAAAAATAATTAAATTCAAATTAATTTTTTTTAAGCAAAAGAATGCAGTTACAAAACTTTGTCCACGTATAATTTTGATTAAAAGGATATTTTTAATTATGTTAATTATTAATATATTCATATTCAGTATATATATGCGACAGTAAAAACATAAAAATCAAGAAATGTATTTACAGCAAAAAGTAAATCATTCTTTTTCAAAGTACCTTTCTTCAGATGATATGCAATGGTCCTATCGTTTAACTCACTTTTCAAAACAAGTAGAGTAGCCTTTTTCTGGAAGCTGCTTCAAAAAATCCTGCACTGTTGAAATAATTTCAGAATCTGTATTACATTATCTGCCACGGAGCTTCTCCTTCGACGTCGGAAACAGCCAGAAATCGCATTGGGCGTGATCTGGACTGAAGGGGGATTATGTATGTTTTTAATATCGCATTTACTAATATGTAGCTGAACAGAAGTAGTGGTATCTGGAAGGAATATGGCGAAGCTGTAAATTGTTGTGTAGAATGCGAAATATCGACGTTTTTGAAATGTTACTAGATATCGCTTTTCCCTCGCATGTCATTCGCCGAATTTCTTGCAAGATTGCCCAAACAGTGTTAATATCTCCATCATTTTCAACACTTTCTTGTCGGCTAGGTTTAAATGCAGTTTTGCAGACAAACGTACTTTTTTTAAATCACCATGCCATCTAAAAACCGTAGACTCACTAGGCGAGATGTTTTAATCCTCGACGATAAGTTTAATGCCTCATCCCTCCTTCCCGCGCACCTCAATGTCTTTTTCTAGTTAACTTTGTCCTTTTATTCCTTCCGGTGTTAGCTTTTTTTTTTTTTTTTTTTTTTTTTGTTTTTCACACTTGAAATTGTGAGTTTTCTTGCTTTCGTTCCATGCTTTTTTCTATGGAATTTTGTCTATTTTTCCCCGTGTTTCTATGTGTTTTTAGCTTTTTTCCCCTCAATTTCTACATCCTAAAGTGCTTATCTTTGTAAGCTTCTTTCAGTAACTTAACTGTTTATGGAGCTGCTTTGCTCAAACGAAAGCAAAATTTTAACGGAACAGCGCATTTCATTTTTTAACTTTGAATCACGCGCTTCCATTTTTTTAGGAGAAATAAAAACAGTTAATTAAACAAGCACGAAATCACGGAAAAAAATCGCTGCTTCGTATAGAATATTTATAAACATTCAGTTAACATTTTGAAAAAATCGCCTGCACTTTTATTTTTTAGTTATGTGATGTTGCGGCGGCTACATGAAAAACAAACTCGAAGTTTTTATGGAAAGCTCTTTGTTATATATATATATATACAGGGAGAGAAAGATGAATTATAACCTATATTATTTTTCCAAGGATAGAAAAGACATCTTCAAAAATATTGTTTTTTTTTTTTTTTTAAATTTACAGCTCATTTCTATCATTATTTTTCGAGTTATAGCGATGTTTCACTTTTTTAGTGGCATTAGGGAGTCGTTACCGAGAATCATTTATGTCATCTATAACCTAGCAAAACATACATAGGTATTAAAATAGTTATTCTTGTAAAATACGATATACAAATAATTTCATAAATAGAATCACTTTAGTTTATTTTATATTTCAAATTGTCATATTTATTTTCCAGTTATTATTTGAATGACTGTAATACTTTTTTGCAGGAGATCTTAATCTAATTTTTTTAAACAGTTTAAGTGAATTCCTAATACATTTTGTAAAGTTTTGAAGAATTAATAAAAAGTAATAAAAAAAAAAGGGCATATAATAAAAATTTAAATTATACCATGGTTTATTAAGTAGTAATAATATTGAATTTAGAAAATAAAAAATACGCGCACGTGCAGGATAAAAAATAAGAAAACAGGAGGATGACGGAGGATGTCATAGTAATGCTTTTAGTTTGGTTTTGCGTTAGTATTTTGGAAGAATAGAATAATAAACTTAATTCAGCAGACAAATGTTTGTGTTATTGAAACAAAAAAAAAAAAATGGTTGGGAAAAAAAAAAAAAAAATAGTACAGGACTTCTTTTGTGAAATTTGAAATTTTGGCACCGAAGGAACTCGGACGTTTCTCGCAAAGGTCTTTATTAGCTCAATTATGTTATCCGCATTTTAATTTATTTAAAACAATTTACAACAGAAAAATTACTATACCAAAGGCATCCTTAAATTACCAACACAAATTCAAACTTAGTTATCTTGTTACTTTTCTTAATTTCAATTTGCACGCGCGATTTTTATTCCCTAATTCAAAATTATTAAAAAAAAAACTTTTTCAATAGTATTTGTTTCGATACTGGTTATTATTAATTTTCTTTTCTTTTCCTTTCGGGGAAAAAAAAAGTTTTTGATGAAATTTTGGCAAAAGCAGAATTTAGTGTAGGACGGAGAACTATTAGTTTTTATTTATTTATTTATTTTTTTTTTTTTATTATAACATTGCTTTCAAATTATTCAATTATATTTTCGATAAATTTTAGATTTCGATAAATGTCGGGGTTATTAGCTTTTATCGGTTTCGATAAAATGTCGGTCCAACTATCCTAAAACTGGTATCGTAAGAATCCGCAAATTGAGTCTAATAGTCCTCAGTCCTAAAAAAAAAAAAGTATCCTTTTTCCGAACTGCCTTGATTTGGAAAATTCGAATATGGAGTGTGGACTTTTTATCTTTTTTAGAATGAAATTACTACTTATTTTCTCTTTGAATGAAATTACATGAAAATAACTACTGTTATTTACAAATTTGTGATAATATTAAAAAACGCTATTTTTTCAATCAAATGCTACCCACTTTTAAAGAAACAACATCAAATTAAATAGAAAATAATTTTAATTAAATAGAAATCCCATTAAAATTTCAAATAATATATGAGAATATGTATATTGTATTTTGCAACTGCATTCAAAATACTTTTTGAATGATGCAGGTTACTCAAAGAATGGTGATTAGGAAATACTTAGCAATATCGGAAATGAAACGTGTTGTTGTGAAACAGATGAGACAACCGAGCACAAAATTCGGCATTAACAGTAATTTGTAGAGGAAGTAAAATAGGAGGTTTCAGAAACTTCGAGTTAGCAGATAAGCATCTTGTACATTCAGGGTCAATTTTAAAGTGGGAGTCACTGCGCACCTAATCAAATAGTGGAAAAAAAATAGAGTGAATACGATTTTCACGACTGCATCAGTGATTATGAACAGGATTTTTAAAAAAGAAATTTAAAGCAACCTGACGCGAACAGCAAGGATACCTGAAATAGAGATGAGGAGGAGGGGGGGGGGGGGTATTTATTAAAAACGGAATCTGAATATATCAGCACAATAATGATTGTTATAAATCTGACTATTTTTTACACCATCGTCTGGAGAATATTGCAATAAGTAATAAGCAATGAAGAAATTGATATAAAATTTTTCAGCTGTAATTATTGGAAGAGAATCCCTTACAGATACCAGCGAATTTACCAAAAAAAACAAAAAAAAAAAAAAAAAAAAAACAGAAGTATTACTAGAAATATTGAAAATTCAGAACACTAGAGATTCATCTCTGGAGGCAGCAATTTGAAAAAACCTGACTCAGGATGTTTTGACAACATCAAAATCAGTTCTAATCAGTTCTAGCAAACTTCTTTGATACCTCATAGATTTGTATTCTAACCCTACGTTTAGCGTACTAAGTCCTTTTAAAAATATCTTGTTTTTTCCTCTATCTACATCTTCCATAAAAAGAAAGAGCTAAGAATGTTTACTAAGTGCGATAACATAAAATCCTTGGAGAGTATCACGAAACTAGTATGTTGTGGCCACCACAAGACTTTCTTCTACATTTACCTACACATATTCAATCAGTAACAATATATAAAAAAAAAAAAAAAAATCGATAACTTTGTTTTAAATTATCACAGATTTATAGTTCAACCATTCGTTTTAAAGGTATTGACGAGAAAGCGATGCCCCATGCAGAAAATTTTTTCCTAGTTACATACTACTATTATCAATAATTCATATTAATTTTACAATCACAAGTTTAAAACAACTCTAATTATGCACATTTATACGAATTTTTGTCCTATGCTGCCATGTTAAAAATTTAGATAAAATGCTATCACAGCGCCACCTGTTGAGCTATTGATCCCCAAACATAATCAGCACCAGTTTATGTCGGGGACCAACTAAATACCAAATTTGGTTAAATTTCGTTAAAAAAAAAAAAAAAAAAAAAAAGTTTTTTTTTTGTTAAAAGTAAAAAAAAATCGATAACTTTGTTTTAAATTATCACAGATTTATGGTTCAACCATTCGTTTTAAAGGTATTGACGAGACCTTTCGAAAGATACCCATCTTGAAACTTTGCCCCTCGGGTGGGTACTTTCCCCCCCGGTGGGGGGGGGGAACCGATGCCCCCACATAAACAAAAATTTTTTCCCAGTTAACTATTACTATTATCAACGAGACCTTTCGAAAGATACCCATCTTGAAAATTTACTTCCCCGGGGGGGGGTACTTCCCCCCCAGGGGGGGGAACCGATGCCCCCACATGCACAAAATTTTTTCCTAGTTAACTACTACTATTATCAACCTGATCTTTCGAAAGATACCCATTGTGAAAATTTACCCCCCCTGGGGGGTATTTCCCCCCTAGGGGGGGAAGCGATGCCCCCCCCATGCAGAAAATTTTTTTCCTAGTTACATACTACTATTATCAAAAATTCATATTAATTTTACAATCACAAGTTTAAAACAACTCTAATTATGCACATTTATACGAATTTTTGTCCTATGCTGCCATGTTAAAAATTTAGATAAAATGCTATCACAGCGCCACCTGTTGAGCTATTGATCCCCAAACATAATCAGCACCAGTTTATGTCGGGGACCAACTAAATACCAAATTTCGTTAAATTTCGTTAAAAAAAAAAAAATTGCGATTTTTTTCTGTTTTTTTTTTGTTGAAAGTAAAAAAAATCGATAACTTTGTTTTAAATTATCACAGATTTATGGTTCAACCATTCGTTTTAAAGGTGTTGACGAGACCTTTCGAAAGATACCCATCTTGAAACTTTGCCCCTCGGGTGGGTACTTTCCCCCCCGGTGGGGGGGGGAACCGATGCCCCCACATAAACAAAAAATTTTTCCCAGTTAACTATTACTATTATCAACGAGACCTTTCGAAAGATACCCATCATGAAAATTTACTTCCCCGGGGGGGTACTTCCCCCCCAGGGGGGGGAACCGATGCTCCCACATGCACAAAATTTTTTTCCTAGCTAACTACTACTATTATCAATAATTCATATTAATTTTACAATCACAAGTGTAAAATAACTCTCTTTATGCCCATTTATACGGAATTTTGTCCTATGCTGCCATGTTAAAAATTTGCATAAAATGCGATCACAACGCCACCTATTGAGCGATTGATCCCAAAATCTAATCAGCACCAGTTTATGTCAGGGTGCAACTAAATACCAAGTTTGGTTAAATTTCATTCATTGGTTCGTGAGATACAGCGTCCACAAAAAAATGATACAGACAGACAGACAGACAGACATTTTCTAAAAGCTATTAATTCGTGTTCTCCACATCCCAAAACATGTAAATCCATCAAAAAGTGGACTTCGAAAATTTTCGCGAATCCAATACTTTCTCTATATTACATATAGAAGAAAGTAAAAAAGGAAACGAAAAAAAAAAAAAAAAAAAGGGATTGTAAAATTCAATTAAGGGATTGTAAAATGTTAAATGCCCTCTGTTTTAAAGCCTAAGTGTTGTAAATTTAGGTATTAAGTATATGTCAAAGACATTTTATTTGATAAAATTTTATGAAAACGCATTTAAAATCGAATTACTTAACAAGTAGTTACATTTTATTGACAGGGCGATTCCTGGTGCAAGCACGTGGCGAATATTGTGACATCTGTGTTTCGAACGGCGGACACTATTGCAATTTTATAGCTTCAATTTTTATTTTTATTTTTATAAAATTGACTTAATCCATTGAAATATTGGAAATATGCATTGAAAAATCAATTTCATTTCATGGAAATAATATGGGGAGTTTAATTTTCAAACCATTTAAATCTCTTATATTAGTTGCTTGCGCTATCAAATTCTTGTTGGAAATGTTAAGAAAAGTGTTAAAACTATTTACAATGTGATGTTTTGTATGTTACACTATCGAAATTCTTTGTTACCTTATCAACAATAATGTTGTTAAAATAAATTCAATATAAAGGAATAACCTAAAGATTCACAGAAAGAATGAATACACTGAAAGAAGAATATCCCTTAAAGCTCTCTTGATATTTATTTTTCTTTTATTTGTGAGAGAGATCGTTGTTACAGAAACCTTTGTTAATTTTAATAAAAATAAAATCAAACAAATATTTAAAAGAAGTTTCAGCTTTTTAAAATGTTGTTTTATAAATAAACAATTGTTTTAAATCTATCCCGTAATGATAAATTTTTTTATTTTATTCATCTATAGTACACAAATGCGCATCAGGTTTAAGACAAACATATCAATATATATTTTGATAAGAAGGAATTATGATGAGTTAAATTTATTGAAACAAAAAAGCTGCATATAAAAATCAATTAAAAGATAACAGACATACCTTATCTAGCGAAACAGTAAGAAATAATCATCAGTTTACTTAAAGAAAAGAAAAAAAAAAGATATTTCCACACCGAGAATATATTTGATAATTTTATATCAAATTTTTAGATTATTTCTGTTATTTTTCACTTGTTGTACTGGAATTTATGCCAGCGATAAGAAAAATGACTGTTCCCACAACTGATGTTTTCAATTGAAAATCACTCTTTGAAATCTGACAATGTGTGCTTTTATTCTAATCTCGTTTTTTAGAAAAAATAATTGTGATACAGATATATATGTCTTTCCATTTTTGCTTTACGTTATAAGATATTTATTAATTAAAATTTCATTATAAAATTTCTGAATTCTAGAAAAATGCAAAATTCTAAAAATTAAAATGCAATAATAATGAAATCTAGCATAAATATATTTTAATTAAAATTAAAAACATGATAACGATATCATAAAATTTGCATTTCAAATTAACTTAAAATGTCCGCTGATGGTTTTATCATATTAATAAAACATCCGCTGATTAATTACACTACGCTTCAAAAAAAAAAAAAAAAAAAAAAAAAAAATCGAGCACTGATACTATTTTTGCTGATTCTTATGTAAAATGACCTCCTGAATCCGAATATGGCCCCCATTTTGCCCCATCACCCACCATTTTCTCGGAACGTCATACCGTCCACCAATTTTTATCACTCTTCCGTAATTTTATAGCCATGAATTTGCAGAATAGAAAATAATTATTTTACTTCTTAAAACAAAAAAATATATAATGTATAATAAGTGATAATGATAATTGATTAATAAAATATAATAAATGTAACTTATAACTTCAGTGGCACATTTCCCCCTAAATCTTCCCCTCACTGCATGTTATAGAATTTTTCACCTATTTAGGACCTCAGAAGATATTTAAGAGATAAAATATTTCTTTCGTCCACTATAAATCAAATTTATAGCTATAAAACTACCGAAAAGGGGTAAAAATAGGGGGGCGTCCCCAAAAAATGGAGGGTGATAGGACAAATTGGACGTCATACGGATTCAGGAGGTCATTTTACATAAGACTTTGCAAAAATGTTGGGGGGCAATTTTCCTGCCGAACAGTGTTATAAACTTATACAATGTTAGAATTTTCAATGTTTTTAATTTTTTAATGCAATTAAGAAACGACATTATAATTTATGTTAAACTATGTTCATATGGTGAATTATAAATGATTTGAAATTGTGAGGTTGGCTTATCTTAAACCAAATGATTATAAATTATCGTATTTGAAATCTACACTGCTGGCCCTCCAAAATTCAGCACCAAGGAAGAATACAAATATCAGAATGATATTTATTGAGCATATGCACAGTAGTACGAAGAACAGTTGATTAAATTATCAAGAAATTTGTATGGATATATCCTGAGAAATCAGTACATGAAGCAGCGACTTCTGTGAGCAATAGCTGCACTTGTATGCTTAGGCATTGAAACGAACAGGGATTAGATGACATATTAGGGTATAGCAATTGTTGAAGTTTCATCACGTTGCCACACTTCATCGACCGTAAATACTGGTGAGTGGTGGCGTGATAGTCGCTTTTCAACGATTAAACAGTCATTTTCATTGTGAAATCAAGAGGGTGCGCTGTCCAGAGCAACATTCGAACACAATCTGTATCAAGAAATGTCCAGTCAATACGAAAAAAGTGCGTTCGTGCGTTTTCCTGCTTAAATTTTGCGATACGGGGGCGTCGAATGGCAGAGCGATGGATCTTAATTCGTCATAGAACTGTAATGGTGGCTATTCAGAGTGCCGGGAACGAGAGCATGAGGTGATCGAGGTGTGTATTCAGTGTTACCGCATACCATCACTCCAGGTGTTTACCCAATATGCAGCTACCAAAATTTCAGGTAATTAAAAGCTCCATCGCTGATATGGGCGCCTTTATTGTGCGATCAAAGGCGAACCTGGACACAGCAGGGATGGCGTGAAGTCGTCTTTCAGACAAATCATAATCCTGTTCACCGCATCAAGATTGCTACATCCGCTTTTAACGCATTGTGAATAATGCACTTTGTTAACTGGCATTCGACATCGTCATACTGGTATATCACCTGGAGTGATGGTATGAGTTCCAATGGGATAGACTTCTCGATCACCTCTTGTTCGCATTCCCGGTACTCTGAAAAGAGACCATTACATTTCTGTTGATTTACAGCCCGTCACTCTGCCCTATATTCGAGGCTTCAGTAGCGCAATATTTAAGCAGAACAATACAGGACCACAAGTGTTCCGTATTGTCCAGTCCTTCCTTGATTCAGAATTTGTTCAACTGTCGCTTTGGTAAGAGCATTTTCCTGATCTTGCACCATTGAAAATGACTGTTTAATCGCTGAAAAGCGACTGGCACTCCACCACTCACCAATATTTATGTTTGATGAACTATGGTATCGGGTTGAAGCTCCATGAACTGCCGCACCCGAACATGTCATCCAATCGCTGTCCGAGTCTATGCCTATAAGTAGATAAGTATAGTTATTGCTTCCAGAGGTCGCTCTGTATGTGCTGATTTTTCAGGATATATTACTCCAAATTTCTTAATAATTTAAATTGTTCTTCCTACTATAATGCAATGGCTTGCAGTGTATATATTGTGCACTAAAAATAATGAAGAAGAAAAAGAAAACTGAATAACTTTTTCTAAACTTCAATAAAGAAGGTTTATTCCTCCGAGATACTAATTATTGAGCTAAAATTCATGTCATGTAGAAATATGCGGATAGTGTATGTATTTAAATTATCTACCGACAAGTGAACTTCAATTACACAAAATGATATACCTCAATGCTAGATGTAACATGCTGCAGAAAATATCTCATGTAATTATACAGTAGCTCACAAAGAACAAGGTTCTACTCAAACTCTCTAAAGCTAAACATTTTGCAAATCAATTCTCTTAATAATTTCCTTGAAAATACTTCCGGGTCCACCCATACACGAAAACTTCACCGAAGACATTTCACAACTCCTACTGTAACAAGTTACGCAACCTTTTTCGAAACGATTTTATTACAACTAATGCTTTACTTCGACCGACAGAATTCCTTTTCAAATCATCGCGAAGTTTGAAATTTCATCAAAATCGTACCTATGAGCGCCTACAATTCCATTCCAACGAAAAACAATTCTTGAATACTCATGACGCGGGCTTACTGAACCAATGATTAGCAGTGACATGGCTGGAGTGACTTGGCATACTTCACAAGTACTACCAGGTTAAGAAGTGTGTAGTAAAAATGAAAATCAATTCAATTTCCTCATAAGTATTAAAATTCAAAGACCATAACTAGAAAAAGTAGATCTGTTTAATAGTCAGATTTTGCAAAGATATAAAGCATTTGTTGATGAATAAACTGTATTCTCTGAACATCGTCATAAGCAATAGAATGTGTATTTATAAATATGGAAACCTAGTTTCGGTAGCATTGATCATATTGTTATAAGAAAAAATTAAATAAAAGGAAAAATAAACAACAGGAAAGAAAAAAATCCTAAAACTGTATGTTTAAATAATTGGCGAGGACTACACTGCGTTCTCTGAATAAGTCATAAGCAATAGAATGTTAAATTATAAATATGGAAATCTAGTTTCTGTAGCATTGAGCATATTGTCATAAGTAAAAATAAAAGAAAAGGAAAAAAAAATCCAAAAACTGTATGTTTAAATAAGCAACATGTTTTATGTTCTTTTTTAATTCTTTAAATATATAATAATAATAATAATAACAAAAATCGTATGAAAAAATATTTTTATAAAATCTGTTTATGCCAAAAACATTGCAAACATAGAGAAAAAATAATCATTCCAAAAACAATATTAATAGTCAAAATAACAAAATAAATATGAAGAAACATTTTATTCTAAAACCGTATGTTTAAAAAAGCAATGGTATTTACGCAGTTGCCGTTTGTTTAATACTTTCAAAGTTTATGAATAATAATAAAAAAATCAAATATTTTACAAACAATATGTTTATGAAATCTTTTTATACCAATTAAACCCATTACAAAGTGATTTATTTTTATTTTTATTTCCCCGAAATAGAAAATTTTGTGTGGATATGCACATACAGTTAAATAAAAATTAATAATTCGCTATATATCTAAAATGAAATACTACTAATTTTTTTTAAATGCTTGTACACAGTATTAAACAAAATGACACATTGAGAGATAACATTTTTTGTTCTGCTTTTTCCTGAATTTTTCTTACATTATTTTATTTTCTGGTTGACGGTTTAATTATTTTCATGCATTTCGTTGGATAAAATTGTAGAAATAGGCATCTTTTATAAATATATGATTTTTTTTTCTTTTTTCTGTATTTTGAAACACCATTTTTTAAGGTAATAGATTATTAAACAATATTATATAGTATGAAACACAGTGGCAATTTTATATAAGACTACTTATAATCCTTATATACTTTTCTTTAAAATATTTCTTAAAAATTTATGATCATTCACTTTAACGTTGTTCGTGCGTTTCTGCCAAGACAGCTGTGTTTACGCACAAAAAGTCGCAGAAAAAGAACTATAACGTTCCATATAAAGGATTAACTTCTGTTGGACTAAGTCATTGGATTGACAGTTTTCAATATGTTTTGTGTCACGTGGAGTGACGTTGGAAATAAATGAATGAGAAGAAAATAGTTGCTGACAGAAAGAGAGGACGATAAATACCTAATATTTCTGAGATTTCAAATCTACTTTAGTGGGATTATTTCTTCACGCCTGAACGTAAAAATAAAATATTTTATGTAAGAATAATAAACATAGTTACTTATACATTGTGTGACTATATAAAAGTAGTTTAACTTTCTCATTCTACAGTTCATTCAATTTATAAACGTTATAAAATATTTTAAAACACAATAACAACAACAAAAACAATTATAATTATAGTAATAATAATAACTTCTCTAATTTAGACGGTGATTATTAAAGTCAAGGTAACGCTTTAAACATGTGCAATCTGTAAATTGTATACCATTAAAGAAATCTAATGTTTTCTAGTGTAAAATTATCTCCGTAATTAAATTTAGAAGTAGCTTTTAAACACAAGCATTTCGTATATCTGTATATTATGGGTCAATATTATTCTTTCTTTTTCAGATAACATTAATTTGAAATACACAATAATTTAAAATAAACTGAATAGATAGAATTTACCTTGTTAATGATTTCGTTATCTGAGAATCAAAACATTTTTAATGTCTCACTTATATTTTACACTAGTTACAGATAAGATGCATTTTGAAAATAATAATAATAATAATAATAAAATTATCTTGAAAATTAAAAATAACACAGAATTTTTTATCAATTCAAAAAACAATACAAGAAAAGAAAAATAATATATTAATGATAAAAGTACTAAATAAATGCTTTTTTTTTTTTTTTCCCCAATAAGAAATCAGCAGAAAGAGGTGAACATTGGTTTAACGTGCCGTAAGTTTATTTATATGGTAATCAGATTTTATTGTCGCAACCTACTCGTCTTTCCGCATCCCACATCTTTGTCATGTGCTAATATATTCAATATATTGTAATTTTAGTTCAAATTACCTGGTGTGACGCTTACACTACTTTTCTTTATCATAAATTACTATAGATGTTTTACAGTAATTTCACATGAAAGTTAAGAAATCTGTATTTGAATATTTTGCGAAGTACTTTAAAGCACAATTATTATTATTATTTTTTAAATACGTTTATTTTAAATATATTTATGCATTACGGGGTTACAACCAACAAATCCCAATTTGAACATTCTAAAACATTTAAGGTTGTTATTAAACTTAATAAAATCTTTTTGTAAAAAAATAGAACCGACTCCAAAAAGCAACCACTGTTCAAAAAACTAAAAAAAAAAAAAAAAAAAAAAAAAAGAGAGAGAGGGGTGGTGTATGAAATGAAATTGTAAATTGCGCCTAAAAGTATAAAATAATTTCCTTCGCCAAACAACCTATAACACTACAATTAATCATAACTTTTGAAGTCGGCGCAAAATTAAATAAAATTTACTTAGTTTTTAAAGGTTTGTTTTTAGACCGGTAGCAACAAATGCTGTTGCCTCGAATGATCCATTTTCATGTTTCCTTTATTATTTTATCACTGTATACAATTGGTCCATTAGTAGCATCTACATAGAGCAGCGAACATTCTTCACCATGCGGTATTTATGTTTCGACGAAGTTAGAGATTCCTTTGCAAATTTGGAATATGATAACTATCATCCTTGGTGGCTTTTGGATTTGGCGATCGCAAAGTAATGCAAAAATATACACGCAAGATGTATATTTTCATAATATTTACGAAGTATTGTTTCATATTCTTGATTATTCTCTTAATGTACCTTATCAAAATATTCATGATATCTCAAAGAAATTAAATATGTTTGCCAGATATTTTGCGATTTTTCTTTGATCAAGGACGTCAGATACCAGCATCTTCTCCAACTTTGGCTGCTTACAAAATGTTATTTGTTTTCTTGAATTAAAGTAGTTTTCGATTGCGTTTTGCAGGTGACAATGTGAGATGTGTATTTTGAATAGGATTTGATTTTGTATTCAATAAAGGTATTAATTTTTATTTAATTTTGCGCCGACTTCAAAAGTTATGATTAATTGTAGTGTTATAGGTTGTTTGGCGAAGGAAATTATTTTATACTTTTAGGCGCAATTTACAATTTCATTTCATACACCACCCCTCTCTCTCTTTTTTTTTTTTTTTTTTTTTTTTTTAGTTTTTTGAACAGTGGTTGCTTTTTGGAGTCGGTTCTATTTTTTTACAAAAAGATTTTATTTTTCTTTTTTCAGTGAAAACTTATTCATATAGCATAACACCAGAAGACGTTCGACGGCAGTTTCGCAAATCACAACTTCCAAGAAAAGTGACATAACTCAAAAAATGGTTTATGTCACTGAAAAATACATGAAATGCACGAAATGTGAACAAAAATGTTGCATCTCCATCTAGAAAGTTATCCACTCGAGAGACAGTTGTGCCAGTTTTATTCTAGTCAAGTTATTTTTAAGTTGAATTATCTCAAATGCTGCATTTTTCAGTTGTGTCACTTTCCTTGCCTTTATCGGATCTGAGCAAAAAACTATCTATTGAATGAACATACGTTAAATTAAAAAACCTTTCGAAAGGCAAAGAACGGATACGCTGTATTCGTAACCAAAAATTCTGTTAGGCATATATATTGAACTTTACAGTGAATACGTGTCACCCGCTGCGCGCTGGAAATTGCGCAGCGCAAAGTTGAAACAAAGAATAAAATATGCATTGCAGCTGACGGACAGAAGTTTCAACATCGATACTTACATACTGCTTTTACCAGTGTAGCTGCATGCGTTCAGTAGTTAGAGTGAGAATAGACTTTTGTGAGTATCCTGTAATTTGTTTATATCTTAATGAAATCATAATGAAACCTATTTCAGGCCAAGATCATTACGACAACAAAAAAAGTATTAAAATGAAATCATCTCTTATGAAGTTATAATCTAACAAATTTCAACAACACCAACAATAAGAAACATGGTTTGTATTGAGAACCTCTTTCTTTATGAAGTCGGTTTAAAACGTGTATGCGTTAATCGATGTGACCGCTTACAATAACCATACATTGAATTTTACATAGCATAAATGTCACCCGCTACACTACAACATATGCAATGTCGTTCAAGTGGTCACAAAATGGGAAATTGTGAACAGACAAATGCACGTTTTAAGCTTTCTATTTTTAGCATTAATATCTAATCTATCTTTTCGTACCCAATCGATGATGCTCTGCAATTTTATAATTCACTTTTTCCCCCTGTCTTCAACCGTTTCCGAGATAGGAACGCTAGCATGAATGTCTAAACTATCTTTTTGTACTAAATCGATGATACTCTTCAACTTTGTAATTTACTTTTTTCTCTAGAACCGTTTTCGAGATAGGAACACTAACTCCGCTATTTTCCACCAGGTGGCGCTGCAAGCGGTTTAATCTTGTGCTGCATGGCCACTTTGCTATACTTATATACCATTTTTATCACTATAGCTACAGCCGTTTAGCAGTTAAAAGAGTTGGTACTGAATTTTTCGGGCACCCTGTATTTTCTTTAGATCGTAAAGATATTACAATGGGACCTATTGCAGACCAAGACCTTTTCAACAAAACAAAAAGTATCAAAATCGGAGCATCCGTTCAGAAGTTATGAGCTAACAAACATAAAAAAAACATACGGTTTGAATTGAGAACCTTCCTTCTTTTTTGAAGTCGGTTAAAAAGTAATTTTGATTAATTAAAAAAAAATTCCATCCGCATTACTCTTTAAAATTCATTCGACTAATTTTGAGTAGCAAGAAAGAAAATAAGTTTTTATTGACTTTGTAGCGCTAAATTCAAACTCTTACGAATATACTAAATAGCCTATCAATATTGAGCCATCTTCCTTGTCATTTAAAATAATATAGACGGCGCTGTCGCCATCCTTGGCAAAATATCTAATGATATTTTGCCGATCCATAAAGTGAAGTGAAATCATTTTGTTTTCAGAAGTCAGTAAGAAGTTCGTCAGCTCTCGCTGAAAGATGTAGTCGTCACGGAGTTCAAGTTAATGCCGAAAATAAATTATATATTTCAGAAATGGAGCCGCAATGGTCCAGTTTTTTTTTTTTTTTGAAAGAATCGCAATGATTCTGATGTATTATGGAGCCGCAATGGTCCAAAGTTTTTTTTAAAAGAATCGCAATGATTCTGGTGTATTATGGAGCCGCAATGGTCCAGAGTTTTTTTTTTTTTTTTGAAAGAATCGCAATGATTCTGAGGTGGAATGGAGCCGCAATGATCCAAGGTAGTTTTCAGGGAATCGTCTTGCATCACGTCGTATCGGAATCCCAATCGATGTCCCAACCTAGTTCAAAGTTGTTCAAATGAATAGCCATATTTCTAGAATAAATTAACTTGATTTATAGAATTAACTAAATGCATTAGAAATAATCATCTAAATACAAGTGTGACGGTCTTCTTAATTGAATCTTCCGACTAGGGGGAGAATGTAGTACCTTTGAAATAGTAAACCCTGATTAAATTAAATTTAGGTATCTGTTGTGCATCGACCCTCACATTCATGTTAAAATGTTATAGTTACAAAAGTTCAATCTCCTGTGGTATCCTCGGAAAACTTTAAGTGCTGTTCCCGCCTCGAGACGTAGGCTCGGGAACAGAGGGGGAGAATGTAGCGCTAAATTCAAACTCTTACGAATATACTAAATAGCCTATCAATATTGAGCCATCTTCCCTGTCATTTAAAATAATATAGACGGCGCTGCCGCCATTCTTGGCAAAATATCTAATGATATTTTGCCGATCCATAAAGTGAAGTGAAATCATTTTGTTTTCAGAAGTCAGTAAGAAGTTCGTCAGCTTTCGCTCAAAGATGTAGTCGTTTTTCGTGTAAGACGCCCCTGTGGCCATGGGCCGCAGGCAGCGGCCTGTAAGTTATATTCGTCTTATGTAACCTACGCTTATGTTCTGTTTACTGCGCGCGATGTATATAGTTTTTGTAATTGTGCTTTATTATAATTAAAATATTAAATAATGGAATGCCAGAGTTCTGTCATAGTTCTATCTATGAGGTCATTCCGTTAAAACTTTATTTTTATTTCTGTTGAAGTTCCGTAGGTCAAGCTGAGCGTGGAAAAGAAAAATGAGCATTAAAACAAAATGTGTCCAGAATTTACTGTGCAAAGGGTTTACGAAAAAATCCAAGAATTTTCCTGGCTATGTGATTGAACTCAAGTGTGTATAGTTCAGTGTGTATAGTCAGCGGTAAAATAAAAGTAACCCAAGGTGTTTGTACTCAATACCTATTTTTAAGAAACGCTATATTATTGATATTTTTGTGATACATTTTTAATTTTGGTTAGTTATGCAAAAAGATTTTTTTTCTTAAAAAAAAAAAAAAAAAAAAAAAAAAAGAAGAAAGAGAGAGAGAGAGAATACTCACTATTTTGTGGAAGACCTACTAGAATAAAGTAGGTTGTTCAGTAATATCAAGTAAAAAGAAAAGTAGCCTCTTCCCCT
The DNA here is from genome assembly GCA_963930645.1 of Salticus scenicus. Taxonomy (NCBI): domain Eukaryota; kingdom Metazoa; phylum Arthropoda; class Arachnida; order Araneae; family Salticidae; genus Salticus; species Salticus scenicus. The sequence continues at coordinate 71,657,601 of OZ005655.1, read as the reverse complement.
AAACTAAGATCTATTTATGACAGAATGTTAGTCATTTAATTAAATAATTAATTTTATTTTTGAGATATAGTAATTGATATTTTTTAATCATACTTTATCTAAAAACATTTTTTTTTCTTTTTTAATTAATAATACAAGAGGATTAAAAGTAAAGGTTTTTATGCAATAAATGGGCTGCAAGAGTAAATATTTATAAAAATTGCAAATATTCTTATATTTACATATTTATCACGAACTAAAAATGTAATATAATCTTAAAAAATTCTTTATTATTTCTTTTTATGAAATGAACTTATTCATGTATTTGATAGGAAAACATCGAGAGATTGATACAATTAATAAAATATTTTGAGACATTTTTAAATTATATAGTAACGCTATTTTTTTTTTAGCAAAATGTAATCCAAACTTAAATGAAAAACTTTTAAATCATTAACTTTTAAATATCATTTATACGTTATCTTTTTTTTTTTTTTTTTTGAGAAAAAAAAAATTAAGAGAGAGAGAAAAATCTTACTATGTTGTTAAAAAAAAAAAAAAAAAAAAAAAAAAGTTGCACTTAACTTTTTGCTAAAATATCTGGTGAATAAAAAAAGAAATAAAGAAATAAGATTCCTATAAAAATACGTGTAAAGATAATGTAAGCAAAAGACCATAAAATTTAGCATACAGCTGTGACAATGAATAAGAAACAGAGGCTCCAGAAAAGTAGTTTTTTATATTATTTTCTTAAACCGTATGTGAAACGACCTAGTATTCTATCTTTTTTGTATTTAATGATACTATGTTTTGCTTTTCTTTTCGCATAAATTGCGTATTGCAGGCCAAATATTCACTTTACTGTTTAAGAAGAATAAATAGATAAGCAGAAATAAACAGAAATAAAAAACAGAAATTAAGTCAGAAGACAATGCATGCTTCAAAGAATTTTTTTTTCAGCTTATTTAGCTATTTAAATAAAAATAATAATTTTTTTCTTAACCATCTGATCGCCTGTGATGTGTATATTCGGTCATTGAGCTGTTTTTTTACTTGCAGTATGCTTATAATTGAAAATTTAGCTTGTTTTGCAAGTTTAAAGGTCTTAAATAGTAGTTATAAGGATTATAAACTTGTACAAGGATACATTTTTTTAATGTAAAGTTGAAATATATATTAATTTAGCTCATTGAAGAAAAAATGTAGTGAACACAACATTACAATTTTGCCCTTTTTTAAGGCGGTCAAATAGTTAATAATTGTTATTAACGTGTGTTACTTTTGAACTCCTTTAAAGATGAATGGAAAGATTTAATGGAAAAAAAAAAGCTTAGACTATAGGAATTTCGAGGAAAAAAAGAAAAGAAAAAAAGTTTTTTTTTTTTTTTTTTTAAATATTTAGTGATGATTTATTTCCATAATAAAAGTTGTTTACACTGCTTAAACATAGCCTCCTTAAGTAGATGCCGGTCGCGTGGCTATTAAGCTTGGCAACAGTTCAAGCGGTAGACAGCGCCACCTGGTACAGAATACGCGACTTTTTTATTCAACTGTCACCAAAAATTTTTAAAAATGGGATTTGAAATTTAAAAAAGGCGAATAGAATCGAAGAAACGTTGATTATATATATTACATATCACTTCTTAAAATTATTGGAGACAGTTAAATAAAAAAAAAAAAAAAAAATCTCGCAATCTGTATCAGGTGGCGCTGCCTACCGTTCGACCTGTTTCCAAGTTTAAGAGCCTCGCGATAGGCATCTAGTTAAGGAGGCTATGGCTTAAAACACACCCATTTGATAAAAGAATTGAAGTTCATGTATGTTTTTGTCGTTACAATAAGGCTTTTTTACTTCTAAAATAAAATAAAAGTCAGAAATTGTTTTTATTACACTATCTACTTGTAAGCATTTGGACACTTCCGAATTTAGACATTTTGTCGAATATCTAGAACAATTCTTTGTGAATCATCTTGAAACTTTGGTAACGTTTGGTAGTTTTGATTTTTTCTTTGTGTTCATAAAAACATAACTTTTTAAGAGACAGGCAATGCTGATGCTGCACATGTAGAGACCGTACATAAATACAGTAAAAGTATTCAGAGTATGGGGAGGTGAATCCATGAAGTTGTAAAGATTTGTTCAGTTTTATGTTTATAGGTAAATCATACGTCAGGAATGAAAAGAAAAAATTCTCATTGAGAGCGGAAGCAGGAAAACTAGTGTTCCAAACTTATGACGATAAAATCTTTCAAACAATACTTATATCCACATATCCACAAATTCTAGTATTAATTAAAATCACAACCACATCTATTTTTTTAATTGTCAGAAATATTTTAATTTTACAATTTGAAACGAAATAAGTAATTTTGTTTAAGCAAATATTTGGTATTTACACAGTCAAAAAAGGTGTGATTTTTTTTCTCAAAACAAGTTGCGACGTACAAATTTTTGCCTACACAAAAATGTAATTTAATAATAGATAATTTTAATTCTCTCATGTGTGTCTCACCAAAATTGCAGGCATAAAGTCGATGTATTTTAGAATTTTGTGCTAACGTCTGCATTTTAACAGTTTCAAACTCCACAGTATACTTAGCCTCGGAAGAGAAATTTCAGTAGAATCATCAATTATCTTCCATATCGGGAATCATGTGTTAAAAATATAGAAGCTTTTGTTATATGCTACAGATTTTATGTATCTTTCATGGCCTGGTGGGAAACTGTACTTTAGAACGCGCAATTTTCTTGTGCTCATTCACACATAAAAATTAACCATTTTCTCTTACGGACTGAAAGAAAAAAAAAAAAAAATTAGGCACTTTTCTAGTGACACGATGCTATAATTTGAGTTTCTTTTTACGAATTTATAATTTGTTTATGAAATTTACAAGAAAAGAATATGCGATTTTTACATATCAATTTAAGTATGATAGATTTTTTCTTCTTTAAAATGACGGTGATAAATCTAATTTAAAGAGTCTTAGTGTTGCAAGTTATTGTATATTTATAGATTTCGATAGATTTCGATAGAAAAAAAAAAAAAAAAAAATCTTTAAATTTGAAATACATAACAATTATGAAACCCTTATTGATATTGGTGTGATAGTTTTCGTTATAAAAAGAAATATCTTTAACTTTCAAGTACATAACAATTATGAAACCCTTATTTAGTCATACATTGTTCAGAAATTTATTTGAATCATTTCAATGCAAAATTGACATTAATGTCTAACACAGTGTAAACAATTATTGTCATAGGGCGTTTTTCTTTAATCCTGGAGATTTTTGACTGTAATTTACATAATAGCATTATAAATGCTCCTCAGTGATTAGCTACAGCCGTTCATGGTAATATTTCTGCCACTTGGAAGATACGGTGTCGTAGTTACCTTATCTCTTTACACATATATCAGATTCTCAAAATTGATGTTGCCACATATTAGCAATGTGCATTGAACTACTTCTTACATACATTGTAATTTTTAAGATTTGATTATATCAAAATTTGTGATTGTCGATTTATTTTAGATTTTGTAATTGTCTTGAAATATTGTAAGTATAAAATCAGACTAATTCACATTTCTCTTAATTAAAATTAAACAGAAAGAAATATTTGTTAAGTAATAATAACAGGAGACTTGGCGTTGGAGACTTGGCGTTAAGTATCACACTCATTTAGATTTAACTTGCATCATGAATATTTAAATAATTTTTATAAAAAGTTATTATTATTATTATTATTATTATTATTATTTTATTGTTTGACATCGACATACATTCAAAATGTAAAATCTTTATTAAATTAACATGTGTAAGTTCTTTTCTTTAAATTAGTTTTTATATACCTCTTCTTAAATGTATTTTGAAGTTATTAGTTTAGTATTAGTTAACTTAAAACTAATTATTATTAATAACTTATTAACTTATAGTTTAGTATTAGTTAATTTCAAATACTAGATTTAAGTTTAATTAAAAAATATGAAATAAAATTTAAAAAATAGAACAGAAGCCTAAATAAAGAATAATTAAATATAAAAATATTTTTCACGTACTTATACACTAAGTAATAATTATAAATGTATTTAATATAAAAATTAATAATATTTGAATGAGCCAACTGTTATGTAAACATTTTTAATAAATGCATCAAAAGAAATCCTTCGAAACAACTTATAAAAGTAATTTCTACCAGTAACCCGAAGAAACTGTTTAATTTTCGATAAACGCATACATAGAATGATCGATGTTTTTTGTTTTTCAAATTTCCAAGCATAAAATTGTGAATAATCTGTAACTGATTAAAAGGCAATTACAAGAAGTTTACATGCTTTCTTTAAACTTTTAAGTAAAAAGTATTATTGATTTTCTTTCCAAAAAAAAAAAAAAAAAAAAAAAAAAGTATTCCGACCTGACATTTTTTACACATAGTTTTAATTACATGTAAATGAATTCTACTGATACAGAAATAAAGTTTTTCTACTGATTTTAAATAAAAAAATTATTGTGAAAAAAGGAAATATTCTAACATTTAATGCAAACGTATTTATTCTAAATGTTTTAATTTTAATTCGTAAGAATTTTTATAATCTTTATTATATATTTACGCTCTGTTTTTAGTTATACTAATTTAGTGTAAAGGTTTAGTATCAGACTTAATTATGTTAAACTTAATAACGACAATCATAAATTTTGAAATGTTTAAATAATACCGAAATTTTTATCTTGAAACTTTGTTAGTGTAAAGAACATATTATACTTTATATATATCAGAAAAAGTTGTGTCCTCAAGAAAGAAAGGGAACAAGTAGAAACTTTAAAAAAAAAATCAAAATGTTTTGGATCACCCTGTAAAAAGTAATGCTTTAAATGCTTTTTGGCTGTAGCATGTGATTATGAGGATTGGTTTTTTTTTTCAATTTCCCGTTGTAACAAAATACTGCACCTATCAAAAATTCCTATGAGAAATTATCTCTACACCGGAGAATCCATTTTTGTACTGTCACTCCCGTCTCTTGAGCAATAAAAAATTGATCTTTTCTATTGCAGTCATTCAAACATGTCAATGCCTCATCGAATGGTCCAACAAATTTTCATTTATCAGCAGCTAGTTGCTTTCGATATATTTTTTTAACTATTTGTTTTCTTTCAGTAATATGCTTTGGAAAAAAAAAAAAAAAAAAAAAAAAAAAAAAAGATGATTTTTTTTTTTTGTTCAAACAAAATTTTCTAATTTCAAATCTTTGTGAATCATTTTACTTACAGGGCTAGAAGCCATTCCTAGTTTCGATGCAATGACTGCTTGAATGAGCAGACCTGTTATTTTTTTTTACATAATGATTTTTTATACCGCTTTATACTTTGGTGATACGACTGTTGCTCTTCGGAAAGTGCAGTTACGTAACTTTCCAGCCTTGTATCAAGTTCAGAAGAAATTTAGAAATAAATCTTTATTTTTCACATTCCAATCAAAAGACAAAAATAGCAGATGAATATTCTAAATTTACCAAATTTTCATCTCAAACTGCAAGAGAAAAATAAATTAGAAAATCGTTTCCATAAAGTGTGAACGACCTTCTGTAGTGAGATATTTTCTCCACGAAAACAGAAGCATTTTGAAGTTTTTTTGGGGCGATATATCTGAAATTGATTCTTAAACTTATTAATATAAATTTATATTATTAATTTATGTTTATTTAGAAACGAAATAAATTAATTCTGAAATTAAATAATTTATGTCGTAGTAAAATATTTGAAATTAATATTTTTAGACAGTTGTAAAAGTTTGAAAAATATAGCAGCGTTTCATGCTAATAAATCTGTTACATTTAAGTAAATATTATTATAACTACTATTATAATAAAAACATATTATAATAAAAACATTTAATCCTTCAATTATTTAAATAACTTTAAGCTTATAGTGTAAAGATTTTAAAATGATTCAGATAATTCTGTAGTGATAAGTATAAAGGATTTAAGTCCAAAAATGTCGGTTTTGAGTTAAGTACATAGTCAGACTCAGAAAAAAATTCTCTATCGATTGCTAGAAAGGATTTAAAGCCACGTCATTTAATCTTTGAGAAAATCCATTGTTAAAAAAAGATTCAAGTCAGAAATTTAGCATTCATGTTTGGTATAAAATATTTAATTCAATTTTTTCCCTTTATTAAGTGAAGATTGGTAATCACTAAATGTTATAAAGGGTATAAGTCAACCTAATCCCCTATTCCTAATCGATTCTTCTGATTAAATTTTAGTTAGTTTAAATTTATGTTTCGTCTCCTGAAAAATCAAGAATATGTACTTAATACCTTTATACTTATCAGTACAGAATTTAGAAGTCACGTCTCTACACTGTAAAAAATGTCCTATTTGCTGCCAGTAATTGTCTGTAATTTGAAAAAATACGTTCTGACAACGTAATTTTTTCTTACATTACCGTATTTTCTCAAATTACAGAGACGTTATGGCAACAAATAGGACATATTTTTTACAGTGTAGGAGCAGATGCCAAGATCTGGTTTCGAACCCCGTTTCAGACATGGATTTTTGTAGTGATTTGGAATCAATCGTAAACCGTAAACTCAAGTCTTATAAGCCCTAATGTGCAAAAAATATCAGTAGAGAGATACCACAAACACGAACCCTGAAGGCTATAACAATCTACTCCCAGAATCTTCCTGTTCTTAAGAAAATTCTAAGGTGACCGAGATCTTTTTAAAATATTGGGTGAGTGTGAAAGTTCTACCCGATTTTGGATATGCAAATTTGCAATGGAATTGAGGTCACACATGACAATGTAATGACGCAAATCATCGGCCAATTACACGTGTGAATGCCTCACATATAAATGCAACATATCACAAAGTTAATCATCTAAAAAATATATATATATATATATATATCATAGGGTGTACCATGGAATGCGAGAAGGAGCATATAAGACATTGTTTGTTATACAAGTTCGATAAAAAGAGTACGGCAGCCGCAGCACGTACACTTGCGACATGACGCAGCCACATCGTACGGCTGCGGCATGTCGCAATGTTTGCCATGTTTATGGGGAGGATGCAATAGACAGGGCATGTGCACAGGACATGTGCATCCTCCCCATGTTTATGGGGAGGATGCACATGTCGTCGATGGTTTCGTAAATTTAGGTAAGGAGACAGAAGCTGTCAAGATCCGGCTAGGAGTGGACGGCCATCACACGTTGGTGACGACGATATTGACTAAGCCATAAGGAATAACCCGAACCCAACCATGCAAGAATTAGCGGAGACTTTCAACGCACGCCGGAAAACTGTTGAGAGACGGCAGGTTAAGTTGGGTTTTACGAGAAAGTTGGATCGTTGGGTGTAACATAACCTGACAGCTAATCTCCGGAATGACTGAATCGCCACCTGTGTTTCCTTGCTTTCCCGGTACAAAAATGACCCATTCTTGACACGAATTATGACAGGAGATGAGAAGTGGGTTATGTACCGTAACGTAAAGCGTCGTAGGACTGTATGTTGCCCTTCTGATCCGCCTGCATCGAATTCGAAATCTGAACTTCATCCCAAGAAGGTTTTATTGAGTGTGTGGTGGGATATTCAGGGAATAATTCACTGGGAGGTCCAGTCACTAAACCAAACCATCAATGCTGCCTTCTACTGTCTACAGTTAGATAGGATGCATTCAAATTTGGTAGCAAAGCGGCCAGATCTCATCAATCGTGGCTGTGTTATCCTTCATTACAATAACACCAGGCCACATGCTGCTGTCATCACTCTCCAAACGTTACTGGGATTTGATTGGGAGGTTTTACCCCAACCTCACTATTCTCCTGACTTGGTACCAGCTGACTATCTCCTATTTCGTGCGTTGATCAATTCCTTCATTCAGAAAATCTTTGATGATCTCGATTCTGTGAAAACTGCCATCCAAGACATTTTTTTTACTCGAAACCGCCGGAATTGTACAGCCGTGGGATTCATGTCCTACCATAAAGGTGACAAGAGGACATAGATAGCAATGGAGATTATGCCGAATAATAGATATTGTTACTTTTGCGTCCATTTGCTCTTTTTATGGGTAATAAAAACGGGAAGAACTTTTGCACTAACCCACTGCAAAAAAAGAGCGTCAAATGCAATTATCCCAAGAGTCATCACTTTGAAAGAGAGGCAAATGTACCATAAAAAATCATAATAACTTAGTTATGAAAATTATGAAGAAATTATTTGTATAATAAAAAAAAAGAAGCAGGAAAAGAACTAAATAAAATTTACAAAAGTCAGAAGAGAGAAAAAAGGAAGGTAGCCAAATAAGAAGAAAAGAAAAAAAAAAAAAAACTTTAGAAAATAGGAGAAATCAAAATGAAAGAAGAAAGGCTTTCAAAAAACAAATTAATCTAGCAGATTTTTTTTTTTTTTTTATATATATATTTTGCAAAAAAAATCGCACTTTATTTTGATCTTTTTTAACAATAATCCAAACATGCCCCTTGCTAGAACAAAAATGTGACCATATACACACATTTGTAAATGTTACAATCAGTCACTTTCGTAGTACAGTTCTGTAAAGAAAGATTTAATTGAGAGGCACACATGAAATACCAGTCTATGAAATTAAAAACGGTATACAAATAATAGATAGAAAATGTCCTTAATTTGTCCACAACTGATGAAACTACTCTATTTTGTTTTCTTTTCAGATTTAATGAGATTTATTATTAAGTTATGTTGTGTTTTATAATCCAAACGTATTACCCCATTAGCGACAACTTTTAAAGTTTTTTAACCCCAATATTTATTTGCAAAACATTTCATGTTTAATCGCAGAAAACTGCTAAAAAACTTCAATTAAAAATTTCGGGTAGGCAAAATAGCGCATAAGTTAGCAGTTATGATTATATATTTACTAATTAAACTTTATTTCTAGCTTTTTAGGATGACACTTAATAAAGCAATAAAATTAAAATTAGCATTTTAATTTTAATTTTTTAAAACTACGGTAAAAATATTTATGACACAAAAATTCCCTTAAAGAAAAAAAAATCTTTATAAAGTTATTAAGAATCTTAAAAAAAAATTATTCTCATAGTCTTAAAAAACTGTTAAATTAATAGAATAATATATAATTCTTTAATGATTGCTGAAAGGACGTAAAAATCAAGAATTAAATTCGCAATTGTCCCATTAACCCTGATTAATGACTTACCGAGAGTCCCCCAAGGAGCAAAAAACTAAAGAATATGTATTGATTGGGCAATTTCAATACATTTTCCTTAGTAATGAATATCGGCAACTTATATATATATATATATATATATATATATATATATCGTAATAAAATTTATCCTTAAAATTTAGCAATTAATAGATACAAAACAATACCAATACAACAAAAATTGAACTGATTTTAACATATGTGTAAGACTGACACAAAAATGTTGCAATACAGATTAAGAACCAATGAGAGACAAAAACAATTTCAATTACTTACGCCGACGTGAATGATAATAATAAAAAAAGGACCATTAAACTTAATTACAGAGAAAACAAATAAATGACCGCAGAAATAATTCGATAAAAAAGCTTAAAATTAGAATTAAATACTCATCAGGGGGCTCGTACTTCATAATGCTGTGAAAGCTCTATCGATTTCGTAAAACAATATAGCTAATCATAGCAATTTATATTGCTCCAGCCCCGATCGAGACAGCAAAAGCAATTTGATTGAGAAATTAAATAAATTATTAAATCAAATCGTCAAGGAATCCATAGAGAAAGCTAGAAAAAGCAGAGTAGCGAAATGTAAAACTTTTACACAAAATGGAGAATAGGAAAATGCCAACAAATTATTGAAATTAAAAATAAAAGCATTACAAGCATCGATTAATCGATAAAGAATTAACGTCTGAGCTGTTTCATTAACGATTAAATTCACTAAGTAATTATTTATTGAGTTAGTGAAATTTTAATTTTAAGTTAGTTAAAGTTTAAACTAGTTAAATTTTAATTTAAATTGTGCGTCAATCAATGAACATTAAAAATTTCATAGAAAGAAAATTAATGTTAGAAAACATTAAGTCAGCAGTGTGCAAGCGCCATTTAGTGTTTATATAAATAAAGAATAAGTCAGTTAAATTAATTCAGGTTCAAACAAACTAATGCTATAAGGAGTATTTTTAAGAAGTTTTAACTTCAGGAATTAACAGAATATGTGGTACCATTTAAATAATTAGAGATTTGATTAGTGCATCTGGATAATGTTAAACCGAAAATATTTAAACTAATTTAGTTGATCATAATGTTATTAATCCTAAATTAATTAATCTTAACTTCAAAGTTATTAGTAAGATTTAAATGTAAAGTTGCAAAAATACTCAATCCAAGGCATTCAACAATTATTAAAGTTATTATTTACTATTATTATTATTATTGTTATTAAATTGGACTAATTGTTCAAATTAAACATGGGAAGCCACTAATTGCCAAATGCACTCAATTAAATTTAACGAAAAAAGAGTTCAAAATTCATAATATCAACCAGAAAAAAATAAGAAAAATGTAACTTGCAATAGCGATAATATATATATATATATATATATATATATATATATATATATATATATATATATATCAAACAATTGACAGGAAAATTTATAATTATATAAGTTTTACAGAATAGAAAAACCAATAGGAGAATTACAAACCAATGCGCAAGATTGCAGCGAAAGGAAATGCAAAACTTAGATGTAGTAATATATAAATGCAGAAATATATAAACGAATAAATGAAATTAAATGTAGAAATATATAAACAAATGAATGAAATTATACCCCAAAAAACACTGAGATCTTCATCAGGGAGGCCCCTCAGTGTAGGGGTGAACGAGAAGTTTCTGAAAGGACAGTAGCTATAAGCTAATAACTATCCTTAGCCCCCAACTTCTCACCAAACAGAAAACCACCAATAACTGAAGAGAAATCAAACATACATATAATGTATAAAACTGCTAAAAATATTTTATAAAATTATCAAATTGTAAAAGTTACAAAATTACATCAATTCATTTAAAAAAATACAATACAAAAGAGAATTACTGAAGGTAAACAAGAAAGTATAAAATGAAATAAAAATACAACCCTTCATATGGAACACAAACTATCTTCGGCCGACGGGGCTACTCGTCGGTACTTCAATATCGCCCTTGAATGAGGAAGTAGAACAGACCGAGATAGGAAAACTCTGAAAAGTCACAGTTAAATATTGTGACGGGTAGCAGTTAATTTGCAAGGTATTTTTTATTTCTTCAAGAGCATATTTTAAATCTTCTTCATTATTGCAAATAGTATGAATTATTTTAAGCTGTGCGAACATAATATTTTTTTTCTACTGATATTTTCTACTATATTTTCTACTGATTTTTTTTCTACAAACTTTTCTACTGATATTTGAAAACCAGTTAGTAAGACTATTAACTTTAAAATTAAAATCCTTTTTTTTATCATATAATCCAAAGAGCCATTTATCTTCATTTCTCTTTATATTTAAATCCAGGAAAGAAATTTTATCAGTATCTGTGCGGTTCAAAACCAATTCTTTAGGATATATATTTTAAGAGATATTTTCAAAACAATTTCAGTTAAAAACAATTAAATCATCAATATATCTGAAGAAAGTAATATTTATAAAAAAAATTTCGAAAAAATATAAAAATAAATTTGCGAAAGCACTCGAAAAACTCGTTCCCATTGGGATCCCCCTCCGCTGTAAAAAGTAATCTTTTCCGTTAAACAAAACGTTTTCAAAAATACAAAACCTGATAAGATTAGTCCAGTAATTTTTATCACAATTTAAGTAGCTGTCAAATTCATCATAAATGCTTTCAAAAACTTCTATTACGAAGTTATGTGGAATACTGCCAAAAAAATTTTCAAAATCATAGGTATTTACGGAAGTAATGCTTTCTGAATTATTCCTGGAATATTCTAAAACTTTCTGGTTATTGTTTATAATGTTACAATCATTAGAAGAATTTATTACTTTTAGAACTGAATTTAAATATTTAAACAAAATTTTACCGGCTTAATCATTATAGCTATTAGTACCACAGGTGACAAAACGAAATTTAACTGGATTTTTATGAAATTTTACAGTAACGAATAGATATGGAAAATTAAAACAATTTCTGATTAAATTTAGTTTTTTATCAAAGGCCAATATACGTTTTTTGATAATAGAGGGGTTGTCAGTTAACTTATTGAAAGAACTATTACTTGAATATTCCTTTAAAAGAAGATTTTTATAAAAAAAACTTTACAAATAATAGCAAAATTACTATTAGCTTTATCTACTGTAGCAATAATAAATTTATCTTTTAAATTTTCAATACTTTTTTTAAGTTCAGCACTATAATTAAACTCATCAAGGTTAAATTTACTATAGTAATTTCTAAGGAAAAGCAATTGTTTCTAAATCTTTTTCTATAAAATCAATGATTTTTTTATTGCTATAATTAAAATTCAACCTAAAGCTTGATCCCAAATTCATAATACTTTTTTATAATACTTTTGATCATTAATAAGATGATCATTTAAAAAGTATTATGAATTTGGGATCAAGCTTTAGGTTGAATTTTAATTATAGCAATAAAAAAATCATTGATTTTATAGAAAAAGATTTAGACATTTTTATTTTAAAAATTTCCTATATATATAGCTGGCCTTTTGAAGATTTTAAACAATGGAAATTTAAATTTTTGTACCTTTTTAAGAAACAATTGCTTTTCCTTAGAAATTACTATAGTAAATTTAACCTTGATGAGTATAATTATAGTGCTGAACTTAAAAAAAGTATTGAAAATTTAAAAGATAAATTTATTATTGCTACAGTAGATAAAGCTAATAGTAATTTTGCTATTATTTGTAAAGTTTTTTATAAAAATCTTCTTTTAAAGGAATATTCAAGTAATAGTTCTTTCAATAAGTTAACTGACAACCCCTCTATTATCAAAAAACGTATATTGGCCTTTGATAAAAAACTAAATTTAATCAGAAATTGATTTAATTTTCCATATCTATTCGTTACTGTAAAATTTCATAAAAATCCAGTTAAATTTCGTTTTGTCACCTGCGGTACTAATAGCTATAATGATAAAGCCGGTAAAATCTTGTTTAAATATTTAAATTCAGTTCTAAAAGTAATAAATTCTGCTAATGATTGTAACATTATAAACAATAACCAGAAAGTTTTAGAATATTTCAGGAATAATTCAGAAAGCATTACTTCCGTAAATACCTATGATTTTGAAAATTTGTTTGGCAGTATTCCCCATAACTTGGTAATAGAAGTTTTTGAAAGCATTTATGATGAATTTGACAGCTACTTAAATTGTGATAAAAATTACTGGACTAATCTTATCAGGTTTTGTATTTTTGAAAACGTTTTGTTTAACGGAAAAGATTACTTTTTACAGCGGAGGGGGATCCCAATGGGAACGAGTTTTTCGAGTGCTTTCGCAAATTTATTTTTATATTTTTTCGAAAATTTTTTTTTAATTATTACTTTCTTCAGATATATTGATGATTTAATTGTTTTTAACTGTAATTGTTTTGAAAATATCTCTAAAAATATATATCCTAAAGAATTGGTTTTGAACCGCACAGATACTGATAAAATTTCTTTCCTGGATTTAAATATAAAGAGAAATGAAGATAAATGGCTCATTGGATTATATGATAAAAGAAAGGATTTTAATTTTAAAGTTAATAGTCTTACTAACTGGTTTTCAAATATCAGTAGAAAAGTTTTAAAAAATATTATGTTCGCACAGCTTAAAAGAATTCATACTATTTGCAATAATGAAGAAGATTTAAAATATGCTCTTGAAGACCTAAAAAATACCTTGCAAATTAACTGCTACCCGTCACAATTTTTAACTGTGACTTTTCAGAGTTTTCCTATCTCGGTCTGTTCTACTTCCTCATTCAAGGGCGATATTGAAGTACCGACGAGTAGCCCCGTCGGCCGAAGATAGTTTGTGTTCCACATGAAGGGTTGTATTTTTATTTCATTTTATACTTTCTTGTTTACCTTCAGTAATTCTCTTTTGTATTGTATTTTTTTAAATGAATTGATGTAATTTTGTAACTTTTACAATTTGATAATTTTATAAAATATTTTTAGTAGTTTTATACATTATATGTATGTTTGATTTCTCTTCAGTTATTGGTGGTTTTCTGTTTGGTGAGAAGTTGGGGGCTAAGGATAGTTATTAGCTTATAGCTACTGTCCTTTCAGAAACTTCTCGTTCACCCCTACACTGAGGGGCCTTCCTGATGAAGATCTCAGTGTTTTTTGGGGTATAATTTCATTCATTTGTTTAGATATTTCTACATTTAATTTCATTCATTCGTTTATATATTTCTGCATTTATATATTACTATATATATATATATATATATATATATATATATATATATATATATATATATATATATATATATATATATATATATATATATATATATATATCATTGGTTTAAATGTTAAGTTGCAAAAATACTCAATCCAAGGCAGTCGACAGTTATTAAAATTATTATTTATTATTATTATTATTATTGTTATTAAATTGGATGAATTGTTCAAACTAAACATGGGATGCCACTAATAGCCAAATGCACTCAATTAAATTTAACGAAAAAAGAGTTAAAAATTCCTAATATGAACCAGAAAAAATATGAAAAATGTAACTTGCAATAGCAATAATCCCTTTTATTTTTTTCATATATATATATATATATATATATATATATATATATATGTGTGTGTGTGTATGTTATATATTTCAATCACTTTTTTTGCTAAATGTAACTCCATTGAGAAAAATAAATGATGTAATTATTATAAAGATTTACATTTATTCGTAAATGTATACCTTTATTTATATAGAGTTAAATAGATATATCTATTTTTTAATTAATAATAATAATAAAAAAAGGCATCATTTGTTATACTCGGGTACCAAATTGTGTCTCCGAATATTTCTGTTGAAAAGATATTAAAACTTATTTCATGTATTTCCGTGGAATGTACTCTTAAATAGGTTTTGATGTAAATTTGCATAAACACATATTTGGTGTGTATAGCCTAATATTCCAACCACAAATATATGAATTCACATAATGTAATTTATATATATATATATATATATATATGTATATAAGTAATATAAAATCCTCCTAATTAGGATTTTTTATATTAAGTTATAACTTAATTAACATATTCTTTAACAATAATTCCAATCTGTTCTTTCAAATCGAAAATACCATTTCTGCTTTCTTAAAAACTAAACCTTTAGCAAAATTAATTATTATTATTTTTTTTTTTAACGTATGTATTTCAAATTCCTTTTTTTTCCCTCCCGACAGAAATAATCCCGATACACAAAAGGTCAACCCTGTCTCAAAATGAAAGCTAAATAAAATAAATAAATATTATATTGCTACGCTTTTTTAATCCCGTTATCTATCGTTATCTAGGGGGAAAAGTCCCGTAGTCTCTTTTGGATTTCCCTAATATAAAAATTTGTACATCGCTAGACGATAGGTTTTTTTTCCTTATTGTCATTGCTAAGTGAACTGCATGTGACCTATTAAATAAAGTTCACGATGTTATACTTAAAATATTGTAATGGCCTGTCCTATGCTGGGAAACCCTGCAGTATTAAAATAAACAAGACTAGTTAAATTGAGTCTAAAAATTATTGAGTCTTTTTAAATACGGACCATTACTGCTTTATAACAAAAGTGCGGTCAAGACTGTCTTATTAGTGAGTAGGAACTTATATGCTGTCAATTATGTCGGTAAGTCTGATGTTAATCTCACTTTTTCTGGTTCTATGTTTATGATTTCAATATCATATTTATCTTTGGCAAAGATATCTGCATATTTTTTCAAAAGAATTTTCCTGTTTGACAAGTATCTCTATTTTCCGAAACTTCTGAATTTTCCCCGAGACCGGTCTGACAGTGTAGGCCACCACTATCAAACTAAGCATCGGAGGAATTATTCATAAGTTCCTTTGTATTGTGATGATTTATATCATTATTTATTTTGTCACAGTCAAAAAGTAATATATTGTAACTTTTTATTATAACAGTTCCATCATCAGGGAAAAGCTGAACATTGTTTTTGTACGTAAAATTCAGCCACAAACGCCTTGGAATACAGATTGACAATCTAAATCTGTTACAAAAAAGACATGTTTAAAAAATTCCTGTTCAGTTTTAAATGCAATTTCGATACGGGCTGTAAATGAAACTTCAGTGTTAATTGTTTTAATGGACAGAACTATTTGATATCACGAAGAGAGACGATCCTGAATCTATTAAAAATGAAGAATTATTTGCTTTAAATTATATGTTAATAATTGGAAGTTTGGTTTGATGTGTATAGACATTTGCTAATATTTCTGGTTGTTGATTAAAAAACAAATTCGGTTCAGTTTGTTGAGAAAATTCGCCTTCTAGACGAATATCTGTTTGTGAATTTTTAGATTATTTTCAGTAGAACATATTCTAGAATCTCTTTGATATGCATAAAAAAAGAAAACTATTGCCCATGAAAAATTTGAATAATGTTAATTCTATAATTTGGCATATAGTTCTTGCATTTTTATTTTTGATATATTTTTTGTTTTATTAAATTGCTTTTATTAATACTATTCGGCATTATTATTGCATTGTATTCCGTTTTATATTATAATGAAAGACTTTTTATTTTTGTTTTTACAATCCTGATTGTTTGCCCATGAAGTTAAACGTCTTGCTTACTTTGATATGCGCATATTTAATCATTATTTTTATTATTTCTATTCTTATTATAGCATATTATCTTGTTATGATTATTCTTCCATGTTCATATGCATATATTGTAATATTGTTTCTATTAATTTTTTTTTTTTTTTTTTTTTTTTTGTAAGACAAGAGATTGCGAACTTTTTACCTCCCAAACTTGGCGGAAGAGGGGGGGGGGATATAAAAAAACAATAATTAAATATTTATATATTAATTTATAATTTAATTAATATATTCTTTAATAATAATTACAATCTGTTCTTTCAAATCTTAAGTACCATTTCCGCTTACTTAAAACCTAAACCGTTAGCAAAATTAATCTTTTTTTATTATTGTTTTAACGTATTTATTTCAAACTGCTTTCCCTCCAGACAGAAATAATCCCGATAGACAAAAGGTCAACCCTGTCTCAAAATTAAAGAACAATTACATAAATAAAAATTATATTGCTGCGTCTTTTAAATTCCGTAACATATCGTCACGTAGGGGAAAAGTCTCGTGCTCTCTTTTCAATTTCCCTAATATAAAAAGGCATATATCCCCAGACGAAGGGTTTTTACTTATTGTCGTTGCTAAGTGAACTATATGTGACCTATTAAATAAATTTCATGATGTTATACTTAAAATATTATGCTGGCCTCTCTTATGCTGGAAAATCCTGCAGTATTATAATAAATATGACTAGTTAAATTGAGTCTATTTAAATACGGACCATGACTGACTGCCTTATACATGTATATTAATGAATTATGATGTTTGTGTTATTGTCTAGTTTTTGAGGTTTCACATTTACTATCTGAATAGCCAAAATTATTTTCTGATCAAATGGTTGTATAAGATTTGTGATATTCGGCAGTAAAACCATTCTTTTTATATTTGAGTACTTTAAACAAAGATGATCGGGTGCTTTCGGAAAATCACCGATATTTAAAAAATAACGATCAGTTTCAATAAAGTATATTACATCTATTGCTTAAAAGTAATTTAAAAAATGCGTAGAAATTTCTAAAACTCCAAGAGTATAAGAAATTTAATATTTTTTTTTAATATACCGCATTAAAATAAATAAAGTGCGTATGAAAGATTATATGAAAAACAATCGAACTAAAACATGGCGCATAAAAACATGATTTTCTGTACGACATTTTATATATAACTATATAAAATTACTTTTTAATACAATCAATATAAACATAAACTTTGTTTTCAACAATTAGTATTTAAACTATATCATGTTTACTAAACAAACAAAAAAAAATAATAATAAATGTACTTTTTATTTATCAACTTCTGATTACTATATTCGCGTATTCATACGAAATCACCAATGTAATGCAATTGAGGACTTTTGCAAAGCTGTTTCAAAGATTATCTTGATAATCAAACTGACGGAAATGATTCTGAAACTTGATAACACATCAAAGATTCTTTGCAGTTTCTTTGATTTCCCCGAGGAAAATTTTCAGCATTGAGTGACTTTCAGATTGTTTTTCACCTAGCTTTGAGTCGAGACTTTTATTTGATATCCTGATAATATATACGGAACGTCTAACATTAAGTTAATATTACTCATAGGTTTGATTTACTCTAACAAAAATAAACGAAAACTTCCGAACTTTAAATATTTCATATGTTTAAGCGGAAAAACCTCTAGCTTTCTACTGAAGAATAGAAAAACAATAATTTTTAAAACTGATTTTTGAACATAATAAAAAGAGTTAAATACATATATATACATACACTCAGTGGCTTGCCAAATTATTAGGGACATTACAAACAAGCATTTTTGAGTTTAAAGACTTCTAAAATATCAAAATAAAACAAACAACGTGGTAATGAAAAACATTTTCTCCAAATACTAAATACAAAAATTAAAACAGAAATTTGATTTATATATTAAATATATATATATATATATATATATATATATATATATATTGTATGTATAGATTATAATATTTTGTTACGGCGCCGTTTGCCTTAATATCTGCCTCGATTCTTCTGGGTATGCTGTAGATGCAAATTTTGCGTCTTCTTTGATTTGGAGTAGTGATGCCAGGCTCTTTGAGTTTTTCAATCTGTTTGTTCCAATTCACGATAACCTCTTTAGCAGTTTTCCTTTTGACAATTCCCCACGTGTTTTCAGTTAGGTTCATGTCAGGAGATATCTCGGGCCAGGGCAAAACCTTAATTGTTTTGTTTTCCGTCAATGTTGTTGTGCTTTTGGTCTTATCACAGGATGTAAAATCATGCACAAATTTAAATTCTGTCCTGACAGGAAACCATTCCTTGAGTTGGGTTAAAATCGATATTCCAGTACCTGCTTATATTGAATTTGGATTGTCATCCCTTCAACAATATGGCTACCTTTCCAGACATCGTGCAATGTTTGTCGATCACACAATAGTGTGCACAATAGCGTGCATGACCCTTTCAACAAAGCAGTCTGGATAGTATTCCTCACATGAACGCTTTCCTGATAAACTGAATTTTGTCCGACAAAATTTCAAATGTCCATTATTGTGAGAAACAGACCTGAATAAAGTTATATAATACAGAAACATTAAATATAATCTCAGGATAAGTATATACCATAAAACATCTCTTAGTTTGTTTTGAACTTACTTCAATCCTCCAAATTTAAATATCAAAGTTCTTGGGACAATCGCCTTTTTTCAAAACGTATGTAATTCGAGATGTTTAGATCAGGATCGGCCCACCACAGATGTCTCCTCTGCACAGTTCTGTTTGAGACTAATTCTCTCATCCTACATTAATTTATCTCAAATTCTATGATCAGATCCAAGTGTTACGATAGATTTTCGGCCACATCTACCCGTTATTTGGGATACAATTGTTTGTTTCATTGGGAACTAGACATTGAAACCCTTATTAAATCGAATATTTTCCAAACAGAATAGAATTATCCGAGTAAATATAAATAGTTTTTGCTTATGCTTTTTTTATGTGATATACCGCGACCTTTTCCATTCTAATTAATATGCAAAATATACATAATTAGATATACTTTGACTTAATTAAAATTGGTTTGAAACATGTAAAACAAGTCAGAACACCCTGCAAAAGTAAATATAAATCAAATACTAACTCAGAAATTGATGTAATAGAAGGAAAAACGCAGAACAATGATTTAGCACAATATTAGAAATTCATTAATTTGAATGTAGATTTTTCCTGTTTATATATGTTATTTATTTCAGATATTTAACGGATTAGATAAAATGGACATTATTAAGTGTAATTATAATTGTTTCTTGACCACATATTTTTTTCTTTCTTTTTTAAGCCATAGAATTGAAAATTACTTACAAATTTCTAGTACCGCTAATATTTTGGTAAGTCACAGCATATATACATGGATATTATTCATTCATTATATTCTTTAAAAAGCACGAAGACCATGATAGTAAATATTATGAATTTTGAAAAGTAAATGCGCTATATTAATATGTTCCAACAAAAACCTCTTAAACCTTGAAATTTAATTTATAAAAAAACATCTCTCAACGTGCTGGTTATACTGCCTCACTTGTTCAAAAACTCTTTTAAAAACGTTTAAAATCCCTAAATACAATTAAAAACGCCCAAAAAGTAAAATCTAAATATACTCCCTCCATTAAATTCTGCTACGGTATTGCAAATAAAATAAAACACGAAGGCACCCACCATAGTGTAAACATTCCCGTCAAACCTAATAGAAATATATTTCAACATATATGCAATGAAAAAGACTTAATTGGCCCCAAAGAAACCTCAGGCATCTACAAAATCGACTTCAACTTTGAAAATAATAACACTAACGCTTGCTATATCGGTATGACAAAAAGAAAAATAAAAGACCGCGAAATCGAACACATTAATGATTTAAAACATAATAGAACCTCCACCTCTTTATCCCGTACTCATATCAATAATCCAATAAATCCTAATACCACCGATAAAATCGTCCATCATAATTCCCATAATTATGCCTTAAAGCGTGAAGCCCTGGAAATTTTGGCATCTAACACTGCTATTAATGAGAGATAGCACAACGTAATATCGAAAGAATGGCAACAACTAATTAAAAAGAAACAATCGAATTATGACGTCAGCACTGAAGGAGAAGGTGAAGAAGCCAGTGACAAGATGGTCAGTAATGGCCATATCACACGAGAGACTTTCATTCAGCATTTTACTAAACACAGCATTATACCCAACATACTCAGCCTGATTTTGTTCAAGGACAGCAAGTTTTCGGATGATCAACTTTTACGAAACCGTTTAGAAAAAGCTGAGTATGTTAAGCGTGCTGATTAAAATTGACCAATAGGTGGAATAAACAGGATTTTTTCCTGGAATACCTTTAGAGAAGGGAATACATCATGCTATCAATTCAGGGGAACCCTACGGACAGCTGACCGGTTTCTCGTTCGTTCAGCTTAGTGAACATGTTGCGTATAATGTTGTGTACAGTATATATGCTCCTGTGTTTATGGCCATAAAGCAGCAACTTTTCAACCTGATAACGGGCGCGATTAGGGAGTCGAAATATATAGTAATGCTGTTCAATTAAAGGACTTTAAGGTATTTTGTTTGTAAGTTTGAAAAGTAATTTTAAAAACTGAAAGTTACATATTGAGAAGAGCAATATAAAACTAAGTCTTGATTAAAAAAAATAATAATAATAATAAGTATTTCTGAAATAATACCTATGAAAAATCGTCAAAACAACCTTTATATCAACATTAGAAATATGAGCTATATGAAGATTTAAAGTTTAAATAGTAATATAAGAATTGAGAATTAAAAAATAAATAAATAAATAAAATGAAAATTAATCTAGCTTAAGTGTATTACTTGTCAGTCATTAAAATAACAAAAAGGACGATAAATTAAATAACAGATAAGTATTTAAAAATGTTTAATAATGTAAAAACATGTATATTATGGTCACAAAAAGATTTATTGCACTTCAACAACAAACAAACAAAGTATATCGAGAAGATATTCCTACTATTAAAAAGATTCTTATTTACAGGAAGAGTTGTGATAAATATAAACTTTGTAAACAAAACATTTTTAACAAAATTATTTTCTAATTACTACAATTGCTTCGTACCTATATATTTTTGTAGGTTTTTGTTTATTTAGTTTTTATTTCTATCACTTTCATATCTAACATTAAAAAAAAAATAAATAAATAAATAAAGCACCGTTAATATGTCTTTCAGATAATTAACGTTGCACCATATAAATGGAAAGACTTAAAATCGAATTTTTAATAGACAAATTTGATTGTTACAAATTTAAATTTACACGAACATAAACTTATTTAAAATTAAAGTTTTATTACTTCAAAGTTATATCTATGCAGAAAATTTCGCAAAAATAAACGAAACATTTAAAAAAAAAATGTAGACAGAATTAAATTCTAATTACAAATATTAAGTACAAATAAGTAAGTATATTTAATAATAATATTCATTGCATAATGATAAGAACTATTTATAAAATGTAATATATTCAAACAGGAAACGTGTTTCATTAAAATTTATTTAGAAATTATTATTTGGAGAGCTGGTAGCATTAAGTAAAGCATTAAAGTCCATTAATTATTTATTTGTATTTATGTCATTCTTCGCTCTTCCCCCCCCCCCTCCATTCGGAAAAAATATATTTTTAAGATGTTTCTACGGAAACAACGAGCAGAAGTACAGAGAAATAAGGACTAATGTAGAATAATAGTGTATTTTAGAAAGATGGAAATCGACGTATAAGTATTAAATTTTCAACGTTAAACTAAATATTTTTGTATTGAAATATAGAAATGAACAGCTTTGTACTAAACGCACGTATCTGTATAAATGGTGCTTTACTGCACATAGAATGACATGCGCAAAATAATTTGTATCGCAATTTATGTATATTTTAGATATATAAAGGGCGTTTACTAAAGTCTGTTCCACCCTTATAACTCTTTTTAAGTATTGCAAAAATGCTATAAGCTGCTATATGCCACTGCTTTCAGTGTCACCTTGTGGTAAATGATGGAGTTATCATACCTGTCTTAAAAACAGTAAGAGATACAAGAAAAGGTGAATTGCAAAGTTGTAGAGCATTACCGATTCAGTACGAAAAAACTCTTTTGAGACACCAACGTTCAAAACAGAACTCTCAGAATATGGATTTCTTCGTTCACTAATGTCTACACTATGACATGAGAAAACGATCTTAGAAAGCAAAGAACAACTAGTTATCACAAGAAATGTTCAGGAAGTGCAAATTTCTTTACGTCGACTGCAATGCACATTTGGACCCTTCTTTGAACTTTACGTAGCATACATGTCAGGTTGTCTATGGATTGAATATATGTGTGGTGTTTTGCCGATGTTGCAGCATGTGCAACATAAAATTCAAATAAAAGTCCAAATGCGCGATTGTCAGAAACATGTGTATGTACAAGTATATGATTCAGAGACAATGAAAATATTCAATTTTATATTTATTAATTCGAAATATTATCTAACTTATAAATATTTTAGTGTACTATAATTTAACTGCGTTATTTGTTCATTTTAAATATTATATTCAAGAATTCAGAAAGGGAAAATTTGCTTTCTTGCACTAGAAAGATTTGTTGATTAAATGAAGTACAATATTTATAATTATTATCTTTAAAATTGCTCATAAAATTTTATATTAATAGTATCATCATCATCATCAACACCATCAACAACAACACGATTCTAAAATAGCTATTAAAATCATGCAGATTTCTGAATGCTTTAGGTTATAGTGACATTTATGTAAGGTCTTCTAAATAGTGAGTTAAATAATCTGGTGTGTCACTCGCACGACTTTCTCTTACACTGAAATTTAATACTATAAATACAGGTTGCAGATTAAGAGGTAAGATAACGATGTTATGTAAACCTATGTTAAACAATTCAAATAAGGCTTCGGAAGAGTTTTATATGATAATTAATTCTGTGTGAGAGGGGGCTACCGCCCCCCCTTACCTCCCCGTTTCATTCATGCACCTAGATTTACATAAAATATAATTCGATTATTAAAAAATAATTCTGTTT
The DNA here is from genome assembly GCA_963930645.1 of Salticus scenicus. Classification (NCBI taxonomy): domain Eukaryota; kingdom Metazoa; phylum Arthropoda; class Arachnida; order Araneae; family Salticidae; genus Salticus; species Salticus scenicus. Next base: position 71,633,679 of record OZ005655.1, on the reverse strand, counting down.
TTAAAAAATAATTTATTAAAATTATTATTTAAAAAAATTATCTTTTATGATAATGCAGACGATTTCTATATTAGAGAAGTAGTATAACACTAAATAGCCAAAAAAAGTCCATTTTATTCTCAAAAATAAATAAATAAATAATAAACAAAAATACGATTTTTTTTTCTAAGTTTTTTTTCGTTAAAAGTGAAAAAAAAATGATGAATTTGTTTTAAATCATCGCAGATCGATGGTTCAACCATTCGTTTTAAAGGTATTGGCGAGCTTTTTTGAAAGATACCCATCATGAAAATTTACTCCCCTCGAGGGGGGACTTCCCCCAGGGGGGGGAGGTGAGGCTCCTACATACACAATTTTTTTTCCTAGTTGACTATCTCTATTACAATATATATATATATATATTCGTTTCATTTGGTTTAGTGCAGTCTATAGACGTTAAACTCTACTTACCTGCAATTTCCCCCATAGACGTAATTAGTATTCTCTTGATTGTCCCTGTACATGAACCATTTGCTTGATCTTAATGAAAAGCTTACTGTAGCATCTATATATGACACACATTTAGAATACCAAGCTTGGAATGCCTGCTACTATTTGTTCTTGAGATATGCTGATAACAGACAGACACACTGACATACACACAGACCATTTGCTAAAAACATGATTTTCGTATTCAGGGGACCTCAAAACGTGTAAATATAACAAAATCTCGCGTTCGAAAATTTGACCCAAAAACAATACTTTCTCTACCTTATGGGTAAGAGAAAGTAAAAAGGTGAAGTTAACTTGAAAAATATTAATTTAATCGCAGATAAAAGCTAAAATTTTGTATGTGAATTTATAAATATTGAGTCTTACTTTTCCCTAAAGGTGATCAATCATTTTACAAGAATGTATTATAGTTGCTGCATAGAAAACTTAAGCAGAGTTAATAACACCCACAAATGTACATAGAAAAAAGTTGAAAGAAGGAAAGGGGATCCCGTAAATAATGCCGAGGCATAATTTTTACTGGAATTTTTGATGAATTAGCTTTTTAGATTAAGTTTATTTTTAAATAGATACAAAGAAAATAATTCATCTTTATAGTACGATTTTAAAAACCTTGTTACTAACATTGACATTTACACAGGCAGTATTTGTTAAAAATAATCTCAGTATTCCTACTAGTATCATTTTTTAAGTTATACTATTATTATACTTTTTATATTATTAGATGCTAAATGTTTTAAAATTAAAATTTATTAATCCTGATTCTGTCAATATTTATTCATTAGAAAACACTACTTCTTAAAATAAATTGATTATTAATTGTTAAATTTTAAACTTGCAGTCACTTTTGATGAAAGTAAAAGTAATGACATAAAACGACAGGACATAAAATTTATTATAATGAGATATAATAATAATAATTTTTGTGGGGTTTTTCATATTAACTTTTCCTTAATGTTCTCATTTTTAAAATATTATGCAACTATTAATTTAATTTAAATACGTTAAAATTTTGCACAAACTTTTTTTTTCTGTTAATAGAAATATGTGTATGTATTTCCTCGCTAAAATATTTTCTTTAAAATATTCGTGTATAGTTTAAAGTACTAAAAAAAGAAAAATATATATTACATTTTTTTTCTAAATTAATAGACATATTATGTTGTCATTAGCATTTTTCAGAAAAAATATCTTTTAGAACACACGAACAAAAATAATTATATTTACTAAAATATGAATAAAAAATAAAAAATAAAAAATTTAAAAATTGAAATTTCTAATTAAATTTGTCATACAGTCTTCATTAGACTTGGTATTTTTCAGAAGTTTCTCATAATTTTAATTTTCCAGTAAATAAATAATAAAAAAAAAAAAAAAGTGAAAAAGTAAAATATTCAGATGAATTATCATTAAAAGTAAATTTAAAATTTCCATGAAAAGTATGAGTTCATTATTTCTTTGACAATTATAAAATAAGTAGACACAAACATAACTATTCAAAATTTGTTTTACGTTATTTATTGATGTTTAATTTTTAATAAATAGATTTGAAATGAAAAATAAATAAATAAATAAATTCTTTTAACCAAAAAATTAATGAAAATTTTTCCATAAAGAATATTTTTATTTCAACGACTTGTTATAAAGAAGAACAGTAAAACGCATAGGCTGCGAATTGTTAGTTTGGTAAATTTTAGCATCGTTTAAGGAATTATAATGCCTTACTGCGAGTAATATATTTTCTTAAATCTTAAATCTTGTATAATCTGAGACCAAGAGTTAATTGTTCTTCATTTGTTAAGGTTTTCTTGTCAAATTTTTCCAGTAGCATTAAAATCTTGGTTGTTTCGAGGTGATTCCAACAATGAATTCAGATTATCATGAAAGAATTATTTATATAAAGTAACAATATTAAGCACTGATAAACCGGTCTGAAATATTAGTATTCCATTCTTATGAAACAGTTCACATGAGGAGGAAGCACGTTCGTAAGCAACGGAGCTTCCTTACCCCTCCCCCTTTCTCTCTTTGAAACTCAAAATATAAACAATTAGTGAAAGATAAAAACGGACGAAATTACTAATAATTAATATAAGTTGTTTTAAAAGTTCATTTTCGAAGTCATAGTTGGTTTTATCCATAATTTATGTCCTTATAATTCATGGGCTATCTATATAAATTTATTGAGAGACACATAGTTCTATAGTTATAAACTATCTAAAGGATTCAGATACATTAGAAACTCTATAAACAGATATTTCACTTTTTTTTTTTTTTTTTTTTAAGGAATAAATTGAATCATGTTTCCTAAATTTCTCTCCTTGTCAATGCCTCTTTCCTAAATACTTTTTTTAAAAATAAAAGCAATGAATTTCCTTTTTTTTTTTTTTTTTTTTTAATTAACAAAATAAAAAACTGTGTATTAACTATTGGTTAATTCTAAAAATGAAAAAATAAATACAAAGCAAAAGGAAAAGAAAAAAGCGGTTTCATTTTTTTTTTTCTTTCTTTTACCAAAATTGTTTTACCTTTACAAAAAGAAATTATATTTATAATTTGCTTTCTTCTAAATCTTTCAAGTGCACTAATATTAAGAATTTACATTAATAGTTGTAATAATAATAATAATAATAATAATAATAATAATAATAATAATAATAATAAAGAACTCAGCAGCAATAATTATTTTGTAATCATACAATCAATATTACAATACAATTTTAGTATACATTTTCAATATGTGTAAATAACAAGTACAAAACTTTGAATAAACACCAAAAAATGCAATAAACTCGCAACAATTGTTTTGGGTCGAAAGAACACACGACACTTCGTCAAGCAAACAAAGTAGGCAAAAGTGCTGCAGTCAGAGCGGCAACGCACCATTGGTTGCTGTGGCTGTTGCCGTTGCCGTTGCCATAACGTTGCGACTTTGATTGCAGCATTTGTGCCTACTTTGTTCACCTGACGAAGTGTCGTACATTCTTTCGAACTGAAACAATTTTTGTGAGTTTATTGCATTTTATGGTGTTTATTCAAAGTTTTGTCTGTGGTGCTTTCTTATTATGTGTAAATAGTTAAAAAAATACATATATATATATTGAATATTTTAACAAATATTTTTTAAATACCTGACTTTTCTGATTATAAATGGTTTTGAATATAAAAACTTACAAATATATACATACACACACACACACACACACACACACACACATATATATATATATATAAATGTGTGTGTGTGTGCGTGTGTTTATTAAAACATCTATTGTTATTTATTTACAGCGGCTCATGACTTTCAATGTCTAATACAGAAAGACCCACTAAACGAGTACTTGTCATTATTAATATATTTATACATAGATAGATAGATCCTTTGATTTGATCCTGTAAACTACAATTACTATGTAAGATTATTTTTTGCAACAATCATGAAATATGTTTAATGAATTATATCGCTGCAGTTTTGTTTGAAAATGAAAATCTAAAATATAGAAACGAGCTTACAAAAATATTTTCTAATATATATTTAAAGGAGTGGATGCATAGGAATGAGATTGAATATTTTACTACAATATATTTTACAATGTTTTACATCTGTAAAATGAACAAATAAATAAATAAATAAATAAAAATAAAAGTATTTCCCTTAAAGTTGGTCTTACAGCACTTTTATGATATTTTAAAAGAATCTACCATAAACATTCTCAAAGAAATGATTTAGAATTTTTGAGTTGTTAGAATTCTCATGAGATGTCTCTTGTCTCAAAATAGTGACGCAGAATGAGCGCTATTGAGCTATAAGATTTTGATTTTTACACAAAGTATAAAAAATAAGCTTTCTTTTTAAAGATATACGAGTGCAATTAAAAAATTTTCTTGATTCCCAAAAGAAAGTTTTAAAACCAAAAAACAAGTCTCCTCTCTTCAAAAGATATTCACTTTAACATTTAAATAAATTCATAGAAAAATGAATTTTATCTGGAATTAACAATATGAATTATTTAAATTTTATTATATATTACACAGCGCTTATTAATATATATATTTAAATGAAACAATCTATTCACCACAATAATAATATTATTATTTATTACTTTATTTCTTACTTATTGATTACTTTATTTCTATGGTAAAGTTGTTTATTATAATAAGTTTAACATCATTCATGCAACATTTTTCAATTGATATGCATAAGGAATGCTAAGTTACGTCTTATCCTAAAGATAGCGACAAAAATAAATTTTTAAAGTAATAAATGTATTTTAATATTATTAACGCTAGGATTAATTAAGAACTTTACAAAACTAGTATGTCATGATCATAAAAAACATTCTTCTATAAATTTCTGCACAAATTCACATCTCTATACATTAAAAAAGTTACTGCCAATGTAATTGCAGTTCGAATATTTGTTTATATTTTTTTTTTGTCTGCGGCACAATCTCCTCACGAATGATAGCATTTTCAGCATCAAGAGGGTTACCAATATTTGTCGAATATTCCATGGAACATGTTGAATTGGTGGGAAATTTCTATAACTTTAATTAACGAATTTATTAATAAAAATCATCGTAACTCGCAAATAGATTCTTCAAATCATGTTCCTTTAGTCCATGATGAAACAGTGACAAAATAATAATAATAATAATAACAATAATAAATAAATAAATAATAAATAAATAAAACAAAATAAAATAAAATAAAATGTCATTCGTGCGTCATAAATAAATAAATAAAAATATAATGACAAACGAAGTTGGTATTGGTAACAAAAAAATTTTGTAGTCTTCAAATAAATAAAAAGCGTTACCTTAGATATGTTCAATGAAAAAATGCATTTTGATTCTAATTTATCGTCTGCAGATATCTTTTTTTACTTCCATTACTGGATTATCATAGGTAATAGGAGAATTGTATTCTATGAAAAAATTCGATATCGAGTTTTCACCTAATATAAATGTTTTGAGTTTTCCTGCGTCCAAAAATATGGTTTTCGGCAGTTGGTCAGTGCGTGTGTATGTGTGTGTGGATTCTTCTCACTATCATTATCTCAAAAACTAATAAGGATGGAACGACAAAACTTCAGAATCGAGACAGATCTGTTGTATAAATCATTTTTTCAACTTTGGATGAAAATTAAACAAACTGAAAGTGGGACTATGAGTCCGTATCTCAAAAACAGCTAAAATGATTTTCTTCAAAGTTGCCATATAAAAATCCTATTAGATGTCTTTTCGTTTGTATTAATTGTTTAGTTCAGGAAAATCGATAGGCTCCCTGTATAAATAAGTCAACGTGAGGTCCTGCAAGTGCGTTTCTTTAAGAACAGCAGTACGGATTGTTATGAAATTCGGTATAATAACTATCTTTTAGATATAGTTTCACACGTAATTGTTTTTCTCGCGTAGAACGTTACAAAAGCGAAGACATTTTCATAAAAGCAACGCTTAATTATTATTATTATTATTATTATTATTATTATTTTACTTGTGGGAGGGAAAGAAACTTAATATCGTTGCAGATAGAAACGTCATTCAATATTATTTAATGGGGAAATATAGTCATATTAGTCCGGCCATAAAACTGAAATCCGTGCATTTCTCAATAGGACCTTTTTTTATGTTTGCAAATAATTTTTGACATGTTAAGAATGTTAAGAATGAAGAATTTGACATGTTAAGAATGAAATTTAGCATGGGTGCCGCTTTCGTAATTTGAGCGTTTGGTCGCCATTATGAAAAATGGCGGCTAATGTTAACGGTAGGAAAATATACAGAAATTTTGACATTTACTTGGACCAACTTTCACACTTAAGGTGTTGTTGGACTGATAATTAATCATTCTATACATTGAACTATGTTAAAGCTTTTAATCGGAAAATTTGATAGTAATTACACATAAAAACATGATAATAAAATTAAGGTTAAGCGTTGTTCTATCACTTTATTATTGTAATATGTTATTACCACAATCGGCATTGGTTGTGTATGATTTTTGTTTAATTTGGATAACAACAACATTAAAAAAAAGTCTAATATTGTTTTTAACAATAAAATAAATTAAAATAAAATAAAACTAAATGAATAAATAAATGGAATTACTTTCAAATGAAACAATTGAAAACTGAAAATAAAACTTTCACATTTTAAATAAATATTTCGTTTGACAAATTCGCATTAAAATATATCATACATAACTCATGTATTTTAATATCCACCCTGCAACCACAATCTTATACTATTAACCCATACAACACAGAATGTTTCAGTTATGTTGCAAAAAGCTTACAATTTTCAAAAACGTAACACGTTTTAGTATGCTCTCTGATACCTTTCTGAAACATTCGCCCTTTTTGATTTTCTATCTGTTATGTGATTGTAACGTTTCTGTTATGTATCTGATTTTTTGTGACGATCGCGGACATTTCTACGTTTTTGAAACTAATCGGAAAGTAATCTGAACGGTTTTAAACGTTTCGGAAGGTTTCATAATGTTTCAATGTTATATGATTGTTACGTTTCTGGAATATTTTGTGGTGTTAGGGAAGTGAGCAATATTTGTATATTTCACTGATCTCGAAAACGGTAGCTTGGACAATCACGAGATTTAACACATAGGTGCCCCCCGAAGGGTCATTGTGGACATCGAAGTCAGATTTTCGAATTTTTGATTAGTTTTTTCTTAATTAATTAAAATGTGAAAATAATAACCTTCTAATTTCTGATAAATAAGCCATTTAAATTTTAACATTTTATCCATAATTTAATTGTTGCCAATTTTTTTTTCGACTAAATAATAATAATTAAAAAAAAAAAAAAAAAAAAAAAAAAGTACATTCATTTAAAATGAGGAAAATAAATCAGAAAGATTAGAAAATAAATTAGAAATATCAGTCGCATCGTTACAAATAAGATACCAAATGAAAGGAAAAATTTTTGTAAATCCGATGCATTAAGCAGCTTATCAATCGGATGATTAGTTTTTTCTTAATTAATTAAAATGTGAAAATAATAACCTTCTAATTTCTGATAAATAAGCCATTTAAATTTTAAAATTTTATCCATAATTTAATTGTTGCCATTTTTTTTTCGACAAAATAATAATAATGATGATAATAATAATAATAATAATAATAATAATAATAAAAACATACATTTATTTAAAATGAAGAAAATAAATCAGAAAAATTAGAAAATAAATTAGAAATATCAGTCGCATCGTTACAAATAAGATAGCAAATAAAAGGGAAATTTTTTTTAAATCCGATGCATTAAACAGCTTATCAATCGGACAATTAGATTTTTTAAAATTAACTAAAGTATGAATTTTAGGTAGCAACAGCAGAAGATTGTATGGAAATCGTTAGGAGAAAAAAATGAAAAATCTGCTTCACATTAAGTCACACGATTTTTAAGTGGAATTAAAAATTGCAGTTTTCAAATTCTTTTAAATTTTCTCTCACGAACACAAAATTATAATATACAGCCTGTATCCCTCAAGACGAACTTGCATTTCAAATTTCATCAATTATTTTGGTTAGTAAACAATAGTTGTTATTATTATTTTTTTTTTTCAAATTAAGTTTTATTCTATCTTCGAAAAGATTTATGTGATCATAGATATAATAATATATACAGATCTATCATCCCCATATTATCGTGCAAAGATTTTTGATGCCGAAATAAAGCTTTGGAATCAGCCATTAAGTGGTATTGAAGGAAAAAAGGAAAAAAAGAAAAATGAATTTGAAACTATATCTGGAGCTTTTCATTCACCTTTAGTAAATAAATTATTCATGAATTTTATTTGCTAAAACATTCGTGTGTATTCCCGTGTGTATTCACTCGGGGAAAGACTGCCATATTTTGGTAAAATCGCCGTCTTTTTCCGAGTGAAAAGGAATTACTTTTTTCTCCCCAATGATCAATCTATATATTATTACTATATCTATGTATGTGATACGAGACATTAATAATTTGGGTTTTAAAAGTTTTTTTAAATAGATTATTTAAACTCTATGAACCATATTTTTATTTTATCAGTTTCAGTAATAGATCCTGCTAGGCGACTTTTAAAATTTTGGTGTTGAAGTACACCGAACGTTTTTCGACAAGAAGTTTAATATAGCAACAGCCATTTTAATTTAAGTAGCGCATCAAATATATAAAAACGTAAATGATTTATTTTTACACAAAATTTACAGAACAAATGCAGTTTTAAAGATAAGAAATTTATTTCAACAAGCACTATTTTAAACCTAAAAACCATTAAAAATATAAGCAGAATATAAAGGATTCTTATGTATAAACAAAAAAGAGTCTGATAAAATTATTAGCAAAATAGTCTTCCCCTTTTCATACAAAAAAAAAAAAAAAAAAGAAAAAAGAAAATCCATCGCTAATATGGCGACAAAAATTCAAAAGCCGCCAATGGAGCGACATAATAAAGTTGTGTAGCACGATAATGTTTACCTATTTATTTATTTTTTTATATAATAATCACTATGTTAATTTATCATACAAACAAATGAGCCTCTGTGTGTTACTGCACTTTCACGCTGTCGAACAGAAATATTTGAATAATTCAAATTAATATTTAAATAAATAAATAAAAAGAAAAATATGTTTAATGCGAAATAAATATAAAAATAAAAAGATCAGTTGTCTAAAATACGGCAGAAATAGCGCTCATAGCATATTGTTACAAGGGATTAAGTCTTATTGTTACAATGGACTAAAAGTCTAAAATGGTGACAAAAATTCAAAAGTCGCCAAAGAGAACTATATTAAGGCTGTACTGTCAGGTTTACAAACCATGAATTATATATAAACACAAAAAATTAATTGTCTCATGCGACAGACGTAGCCGGTCACAGCATATTGTAATATTTGGCGTGAAATTGCTGTCATTTAATGGTTGGTTGTATAAACAAAATAAACATATGAAATAACGTAAAAGCAAATATTATGTTGTCTAAACCCAGTTACATTTGAGTCCAGTCCGAGTTACATGTAAACAACACGTATAGTGTTGTCAAATATAAAAGGGAAACTCCAATTTTTTCGATACTATCTATTTCGAAACTGTTATATAATAAGAACCTAAATGTAAGCTCATTGGTAAACTATTGTCGCAGGTAATAGGGACAAGCGCCCGAGTTGCAGTGGATGACCAAATCGCTGACGAATGCAGCAGGGACCTGGAGCGAGCTTTTGAACAATTTCAGTAATTTATTTTATTTTATTTTTATAAAGCTATATAGAAAAGAGTTTCCTTTAAATTTAGTGGCCAGCGAAGCGGGCAAAGCCTGCTAGTATTAATTAATTACGCAAAAAATGACAGTATTTCAGTGAATAGATGAGTAAATTTAATAAAAGAAAATAACAAAAACGTAACAAATAATTTATTTTTGTAGGTGAAACAAAAATATTTTACGAGAAAATATGAAGTAAGAAGTTTTATTTATAGTATATCTCAATATTGAACTGTAATAATAATAAAAAATAGAATGAAATAAAATGAAATTGAAATAAAAAATAGAAAATACAACGAATAATATTAATGTTGCTTATTACATTAATGATTCTTCTATTTTGTAGATTAGTTAAAAAATAGTTATATCATTATTAGTTAATATTGTTATTGTTATATATATCTAAATAATAAACTCTGCAAACAGTTACTTATAATGAAAGTAAAAAGTTCTTACTTATATTTAAGATATTAACTCTACAAATAACATTGAGAAATGAATTTATGTGCTTTTATTCTAATTACCATAATAAGGCCATAAAAAAATTAGAAACAAATTGCATTATTTATAACTAAAACTTCATTGATATTGATAAAAAGGCAATTTTGAAATGCTGTGAAATTAATTTAATACATAAAAAATAGTTTTTTAACGCTCTTCCAGAAGTGGATGTATAAGGCTCATTTACCCATATAGTAGTACAATAATGTTGTATACAATATATTTAATGAGATGAAAAACAAGAACATACATTATTAATATAATCGTTATACACTAGATTTAAAAGAATCTCACACGTGTTAGTGTAAAAAGATGTACTACTTTCTCAGAAAAATTAAAACACTGTTTATACTGCTTTAAATAAAGAAGTCTGTGAAACCACTCTGTAAAATGGGACATTTTTCAATAGATTTGTATCCACCCTCCATTTATTGAATTTCATTGGCAATATGTTTTTATAAAATGTAAAGGAAAAAGTATCGTTTTAATTTAAGCCTTCATTAAACTTGATAAATGAGCGCAAAATGTAAAGTAATTTTGGAAAGATGTGGCAATTAATTCCTGACGTAAAAAAGAGCTTTCAAAAGCTCTTGCAGACGGGGATTATTACGGTTCATTTAACAAAATAGTACTTTAAATGAATATGTCACATATCTATTTAAAACAAAACAAGTAAAAAGTTTAATGATTTCTTCCTTAGTTGTAACAGCTTCTTTTAGATATGAATAATTCTCTCTGCCTTTAGGGAATGCTGTATGATACGCTCAATTAAATAACAATTTAAAAGTGGATTGTTTAAAAAGTTGCGTTTGTATAATGTTTGTGAGAAAAAAATATCACTTTTTTAATTTTTAATGCATTTTTTAGCAATTTTTGAATTATATATCTAGTTTATATATGTATGAAATTCTTAATGTATATTGCAAGTTGCAATTTAAATAAAATAATTCAATATTTAAATATTTATTTAAATTTGTTCTGCCCAATGTATTTTAATTTATAAAAGCTTCTTTCAAATAAAGAGGGAAAAAGCAAGTATTAATTATACTTGAAGGTTAATTTTCAAAAACTTTAATATTAAAATAAATAAATAAATAAATAAATAAATAAATAGATAAATAAATACATTTTAAACAAAAGAAGATATATTATTCTACATTTTCCAAAGGTAGAAATATCACTTTTTTTAATTTTTAATGCATTTTTTAATAAATGATCATGATATATTACAGGTAAAAAATAATATAAATAAAGGATAAATAAATAATGGTAAATATGTTCAGAATTCATAAATAATTTTTAAAAGGAAAAACCGTAAATATATGTGCTAAAATGTAATTCTCATGTACCATAAGCCAGTTTTAATTTTCATAAATTTTATAAATACATTATATACAAGAATTTACTTTTTAATCCGAATTTTTATTTTATCTATTTATTTTTTTAAGAAACAAATTCTTCTTCTTGCAAAATTAAAAGTTTTACAAAATAGGAGAATATTCTGCATAAAAAATTGTTAGAATTTATCTAAAAATTATATCCATAGATACACTGGTTCTCATAATTATAAGGACACCCGTTTTTGTATATTAACTAAACGCTGAACACTATTATTTAAACAAATATATTTTTTATTCATTTGAATTTTGTGATATAGATTATCACATATTATAAAATTATATTTTTCTCATTAAAGGATAGGTAAATTCTCTAAATATATAAAATTATAAATTAAATTATTTAATCTAAATCAATTATTTAAAGTATAATGGAATAACTGTTTTTAACCTATAAATAATAAATTTTACATTATGCGTTTTCTAATTTTTATGTCTTCCACACTCCAGAATTTTTTTCGTTAAAAAAAAACTTAGTATATTCTGTTAATTGACTATGGTCACGTACATTGGAATATCTGCAATAAATATACTTTAATCGATATACTGCCTCTCGGATGCGTTCTTGGGTAACCAGTAACCAGTTTCATCTTTAATTAATTTTAACTTGACACTATTTTTTCAGCTTATTTTTAGCGGCCAACGCAATGAAGACTAACTTTTCAACAGTTAATAAACTTCATCAGATACTGAGCTTCAACTATATAACATACTGGTGCCAATACCTTAAAGAGGCATTTTTAATTTAATTTAATGGAGTAGGGGAACCAACTTGCTTTGGAATTTATACTACTTTTATCATTCAAAAGTTTTTTTTACGTCGAGTTTTCGCCAGTAAGATTTCCAGGAATTTTTACGTTTTTTGACTACTATATTGATATTTTGCTCGACAAAATTTTGCTTTTATACGCTGACCGCAAACATCTAGCATCGAGGTCGAAATAAATAATTTGTGGATTTAAGGAAGAGGAGAAATGATTTTAGCAATACTATTTTGCATAAACAGTTTACCGACCGTTATCAAGAACATTTATCTTATTTGTTAAATATGTGAACAGTATACTGGAAATGTTTTGTCTCGATCAACATTTATCTTGCTGCAAATTGTGTTTAATTGACTATCTCTTTTGTTAAATATGAAATCGTGCACGAATGAATAGCATATGCCTAGACATTAAAGCATATTTCGAATATATTCTGGTTACAAATCTTCTAAAAATTCCTCTTGGATATAATTACATATAAAAGGAAATGAAAAGAAACTTTGTTTTTTTACAAAGCTCGAATAAATCTAATGATAAAAGCAGTTATCGAAGTCAACAGTGAACGAATATTAAAAACCAGCTGATTCACAAATCTGTAAAGAAAAGAAGTCAGCACTCTAGTATGGTTCTATTATAATCGGCGGCGGATGAAATTATGAGTAATATTCATACTCAACCGCATTTACTCAAATCTACGATAGAAACCGCAAGAAATCTCTTGCATGAATTTCAAGTTACATCTTTTTAGAAGATGCATGAACCGCTGTGATTTTAAAGAAGATATGCTTATTCGTGAATTTTAAGCGGTGTTCTTTTTTCGACTAAAAATAAAGAAATTAATCTTTTCTTATGCTGAAAAAACATTCTATCTTCATATTATTTACAAGGAAGACTCATTTTTGCTGTTCGTGTGTTAACCGCAAACAGCCTTTAGTCTAATTAACTATTTTGATACAGTGTGCATACAGATTTTTCTAAAAATTCTTTATTCAAGTTTTATCTTTAAAACGTTTACGAACTGAGCATACAATTTTCTATAGTCAATATGATATTTCGTATGGAATATATTGCGATTTAATTTGATGACTGATGATTATTTTTTTTTTTCTGCAAATTTATGCGTTAAACGCAGAACTCACTTTGAGTATTTCGTTAAATTTATAAGGATTGAGGTTAGTGTCTCTTCAGAGAAAATAAATGCTAAATAAATAAAAAAATAATAATAATAATAAATAAATAAATAAATAAAAACATTTATATCATCTGATTATACATTATATCGGTAAGTGATTTTCATTTTCATTTTCATTTTTGTTCTTTTTATTTGCATAATGTTTTTTTTTTCTTTATTTTATGAGCATAATATAGATAAAAATACATTTTTGGCTCAACATAACAGTATTAATAATCATAATAATTTAATTATTATTCATGTTTTAAAATACACTTTTCTTTTTATAATATTTTTTTTGTATCATATTACATGGTTTTTGTATATAATTTACTATTATATATGTATTTTTAAAGTAGTCAGAGTAATTTGAATAATGTTTAGAAATTCATTAGGTGAGTCTGCTGATTTCAGCCAACGTGGTAATGTGTCTCAGTCTGAAACACTTTCAGAACTTATGTTTAACATTTCTTCTTTAAAAATTTTTTCCGAAACTCTAAGTAGACATATGGTAGACATACCTAATAAAATAAACACTGTTAGAGATACAGTATTAGTACATAATTCCAAGTTGCAATTAAAATTTTTATTGGATGAATGTTTTAGAGAAATTAATTTCAAATTGGGTAATTTATATGATTTGTCTAAGAATATACAAAAAGAATATTCTCAATTATTAGATCGGAACAAACAGTTAGTTATGGAAATTAACGCTTTATTTGCGAAATCAAATTTTCCATTGTGTAATAAGTTTTCTCATAAAAAATGCCAGGTTGAAATAACTTATAAGATTCAAAAATCACCAGGATGAAATTTTAAAAATGATACTCATAATGATGTTCTTGTTGGACAGTCGGGTGATAACCAAAATTCGATACCTTTAAAGGTTAATGTATCGGATTCTTCTACAAATAAATCGTTAATGCGACTCATTATTTATGAAATAGATAATGAAATTAATACATCTAGTGTGAGTCATGCTATTCATGAGACAGTCCAAAATTATACTTCGGAAGTTCAACTTATGAAAAAAGACAAACTTTTGTATAGAAACAAATATAATTTAATCGTAGATGTTTCTAATGACATAGCTATGCAATTGATTAAACAAGGTTTTCTTGAAATTAACACACAGCTATATCAGGTAATGAAATTCATCACGGTTATGCGTTGTTTCAAATGTCAGAATTTTGAACATGTAGCTAAATGTTGCATAAATGACACTGTATGCGCTATTTGTGGTGAATCTCATATGAATCACAACTGTAAAAAACCTTCTAGGTGTATAAATTGTGTTAGGAATAATAATTCGGGAAAATATAAATTTAAGATCAATCATCCTGCATTTTCATCTACATGTGGATCCTTCAAAATGCATATTGAAAATAAACGGAAATCTTTCAACAGTACATTTTTGGAAAATCCCAATAATAGTTTGTTTACATCATAATTTTTACAATTTCCTAAATTATTTACATTCACACACATACTCAGTTTACACATATGCTACATTACCGCACATTTTTCCTAAAAAAAAAAAAAAAAAAAAAAAAAAAAAAAAAAAGGGTTTATTCATTTCAGATAATTATTTCTATTAAGGATTTTTCCGTTATTTATCTATTGTTGGATTGCACGTTCTCATAGATTTTTTTTTCATTGTTTATTAATCGAAATTATTTCGATTTTCATTGTTGTCAACGTTCAAACATCACATTGGTGATGTGTGTTTTCTATCAAGAGGTTAATTTTTTTTTTTTTTTTACAAACTTTCATTTATGTATCACACGTACACAATTTTTATGTGTATATTTTTCTTTGCCCTTGTTATCTGGATGTTTCACTAGTGCTTTATACACACAACTTATACACTTTTATACATGCACATGATTTTTACAGATTGTTAAACTCAACATGTATTCTCCGGTAATTTGGTAATTTTGTAAAAAAAAAAAAAAAAAAAAAAAAAAAAAAAAAAAGATATATAATTTGGTGTACTCATTCATAAGATAATTCATAATTTTACGTATCTTGTTTAGCCACATGATAACATTTATTGTTATAGGTAGTCTTTGATATTCAAAAACAACGCCTACAACATATTTTTCCATTGTTACGTTACAAATACACTTTAAAATTTACTTAATACATTTTAAATAATCTGAAGGTGCATGTGTCTTTTGGGAATGTTTGAATTGTCATAGTTATTAATCACTGTTGTCAAAGACATTTAAATTGTTCTATTGCCGTCATAGAGGTCATAGTTTTACTCTTTCTTGCATTCTTTTATGGGACACATAATCCTTCCTTCAAAATTGATACATTTTAAATTATCTACACATTTATTTATTTTTGTATATGCACATCTTGATTTCACTTTTTTTTTCAGTTGGTTCACAGATTAAATTATTAGGGGGAAGGTCATAATTTGTTTAATATGTATATCTATAATTTGATTACAGAAGTATTTATTTAGATAAATAATTTACACCTATCTGTTTTTGCTTTGATGAGTGTTTTGCAGTACAACATGCATGTTTTTACGTATACGCTTTTAATTTCAGTCAGACCTTCATGTTTTTTTTAAACTGTTTTTGGGGCGCAGTTAAAAAACAAATTTTCCAATAGTTTTCTTTTTCTCCTACATATAAACATTCACACATTTTTCTCGGTAATCTATGTTATGATAATAGATTCACGACCTATTATTCACGCATAATATGTAACTGAGTTTACACATTTTTCTTATCTGACTTGAAAGTTAGCAGAACATGTATAACATCATGTTTGGGGCAAGATACTTATCATACATTTTAAGCCTTCCAAGTAATAGAAATAATAATAATAAAAGATTAATTATTTAATATAAACAAATTTCAAATACATCTTTTTGTGTATGGTTCACATGGCTTACTTTCCTTCCACATATAAAAAATTATTGATATACAAATAAGATTGATAAAAAAAGATAAATGAAATGGAATTAAAATAAAATTTTCATTTATTTGTGAAAGAAAATGCTTTTTATATGTGTACTAATGACCAATGCTATTTTTGTTAATAAGTTATTTTTAAATTTTACTTTATCAATTAAAACAATTTAATTTCATTGATCTATTCGATTGATATTTTTGTTAATTTCTAAACTTTATATACTTTTATAATGACATTTAAAAATGTTTAAATAATTAAAATTATGTTTTTGAGTATACAGGAATATTTAATAATGTTTTTTCTCAGTTTACTCTGAAAAATATTTATATACATTATATGTATACGTACACAATTACTTTAGATGTGTAATATTTGAGCACATTCTAGTTTAATAGAAATCTTTGTGCAGTATCAACAATTATTCTTTATATGCAGTGTTTATTTGTATCTATCTCTTAAAAATGAGAGATTTTTTCAAAATCCAATTACACACACGCACACACACATATATGTATTGACTTCACTCATTTGAGAATTACTTCAGTTTTTATTGTTTTTCTGCAACCATAAGTATTTTTAAATATTTAGTTATTTACACATTACTCATTGTTATATTTTAATCATTATTTTGTTGTGCATTTCTTTAAATTTATGACACATTGCTGCATACTTCACACATCAATATTCTCACTGAAATGTAGTAATCTATTCTTATACATTTCAAATCTACTTAATTATTTTTAGATATTGACATTACACTTCACACATGATTTTATAGACGTTATTCTTACAAACACAATTATTTATATAATAATTAGAATAAAAAAATAAAAAAAAAGAGAAACTTTCTGCACATTTACATATCAACATATTTACAGTGTTTACATATATGAGATATTTCATGTTATTTTATCATATTTTCTGGTATTTATCAATGTTTGTTTGCTACTACATGGTATTTTAATAATTTGCTGGGAGTTTTTTTTTACACTTGCATTTCTAGTATAACAAACATGATACTTGTCACATTGTGCTATACAACTCATTATAATATTTTATACATTTTACACATATATTTCTTATATATTGATATTAAAAAAAAAAAGAAAAAGAAAAAAAAAAAAAACTTAAGATTTCTCGAAGCAATGTTTAGTATCGTAATATTTATAAGTTACTTTCGGCAGGGCTTTTCCACTCTACACACATTTATATACACACAATTTTACAAATATTTTCTCACACATTGTACATTAAAAAAAAAAAAAAAAACTAACAATTATGTTAAAGTAAATTTTATATTAATCATAAGTTTACATGATTGATTTGCCTTGCTCAGTAACTGTAAAAAATATTTACTTCTGACTTCTGCATATGAGATAATCATTGTTTTTCTTAAACATACAGACACACTTTCACATACATACATCATACATAAAATAATTTTGATTTTTTGAAGCTGATTATAATAAACATTGATCATACTGAAATTGAATATAATAAATATTATAAACATTTTAATTGATTAAATAAATGAAAATATTTAATGATATTTTGTACACATTGCAGCATTTGTTTTTCAATAATGCTACAAATATTCTATATCTACATATTTTCTCTTACATACACATTATTTTATATATTCGTCTGAATTATATATCTAAATGATATTTTAATTCCAACAATACATTCACATACATTCACATTCATATGTTGTCAAACATGTAAAAGATAATTTTATATCTTAAGATAATTTAATATCCGCATTTTACATACAAAAAAAAAAAAAAAAAAAAAAAAAATGCAATTCATCATGTTTTTCACTTTAAGGTAGATTTATGCCCTATATTTGTGTTGTGTTGCGCGCGCCAATGCATGTGTGGTAATTTTGTCATGCATGTTGTTATCCTTGCATTTGAATATCTGGCCAATTTTTCTTTTGTGGGACGGTAGCATGTATGGCATTAGGTGCATAAATTTACTTTTCTCACTAATTTCCAGACTACATAATGTGATTTGATATACATATAATAATAATAATAATAATAATAATAATAGAAACAGTACAGATGTATACTGAATTAAACAAATAAATAAAGAATAATATGTCTTGTATCTGCAAAATACAATTACACCACATTTCTTATTTATATAACATTTACTTTTTACCTACTTTTTGTTTGAATTTTATGATATACTAATATTACATTGTTCATAAACAAACACACACATTAAAACCAAAAATAATTACATTTTACATAAAAAAAAAAAAAAAAAAAAACAGAGGCATTACATTTTATGCACACAGAAGTTTACTTGTACACTTATTTCAATTTTATGGTATTATACACAAACATGCACATTCTTTTCTGTCTTTACAAATAAATAAATAAATAAAAAGGGAATTGTATACTTTCCAAAAATACACATTAATACATAATTTTAATAACAATCAATTAAATGCAATTAAATTCACTGTATGTTTATGTAATTTTCTATTCTGTTTGCACTTTGAATTGCTATCATTGGTAATGTATATCCTCATTGTGTCAGAGAAATGGAGTAAAGATTTTTCTCCACATTTATCACGGATATGTCTTTTATTACTGCTTGTAAATTTTCTGAAGTAAATTTTAGAAATTGTTGATTGAGATATATATGAAAAATTTATTGGTTGCTATATATATATACTGATAAGATAATGTTTTACATTATATGAAATTTGATACTGCAGTTAATAATAAATAAATAAATAAATAAATGGTGATGAGCAAAAACATACCTAGCTGAAGTAAAGCTGTGGTTTTTATTCATTTTTTAGCAACCATATGGCTCATCAAGACGTCTTTTAATAATTTTTTTGTCATGACTTATATTGAAGAGGGCACTTATATATATATATATATATTGATAAAAGATATATTATAAAATATATCTACTTGGCCTAAGAAGCAATGGACTTTATAAAAAAAAATAAAATAAATTGTTATTGACATGTCATTTTAAGTATAGCTTTTTATAATCATTGCTTGCTTATTATTCAATTGTATTTGTGTTTATACGTGACCATAGCTCCATTTTACTCATTTATTATATAATTACATATATGCTTATTTCATTATATTAGTGTGTTATATTTTATTATATTAGTGTGTTATTTTACTATACTTCATTGTTTATTTGTGTCAATTACGTTCCTATACATTTGTTAATTTAGAAAGAGCATGGTTGCAATTTTTGTGGCAAGGGGGAGAAAATATGTGATATAGATTATCACATATTATAAAATTATATTTTTCTCATTAAAGGATAGGTAAATTCTCTAAATATATAAAATTATAAATTAAATTTTTTAATATAAATCAATTTTTTAAAGTATAATGGAATAACTGTTTTTAACCTATAAATAAAAAATTTTACATTATGCGTTTTCTAATTTTTATATCTTCCCTTTCATCCCTTTTTCAATGTAGCTGAAACAAAAATCTTTGTTTCAGCTTAGTATTCACTTAACAGTATTCACTTAACACCAGTATTCACTTCACATGTTTAACGTACTGAAAATTCTTTTCGCTCTGTAAATGATAATGTTCTGATTTATTTCTATCCTTTTGCTTTGTGAAACCAGAAAATAATTTATTCGGTGTCTTTTAATCTTACATCGAAACAGCCTCTCGTCGCCCAATTTTACATCAACGATCAAATAAAATATGTGCTTAGTTAGTTATTTTCCCATGGGTTTAAATCTTGGCGAAATCATGCTAACATTCCCTAACAACGGTCAATGAATTGCTCGTCACTTTTTGAAAATATACATATGAACATTCCTAAAGTAAAGCAACCATTCTCTATCTTCACACTTTGAACTTGGCGTGTAATTAAGCGCCAAATGCATTGTCATTTTCTTTTGCTTCAGTTTAGGAGCGGGGACTTTTCTTTTCGGATCTTAAAAACATGTAACAACTCAAGAGCGATTCGGGCCTAGGGCCCGGCCTGATCCTCAGTGCTGCTTCCCCACTCCAGAATTTTTTTCGTTAAAAAAAACTTAGTATATTCTGTTAATTGACTATGGTCACGTACATTGGAATATCTGCAATAAATATACTTTAATCGATATACTGCCTCTCGGATGCGTTCTTGGGTAACCAGTTTCATCTTTAATTAATTTTAACTTGACTCTATTTTTTCAGCTTATTTTTAGCGGCCAACGCAATGAAGACTAACTTTTCAACAGTTAATAAACTTCATCAGATACTGAGCTTCAACTATATAACAAATTTCTTTAATAGACTACATTTAAAAAGTTTTATCGTTTTTCTATCTTAATAAACTTTAAATACGGTCAAAAAGATGATTTTTAAGGTGTTCACAATTATAAGAACAGCTCGAATCTTAGTAATTTTTTTCAGTTATTCTTTAAATTAATATTTTATGGGGTCTTTTTATTACGGTGAAACAGTCAGACATTCTCTCTGGTATATATATATAATTTATTTTAATATTCAGTTTCAATATCATTTCATACAGCATAGATGATATTCTGAATACATTTAAACTATATAAAATTGCTTTCCACTTGCATGCACTTTTCTAATATGATAAGTTAAGGTTTTTTCAACTTTTAGGCAACGGGAAAGGCAATAATACAGAAGTTTCTTTCTTCAAACTATTTCTTATTGCTCTAGAAATAGAGCAAAAATGTAAGTCTTGTTGAAAAAAATATTATTACCCCCCAAAATCTAACAAAGATCTGAGAATTCCACGTTTAAAATTTGTGGATATTCTCTTGATGTTCATAATAATAGAAAAAATTACTAAATTCATTCTGCCTTCAGGAGAAACAGCTCTCCAGAGCACCATAGATCCACCTTTAAAATGCCCGATTTATATGTGCCTTCAAAAAATCTGCTCTGTCCTTCGCTATCTTCAGATCGTGCCAGTAACTGTTAAAACCATTTGATTAATCAAGAATAAAATGTTTTTCATCCGAAAATGCAACATTTTACCATTTAATATTGTCTTTATTCAACTTTAACTCAGATGTTCTTTCCCCCATTAAATGCTTATTGATTATTACAGGTTTTTTAGTCTTTTTAACATATTATTAATTATTTAACAATGCATAAATGTGGACCCCAACCTATCGTTAAAAATTACGAGGAAATTCAGCAGCACTCAATATAGTACAGCAGTAAGAGGAATTATGAGTCTTCAATCTCTGTAAAACAGCTCATATTTTGCATCAGATCTCTCTCCTATCGAACCAGCAGTTCAACGTTTGATCACATTTTCTTCAGCAATTTTAGATCTTCGCATTTCATTAGAAATTCGGCGGAATGAAATTATCCTTCCACTTAAAAAACACATTTATCATACTTCACTACATGAACGTTCTTTTTTTCGAGGAATTATCAGTAATGCCCGTCCAAGAAAATTTGAAGGCTTATATATGAATTAATCTAGCCCAGTAGTTAACAAATTCGCATTTCAACTGTAATTTATCCGCTAGTAAGTTAAATAAAACGAAAAAATCTTGATTGTCCCTATAATTATGAACATCTAAAACTGTGGAGAAAAAAATATTTTGCATTTTTTTTTATTAATTTTGTTTCATATTAAAAAAATTATAGCAGTTTTTGTTTTTAGAATACTAGATATTTAAGTGCACTTAGTATAATCTTGTTCACAATTATTTTTACATTAGTTATTTCAAAACATAATGTGTCCTTATAAATATGAGAAGGAGTGTATATATGTAAATCAATTATCTATCAAGTGTACTTATAATTAAATAAAGTTTATAGGATAAAAATCTCAATTTTTTTTCTGAGTAGTTTCCAATAAACATAATAAATATGTTTCACTTAAATGTATTAATATTTTATTTTTAATAACCATCCAAATTTAATTTTACATGTTTTACATATGTACGCTGTTTATTGAAGCACTATAAAGCTTATGAATTTATTAGATAATGATAATGAATTAATTAGATTTCTTAAAAGTTTAACTTACTGTACTATAATCTAAATATTCAAAAAAAAAAAAAAAAAAAAAAAAAAAACCTCATCTTTTGCTTTTAGTTACTTCTCCTAAACACTATTTCCCATTACAGCCTAAAATTGATGCCATTGGAAGTCGTTTTTGGTCTATAAAAAATCGCATGATTCAGCTGATTCAGGGTCTACCGAGGCGTATCATAAATATTTAATTATTGCTAAAAATAATCAAGATATGAACTTCATTTTTATGTGATATTTTGAAGACTTCTTTACATAGTCACAAACCAGAGTTATGCATTTCTATTATGCTTTCTTGATCATTTGACGGCCGTCATTGTAGTACAATTCAGTCATAAAACGACTGATCCATCCCTTGAATTATATTATTCACGTTGTAAAAATTCCGCTTGTGTAATATTGTTTTGAGTTCTGGGAACAGGAAAAACCATTTAAGGTGATTCGGGAGAAAAGAGGGACAAATGACCATCTCTTTGATTTCTTAATTTCAGATAAGTGGGTAGGTGCATTGCCGGGAAAAACACAGACACATTTGTGGTTCATCACTTATTATTATTATTATTATTATTATTATTATTATTAGCAGTGCGCACTAAAAGACACAAGTGGAATTCTTGTATTACTACAGTTTTTCGTTAAGATGCCTCCAGGATAAAATCAACAAGGAGACAGTATGATATTTTGTATTTGACATAACTAAGATTATTAGCATTCATAATTAGTCTCATATGTATTGTTTCTCCTCATTTTATAAAAGTTTTCTACTTACAGTCGGTAACAAAAGTGTCCAAACACTAGTAAAAATTCCTAAGGAAAAAAAGTACACTTAATACTGTTTTCTTAAATAAATCCTTATCGAATCATGTTCTTAGACTGACTAAGAACAGGATTCGACAAGGATTTATTTAACAAAACCGTATGAAGTGTACTTTTTTTCACATAGGAGTTTTTGCTAGAGTTCGGACACTTTTGTTACCGACTGTACATCACTAAAATTTATGGTCTTCTACATTTTTGATCATCGAGAAATGTGTAACAAATTAGAAATTTCCTTTTAAATCTCATAATAGTATCATCTGAAGGAAAAAATTACATTAAAAGACTTTCAGAGCCGTTTTACTGACATAATTTGGAGCATAGTTACAGTCGGCTGCAAAATTATTCGAGCACTAGCAATAATCCTTGCTAAAAAAAAGTACACTTAATACAGCTTTGTTAAATAAATCCCTGTCGAGTCATGTTTTTAATCAGTCTAAGAACATGATTCGACAAGGATTTACTTAGCAAAACAGTCTTAAGTGTACTTTTTAAATATAGGAATTATTGGCTAGTGCTCGAATAATTTTGCAGCCGACTGTAAGTTTGGAAACGCGTTCCTCCACCTCGGCCCTTGAACACGTTGAGTGCTATGTCAGCCTTCGGTGACTGACACTGAACTTTCCGTTTAGGCCGTGTCAACCACCGGTGGCTGACAGTGTAAAATATTATATAAAGCCACGTCAACCACCTGTGGCCGACAGTATGAAATATCATATAAAACTAAAAAAAATGCATTGTTTGAAGTAAGTATTGAAAATGTATTGAAATTTACTTAATTTTTATTTATTACAGGACATCATTAAGGAATTATAATGGATTTTATCGAAACATGGTAAACAAAACGCGGTTCTAAGTAGCGCTCGTGGCCTGACGGGAATTTCTTTAAGAATTCGCGTGGCGCTCAACGTGTTAACGCGGAAGAAAGAAGGAAATTTCGAAAATCCCATCATAGTAGTTATTGTAAGCATATAACAAACCTACACAACAAAATTCTCGACCGAACTTCTCTAGATTCTAGAAAACAAATTAAACGCGAAAAGAGGGCTCTCGACTTTGACCCCTCGTAGCCCAGAAATCGAAAATCGCAAAAATTACAATTAAGATTTCGAAAATGTCTTCCAGATTACACACAGCCATTTTTTTAATTTCTATTTTTTTTCTCTATTTTTTTTTTTTTTTTTGGTAGAATTATACTCTAAATATGGTTTTTGGGAAAATAACAAAATTGTCAAAATATTTTTTTTCTTTTCTTTTCTTTTCTTTTCTCTTTCCTTTCTTTAATTTCGAAAAACTCAAACGATCATCCGTCGAATCGCAATGGCTGTTTTGAGTCAGTCATTGAATGAACTTACACTTTTGTATACTATGTTGATAAAAAATATGCTATATTTTGTTTCAATTTCGTACATTCCTTTAAAACAGAAAAAATAGACATATATTTTGCACATTCTTATTACAAGAAAGTAATATTTTTTACAAAATAGTTTCTCTTTTTTAATATTATCTTCTTTCATAACAATAAGCAGAATTAATTCATGTCTTTATATTAAATTCTTAGTAGGCTCGTCATTAAAAACTACGTTAAAAATAATGATAATAACATAATATTAAAAATTAATATAATTTAAATTTCTTTTCTTTTATAAGCTATTTGAAAGGAGAAGTTATATTAAATAATGCCTAATCCCTAATTTATTCCCCACATAAATATTACTTGTCATTGACCTAAGTGACAAATCATTTCACAAGTACCAAAGTGATAATACCCTTCATTAGTGCCAAATAACTAAAAAAATAATAAAAAAAAAGCTATTTAAACCAATAAAAATGTGCTCAGTGAAGCAAATGAGATAAATTAGGGTTCAGAATAGAATTAATTTTCTACAATAAAAAAAAAACGAGCTCATAATACCTTATCAAAAACTATGAATATTCATGAGCGGGAGACATTTATCACACTGTTGTTATGGGAGTGGTCAACAAGAATATTATTATTAAATGACGGAAAAGAATGAGGTGAAGCAGTAAGATGAAATGATATGCACTGAGTAACTAATAAAGGTTTGATTTGTGATGTAGATTCATTCTATTTGGCTGAGATTAAGAATAACTGGATTTTAATGCTAACGCTTATTTATTTATGCTAAATAAATATAGATAGATGAATATATAGGGAGAAAGTATTTTCTGTGATAATTATAAATGTTACATTTGCCACTACACTTAAAAAAAATATTTACTAACTTTAAACTGAAAGATTTATTAAAAATTAGACTCATTATTAGTAAACAATTCGTATGAATTAAAAAACAGATTTCAAAATCTGTATTCATTGGGCTTAGTATATTTTAATTAACGAAGTTAAATTTAAGCGGAAAAGAAGCAAATTTGTTATTTTTTTCATAAAATAAGACATAAAATTTTACATTGGGATATATATTCACTGTTAATGCACAACTAAAAGACTTTTTGCTTCCTTGATTTTTTTTAATTTATTAAAAAAAAAAAAAAAAAAAAAAAAAAACTCCTGTTTGACAAATTGTACGTTGAATTTCGCATAATTCAAAAAATTCAAACGATGGAACTAACCGTTTTGCTTTAAAGAATGATTTTACAGTCAGTTATAGACTTCGTTTGTAGAGACGATTGCGGTGTTGCATGTTTTATCGCAATATCTCTAATTAATTATTAATGTGTGTGTGTGTGTGTGTGTGTGTGTGTGTATGTGTGTGTGTGTGTGTGTGTGTGTGTGTGTGTGCGTGAGCATCTCACATAATTTATAAACGGTCAGACAGAAAAATTTTAAATTTGTATTTGAGATTATTACAATTATTTAGTTTTTCGACACTGCTTTTGGTTATTATATATTTTTTCCCGTTTAAGAGATATCAACCATAATTAAATATTCTGATACGGCACTCACACGACTTTCTTTTACTCAGTAGTTTAAGACTATAAATACAGATTGGAGATTGAGGAGTAAGATAACGAGTATTGTTATATAAAATTACGTTGAAAAATTTTCAATTTATGTTCCGGAACAACTCATTTTGATAGATAATTCTGCGTGAGGGTGGCTAGTGCCTCCTTCAACCCCCTCCCCCCCTCCTCGGTGTTATTACTGTTCCTATATTTATATAGAAATCAAATCCCTTATTAAAATTAAAAATTCGTTTAAAATTATTCAAACAACTTTGACACCAAACAAATTGTCATAAAAATACTAGCAACTCTAATCTTTTTCAAAATCCTTCAAGCAGTTCATGAGAAAAACCAAGCTTCTGTCGTTTTTTAACGCGGATGAAACGTGTGTTATCAGTAAAGCTAAATTTTCTGAAAATAAGGGCAAATTAAATCGAATTTTCATCTCCAAAAATACTTAATATTAAATGTTTATCGTTAAAGTCATCTTCTAGAAACAAACGAAATACATATGATTAACTGACTTAATAATAAGGAGTACACTCCTTCTCATAACTATAAGGACACCCGTTTTTCTATATTAAATAAAGGCTGAACACTATTATTTAAGCAAATAGATTTTTTATTAATTTGAATTTCATTAATAGACGATATTTAAAAAGTTTATCGTTTTTCTATCTTAAAAAACTCTAAATATGGTAAAAAGATTATTTTTCAGGTGTTCACAGTTCTGTCTTAGTATTTTTTTTTAAATTATTCTTTAAATTAATATTTTTGGGGGTCTCTTTTTAGGGTGAAACAGTCAGACATTCTCTTTGGTATATATATATATATATATATATATATATTATATTCTTTAATATTGAGTTTCAATACCATTTCATTCAGCATAGATGATATTCTGAATACATTTAAACTATTTAAAATTGCTTTCCACTTGCATGGACTTTTATAATATGATAAGTTAAGGGTTTTTTCAACTTTTAGGCCACGGGAAATGCAACAATACAGAAGTTTCTTTCTTCAAACTATTTCCTATTGCTCTAGAAGTAGAGCAAAAATGTAAGTCTTGTTGAAAAAAATATTATTATCCCCCAAAATCTAACAAAAATCTAAGAATTCCACGTTTAAAATTTGCGGATATTCTCTTGATGTTCATAATAATAGAAAAAAATTACCAAATTTATTCTGCCTTCAGTAGAAACAGCTCCCCAGAGCACCATAGATCCACCTTTAAAATACCCGATTCATATCTGCCTTTAAAAAATCTGCTCTGTCTTTCACTATCTTCAGATCGTGCCAGTAACTGTTAAAACCATTTGATTAATCAGGAATAAAATGTTTTTCATCCGAAAATGCAACATTTTACCATTTAATATTGTCTTTATTCAACTTTAACACAGACGTTCTTTCCCCCATTAAATGCTTATTGATTATAACAGGTTTTTTATTCATTTTAACATATTGTTAATTATTTTAAACATACATAAATGTGGACCCCAACCTTTCGTTAAAAATTACAAGAAAATTCAGCAGCAGTCATTATGAGTAGAATAGTAAGAGGAATTATGAGTCTTCGTTCTCTGTAAAACAACTATGATTTTGCATCAGATCTCTCTCCCATCGAACCAGCAGTTCAACGTTTGATCACATTTCCTTCAGCAATTTTAGATCTTACAATTTCATTAGAAATTCGGCGGGTTGAAATTATCCTTCCACTTAAAAAACACATTTATCATACTACACTACATGAACGTTCTTTTTTTCGAGGAATTATCAGTAATGTCCGTCCAAGAAAAATTGAAGGCTTGCATATGAATTAATCTAGCGCAGTAGTTAACGAATTCGCATATCAACTGTAATTTATCCGCTTGTAAGTTAAGTAAAACGAAAATATCTTGATTGTCCCTATAATTATGAATATATAAAAACGTGGAGAAAAACATATTTTGCATTATTTTTGATTAATATTATTTCATATTAAAAAAAAAAATTATAGTGGTTTTGGTTTTTAGAATACTAGATATATTAAGTGCACTTAGTATAATCTTGTTCACAATTATTTTTACATTAGTTATTTTAAAATATAAAGTGTCCTTATAAATATGAGAAGGAGTGTATAAAAATAAATTCAAA
The DNA here is from genome assembly GCA_963930645.1 of Salticus scenicus. NCBI lineage: Eukaryota > Metazoa > Arthropoda > Arachnida > Araneae > Salticidae > Salticus > Salticus scenicus. The sequence continues at coordinate 71,605,270 of OZ005655.1, read as the reverse complement.
TTGTTTCAGTTTAACTGTGGATTTGCTTAAGAGTTTAAATGTTTCGAATCTATGTGATTTAATTCAAACATTATTTTTACATTCTTAGATGTGCTGTATTTAGCTTAAACCTATACAAAGTATCTGAAAACTTCGTTTTCAGAATGTAATCCTTAAAATTCTCGAGCAGAACTTTTATATTTGTAATATTACTTTCATTCGTTTAATATCCTGCAGCAACATTAATCACTGAACGTTTAAAGAATCTTTTGGTGGTTTAGAAAATTTAAATGATTAATGGAAATTTTCCGAATTTATGCAAAGTGGTTTAATTTTATGTAACAATGGTTTTAAATCGAGAATGTGTCAGAATTTTAGAAATTCCTTATCATTATTCTTGAAACTATCCTACTACTGTTTATTTTTGAGGAATTGTACGTATTTATATATCCGCAATATGCGGATTAGAAGAAATTGTGTAAAATATAAATAAAATTAATATAGCGATACAAAAAACGTTATACAAAAACCATAAAATAATTACTTGTATTATAAGCTCACAATAATATCCTAAAAAATGTGACCAAAAATTCCGTTAATTAAGAATCATATTTTCATAAAGGAACAGAGGATTTATCTTGAAAAAATATGGATTACGCACTATTCATTGTGTAAAGTCACTTTCAAGTCACTTTTTTGAATACCACTTATTTTAAATAGAAATATGCAGTAACTGTTTGCAGTATTTTTCTTTGATTGAATAATAAGGAGATTTCTTTAGATAAGTAGTGATATTCATAGATGTGACTACATCGAGCCCTGAAAATTACATCGATTTTAAACTTTCTGCCTGAATCATGGAGATATTTTGACTATAAATTCAAGCCTAACCTCCCCCCCCCCCTTTTTTTTAAATTCTCTTCATAAGGCTCTAGTTAAAAGAAAATTGTTGCCTTGCATAATTGCATTTATTATGCTTTTCACATTTCATCTAATGCTCATAATTTTTACAAGGAATTTATTCTTTAAATTCACTTCGTAAAAACAACAGGTAAAATTTCTAGATATTTGATTAAGCCCTAAAAAAATTGTATAATTCTAAACGGTGTATAATCCAAAGTAACAACTGATATTCATTTGTCTCAAATATATCGTATCATTGTACGTATCATTGTACGTATTATCGTATCATTGTACGTATATGAAGAGAAGAAAATACTTTTTTTATTTCTCCATTTCTTTCAAAATCTCTGTTTTCTTTTTTCTCAAAATAAATATTGAAAACTGTTGTAGTATACTGCTTCTTTACTCTTTGCCTGATTAATAATAACTAGATTTAAAGAATTTCTCAAAAAACATTAATCTCTATATTTTAAACCACTTTATTAAAAAACGCTAAAAAAAAAAAAAAAAAAAAAAATCCATTGAAATCGCTTAGAACCGCACTTCAGGTACCCACTGCCTTCGGTAGTGTCTTTCATGCCTGCGTTATATCGGTTACGTGTCCGCATAACTTGAATTTGTGCCATAACCGCGCATTTCAATTTAGTTGTTAGCCGAAAGGTAAATGGGGCTGCTAGTATTGTAGAACTACATTTTTTGGACAGACATTTCTCGGATAGATTATTACTTCGTTCAACAGATAGCAGCATTAGACAATCTCCTGTTGCAAACATTTTAATTAATTAAAAAAATGAACAAAAGAAAAAGAATAGCTGACGAATTTTTTTAGGATTCTGTGTAAGCACTGAAAGATTATCTTTTACAAAATGACCCTTTTTCTAATAATAATATGCACAAATTAACACATTGACTCTTAGAGAATCAATCACATGATCGTTTTCAGCATGATCATCTAACCAATTAAGATTGGGCAACGTAAAAACTACTTATATTTACGTTTCTATCTCCAGAATCTTTTATTTCAGAAATTTATATATTTTATTAAAAAAAAAATAATAATCAGTAATTCGAAAATGTGTCTTTGAGGTACATCAGGAAAAGTCAAAAATGAACATCAATGCAAAATTCTGCAATCCTAGAATCAGTTGTTTGCCTACAAAGTTACAGATATACACGCATACATTTTCTTTTATTATATGTATAGTAAGATTCTCGATGCATTTCACTTTACACAACTTTAAATAACACATATTTGTAACAAACATTTAATAAATATGAGAAAAATGTGCACTGAGAAAATATGTGCATTTAGACAATGTTTAACATTTAACTTCTTGCTGCTAAATTATGGTCACTGCTTTGACGATTCTAGCACTCTTTCTACTTTAATTACCCAACTACAGTAGGTAATGGAAATAATGTATTCGGTCCAAACTTTTTATGTGGAGTTTTTACCTGATTTACATGCTTTAAGGTCTCTTAATTCAAAACGTGGTTTTCGGCAATTGGTAATTGTGTGTGTGTATGTGAATGGAGAATATTTTGACTATCATATCTCCGAAACTAATAAAGATAGCACGACGAAACTTTAGAGACAGGTCTGGTGTACAGATGATTTTTCGAACTTTTGGTGAAAATTTGAAAACTGAAGTAGGACCGTAAGTCCGTATCTCAAAAATGTCTCTAACTATTTTCTGCGAAATCGCTATATAAACACAATATTATATTTCTTTTCGTATGCATTAGTTGATTAATTCAGAATATATATATATATAGGCGTCTTGTAAAATTAAGTCAATTTAAGATCTCTCAAGTGCATAACTTTATAAAAAAGGGGGAACGGATATTTTTTTTCAAATTCGTCATATTAATTCCTTATTAGATAGCATTTCGTATGTAATTGTTGTTATCCACTCAGCAATTGGTTTTCTAAAATTTTGGTGAAAGTCAGCATATCAAAAACCCTCTTTGCACATATTACGTGGTTATTAAAGGATAATTAATAATCATTCTGAGTAGGTGAGTCTGTTTTAGATCTCGGATATGGGGGTTTAAAAAATAATGGCTCTACCGATTTTTTTTTTTTTTTTTTTTTTTTTTTTTTAACTCGCTACGTAAATTCTTCTTTATATATTTTTACACATGTATTATCGTAGGTTTTACAGGAAAATTGTTAGGTGCCTAACGTTTTAGGTCAATTTTATACTTTTTGGCCACATTATATCCAGAAAGTGTGTATAATGCGTGTAATAGTGGCTAATGGAAATCGTATAATTGTTACACACCAGCTTTTATTTTTTTATATTATCACTTTTGTTTCCGTGAAGTTTTTTTCCATATTCAGAAACTCGAAAATCGGTCTTATAGATTTTTCAGATTTTGCGCCTGTAAATTACTTAGATAAAACTCAGCCTGCAAATTTAAAATAATAATAAAAATCATTTAAAATAATGATAAAAATCAACCTCTTATTTATTGTTACATTATATTCTTTTATTATTTACTTTATTTTATTCATATATGATTTATTTTTCCCGATCAGCTTCTATAAATATTTGTAAAAAAAATTTCGATTTATTAATTTATCTTGTCATTAACATCGTAATTGTGTTATTTCTGCAGCAGCTAGGCATTCCTTTCGTTCTGATCAAGAAAGGTTTTTGATCACTTTAACCCTTTGCCTGACCCATTTAATTTCACTTCTCTATAGCCCATGTTTGACTTCTTTATCCATTATCCACCACTAAAATTTAATTGTAACGGTTACATAATCACTTCGAAGTTTAATCGTCCATTATGCATATATAACAAATATCACTCCTCAAGATTGTTGGTGATAGTTGAATAAGAAGAGTCCCTAAATTTGGCAACAACATTTACATCGTTTTAGAGTGTTATGGCCGGCAAAGTGTTAAATCTGCTATTTTTAGTTCCCCATCCTACTATAGGTATGGGGAACTTAGGTAATCGTGAGTATTTTCGACCTCGGTTTTTTGACTTTTTTACACGTTTTCAGGTCTAAGGAATCCGAAAATGACAAAATTTGTATGGTGTCTGTCTGTAGGATGTCTGTTAGTGGGTCAGTCCGTTAGTGTGTTAGTCCGTTAGTCCGTTAGTTTGTTAGTCTCTTTACACGATATCTCACGAACAAATAATCGCAGAGAGGTCAGATCAGTTTTAAAATATTACTTTCGATACTGGCAAGAACCCTATTTATTTCGAATATTCGAATTAAAAAACTTCGCAAGTTATTAGAAATTTACGATTTTCTTAACATGGGAGAATAGGACGAAAATTCACTTAAACGTGCATTAAATGGAAACTTTTTACTGTAAAAATGTCAGACCAGTTTTAAAATATCAGTTTTGATGCCGGAATGAACATCAGTAACTATAAATATGCTACTTTGAAAATTTCGCAAGTTATTGAAAATTTACGAATTTCTTAACAGGGCAGTATAGGGCAAAATTTCACATAAACGTGAGTTTTGAGCGATATTTTCACGGTAAAGCTGTCAGACTACTTTTGAAATATTATTTAGGACACTAGCATGAATATTAATGACTGTAAATTTTTCAATATAAAAATTTCGTAAGTTATTGGAAATTTACGAATTTTTTAACATGGCAGAATAGAGCAAAATTTCACATAAACGTCAATCTTGAGGGATATTTTCATTGTAAGGATCTCAAACCACTTTCGAAATATTATTTAGGATACTGGCATGAATATCATAGACTATGATTTTTCCAATTTTAAAAATTTGTAAGTTATTTGGAATTTGCGATTTACTTAACATGTCAGAATAAGGCAAAATTGAGCATAAACTTCCATTTTGAGGATCATAAATACATTAGACAACTTCAAAATTACATTTATGATATTTTTTTGAACATGATTGAATGCAAATATTCTAATAGGAAAATTTCGTAAATTATTCATAATTTACTATTTTATCAACATAGCGAAATTGTAAATTTTTCAAATAAATATGAATTTTGAAGATTATTGCATTGGAAATAGTAGCATGAAAACTAAAGGACGCAATTGACCCTGATAAAGTAAATTAATAGATTAGAATAAGAAAAATATATTGAAGTGAACGGTGGATAGCCTATTAGGCGGGGATTTCATTCTGTCACTGTATCAAGCTTTGGTCAAATTCATTTCTTTTTACATGATTGTAATATGTCTCGTACTAGAAATTTGTGAGAACATAAATATGATGGGGAACTGAGCAGAGTCCACTCAGGCCAAATAGTTTTTTTTTTTTTTTTTTTTTTTTTTTTTCAGTTTATGGTAATGGATTGATAAAGTTTCATTTTTTATCTTTCGACAGTTTTTCAGTACATTTTACAACACTATTGTGACTGAATTTTAAGTATCGTAAATCGAATAATTATTCATTTTTATTCTTTTTTTTGCGGTATGTAATTTAGTAGGTTATCGTAAAAAAAAAATAATAAAAAAAAATCTCCAAAATCAGACTTGATTTTTCTTTCCTTTATTATTATTATTATTATTATTATTATTATTAAGTTGAATAATTCATTTTAACTTGAATTTTAGAAATTAATCTTTATTAATGCAGTGATTTTTCTTTTTCTTTTTTTTCAAAAACTAATAGAGTTTCTTATTCATTTTAATTGTATCAAATGATTTCGCTATAATAGTTATTTTATCTGAATCGCCATAGGTAAGTAAAACTTCAAAGGAAATAATCAAGCGTTCAGAAACAGGAAATCTGCATTATTATTTTTAATTTGCTGTCCCTATTAATTAATTTTTAAAAGGCAAAGTATTCTTCTTTCATAAATCAAAATTTTCTTTTTTCGTAATTGATTTTTATCGATTTTAGAGTATTTTGAAATGACGTGTATAATATGCATTGTTTTTCTAGCATCATACATTGTGTAGAAAAGATAGATGTGAAAGAATATAAAACACAAAAATAATTTTTCTATTTGTCTCTTGACATGTTTATAGCAAAAAAAAAAAAACAACTTTGAAAATTGTTTTTAATTATTTAAAGGACCGTCGTCTTTGAAAATGCCATCATTTGTTAGAAGTAATTCAAAAATAAATGCATTTTAATAGATAAAATTGCTACTCTTTGCTATGATTGTGTGGGATTTTTATTTACTAGCGATAAAATAAGTATAAAAAAATAGTAACCTTAACTCTAAATTATAATACAACTAACAATTTGACCCGTTTTTCGCACGGAGGAAAATTTGAAAGCAAAGCTATTTAATTTGACTTGTTTAGCAGGGAATGTTTATGTTTGTTCTAAAATCTGATGAAGATCAAGCTTTGTTCAAAACTGTTGAAATATTCTATTGGAAACCACTGCGATTTTCCACGTGTGAAGAACGGGTAGAAATGCTAAAATCTCTCCTCTTATCCCTTTAAGTGTTAAATTTCGTAAGATTCTCACATTTTACCTTAATTAGGCCCTAAGAAGAGACATGTTTGTAAATTTAAAGCTTCTACAGAAAACCTCGGCGATTTTCATCGTTCGAAGATCGGGTATAAATCTCAGACACCCTCATTCTTCCCCTTAAGGGTTAAATTTCTGAAGATTCTAATATTTTACTTTAATTAGGGCTTAAGAGGAAACATTTTGCTAAATTTAAGGCTTTTACTGGAAACTACTGCGATTTTCGACGTGCTGAAAACGGGTAGATCTGTTAGACAACCCCTTCCTCTTCTCCTTAAGGAGAAAATTCTTATCATTTACCTTAATTAAGGCCTAATTGGAGACATTTCGTGAAAATAAAGCTTCTGTTGGAAACACCTGAAGAAATACGGTGAAAAATATCAAAAACAACTTCTACTTCTCGTTAAAGGTCGTTTATTGTAAGCCTCTACGTCATGAAAATAATTAACTGTTTAAAAACGGCACGTGTTTATTTTGGACGATTTTGACTCGACGTTTATAGATGAATGAATACATGATGAATGATATTTTCCCATTGTAAACAAAGATATGAGATGACTTTTCTACGCTCCAGGAAAATATATTATTCGCCTGAATAACAAATGCAAGCTCTTTTCTTAAAACAACATTATTTTTTTTTTCGATTGAGAGTTATGTTTTACAAACGAATTACTTTTGAAATAATTCATTTGTAACAAACTATAACTGTTAAAATTTTTGAGGCTTATTAATGAATATAGGTATATAGAAAATGAGACTTATTATATTATAAAAAAATCCATGAAAATGTAGTGAACAACGAAGCGGGCGAAGCCAACTAGTTATTAATAAAAAACAACCTGCTTAAATACGAAAAGCAAAGATAAAAGAAAGTAAATAAAAAACAAAAACAAACAAACAAAAAAAAAAAAACATTAAAAATTCTCTCAAAGACAGAATTTAGTTTAGTACGGAGGACTATTAATTTCAATTTGTAAAATTTTTATAATTTATATTTTATCTTACTTTTTGACCGCAAGACTGGGCCACGTACTTTTTAATATGACTGAAATGAATTAAAATGAAGTGTTTCAACCTAAATTTCATACTTTAGTTAATTTTAAAATATCTAATTGTCGTATTGAAAAACTGTTTGCACCCGTGGGTTAAAAAAAAAAAAAAAAAAAAAAAAAAATCGACCCTTTCATCTGAATTTGTAACGAGATACGTACTTTTTAAAATGACTGAAATGAATTAAAATGATGTGTTCACTTCTAAACTGTATACTTTAGTTAATTTTAAAAAATCCAGTTGTCGTGTAAAAAAAAAAAAAAAAAAAAAAAAAAACGATTTGCAACTCTGGATTCAGAACAATCGCCCCTTTTGTTTGGTACCGAATTTGTAACAATAGGACTGATATTTCTAACTTATTTTAGTGTTACACAAAACTGGACTACAATAAATCCAGATTGAAACTAATAATCCTCCGTCTTAAAAATAAAAAAGAGAAGAGAAACCAAAAGATAAAAACCCCTTGTGAAAAAGAAATCATAATACAAATAAAGTAAAACAAAGTAAGTATCAATCTGAATGTTAATGAAATTCACCACGTAATACTTCGATGTTCGTAATACTTCGATGTTCACCACGTAATGCTTCGTACTTTGATCAAACGGTGTACCGAGTAAGCAGAGTAAGCATTTTTGTCGAATGTATCCCCCTGATCGTGTGCCATTTGAAACAGAAATGACAACAAATCGTGGCATATAATATTTATTTTATTAAGGAAATATTTTAGGAAAAGTACGTACGTTAACCTTGCTTTATTAGACGCATAACAAAGCATGCACAAAATAAGCAGCGAGATGTTTATGAGGAAAGTGTTTTCCAAATTGCAGGCTATTCGAAACGGGAAATGTCACATAATAATAATTAATTTCATATCAGAAATATTATTTGGAAAGTAAGCACATCATTAATATTTTGCCTCATTAAGTGATTGAATGTAATTCTGAGACTTTAATGTATGAAAGAATGTAAATGTTGCACTTTGTTAAATGCTTTATTTTGTGTATACCTAAATTCTTTGCTAATATTTTCTTGGTTTGGTTGCATCGCTGCCAAACCGTTGCTGGCAATTATCTTTGTTGAAGGCAGACATATTTCAGCTTTATGCAGTAGTGCTCATTCCTCGTCATCGCTTTGACGACTACATATAATTTGGGAAATTTAAGCTCTCTTTTTTAACTTGTCAAGTGATAAAAATGCAGTGATTCTCTTCAAATTTGTTTGCATATATATATATTGTGCTAGTTGCTTTTTTGCAAAGCCGTGCAGGTAGTTGTGTCTGTTGTAGGACAGGAAATCTCTCGGGTTACGGTTAGGCGCTAATCATGTAATCCTTTTGCAATGTTCCATGTTTTCATCACATACGTGGTTAGACATTATAATCTTTCTTCCTTTTAACAAAGCTGCTAGTTTTTTATTGTCTATTTGTCTAATGTTCCTATACTGAGGTAATTATGTAAATTTAATTGAAAAAGCGATCTTAAAAAACAAAATAGTAATAAAAAATAATAATATAATAAAAAGTAGTGATAGTGATATAAAAAGTAATAAATCTCAACTTAAGAAGAGATTCACTTGTAATTTACCCAACTTTCTCCAGGATTCTCTAATTTTAGCGGTAGACACCAAATATCTGATATCTTGTCTAGATATATCGTATCAAATCATTGTAGATGTAATAATAAAGAAATTTACAACTTAAAATTATGCCTTTAATATGGATGCTTTTATAATTTTTTTTTTTCTAAAAAACTAGAATAAAAGGTTTTTATATTATCCTCTCCCTTACAAGTGAAATGTTAGTTTTCATGTTATTTCTTCTAATAAATTTTTATTGCATCAAGTCCTTTTCTTATCGCATTGAATGTTAAACAAAAAATCATAAAACATGTTGTGATATCGAAAATCACATATTCTAAATTATGTATTACATTTCTGATAAATTTAATTCTTTCCCAATTCATTTTCTATCTGTATAAAAAGCGAGTTGATATGCGGTTTCATTCTTTATTCCTACTTACAAAAAAGAGCAAGCCATACTATTCTTTTCAGTTAAAAGAAATAATAATAATAAAAGTAAGAGATGATCTTTCACTCGCTTAATTCTGTGGCGAACAATTCGTTTCATCGCAATTAAATAAAACAGAATAAAATGTTTCCTGATGTCATTTTTAACATTGAACAGATTTCGCATCTGTTACTTATAAATAGAAATCGCGTATTCTTCTTAGACTAGGGTTATGAATAAAAATTTAACGATAAAATTCTTGTGGTTAAGAGTTAAGGTTAGTTTGCCAGATTCTCACGAACTGATAACGGATTTTTGGCTAAGAAATCAATCGCCAATATATTTTAAAAAGTTGCACTAAATTAGCTGTAACTGAAAAAGTTCGGTGTTGCCTTGGCTTAATTTTATGTGGTTTTGGGTAATGTATCCAGCCAACAATTTGATCACTTCTGCATTTTCTTTGCTGCTGAAAAGACGTCTCTTGATTTGCGTCTCTCCCCGTGTCCATCCCGTTCCATTCTGTGCATTAAATCATTTTGTTAAAAAGGAACATTGTCTTGATGTTTTCAAAAGGATATTTATGTGTTATTGAAATTGCAAGATATATGATGACTTTGAATTTTATTAAATGATTGCATTATAGATTTCGCTTACTTGAGTTATTTGTGGGACATAACGCTTCTTCTGTATCTTCACGGCTATTATAAAGAAAGAATTCACATTACCTACCAAATAAAATACAACATATTATGTGGTGCTTCATACCAGGCGAAATCTTAAAAAATTTATGCAAGAATTTAAAAATGGGCACGGGGAGGAGAAAAAACTGCAACATTATAAAATTGTCTTTTTCGGATGCAGTTTTGAACTACCTTGAAATTTTTTTTTGCCTATGTTGCTTTTCAATATTACTTTATCTGCTGCAGTTGTTTCGCCTATAAGCACTAACTCTTCAGAGTAAAAACTTTTATATATTATTAAAATATATATATATATTCCCGGAACAGTAATAGAAACATTTTCAAGAAGTTTCACTTCTGTTTGTTGGACTGCCTATGCTGCTGAAGTTCTATACTGTCGGTGTTCCTGTCAAGAGGTTCCTGTTCCTGTTTTCTGTCTGGCTTGGCTGGTGATCGTCCGATGTCTCTGCCGATTCCCTATTTGAGACCCTTCATTCTGTGTGCAGTGTTGGAGCATATTGTCGTTGTCGTCGTCCGTATGTGCTTGCTTCTCTGCCTGCAGTGGTGTTCAGTGTTTGTGTCACATCATGCGCTTGTGATGACAACATTTCTCCAGAACTTCATGTCAGGTGTGCTGCTGATTTAAAATCAGTGCAAATAATTTCTTTCCTGTTTCTAGTCGACATTCGATAATTATTTCAGCAGGTGATTAATTCTTCAAAAGAAATTTTTATTGAACGTCAGTCCGATACTGACTATTCCGTTCGCTTTCGGTATCTTCTTTGTTTTCAAGAGTGTGTGGAAAAATTAATTGAAATCGTCAATCGTCAGCCGCTTAAAAAAAAAAAAAAAAAAAAAAAAATGATAAATCATCGTATTTTTTCAAATGCCATTATTTACCAGCTTGAAGACGATCTCTACGAAAAATTATTCAATGTTTTGTGTTGTGACTATCCGATTTGTGAAATAACTATTTTACGAAGTTAGAAATTTTTTTTAACTATTAGTGACTACTATTGAAGCAAGAATCACAACAATTAAAATATATACATCAGTAAGGGTATGACGAAATACAACATATAATATATATATTTAAAAAAAAGTAAATAAATAAATAAATAAATAATAATAATAATAATAATAAAAATAAAGAAAAGAAATCTTTCTATTCAAGTAAGTAATTTTAATATATTTTTAAGTAATCAGATTTAATTTTAAAATAATAGAGAGTAAATAAATGAATGAATTGCACTTATGATTATAATTTTATTGCACTTTTTATTGCTCTTCTCTTGCTCTTTATATGAAATTGCTATTAAATTAAATGATTTTTTTAAATTGCTTAAAAAAATAAATATATATATAAATTAAAATTAAAATCAGGACATTCTAATATTAATCCTCATCATAAAATATTTCTATCTCCCATGCAGTTACTTAAATATTGATGTTTATGAAATCTTTTATTTATGCTATATTTTCTTTCAGCTAATTTTTTTAGTAAATTAATTATTTTGGTACTCATTTTTAATTATTACTACTAACTATTGATTGGATGTGAATAAATATTTAAATATATAGATTGCATACATATGTTGATTGCTACGTCATGGTATAAATATAAAGAAATTTAAAATATTGAGAATTTTGAAAGTATTTTTTTAAAGGTTTTACATTTTGTGATTTATGATGGTTCTACATTTATTGCACAACATATATTTTTATAACAACTAATTTCTGCCATGACTGATCTTATATATATTAAGATCTTATATATATATTTAATATATTTTTGAAAAGGAAGTATTCAAACCAAAATATATTTTGTGCAATCTTTTTTTTAAATTTTATCTTTTAGTAGTGAAAGTTTATATATATATATATATATATATATAGTACATATTCAATATATAGTATATACACATAGTATTCAGTTTTTTTTTTTTTTCATTTTGGTAATTAAATTATTTAGTAATAATGGCCACCAATATTATGATTCCAACTTTTGATGGGGATCCAAATTTTCTTAAATTCTTTTTTGATCAGTTAAGATCGTATGCAGAGATCGGTGGTATAAAATCTAAAGAAATCATTTTGATTCTAAAAAGTAAATTGATCGGTCCTGCACAAAAATTTATGTTAGAAAATGAAATTTTATATAATGCAACTGATCTGGAATTTATCGAAAAAGAATTTACTAATTTCTTTGCCTTACCGTCTTCAACATACAATATTAATTCATTTAATAACATCACAATGATGAAATCTGAGTCGCCAAAACATTTTGCACACAGATTAAATTGTGTCGCATCAAAGGCTTTTCCAGATATTTATGACACAGAAGCACTAAACTCACTAAAATTCTCTAAATTTATTTCACGTATACCACCAAACATTAGAATTAAGCTTCAAGAGGAAGGTATTAATAAATACAAAGAAGCTGTTGATAGGGCACAAAAACTATTTGAAATTCATGTGACAGAGGATATGACAAAAAACACAGAAAACACAGACACAAACAGTAACATCATTTTGGAGAAAATCAATTTTTTGACTGAACAAGTTAACAGCTTATCATGTAAACAGGATAATAAAAAAGACTATCATGATAAGCAGAACCATCAATTGCAAAACAATAGAACAAAATATTCTCCAAAAATGCACAGATTTGCTAATAATCAAACACACTTTAAAAATAAAAGAACTTTCTTCCAAAATAGACAAAGTAGAAACAAATTCAATTCTAGAATTTGCCAAATTTGTGAGAAATATGGACACACTGCTAAATATTGCTTCAGATGGAAGAGACAAAATTTAAGAAAACAAGATTATAGACACTACTCACACCAACAAAATTCGGAAGCAAATTTTCGAGACAATACAAAGTTTAGAGAGGATAGGAATTTAAACTGATAGAGAGATTTATTCCTACTGGTGAGAATATTTCTCAATCTCTACAATCACCAGTATTTTCTACGCTAAATAATGATATACCAAAATTAACAAATCGTAGGCTAGTTAATTCTGTTGCTTCTCAAACAAATTCTATCATTACGATTTCAAACAATGTAGCTCTTCAAACAGAAACGGAGCAAAGAAGTAAATATATTTGTAATGTATATCAAAATGCTTCTTCTTTACCACTTATTAATGCAGTGATGGCTCAATCAAAAGTAAATTTTTTAATTGACACTGGCAGTTCGTTAAGTCTACTTTCACAAAAATTGTTTAATCAAATCAAAACATCTTTGAAATATAAAAGAAAAGGTTCTAATATTACAATTAAGACTGTCAATTCTGAGGTTAATTTCTCATCATGTATAAGTGCATCTTTTAAAATTGAACAAAAGAATTTTCACCATACATTTTATATTGTTGATATCCCTTCATCCTCGTCCTTCCAAGGAATTCTTGGAATTGATTTCATTAAACATAATAACATCCAAATTGATTTTGCTAATGACTTACTAAAAATAAATGATACATCAATTCCATTTTACTCTTGTAATGAAGAGGATGATGGTACTTGTAATCACAATCATACTGACCATGCACATGAAAAAAATTGCATTCCTGCATATTTACATTCTAAATGTATTCTCAACCCATATGAAACAAAAGTAATTAAGGTATTCACCAAATTAAAACCTGATCCTACTGAATATATGTTTGAGGGAAATGAAGATAAACAGATAAATTTTTACGATTCTCTTATGTCATTCAAGGACTTCCAAAAAAGTTACAATAGGAAAAATCATATAAAAGAAATTTATAATTTCCACATTTATGTATCAAATAATTCTGAAAAGAGTGTTCACCTTAATAAAAACATGAATATAGGTAAAATTGCTTTGGTTCAACAAATCAAAAATTTTGATGTAAGTGAAATTATTTTGAATGATGGCAATGACACAGTATCTAAAAACAAAACTGAACACTCTGTTAATTTAATTCAACCATCAGAACAAATTTTAAACAAAAGAAAATCAGATTTAACTCATTCTGACTTCAAACTTGATCACTTATGTAAAGAAGAAAAAGAGCAGTTGCAAAAATTACTATTCGAAAATTTTGCTGTTTTTTCAAAATCTTTAGCAACCTTAGGACATACTGATAAAGTTATTCCAAATTTAAAGCTCACAAATGATTTTCCAATAAAAACTCTTCCTTTCCCAATACCTCAAGCTCTGCAAAACGAAGCTCTCAATCAAATTAGGGAACTTGCAGATGCTAATATCATTGAGCGTAGTTGCTCTGAATGGGCCTGTCCCATCCTTTTGGTAAAAAAGAAACCGGATAGTTCAGGAAAACAAAGATTCAGACTAGCTTTAGATCTAAGAATGCTAAACACGGTAATTCAGGGTTCTTCTTACCCTTTACCAAAAATTCAAACTATTATTTCAAATTTATCATCATATAAATATTTCACGTCATTGGATTTTCAACAAGCATATCATCAAATTGATTTACCGGAAAAATTTCAAGATTATGTTACTTTTACATCAATGTTTGGTTCATATAAATATAAACGTTTATGTTTTGGTCTTAAAACAGCTAGCTCTATTTTTCAATCACTTATGGATAGTCTTTTAGATGAAATTCAGGAAGATGGAATCTATTCCTATCAAGATGACTTAATTTTAGGGGCTAACTCATTTGAAGAAACAATGTTTAAATTAAGGAAAGTATTCGATGTTTTAAAAAAGTACAATTTAACTTTAACGCCTAACAAATGTTCATTTCACAAAACAGAAGTAGATTATTTAGGTTTTCACATTCAAAATCATACAATTTCTCCGGTGCAGGCTAATATTATTAAAATTAATTCTTTTCCTGTACCCACTACTAAAAAACAGGTGAAAAGATTTTTAGGACTTGCTACTTATTATAAATCATTATTACCAACTTTTTCTCAAATTGTCCAGCCATTAATTGACTTAACCAAACCTAAAGTCACTTTTAAGTGGACTCAGAAACATCAAGAAATTTTTGAAAAATTGCAACAATTATTTTTCAAACCTCCAATTGTCAGATTACCTGACTGGAACAAAAAATTTTTCGTAAACACAGACGCATCAAAAGTTGCAATTTCAGGTGTACTTATGCAAAAATTTGGCGATAGACTTTTGCCCATTGCATACTTTTCAAAATCATTAAAACCCTCTGAACAAAAATATCCTTCATTGAAACTAGAATTAATGGCCATACATAGATCTGTACTTGCATTTAAGTACTATTTATATAATCGAAATTTTGTAATTCTTTCGGACAGTGCACCTTTAAAAAAATATAAGAAAACAACAAATCCTGCAGACATTACTACTAGATGGCTTATGGACCTTTCTGAATATTCTTATTCTTTTGAACATATTCCTGGTTCTAGCAATATTTTAGCTGATTATTTGTCGAGATGTAACTTAGATGAAAATCAAGATAACCTGTCTACTAATCCGAAGATTGTTTTTGAAGAAAATCTTCCTGTCGTTCAAAATGATCCTGATAAGGTGAGTACAAATGGTCATGAAAATTTTGAAAAAGGTAAAAATAATTATCAATTAAACTTTCTTATTTCTGGCCAAAATGGTAATAAAGATCCCCTCCTGGAAATATCAAATAAAACTTTTGTGTTTGAACAGAAAAAGGATGATAAATTATCTCCTATATATAATGAAATTTTAAGAAAAGGATCATCTAAAAAATTTTCTAATTTTTTTATACATCCTGATACTAAAGTTCTAATGATAAAAAAGTATGACACTTGCAATGACACATATACTTACTGTATTGTTGTGCCAGAAAAATTAAAAGCTAAGACATTAACTATTTCTCATTTATCACACTTCGGATTTACAAAAACTTACGAATTTTTATCATCTAGATTTTTTTGGAGAGGAATGTACAACGACGCATTAAATTTTGTTGCATCTTGTACAAATTGTTTACAATCAAAACATCATCGTATACTGAATGCACCTTTACAGCCAACTTACACACCAAAATTTCCTGGACATACTATATCTACTGATTTGTTAGGTCCTTTCGAAAATGGTCAATCCATATTGACCATGATTGACCATTTCTCAAGACATGCAGAACTTTATCCCTTAACGGATACATCTGCACAAAAAGTTGTTAAATGTTTATTTTCTTACATATCCACACATGGTCGTCCATCTGTAATTCTTTCAGATCTTGGATCCCAGTTCACGTCACATGTTTATAACAATTTCAACGACACACTAGGTATCAAAATTTTACACTCTTCAGTTGCTCATCCACAGAGCAACGCTATTTCTGAAAGAATAAACAAAAGTATAAAATATTCCATAAAAACACTCCTACAAGAAGGACACACATTTGCAAATGCTATCCATATTCATAAATCTTTGTATAATGGATCAAAACATTCGTCTACACAATTTTCACCAAATTTCCTACACTTTGGCAGAGAATTATCGTTAATTTTTGATACATATGATTCTCAGTGCAACCAACCATTCCTTGATAGAAATGTTGATGTTTATAAACTAATGCATGACCTTGATAAAATTTATCATAAAGCTTACAGTAATATTAAAATGTCTCAAGAAAGAAGCTATAACTATTATCAAAGAAAAACAAAGTTAAGAAACATTTTCGAAAAAGATATAGTATATTTAAAATCTACTGACAGATTTAGACTTAAATATTATGGTCCTTTTATTGTATTTAAAAAGCATTCACCAGTTGTATTTTCAATAAAAAGAATAAACTACCCTGATGAGTCTGCATTTAAGGTACATGTGGATAGACTGTTGCTAGCTCCACCCAGAAACACACATTTAGTTGATAACTGTGTTACAAATGATCAAAACGCTTTTCAAAACGTATCAACACCTACACACTCATATAATCTACGTCCAAGACAAAAATGCACACCAAATAATTCCAATGCTATTCCAAAATCTACACACTCATATAATTTGCGTCCAAGGAAAAATAAGGCAAATCCTTAAAAAAAAAAAAAAAAAAAAAAAAAAAAAAAAAAAAAGGTGGAACGTGTTACCATTGCAGGGGTACCACTGCAGGGGTACCACTGCAGGGGGTAAACTTATTGTCATAAAAATCATATACTCATAAATGACTTTTATACTTTATTTATTTAATATTTATAATTTGAAATTTTATTTTACAATCAATTTATCAGTTTCTCAAAAGATATTCTTAACAGCATTTCCATTATATGGTTTTTTTTAAAAAAAAAAAAAAAAAAAAAAAAAAGGAATATGTAAGTATTTTTGTTGTGATTCCTATGCGCAAAGGATCTTTGTTGTGCTTACTGCATCATTGCATGCCATTATTGGCGGGCCCACTTTTTGCATGTTCAAGGGTGCAATTAACATAACAGTATTACTATAAAATGTTGCATATTCTTTTATTCAAATCGATATATTTGACATATTTTCTAAAAAAAAAAAAAAAAAAAGAATCGTGACAAAATTATAAAAATATACTCTTACGTTATATTAACATTTATTTATGAACATAACAATTACAATTTTCACACATTTGCATCTTAGACACTTGTCAAATACTTAAATTACACATTGTTTAATATTCAAAAATAAATAAATATGTTTATAAATAAAAAAAAAAATAATAATAATAACTTATGCTATTTCATTGAACACATAATGTTATATCATTTAAAATTTTGAATTTTCCCATTTTTGAATAATTTGAACGTTTTGCTAGCAACATGTATTGCCATAAATGTGTCAATGTGTGAATATTACCGATCGTGACTTTTTTTATGCTCTCAATTTTCTTGGAATGACTTTTTTATGATTTTTGTAGATATCAAGTCATTGAATCTACACCTTTTTTTTTTATTTTTTTTTTTGAATAATTATCCCTCCTTGAGAAGATGATTCGTTCAAAATTATTGCCCCAAGAATCATCAACTCAATTGAGAGCATCCAATTTTGAGAATTCTAGTATGCTATTAAACTAGTAATTCTCTATTTATTCATTTGAAAATCTCCCGTCCCGGTTTTTTGAGGTGCTCCCGATCGTACATTTTTCTTAATGGCGTGGTGGAGCTGTTTTTTTACATGCCCTATTCATCTAGGACGAAGGCCCTAAGCCTGAGTCATATACTTGTGTTTCGCACAAGAGTAAGGTGGGTTGTTCGTGTTACGGTGGATGCCTAACACAATTGAACAGCTTTCCTGGCTGGAATTGGCCAAAACACATTTTTCTTATATTTTATGGTGTTATTCACACATCATATTTTTTCATATGTTTATCTTGACAATATTTTTTTTGATGTTTATTACACATCATTTGGTGAATTGTATATTTAGTTTTAGATAATTTTGCTCCTTTATATTTCATTTTTGCACTTATATATATTATTTTCTACTGTAATGAATATTATTTCCACAAAGTACTATTATGTTTGCAAACTATTGTTATATGAATCTAGCAGAAGAAATAATTAGAAAAATACATGATATCCAATATTACTGCTTTTTCATTGTGACTGACAGTGATTCATATAGATATATCAACAAATCGTATATGCAGTGGACTATGAAGCATGTATTTAAGAAAAATAATATGACTGAAAAGATTCTCATGGACATGAGTGAAAATGTGCACATATTAAAAAAAAAAAAAAATTGTAATGGTAGCTACTCTATATATTTCATACAAAGTTGTACAACTGTTTACATATACATTTCTTTTGATATCTTATACATATATAATTTTTATGTTCTATATGTAAAATATGTGTTGTATATGATAACCCTGGGCAACACCTCTTTCTTTTTCAGACGAAGGGGAGAAATATGTGATATCGAA
Source organism: Salticus scenicus (assembly GCA_963930645.1). NCBI lineage: Eukaryota > Metazoa > Arthropoda > Arachnida > Araneae > Salticidae > Salticus > Salticus scenicus. The sequence continues at coordinate 71,586,366 of OZ005655.1, read as the reverse complement.
AATCACATATTCTAAATTATGTATTACATTTCTGATAAATTTAATTCTTTCCCAATTCATTTTCTATCTGTATAAAAAGCGAGTTGATATGCGGTTTCATTCTTTATTCCTACTTACAAAAAAGAGCAAGCCATACTATTCTTTTCAGTTAAAAGAAATAATAATAATAAAAGTAAGAGATGATCTTTCACTCGCTTAATTCTGTGGCGAACAATTCGTTTCATCGCAATTAAATAAAACAGAATAAAATGTTTCCTGATGTCATTTTTAACATTGAACAGATTTCGCATCTGTTACTTATAAATAGAAATCGCGTATTCTTCTTAGACTAGGGTTATGAATAAAAATTTAACGATAAAATTCTTGTGGTTAAGAGTTAAGGTTAGTTTGCCAGATTCTCACGAACTGATAACGGATTTTTGGCTAAGAAATCAATCGCCAATATATTTTAAAAAGTTGCACTAAATTAGCTGTAACTGAAAAAGTTCGGTGTTGCCTTGGCTTAATTTTATGTGGTTTTGGGTAATGTATCCAGCCAACAATTTGATCACTTCTGCATTTTCTTTGCTGCTGAAAAGACGTCTCTTGATTTGCGTCTCTCCCCGTGTCCATCCCGTTCCATTCTGTGCATTAAATCATTTTGTTAAAAAGGAACATTGTCTTGATGTTTTCAAAAGGATATTTATGTGTTATTGAAATTGCAAGATATATGATGACTTTGAATTTTATTAAATGATTGCATTATAGATTTCGCTTACTTGAGTTATTTGTGGGACATAACGCTTCTTCTGTATCTTCACGGCTATTATAAAGAAAGAATTCACATTACCTACCAAATAAAATACAACACATGTCAAAATAAAAGTCTGGATATCTCTTTTTTTAAATATTATTTCTTTTATAATTCATTCTTATTTCTTTTATATTTTTCGAATCGTATTTAATTTACGTAAACTTTTGTCCAATACTTATTTAGTTTTCGAAATATTTTCTTTTATATCTCGTATTCACAAAAATTTCTGGGAAACACTTTTACTTATCAATAATTTTGACTTTCTCCCATTTTTCAATTTTGAAAAACAGAACATCTAATAAAATTGCATTGCATGACATTATAATGACATTAAGATAAACATTTTATTTAATAAAATGAATTTTTCAGGATACATAATATAGATGTTTTTCAAAAGAAATAGCTTATCATAACTTATTGGTATTACTAAAGGAATGAAATCTGAAATTCACAAATGCTCTTACACAGAGTGAAAACATTTGTGTGAGAAAGAGAATAATTGAATCGAACTTATGACAAAGTACATTTAACATTTACTTTAATTTTTGGCACATAAGCCGGAGGTCAGTTGAATGATCTTGTCACCAGAAACATTAAATAACAATTATAGTCATGTTTGTATCATGTACATACCGAAACTGTCTGGTTACACGGAATTTATTTCCCACGGGAGAAAAACTTTTCTACGATCCTATTAAACCATGTACGAGAGAGGCCGAGAGCACTGCTGGGAAAGAAGACCATACTTTAATTTGAAAAATTTTATATAATATTGTTTTTAGGAACGACAAAACTTGAAAAAAGAAAAAAATAATTAACATAACTTTACGTTAGTAAAGATTTTTGACACACAAGCCGTAATATAAAAAATAATTTAATTTGTGCCTTTTCCACATAATCTTAAGAACGCTTACTGAATTTCATAAAACGAAAAAAAAAAAAAAAAAAAAAAACTCTTTGAGACAATCAACATAACATATATATTTTTTAGTGAAAAATATAGATCTATAACTTGTGAATAAAAATCAAGAATATTGTTACAAAATTGTAAATAATTGTGTTTATTTTTGTATAAATTCTTTCAAAGAGGCTTAGTAAGCTGATAAAGTGCTAATTTTGTCCATTTCTAGTCATTTTAGCGTTGAAATAGCCTTATTTCCCCTTAAAACGCATTAAAAAGCCCAATAAGGCAGGTAATGGATTTGGCGCCAAATTTGGCGACTTTTTCTCACCTTGGCGATTTTTTTGGCGACCTTGGCGAGAAAATCCTTATAAGGGATATACCAAATATGGAAGCTGTAAGTTGATTGGTTGACCACTTTCTAGAGTTTTCTCGAAAAATCTGGGTTCCATGGAACAGTATATAAGAAGCGCTTTCTCGTCAAGGCAGTCAGTTCAGTTCAGTCTGTGATCAGAGTCGGTCAGCTTGCATTGAGCCTCTTTGAAAGAGACTTGCTTTAACCCCTTCAGACCCGAGTTTTTTTGTCATTTAGGAAAAAATTATTTTTATACTAAAATTAACTTAATTCATGTGAATGAAAGCAACAATATACTTTTTACAAAAATATTTACTCATTTATATATAATTTTTAAATGTACATTTTAATGGACATATGGTCCTTATTCAAAATTTGTAGCACAGGAGATCTTGAGTGATATTTGTATGAAAAAAAATTCTCTTTCTATATTATAAATAATTTATTATTATATTATAAATAATTGCTTTTGAATAAGCAGTTATATATATATATAATTATTATTTTCTGTGAAATCTTTCAAAACAATTCCTCTCTTTTACTAAACACAAATGGACACGACATTTGTCACAATGAAATTGTGTCCTTCCTTTGCATATAATGATATCTTGCATCGTGTTGCTTCTTTTTTATCATCGATTTGGGGCATATGGTCCAGATTATCGTGTTGAATTTCTCTTATTGGTCTTTTCTCAGAGCAACGAAATTTTCTTTTTCTGTCCGGTGTAATTTCTCCTTCACTTTTTGAAGGACAACCACGTTTCTTTACATTTACAAGCTTGTTCTTATAAATTAAACTTTTGGAAACGTGCATACGAAATTCCAACAAATCCATAGTATCTTTTTTATGAATTTTAGCTTCGATGCAATCTTGTTTATACTCTATCCAACTATTAGGTAGAGCAAAATCCACAAAATGCATAATCACTCGAAGGGTCCATTTTCGAGATCTAATATATATGCGATATAAACTTATATACATATCGAGCAGATCAACTCCTCCCATGTTGTTGTTATATTGCCTAACAACTTCAGGTCTATCAATTTCAATGTATGCTGATTTTTGCTTATCCCACAGTTTTGCTTTATCAATTGTTCCAGTGCCAACAAAGTTGGAAGCAATATGAACTGGTTTGTTGTCCAGCCACTTTGCCATGATAATGCCATCCTGTCTAACTAGATCTTCGGAATAGCCTCTTTTCTTCTTTTTTTATATTTTTATCAGATATAAAATGTGGTTTATAAAACCTATTCATACGAACTGTACCAGCAGCATACATTTTCAATTCCAATAATCGCAGAAGAAGAGCATAAGAGTTGAAATAATTGTCAAAATACACTGTATGACCTTCTTTCTTTGCGATTTCTAGTAATTCTAAAACAATTGCACTACTTTGGCCATATTTTTTCACGTTGTCTCTGTTTATTTTAGTGGTACTATCTTGATATGGTATACAATTGTGGCCAAGTCCATTTGGACTGCATAATACAAAAATTTTCAATCCCCACTTACATGGTTTATTTTGAACATATTGCAACATGTTTATTTTTCCTGTAAATGGGATCATTTGTTCGTCTGTGGAAATATTTTGTCCAATTTCTAATTCCTTACAGCGCTTTAGCACTGCATCCATAATAGGCCTGACCTTGTAAAATTTATCTGTGCAAGCGTTAGGCCTTTCTAAATTATTCACCAAATGTTGCATCGTCCGTAGCTGAAAGAACCTATTTTTTGACATGTTTTCCAAGAAAACATTTATGCCAAGGACGGAACTCCAGTACATTCGTATGCGTGGGAACTTATTTAGACATCCAATCATAATATGTAATCCAAATAAAGTTTCAATTTCAATAACATTTGTTGGTTTGAATCGAGTTTGTCCTTGTTGAAGTGCGTATATATTTGTACATTCGGCCATCTGTTCAAAAATTTCATCTGTTATATATTTAGAAAAATATTGCATAGGATCCAATACAATAGAATCGCCAATTTTGTCATTCTCTATCCATTCGAATTTTGGTACATCGGGTGTTTGTTTCCTCCATCGTACTCTTTTCTTATTTCGAAAACCTTCTGTAGTGGGCTCTGGATTGAAAATTTCATCTTCTCTACTGTCTCCGATTTCCTCAACTTCCCATTCTCTTCTTACTCTTTCATCTTCACCAACTTCATCTTCACTTTCTTCTATGTCATCAATATCCGAATCATCCCCATTTTCCAACAATTCTAATAGTTTATCTACATATTTTTCATTTTCTAAATTAGATTTATTTACTTTCTTATTCATCTTGAAGGATAAAATAATCTGCAAAAATATTTTCAAGAATTGTATGTCTAACTAAAAATCTCGCAAAAAATACAAATCGAAAACTTTGTACAGTGTTTCGACTGATTGGGACAGGTTGTACATTAGGATGTACATATTTTTTATAGAGGTTATAATACGAAGCCAAAGTAAATATCTTTTGTACAATTTCATTATTACGTAGACCCATACATACTTTAGTGATGTGTATATGTTTTGACACTCATTTGAAAAAATAAGAACGAAAAACTAACAATATTTGCTACTTACTGCTGTCACGACCATTCGAATTTCAAACTACTCACATAAGGAGCACTATAACTCAACACACAAAAATCAGATGGCGTTATAGACGTTATTCTTTCATGTCAGATGATCACTTATAGGTGGTACATTAGGTGTTGAAACGAAGTTTCAACCTATACAGCATAAAATACAGCACGAAAAGTGTTATGTACATTACAATGTGCATGGGGACCGAAGGGGTTAAGTGTTACTGCTATACAGTTTGTACTGTGGATTTGCTATTGACAGCTGTTGTTTAAGCTGTGTTTACTGGTCGAATTGAAGCTGATACATGGTTTATAGACCTGTATTTTTCTGGAACTTTCTGTGAATAAATTACTGAATTTTTGTACGTTTGGCCTCTCATTCTCGGACAACTCACGAACCCCCAAGTACGCAACATTTCTGGTGTCAGAAGTGGGATTTTCTGTGAATGGTGATAACGAGAGCTATGGAACAAGAAATGAAGACATTTCTAGAAGGTCTCACTGCTCAGATGAATGAGTTAAGATCTGGATTGATAGAGAAAATGGAAACAGGGCAGGAAAAGATGGAAGCTCGCAAAGAGAGATGAAAGATAGCCTGAGTTAAGAGATGAAAGAAATGAAGGCAGCACAAGAGAAAATGGAAACATCACAAAGAGAAATGAAAGAAGGACAAAAAGAATTGAAAGACGGCTTGACTGAGGAAATGAAGGAAATGAAAGCAGTTCAGGAAAAGATGGAAGCCAGTTTGACCGAAGAAATTAAATCTAACCAAGATGAGATGAAGAGAGAGCTTTCAACGGTGAAATAATCAATCGAGGGTAAATTAGCAGTGATGGAAAATATAATGGATGGAATAGAAGAGAAACTTATAAAGATAGAGGAAAATTTTGAAGAGAAAGTTATAAAGATAGAAGAAAATTTTGAAGTGAAAGTTTTGAAAATAGAAGAAAGTTTTGAAGAGAAAGCTATGAAGATAGAAGAAAATGTTATGAAGGTTGAAGAGAGTGTTACGAGGATAGAACGGAGTTTCGAGGAGAAAGTCAAAGAAAATTTTGATCAGGAACTGAAAGGAAGATTTTCATAGATAGAAGGTAAACTGAAGAGAATAGAAGAAGATCTGGAGAGAAAAGTGGAAGAAAAGTTAGAATCCATACCCCAGGAAACTGAAAAGAAAGAGAGAAGAATCCAGAATCAGGAATTTATTAAGCTATCTACCTACGATGGCAGTTCCACCTGGCATGTATATAAGACGCAGTTTTCCATCGTTGCTGAAGCTAACGGCTGGGACTCTACCGCCAAGTCAGTCCACTTAGCAGCAGCATTACGGGGAGATGCAGCCGATATCCTGAGAAATGTTTCTAAAGAAGAAAGGAACGACTTCGAGGCCCTGACTAGAGCACTGGAGCTACGGTTCGGAGAGAAGTGTTCTAAGGACTATAGTCGCCTTCAGCTAAAATCTCGTTACCAGAAAACGGACGAAAGTTTGCAAGAGCTGGCAGCGGACATTCAGAGACCTCAGTCATACCTAGCCTTCTCAGACTGTCATGCTGACACGCGAAACGACTTAGCTCTTCAGTACTTCATCGATGCTGTTCGTGATCCAGAAATTCAGAAAGCGCTGAGACTCTCCAACATCAGAGACGTAGAATCAGCTTTAGGCTATGCACTTAGGATAGAGGCAGCCCAACAAGCCGCCCGTAAAGACCGCCATACCATAAGAGCAGTCTCATTAAACGATACGCCTGCTGGTGAAAATGAAATGAAGAGAAGTATCGAAGAGATCTTAAAGAGATTGCGCAGCCTGGAGAATAATATGGAAATAAAGGACCGGAAGATAAAGTGCTGGGGCTGTGGTGGGGATGGTCACGTGAAGAGGAACTGCCCTGTACGACCAACTATAGGAAATCACTCGGCTTCAACATCACTGCAGGGAAACTAAGAGGAGGCCATCTCGCGGGGCGGAGGTTGCCTGAGATTAAAGAGCCCCAATTTACAGTATTTCATGTTTCATCGATGAGTGGCGGCGATAATGGACTTCACGTCTATGGCCAAGTTAACACCACCACCCGCCGGATGATTCTGGACACGGGAGCCAACGTGACCATCATTAGAACGGATTTGGTTCAAAAACTAACAGGAAAGATCATCTGGACGCCGCCCTGCATTAAACTCCAGACTGTGACCGGAGACGAAATCAAGATATATGGAAAAATGAACTTGACCATCACTTTTGGAAATGCCAGTTACCATCATATGGCATATGTGGCTGATATAAGAGATCCTCTAATCATTGGAATTGATTTCCTGAGAAAATTTAACTTTCAATTGGACTTCAAGAATAATGAACTGCATTCGAGTTCGGAAGACATCGCTGCGTTCAACACTGAAAATCAAGACATTCAGACAATTTGCCAGATAACAGCCAAGTCTGAAATTTCCATCCCTCCACATACAGAGACAATAGTTTCAGGAACACCCCCTACCAAGCAATACTTCCGCTATGGACTGATTGAATACCCGAATACAGACAATAGCCCAAGAGGAGTTCTGGTAGCTTCATCTCTAGTTGATCTCTCAAAGAATACTATTCCTGTGAGAGTTGCAAACGTCAGCGATAAGGTCCGGACAGTGAAGAAGGATGAGGTGTTAGCAACCTGCACTCCTGTCACATGCATCAACCGCCCCACGCAATCAACCGAAGACCAATTAATGACGGAATTACTCAAGAATGCAGAGTTAGGAAAGGAACAGAGATGTGCTGCGGAGAAGCTACTCCAAGAATTTAAAGACCTTTTTTCTCGAACACCTGAAGACGTCAGGAGAACGAACATCACCCAGCACAGAATTGATACATGAAATCATCCTCCAATCAAACAACATCCAAGAAGACTTCCATTTGCTAAAATGGAAGAGGTCACTGAACTTCTAAGTGAAATGCAGCACAATGATGTCATCGAGCCATCAACGAGTCCTTGGGCCTCTCCCATAGTACTGGTGCGGAAAAAGGATGGTTCAACAAGATTTTGCGTGGATTATCGTCGTTTGAATGACATCACAAAGAAAGACAGTTACCCTCTTCCCAGAATTGACGACACATTAGACACACTTGCTGGCAATAAATGGTTCTCGACTTTGGATCTGAAGAGCGGTTACTGGCAAGTAGAATTACATCCTGATGATCGTGAGAAGACTGCATTCACCACTGGACAAGGACTGTGGCAATTTAAAGTTATGCCGTTCGGATTATGTAATGCACCTACCACCTTCGAACGCCTGATGGAGACAGTGCTAAAAGGACTTTCCTATGAAGCCTGTCTGGTGTATTTGGATGATATTATCATTGTGGGGCGCACCTTTGAAGACCATCTACGAAACATCCGAAAGGTGTTGGAGAAACTCAGAATGGCTAACGTCAAATTGAATCCAGGCAAGTGTCACTTGTTCCGTCGTGAAGTGAGCTACCTCGGCCATATCATCTCTGCCGAAGGTGTGAGAACTGATCCTGAGAAGATCTCTGCAGTCGAGAACTGGAGTCGCCCTGAAAATGTACACCAACTACGAAGTTTCCTGGGGTTATGCACTTACTACAGGATGTTTGTCAAGGGTTTCTCAAATATTGCCAGATCACTCCACAAGCTGACGGAAGCCAAACAGGAGTTCCTGTGGACAGATGATTGTGAAAATGCGTTCAAGCGACTTAAAGAGGCCTTATCATCATCGCCTATCTTGACGTATCCACAGCCCGACAGACAGTTCATACTTGATACAGATGCCAGCCATGAGAGTGTCGGTGCTGTTCTGTCGCAGGAAATTGATGGTCAAGAACATGTCATTGCCTATTGGAGTAAATGCCTGTCTAAACCAGAGCGAAATTACTGTACCACCAGGAAAGAGCTACTCGCCATCGTAAAAGCCATAGAACATTTCCATCGTTACCTGTATGGCAGAAGATTCCTGCTCCGGACTGACCATGCATCTTTAACGTGGTTGCTTCAGTTCAAGAACCCGGAAGGACAGATTGCCAGGTGGATACAACGCCTCCAGGAATATGACTTTGAGATACGTCATCGTAAAGGGACTCTACATGGTAATGCAGATGCCTTGTCACGGAAGCCCTGCTCGGAAAGCTGCAAGTACTGCTCTAGAGCCGAACAGAAATACCTGCCGATAAATCCGGTTGCCTGCCAAGTTACTGTCTTAACATCATCAGAACAAGATCCCGATCCCTGGAGTGACGAAGAACTTAGACAAGCGCAGTTGGAAGATCCTGACATAAAGCCAATATTACAGCTGAAGGAGACGACCAGCAACAGACCTACCTGGCAGGACATTTCCAGATTCAGTCCCATTACGAAAAGTTATTGGGCACTTTGGGACTCTCTTCATACCAGAAACGGCGTATTATACAGAAAGTGGGAATCTGATGATGGGAAAAGCTTCAGATGGCAGATTTTATTACCAAGATCAAAAATTCCAGCTGTTTTAGAACAACTGCATAGTAGCTCTACAGGAGGCCAATTTGGGGTAATGAAGACGCTGCAGAAAGTTCGGGAACGTTTCTACTGGTGGAAGGCAAGAGAGGATGGGGAGAAATGGTGTAAATCCTGTGATGCTTGTGCGGCACGTAAAGGCCCGCAGAAACGAAGTCGAGGAAGACTGCAACGGTATAACGTGGGAGCACCATTTGAACGGATTGCAATCGACATCTTGGGTCCTTTGCCACGGACCTCCAGTAGAAATAAATACATTCTCGTCGTGATGGATTATTTCACCAAGTGGTCTGAGGCATATCCCATTCCCAATAAAGAGGCATGCACAGTCGCAGAGGTTCTAGTGCAGCAATGGGTGTCAAGGTACGGCACGCCCCTACAACTTCATACCGACCAAGGTAGGAACTTTACCTCTGATGTTTTCAAAGGACTGTGTCAACTACTCGGCATAGACAAAACCCGGTCAACTCCCTTACATCTCCAGTCGGACGGTATGGTCGAGAGGTTCAATCGTACCATCCTGAATAACCTCTCTCTTCTAGTATCAAGGACAAGCAAGATTGGGACTTGAAGTTGCCATTGTTCCTGCTGGCTTATCGAAGTGCTGTCCATGAAACCACCGGCTATACTCCAGCCCAGATGCTGTTTGGACGTGAACTTCGTCTCCCTTGTGATCTCCTGCTTGGTTGTCCACCCGATGCGCCTTCATCGCCCGAGGAGCACATCCAAGATCTCCAGGCACGATTTGAGGACGTACACAGCTTTGCTCGGGAGCGGATTAACATGGCAACGGAGAAAATGAAGACTAGGTACGATCTAAAGGCTACACAACATGAGTTACAGGAAGGAGAGAAGGTCTGGTTGTGGAATCCTGTTCGACGCAAAGGACTCTCTCCCAAGTTACAGTGCAACTGGGACGGACCATACACAGTCTTAAAAAGGCTGAATGATGTATTGGTGCGGATCACTAAAACACCTTCATCAAAACCGAAGGTGGTGCACTATAATAGGCTAGCCAAGTACCACAAGTAACGGTAATATTAAAATTAAAATGTAAATACTGGTAAAATTTGCGCATGCGTAATGTAAATATGTGTATATAAATACTTGTACATATTTGTGAATTTTGTAAATATTTCTCACTTGATTTTTGTTTCTATTTTGTCGTTATATGCAACTTAGTTTTTGTATTCGAGATTGTGTAAATTTGATTAGTTTCGCCTCTTAACCAAGGGTTGCACTGCCCGGGACGTGCAGTCCTTGGGAGGGGGGCAGTGTTACAAAATTGTAAATAATTGTGTTTATTTTTGTATAAAGTCTTTCAAAGAGGCTTAGTAAGCTGATAAAGTGCTAATTTTGTCCATTTCTAGTCATTTTAGCGTTGAAATAGCCGTATTTCCCCTTAAAACCGCATTAAAAAGCCCAATAAGGCAGGTAATGAATTTTGCGCCAAATTTGGCGACTTTTTCCCACCTTGGCGAATTTTTTGGCGACCTTAGCGAGAAAATACTTATAAGGGATATACCAAATATGGAAGCTGTAAGTTGATTGGTTGACCACTTTCTAGAGTTTTCTCGAAAAATCTGGGTTCCATGGAACAGTGTATAAGAAGCGCTTTCTCGCCAAGGCAGTCAGTTCAGTTCAGTCTGTGATCAGAGTCGGTCAGCTTGCATTGAGCCTCTTCGAAAGAGACTTGCTTTAAGTGTTACTGCTATACAGTTTGTACTGCGGATTTGCTCTTGACAGCTGTTGTTTAAGCTGTGTTTACTGGTCGAATTGAAGCTGATACATGGTTTATAGACCTGTATTTTTCTGGAACTTTCTGTGAATAAATTACTGAATTTTTGTACGTTTGGCCTCTCATTCTCGGACAACTCACGAACCCCCAAGTACGCAACATTTCTGGTGTCAGAAGTGGGATTTTCTGTGAATGGTGATAACGAGAGCTATGGAACAAGAAATGAAGACATTTCTAGAAGGTCTCACTGCTCAGATGAATGAGTTAAGATCTGGATTGATAGAGAAAATGGAAACAGGGCAGGAAAAGATGGAAGCTCGCAAAGAGAGATGAAAGATAGCCTGAGTTAAGAGATGAAAGAAATGAAGGCAGCACAAGAGAAAATGGAAACATCACAAAGAGAAATGAAAGAAGGACAAAAAGAATTGAAAGACGGCTTGACTGAGGAAATGAAGGAAATGAAAGCAGTTCAGGAAAAGATGGAAGCCAGTTTGACCGAAGAAATTAAATCTAACCAAGATGAGATGAAGAGAGAGCTTTCAACGGTGAAATAATCAATCGAGGGTAAATTAGCAGTGATGGAAAATATAATGGATGGAATAGAAGAGAAACTTATAAAGATAGAGGAAAATTTTGAAGAGAAAGTTATAAAGATAGAAGAAAATTTTGAAGTGAAAGTTTTGAAAATAGAAGAAAGTTTTGAAGAGAAAGCTATGAAGATAGAAGAAAATGTTATGAAGGTTGAAGAGAGTGTTACGAGGATAGAACGGAGTTTCGAGGAGAAAGTCAAAGAAAATTTTGATCAGGAACTGAAAGGAAGATTTTCATAGATAGAAGGTAAACTGAAGAGAATAGAAGAAGATCTGGAGAGAAAAGTGGAAGAAAAGTTAGAATCCATACCCCAGGAAACTGAAAAGAAAGAGAGAAGAATCCAGAATCAGGAATTTATTAAGCTATCTACCTACGATGGCAGTTCCACCTGGCATGTATATAAGACGCAGTTTTCCATCGTTGCTGAAGCTAACGGCTGGGACTCTACCGCCAAGTCAGTCCACTTAGCAGCAGCATTACGGGGAGATGCAGCCGATATCCTGAGAAATGTTTCTAAAGAAGAAAGGAACGACTTCGAGGCCCTGACTAGAGCACTGGAGCTACGGTTCGGAGAGAAGTGTTCTAAGGACTATAGTCGCCTTCAGCTAAAATCTCGTTACCAGAAAACGGACGAAAGTTTGCAAGAGCTGGCAGCGGACATTCAGAGACCTCAGTCATACCTAGCCTTCTCAGACTGTCATGCTGACACGCGAAACGACTTAGCTCTTCAGTACTTCATCGATGCTGTTCGTGATCCAGAAATTCAGAAAGCGCTGAGACTCTCCAACATCAGAGACGTAGAATCAGCTTTAGGCTATGCACTTAGGATAGAGGCAGCCCAACAAGCCGCCCGTAAAGACCGCCATACCATAAGAGCAGTCTCATTAAACGATACGCCTGCTGGTGAAAATGAAATGAAGAGAAGTATCGAAGAGATCTTAAAGAGATTGCGCAGCCTGGAGAATAATATGGAAATAAAGGACCGGAAGATAAAGTGCTGGGGCTGTGGTGGGGATGGTCACGTGAAGAGGAACTGCCCTGTACGACCAACTATAGGAAATCACTCGGCTTCAACATCACTGCAGGGAAACTAAGAGGAGGCCATCTCGCGGGGCGGAGGTTGCCTGAGATTAAAGAGCCCCAATTTACAGTATTTCATGTTTCATCGATGAGTGGCGGCGATAATGGACTTCACGTCTATGGCCAAGTTAACACCACCACCCGCCGGATGATTCTGGACACGGGAGCCAACGTGACCATCATTAGAACGGATTTGGTTCAAAAACTAACAGGAAAGATCATCTGGACGCCGCCCTGCATTAAACTCCAGACTGTGACCGGAGACGAAATCAAGATATATGGAAAAATGAACTTGACCATCACTTTTGGAAATGCCAGTTACCATCATATGGCATATGTGGCTGATATAAGAGATCCTCTAATCATTGGAATTGATTTCCTGAGAAAATTTAACTTTCAATTGGACTTCAAGAATAATGAACTGCATTCGAGTTCGGAAGACATCGCTGCGTTCAACACTGAAAATCAAGACATTCAGACAATTTGCCAGATAACAGCCAAGTCTGAAATTTCCATCCCTCCACATACAGAGACAATAGTTTCAGGAACACCCCCTACCAAGCAATACTTCCGCTATGGACTGATTGAATACCCGAATACAGACAATAGCCCAAGAGGAGTTCTGGTAGCTTCATCTCTAGTTGATCTCTCAAAGAATACTATTCCTGTGAGAGTTGCAAACGTCAGCGATAAGGTCCGGACAGTGAAGAAGGATGAGGTGTTAGCAACCTGCACTCCTGTCACATGCATCAACCGCCCCACGCAATCAACCGAAGACCAATTAATGACGGAATTACTCAAGAATGCAGAGTTAGGAAAGGAACAGAGATGTGCTGCGGAGAAGCTACTCCAAGAATTTAAAGACCTTTTTTCTCGAACACCTGAAGACGTCAGGAGAACGAACATCACCCAGCACAGAATTGATACATGAAATCATCCTCCAATCAAACAACATCCAAGAAGACTTCCATTTGCTAAAATGGAAGAGGTCACTGAACTTCTAAGTGAAATGCAGCACAATGATGTCATCGAGCCATCAACGAGTCCTTGGGCCTCTCCCATAGTACTGGTGCGGAAAAAGGATGGTTCAACAAGATTTTGCGTGGATTATCGTCGTTTGAATGACATCACAAAGAAAGACAGTTACCCTCTTCCCAGAATTGACGACACATTAGACACACTTGCTGGCAATAAATGGTTCTCGACTTTGGATCTGAAGAGCGGTTACTGGCAAGTAGAATTACATCCTGATGATCGTGAGAAGACTGCATTCACCACTGGACAAGGACTGTGGCAATTTAAAGTTATGCCGTTCGGATTATGTAATGCACCTACCACCTTCGAACGCCTGATGGAGACAGTGCTAAAAGGACTTTCCTATGAAGCCTGTCTGGTGTATTTGGATGATATTATCATTGTGGGGCGCACCTTTGAAGACCATCTACGAAACATCCGAAAGGTGTTGGAGAAACTCAGAATGGCTAACGTCAAATTGAATCCAGGCAAGTGTCACTTGTTCCGTCGTGAAGTGAGCTACCTCGGCCATATCATCTCTGCCGAAGGTGTGAGAACTGATCCTGAGAAGATCTCTGCAGTCGAGAACTGGAGTCGCCCTGAAAATGTACACCAACTACGAAGTTTCCTGGGGTTATGCACTTACTACAGGATGTTTGTCAAGGGTTTCTCAAATATTGCCAGATCACTCCACAAGCTGACGGAAGCCAAACAGGAGTTCCTGTGGACAGATGATTGTGAAAATGCGTTCAAGCGACTTAAAGAGGCCTTATCATCATCGCCTATCTTGACGTATCCACAGCCCGACAGACAGTTCATACTTGATACAGATGCCAGCCATGAGAGTGTCGGTGCTGTTCTGTCGCAGGAAATTGATGGTCAAGAACATGTCATTGCCTATTGGAGTAAATGCCTGTCTAAACCAGAGCGAAATTACTGTACCACCAGGAAAGAGCTACTCGCCATCGTAAAAGCCATAGAACATTTCCATCGTTACCTGTATGGCAGAAGATTCCTGCTCCGGACTGACCATGCATCTTTAACGTGGTTGCTTCAGTTCAAGAACCCGGAAGGACAGATTGCCAGGTGGATACAACGCCTCCAGGAATATGACTTTGAGATACGTCATCGTAAAGGGACTCTACATGGTAATGCAGATGCCTTGTCACGGAAGCCCTGCTCGGAAAGCTGCAAGTACTGCTCTAGAGCCGAACAGAAATACCTGCCGATAAATCCGGTTGCCTGCCAAGTTACTGTCTTAACATCATCAGAACAAGATCCCGATCCCTGGAGTGACGAAGAACTTAGACAAGCGCAGTTGGAAGATCCTGACATAAAGCCAATATTACAGCTGAAGGAGACGACCAGCAACAGACCTACCTGGCAGGACATTTCCAGATTCAGTCCCATTACGAAAAGTTATTGGGCACTTTGGGACTCTCTTCATACCAGAAACGGCGTATTATACAGAAAGTGGGAATCTGATGATGGGAAAAGCTTCAGATGGCAGATTTTATTACCAAGATCAAAAATTCCAGCTGTTTTAGAACAACTGCATAGTAGCTCTACAGGAGGCCAATTTGGGGTAATGAAGACGCTGCAGAAAGTTCGGGAACGTTTCTACTGGTGGAAGGCAAGAGAGGATGGGGAGAAATGGTGTAAATCCTGTGATGCTTGTGCGGCACGTAAAGGCCCGCAGAAACGAAGTCGAGGAAGACTGCAACGGTATAACGTGGGAGCACCATTTGAACGGATTGCAATCGACATCTTGGGTCCTTTGCCACGGACCTCCAGTAGAAATAAATACATTCTCGTCGTGATGGATTATTTCACCAAGTGGTCTGAGGCATATCCCATTCCCAATAAAGAGGCATGCACAGTCGCAGAGGTTCTAGTGCAGCAATGGGTGTCAAGGTACGGCACGCCCCTACAACTTCATACCGACCAAGGTAGGAACTTTACCTCTGATGTTTTCAAAGGACTGTGTCAACTACTCGGCATAGACAAAACCCGGTCAACTCCCTTACATCTCCAGTCGGACGGTATGGTCGAGAGGTTCAATCGTACCATCCTGAATAACCTCTCTCTTCTAGTATCAAGGACAAGCAAGATTGGGACTTGAAGTTGCCATTGTTCCTGCTGGCTTATCGAAGTGCTGTCCATGAAACCACCGGCTATACTCCAGCCCAGATGCTGTTTGGACGTGAACTTCGTCTCCCTTGTGATCTCCTGCTTGGTTGTCCACCCGATGCGCCTTCATCGCCCGAGGAGCACATCCAAGATCTCCAGGCACGATTTGAGGACGTACACAGCTTTGCTCGGGAGCGGATTAACATGGCAACGGAGAAAATGAAGACTAGGTACGATCTAAAGGCTACACAACATGAGTTACAGGAAGGAGAGAAGGTCTGGTTGTGGAATCCTGTTCGACGCAAAGGACTCTCTCCCAAGTTACAGTGCAACTGGGACGGACCATACACAGTCTTAAAAAGGCTGAATGATGTATTGGTGCGGATCACTAAAACACCTTCATCAAAACCGAAGGTGGTGCACTATAATAGGCTAGCCAAGTACCACAAGTAACGGTAATATTAAAATTAAAATGTAAATACTGGTAAAATTTGCGCATGCGTAATGTAAATATGTGTATATAAATACTTGTACATATTTGTGAATTTTGTAAATATTTCTCACTTGATTTTTGTTTCTATTTTGTCGTTATATGCAACTTAGTTTTTGTATTCGAGATTGTGTAAATTTGATTAGTTTCGCCTCTTAACCAAGGGTTGCACTGCCCGGGACGTGCAGTCCTTGGGAGGGGGGCAGTGTTACAAAATTGTAAATAATTGTGTTTATTTTTGTATAAAGTCTTTCAAAGAGGCTTAGTAAGCTGATAAAGTGCTAATTTTGTCCATTTCTAGTCATTTTAGCGTTGAAATAGCCGTATTTCCCCTTAAAACCGCATTAAAAAGCCCAATAAGGCAGGTAATGAATTTTGCGCCAAATTTGGCGACTTTTTCCCACCTTGGCGAATTTTTTGGCGACCTTAGCGAGAAAATACTTATAAGGGATATACCAAATATGGAAGCTGTAAGTTGATTGGTTGACCACTTTCTAGAGTTTTCTCGAAAAATCTGGGTTCCATGGAACAGTGTATAAGAAGCGCTTTCTCGCCAAGGCAGTCAGTTCAGTTCAGTCTGTGATCAGAGTCGGTCAGCTTGCATTGAGCCTCTTCGAAAGAGACTTGCTTTAAGTGTTACTGCTATACAGTTTGTACTGCGGATTTGCTCTTGACAGCTGTTGTTTAAGCTGTGTTTACTGGTCGAATTGAAGCTGATACATGGTTTATAGACCTGTATTTTTCTGGAACTTTCTGTGAATAAATTACTGAATTTTTGTACGTTTGGCCTCTCATTCTCGGACAACTCACGAACCCCCCAGTACGCAACAATAGCAATCAGAAATGCATTGTTGCAAGAAATATATCCTTAATAGATAAGAAATAATTTTCAAGCGTCATAAAATAGTATTCATTTAATACATGTTTTTGAAAATAAAAACACATTTGGTACTTTACCTGATTCAGTGATTACATAAGCCTGGATTTTTCAGGTTTTTTTAACCTATAAAGGAAGGTAAACGTTGTGTTTCACAGAATATTTTTTTATTTCGCATAAAGCTTTTCTGTTGGTTGTTTCGCCTGTAAGCATTTGGCGCTGCTTTCGATAAACGTTAATTTAGCATTGCATAGTGGAGCTTATCATGTACTTTGACGATTGCATGTAACTTAGAAACTTTATTTTAAATTATTTCCTGTGTAAAAAGAACATGAATAGCTATCGATAATACAGACTGTAAATGCAAATCCTTTAAAATAAAATCAGAAGAGTATTGACATGATTAGTGAAATTATTAAAAATACCAAGTCTATCCTGAATTCAAAAGTTTATTCAAAACATCATAGAACTCTAACAAAAAATAAAATCTTTAAATATAAATATGCATGGATGCTATATGTCATAGCTTTAGAACTAAATTAATATGAACATAAATATTGTTACCATTTATCACAAAATTAATTAAAATGTAAAATCTCTATGGCTTTGACAGCTTAAACGTTCTTTACTTATTATGGAATATAAATAAAGCGTTTGTCTAAAAACTTTTATCTGCATAAAATCATTTTTTCTAGTTGCCATTTCACCCTTTTACAGCAGACAATTGGCGCTGTTTTATGCGGACAATCTACAACGTTGCATTGCGGCTTTTATCATGTAATTGCTTTGGTGTATACCATATTATTCCCTTTCACTTACGATTTAAAACTTTTTTCTTTTGGTAAATTGTTAGTCTATTTGATTAATATTCCTAAATTGTATTAATTTTAAAAATCTAAGAAAGACGAGTTAAAAAATGTAATTATAGAAAATTAGAAATCACAACTGAACAGAAGTTTTAATTGCAATTTCTCTAACTTCCGTGAGATTTATGTAATTTTAGTGGCAGATATAAAATACAAGATATTAACACTATAATACATACCATATTATATCATTATAAAAATGAAAAAAGGCAATTTACGATAAAATAAAAATACATTTTTATAAATACATTTTTATAACTTTTTTTTCTGTAAAACGTGAACTACAAGTTTTGATACTTTTCCTCACTTAGAATTCCAATGCCATTTTTTATGTTATATCTTAATATTATTTGTTATTTTCTCTCCTTTTCACTTCACGTGTATGTCAAAAAATTTGAAGATTTCATTTTTTAACTGTGACTCGAAACATGTATCTTTTTCTTTAGCATTAGAAAAAAAAAAAAAAAAAAAAAAAAAAAAAATCGATTTTGACTTCGCAAACTTTTGCCCAGTGTTATTTAGATTTTACAGTACTTTTTTTTAAATCTCTTATTCACAAAAATTTCTGGGAAATGCTTTTTGTTGCCAATACTTTTTGTATTTTACCCATTTCTAAACTACGGAAAAAGTACTTCAACTGGGTTTTAAACACGAATTGTAAAAGAAATAATCAAAATATAGCGACATTAGGATAAAAATTTCATCTGTAAGATGAAATGGGTTTTTGGAGACACATATGAAACATGAAATTTTTAAAAGAAACATTTTATCAATATTATCGCTTAACAAACAAGATACAATTTAGTGGGTAAGACTATTCGTGTTACAACGGAAAAGTAAATGATTCTAGTTAAAGTCAAATTAAGTTCAGCAGTTAGTTCAGAGTACCTAAAAATGTTTTCCTAAGGTAAAATTCATGTACTTTAAATAAGAAAATGTAAGATGCCATTAAGATGGATAGCTAAATTTTGAAAATAATTAATTTTGAAGCCAATTGACACTGGAGATATTTTTAATGCTTCGTAGTAAAAACGAACATTTCACTGAATTGTTTCAAGAACATTAATTAATTATTGATTTTTTTTAAGAACAAAAAAGAGATTTATTTAGTTGCTTAATGAATATTAATTAAAAATAATAAATAATCTGGTGTGTCACTCATACGACTTTCTCTTACCCTGAAATATAATACTATAAATACAGGTTAGAGATTAAGAGGTAAGATAACGATGTTATGTAAACCTCTGTTAAACAATTCAAATTAGGCTTCGGGAGAGTTTTATATGATAATTAGTTGTGTGTGAACCCCCCGTTTCATAAACCCCCCGTTTTAATGAACCCCCCGTTTCATTAATGCACCTACATTTATATACAATTTAATTCGTTTATTAAAAAAGAATTCTGTTTTTAAAAAATAATTTATTAAAATTATTATTTAAAAAATTATCTTTTATGATAATGCAGACGATTTCCATATTAGAGAAGTAGTATAACATCAAATATAAAAAAAAGTCCATTTTATTCTCAATATTTAAAAAAGAAAAAAAAAAACGATTTTTTTTCTAAGTTTTTTTTTCGTTATAAGTAAAAAAAAAAATCGATAAATTTGTTTTAAATTATCGCAGATCGATGGTTCAACCACTCGTTTTAAAGGTATTGACGAGCTCTTTTGAAAGATACCCATCATGAAAATTTACTCCCCTCGAGGGGGGACTTCCCCCCCAGGGGGTGAGGCGAGGCTTCTACATACACAATTTTTTCCCCTGTTGACTATCTCTATTACAAAATATATATATTCGTTTCATTTGGTTTAGTGCAAACTATAGATGTTAAATTCTACTTACCTGCAATTTCTGCCATAGACGTAATGCATTTGAATACTTTTGAGTGTCCCTGTACACGAACCATTTGCTTGATCTTAACGAAAATGTAGTGTAGCATCCTTATATGATACCCATTTAGAATACCAAGTTTGAACTTTCTGCCATAATTTGATTTTGAGATATGCTGATAACTGACAGATACACACACAGATACACACACAGACACACAGACATACACACAGACATACACACAGACCATTTGCTAAAAACATGATTTTCGTATTCAGGGGACCTCAGAACATGTAAACATAACAAAAACTCGCGTTCGATAATTTGACCCAAAAAGAATACTTCATCTACCTTATGGGTAAGAGAAAGTAAAAAGTGCATTCGTCGACTAGTACCTGCATATGTCTTTAAGAATTAGTTTCTGCAGACAAAATTGTCAACAAATTTCCTAACAATATCATTATGGGCTCTATCTAAGCTCTAAATACTCATTAAATAAAGTGAATTTGTCGACTAGAACATTCTTCTGTCTTTAAGAATGACTACACGCTATCATGTAGACGACTTTTTTTTTTATCAGTATCATTATAAACCCTATCTATGGGCTGAATATTCATTAAATGAAGTGCATCCATCGACTAGAAACTGTTTCTGTCTTAAAGTTTTAATTTCTGCTCGCTAAAATGTCGACATCTTTCATAACGCTATCATTATGGGCCCTATCTATGAGGTGCATATTTATTAAATAAAGTGCATTCGGCGACTAGAACCTGCTTATGCCTTTAAGAATTACTTTCTATTTGTAAAACATGTCAACAACTTTCATAACAATATCATTACGGGCTCTACCTACGGGCTGAATATTCTTTAAATAAAATATATTTGTCGACTAGAACCTGCTTATGTCTATAAGCATAAATTTCCACACCCAAAAATGTTTTCAACTTACATAACAATACCTTTACTGGCTCTATTATTAGCTTCTTTTGAAGTCTCTATGATGGTAGGTTCTATATAATGACCAAAACCTTAGTATTTTTGGTCATTATGAATGTAAATTTTTTAAATATCTCAAAAACGGAAAGTCACAGAAAGTCCTAAAAAGGAGGAGCACAACTACATGTTATTACAAACCTATATACCAATTTGCAACGTTCTACGTCCAACCGTTTTTTAGTTATGCGAGATACACGTACACACATACTTACATACAGACGTACATATAATTCGTGTAAAGTCGTTGATTTTTCTGAAACGGGAGCTCGTATTAAGGGCCCTCTTCACTCACTGCCGCTGGAAACCGAAGCTAATGTTATTCTATGGGAATTTTTTCTTTACAAATAACTTATTAACTAATACATATTTTTAAATTCTGCTTTCACATTCTGAAAATTTCCAGCTGTTAAATTGACGGACCTTTTTTAAAAAATGATTTTTTTTAATTTTTTATATTTTATTTTGAAACTACAAAATACGAATTTTCAATATGTGAATTTTTTTCATTTTGCAATTTCAAAATAAAATAATAAAAATTAAAAAAATACATTTTTAAAATAGGTCCGTCAATTTACAGTTGGGAATTTTCTGAATGTGAAAATAGAATTTAAAAATATGTATTAGTTAATAAGTTATTTATAAAGAAATTTTCCCCATAGAATAACATTGGCTCGGGCTTCCGGCGACGGTAAGTGAAGAGGGCCGTTAAGACGAAACTTTCAGGTTTACAACTAGATATCATGAGAGTTACACATATAAATTTGTAACATTCTACCTTCCTTCGTTTTTGAGTTATGTGAAATACAAAATCCATTTCGCAAACCAGTATTACTATACTTCCTTATACTTTGTATAAGAGAGTAAAAAAATTGCTAGGATCTTTGCATTTTTAATACGGCACTGTACTTCACAAATTTATATTAGCACCATTTAAGCATTTGTAATAATATTTTCCTTAATACAGAGCTTTCAGAAGAAGTTTTTCTTGATTTCGTTCTGATAAAATAGATATTCTGCCTAACGCTATTTCCTACCATTCTTTTCTACATGAAAGTAACTATATATATATATGGTTACTTCATGTAAGTGCAGTATCAGTAATATACAGGGATATTTCTTTTTATACCAATATTTTTTTAACTATAATCACGGTTTTATTCAATCACAAATATTCGTATTTAGTTAAGAGATCCAATTACTTCACTTAAAACAATATTATTTTTATGAAAAGCCTTTTATGTACTTATAAGTATTAGGAAAACATAAAATCCAGCTCATTATTTCAAGGATAACTTTATTAATGTTTATTTGATTCAAATAAACTTTTGACTTTTCGTATATTTAATTAACATTAAAACTTTGCAATAAAAATTGTGTTAATTTTTGCGCATGCGCAAAAAAAAAAAAAAAAAAAAATATTTAATTCAAATATTCATATTTCATCGAAAATTAAATAGATGCATTATATGATTTAGAAGAATATTTCTTAATAGTTCGTTCAATTACTCTACAAGCTCTGTAAAATTCTGTTAAATCCATTCTCGTGACAAGCAAAAGAACTTGCTAAAAAAAAAAAAAAAAATCATAATTTTAGGAAAATTAAATGCATATCTAATTGTTCCTGGTACTCCTAGAGGACAGAACGCAAATATTATAAGTAATAAGATAAATCACGTGTTAAAGTTATAAACCATTTCTGCTGTTTTAAGATACAGGGTAAACTAAAGTATTTTTGGATGAGCAATTGTTTTTAACACGTTTATAGATCAAATTGATAAAACATATAAAACACAGCACTTCACACGTTAAAATCTAAGTCAAAAGACCCAGTTTAAAAGTTTACAGTATAAAAGATAAAAAGAACATCACGACGTTTCGTCCAAGCATTGTTCCTTGTGGACATCATCAGGTTTAGTTCGCTTGTATAAGTAATTCAAGTATAATTAATATAATATTCGCTTGTATAGGTATACCACACAAGCAACAATGCTTGGACGAAACGTCGTGATGTTCTTTTTATCTTTTATACTGTAAACTTTTAAACTGGGTCTTTTGACTTGGATTTTAACGTGTGAAGTGCTGTGTTTTATATGTTTTATCAATAAAGTATTTTTATTTTTACACAAATTTTGGTTGTTCCCCTAATTGCACTTGTGACTACTACGAAACTGGTAAGGTGTGAGATTAGGAATTTTCTTTGTTGAATATTTTCTTAGAAAATGGGAATATATATATATATATATATATATATATATATATATATATACATGTAAATGTGTTAATTTGATCATTCACTGCATGTTTAAAAAATCCGGTCCGCATTAAACAATAATAGTACTTAACCCTTTAACGTTCATTGGTTTTGCTTTGAAGAGAATCATTTGATATTATTTAACATTTTCTTGCATCAAATATACATTTTTTTTTCACTGTTTTAATTGATTTTTAAATTTATATTCCTTCTCTCTTTGGAAGATAGAAGCAATACTCCGAAATTTAACAAACGATATTTCAGAAATAGCAAAAACCAGAACAAACTTTAAACTTTTTTTTTTTACGCACGAATATGCAGTTTCTGTTATAAATATGAATTCATACCTTGTTTTTTCACCTAATGAAGGTCTTATTATTTTGACCTGAAAATACTATTGTGAGATTTTTTTTTCAATTTATAGTATTTACTTATACAGTTATTTTTTTAATTAAATTAATAATTATATCAATTTAATCGCATTAACAAATAAACGTTTCAAACCAAAATTTTCTCATTTACGACAGTCGTTATTGCATATTTATTTGGAATATTTATTTTACGGAAGCACACGTTGTTTGAAGAAAAAAAAAATCTGATACACTTAATACACAGTAATTCTTTAAGGCTGCATTTATAAAAAATAAACTAAAATAAAATACATTAGCCTATACTTATTTCAGTACATAAAAATATTCAATCAAAATTCAAATCAATCAAATACGTATTATACTTTTCTGTTATTTCAAAAAGACTTTAAAAGAATTTCATAGTAGTAAATTGTAAAATATTAAATCGCAGAAAATTATTATCAGGGACTTCCGTTAAAAAAAAAAAAAAAAAAAAAAAAAAAAAAAAATTGTTTTGAAAAACCTTATTTAGGGGATGAAAATTTTGGCCTTTATGCATTTATATCCTTAACAATAATATCGATATGCATTTATATCCTTAACAATAATATAATATAATCATATTTATTTATTTATTTACTAATAAAAAAAATTAAAAGAAAAAATATATAGAAAGATAGAAAAATATTTAATGTGCTATTTTTGAACCTTTTACAAAATAAACAACATATTTTTAAATATTAATGTTATAATATTTAAATCGAAAATTTAACTATTATTTTTCAGCT
Organism: Salticus scenicus; assembly: GCA_963930645.1. Lineage (NCBI taxonomy): Eukaryota > Metazoa > Arthropoda > Arachnida > Araneae > Salticidae > Salticus > Salticus scenicus. Next base: position 71,562,246 of record OZ005655.1, on the reverse strand, counting down.
ATTCTCCCACTCAGAACTTTGTTTCTAGGAAATTCCTCATGACATATTTTACTTAAAATCAATGAATAAATCTTAAATATAATGTAATTGACAGTTATGTCTATCACCTGTATGTCATTTTATGGCAACCGGATTTCAGGTGAGTGACTAGACATTTTATAAGTTAAAGCGCAGAAAATATAACGAGCGGAAGCTGTCAATAAAAATCTAAAGAGTGAAAAATTCAGTAACTTGACAGCTTGAATTCCCGTAAGTTGTTATGCATCTTAACAATTGAATCAATATTTTTAATGTATTAAAAACTAGAAATAATATTATATAATAACATTTTAAACTATTTTTTAATTATACTATTATTATACATTGGTTTCTTTAAAATATCGATTTGAAAAGTTATTTATAAAGTAATTCAAAAAGAATATCTTTCTAAATGCAAGATGAATTTTAAATTTAATAATAATTTTGTATAACTGAAAAGGACGTTTATTTGGTATTAACCCGGTGGAAGGCGCGCGCTAACCCTCCAACTGTTGGAATTCAGTTGGAGCTGCATGATGCCATAAGTGTGCTAATTCGCCAAAAATAGTAAACTCTCATTTTGTTCCTTCTGCTCAGTTTGTGTCAGCGTTTTCTCATCATTGACACCATCATTACATTATTGTTAGCAATACATGGAGCAAACAGATTTAGCGAAAGCCTCATATTTGTGCAAACAATAATGAAAGAGTAATTTGAAACGAAGATCTGCCATACGAAATTTGTATAGACGAAGGTTTACATAGCTCGAATAGTTTTGCTTTTTAAAGTAAGATATTAAATGGAATATTAAACGGTTTGTTGGTTGGGTTTTACGTCACATTAGTGTTGCGATTTGGGCAATTGTCAAATAGTCTGGGACTCACCCATAAGGATGGTCCTGGGGAAGTAAATGGAATTGCTGCTTTGAGAAAAATGCTATGAATAGAATTACAAGTCTTAATAAAGTTTCAAGTTGTATCGGATTTATGGCTTTTGATAAATTTTTAATATTCTAGGTGCACTGGAAAATATTTTTGATGAAGTTCTGTTATGATTATCATTCAAAATGATTCTCCGATTTAATCTATCTTCACCATGAAGGCTCCATTCCCCTCCATGGAGGACCAAAATTTTGATGATATGTCTTCCAGTGGCGGCTCGTATTGGGGGTACTTCATCGAAAAGTCTAGAAAAAATACAAAGAATGGAACTTTTATTCACCTAATTGGCTGATTCGCTTATTTCGATAATCTAAGTAAACATGTTAACACTTCAAGAGCCAATTAAAAGAAAACGTTTTCGTTGTTAACATACTGTTTTCAGTCATTAGCCTGCAGCCCTCCCAAAACGTCACTCACGAGCCGCCACTGATGTCTTCTGACCACGTTTCGGGGCGTATCCTAGACAGTTGCCATCTTTTAATAGTGTAGCACTAGTGCTACCTAAAACCTATATAATCTCAACCATGTACATACATTTATCGGTAAATATAAGATGTCACTGAAGCAAGGGAACCATCTACTCCGTAGAGGATCAAAATTGTGATGGTATGTCTCTGGACCATCCTTAGGAGTGAGTCCTTGTACGTCGCCAATTGTCCAATAGTGCAGCACTAGTGCGACGTTAAGCCCAGCCTGCCTACCCACCCTGTAAATATACAAAAAATATACACCCTTAAGTGGTGTGTCCTAGACTGTAGCCAATTGTCTTAGCGTAGCACTAGTGTGACATAAAACGCACGTCCGCTCTCTCTCTTACTCACAAAATAATATAAAATAAAATTTTTAGTTATATTCTAAAGAAATATTAACTGTTATCACAAATATTTCTAGCAATAACTTACTCAATTATGCTGGAAAAAGATTACATAGTTTTATTGATTATTAAGGGTTACAGTCGGCTGCAAAATTATTCGAGCACTAGCCAATAATTCTTATATTTAAAAAGTACACTTAAGACTGTTTTGCTAAGTAAATCCTTGTCGAATCATGTTCTTAGACTGATTAAGAACATGACTCGACAACGATTTATTTAACAAAGCTGTATTAAGTGTACTTTTTTTTTGGCAAGGGTTATTGCTAGTGCTCGAATAATTTTGCAGCCGACTGTACATACAAATGGAACGCTTGCAATTTCGATGACGTAAATTTTGCAATTTTTTTGCAAATACAGTCGGCAGTAAAAGTATCCGAGCACTAGCGAAAATTCCTATGTAAAAAAAGTACACTTAATTCAGTTTTGTTAAATAAATCCTTGTCGAATCCTGTTCTTAGTCAGTCTAAGCACACGATTTGACTAGGGCTGGATTATTTATCAATATATCCCCAAGTATCGATATTTTTTCAATATCCCGATAACAATATTTAAGATCTAGCTACTCCAATATATCCCTTTAACGATATTGCCGAGTGCGCACCCGAGTGAACGAAACTCGAGCGAATGAAACCCGATCAGCCAACATACAACAGCTAACGAGAGCGAGACCCGAAGAAAAAAAGCGCCGAATATCTTATTCTAATACTCATTTTTTACTTTCCTCTAATTACTCACTGATAAACTAGAAAAAATAGCCCCACGCCAAACGATTTCTATTGCAATACATATACATATACTTCCTCATCCTTCATAAATCATAACCTCAAATCTAAACATCACTGCTTTAAAAAGGCCACCGCATAATTAAAAAAAAAAAAAAAAAAAAAAACAGTATTTATTGAAAGCCATCTGCTTTGATTATCCCGTGAATAAGCTGACTTCGTTCAAGGTCACGGTTCTACCCCTTCAGAAAAAAATCATCAGACATACTCCAATATCACAATACCTATAATCAGCAGGTGTGTTTACTAGGAAAGAGATTTGATATTAGTCGAAACGATATATCCCTATCCGAGATATCTATTATGGGTTCTGATATATTGCACTATATTGAATTCCCACTCTATATTCATGCATATCGTAGGTGATGAAAACCACAGAAAAGGCAATATGACGAATGAAAACAATATCTTCTGTTTTAGCTCCTTTCCTGCTATCGTTCATTGATATCGGTCTATTTCAAAGTGTCGATATAAAATGGCCAATAACATGCTTCAACATGTGTTTAATAAAGATCATCAAAGCCGAACTGATACAGTGATGCCAGATTGGGGATTTTGTCCCCATTTTAGGGAGTTTTGAGGCTTCTGGGGACAATTTTGGAGACCAAATGTTTGTGGGGAATTCTAAAATTTTTGGGGACAAATCTGGGGCGTTTTTCAACTTTCTGTCAATGTTGGTAACGTAATGATTTATCCCTATGTCTAGAGACTTTCAATAGCTTTATTGTTATTTGGGGATTTTTTCAAAAATTGCCTTCGTTTGGGGAACAATCTGAGCTTAAATCATAGAAAAATCTGCTTGATATTTTTTTTTTTGAAAAAAATTTTATTTTCCCTTTTTAGTAGAAATCAAGTTGGGGATTTTTTCGAAAAAAAAAAAAAAAAAAACGTGATTTGGGGAAATTTGAAGACCTGTTTGAGGAAATAATTTTCGACCATCTGGCATCACTGAACTGATATCTACTAGAAGAGTTTTTTTGCAAATTTTCTTAGCGTTTAATAAAAAAACTTCTGAAAATATAAGCAATTATGGAATGTAATTTTTTTAAATATTATTTTATTATTATTAAATATTTCGATAAAATATTTTTTTTTATTAAGACTGTACATCAGTCAGATAGCTCACTTTCTCCTTTCCCATGTTATCCAATGGGATTTTCGTTAATTCGTTTTATAAAACTATCTCATTCAAAAATGAAGTTTTTCAAATTCTGTTTTTTGAATATTATTCTTTGAACGGGTCGCCTTTTAGCTTAGTGAGCAATTTTTCGAAAAAAATAACTTAAATATTTTATTTCAATAAGTAAATTATGGACTCTAAGTGTGGATCTCTAAATAAAATATTTAAATTTATATTTTCGAAAAATTGCTCACTAAGCTAAAAGACGACCTGTTCAAAGAGTAATATTCAAAAAACAGAATTCGAAAAAGTTCATTTTTGAATAAAATATTTTTATAAAACGAAGCGACAAAAATCCCATTGGATAACATGGGAAGGGAGAAAGGGTGCTATCTAACTGATGTAAAATAAAGTTTTATCGTCAGTAGATTTACAGTGACAGTTTCTTTATAGAATTATATAATATTGAATAGTTTATTACTTTTTTTATGTAGCATTTATTTTTTCTCTTTCCATTTATTTATTTATTTATTTATTTTATTTTTAAAGCCGTACATGTTAAATAAAATTGGTTTAAATGCAAAATGAGTTACTTTAAGTAACAAAATGAAACTTCAACATAATTTTGTTTAAATAATATAATTTTTATACTGACAATGTATACATAAATACACACACACACACATATATATATATATAATATGTAATTCAAATTTCAATTATTGTGAAACTATTACGAATGTGAATTGAACATATATATTTAAAAGATATTGTAATGATTTGGTAAGAGGATACAAAACTAAAAATGACAAGTAACTGACATTTAGGATGCATATAAGAGTTTTAAGTAAAAAATATTACTTTCTACAACCAAAAAAGGTGTATTCAATGGCAATTCTGAATTATTTATAATGGCAATTCTGAACTATTTAAAATGATTTTCATTTTTATTTAATACCTGCATCTTAAGAGAATTTTTCTGAAGCTTTAATTTTAGTAGAATTATGAATTTTGATATACTTGGTACAAATAAAACACAGATCACATATTAGCTGAGTTAAAATATGATTTTAAAATAATTAAAGCTTAAAATGGGAAGAATAGAGGATAAACTATACAGAGGTATACTAAAAAGAAATAGTATAAGTTATAAGAAACACAAAACATTAATTCACTTTTTATGATTTTTTTTTTTTTTAATGATAAAGTTATGGTAGTTAATATACCAGAAAATACATGGAAAACACTCTATACTTGTATACTTTAAAATTCGTGTGCATATGTCTTTAAAAAATAACAAATGTATATTTTTTCCTGCCTTGAAAGAAATATCGCAATATATCACTAATATCGATATTAACTTGGTGATATATCGCGATATTTAATTTATGATATCGTCCAGCACTAGATTTGACAAGGATTTATTTAACAAAACAGTGTTAATTGTGCTTTTTTCACATAGGAATTTTTGCTAGTGCTCGGATCTTTTTGCTGCCGACTGCAGTCATAGATTTGGAACGCTTGCAAACGACTTTGTAACTGGAAGTGTTTCATTTGTATGTACCCCTAAAAAGTTTTAGCAGTTGTGGTGACTCAATCATCCCATGCGAGTGCTACCGCATTAATTAATTTAATGATATTTTAATGAATACAAATTAAGGGAGCCGCGCTGAGCGGGATTAACGTTCCGTTATTCTACGTAATGGGCAATTGGAGACGCTCTATAGTTAGTTGATTGATTTTTAACGTCACACTAGTACTGCGCTATGGGTAATTGGATGTACCCCTAAAGATGGTCCGGAGACATGCCATCACAATTTTGATCCTCCACGGAAGGTATGACCTCTTAAGGTAATATATTATAACTTAATTTAAATATTCAGTATTTTTTTTTTTTTTTTTCGTTATTTGAAGACGCTCACTATATACTTATAGAGATTAGTGTATAATCGATTTTAAACATTTTTTCCCAAAAGTTATTTTAAAAAAAATGGCGTTCGGAGGAGTTTTTCTTTTTTTTTTTTTTTTTTTTTTTTTCATCAAGAATGAGGTTGAGTGAGTTTAACGTCTAACTAGAACTGCGCAGTGGGATATTAGCGATAGTCTGTGATTAACTTTAAGGGATGGGTTAAAGTGTTATATTATTTACATATAATATTATGTGTATTTAATTTTATATATAATGTTTAAATTATATATATATATATATATAATCAAAGCATGTATGTGTATATATAATAAATTGTTTCCATACGTATTTTAAACCCTAGGCTTAAAAATCAATATTGTCTCCAATAGCTCACTATGCAGTTCTAGAGCGACACTAATAAACCCTTTCTAGTCTAATCCACATGTATTCAGCGTTCTGTTTGACGTAACTCGCACTCTCTTACGTATGCTGTGGGGGGTTGCAATTTTTGGCACGATAAGAAAAGCACATGTTGGCGATTTTTCGAAACCGGCTACCTATTCCAATGAATTGTCTTTGTTGGGGTAACTGAGTCACCCCAGCGAGTGCTACCGGGTTAATTATTTCTATCTGACTGTATTCATTATCATGCTTTGCTAGATACAGAACAAATAAAAAATTGAGTAAGAAAAAAATTAAATTACTGCTATATCCTGATTTTAAATATATATTATAGAGTTGATGGGCATTTAGCCCGCGTCGCTGATCAATATATTGAAATGAATCCTAAAAGCACCATATCATTAATAATAATAAAAAATCGTAAAAAAAAAAAAAAAAAAAAAAAAAAAAAAATCTTTGAAATTAGTCAAAATCTAAGTTTAAGTTACCGCTATTTTCTGTAGCGGTATTCCCGCACGCCACTGTCGATTCTGAAGCCCCAATGCAGTCTCTTACCTGCTTTTTATTCTCCCTCACTCGCGTTTAAAGTTGAAAGTTTTGCAAAATCTCACCAAAGTGCATATTGCGTACACTTAATCAACACCTACACACCAAAATCCGCAATCCCCTCCCCCAATATTTTATAATTTATTTGTTTATAATTTTTATCGACTACTTGGCTTAAGGTGGCTGCTACAGAAACAGAGTTCCTTGGCGAAAAGTGTCCTATAAGGAAAGGGCACGTGGCCCCACTCGCAGTCAAATTATGGGTAAAGTGGCAAAACATTGGTATTTCCACCAATAGAGGTTGATCTTTTGCCACTCGAGAGTGGTAAAGATTGGTTGACGGGGCGTTTGTTTGTAAACATGCCCTTTCCTTATCTACTTCAGCATCAAAAGTAAAAAAAAAATACCGAGGATTATCAATAAATAAAGCTCTTTAATACGCAAGCGAAGCGTGACGTCAGCACCCTCCGTGGATGCAAGAAAAATATTTTCTATGTTAATTGCCCATTAGATTTTTCGTAAAAAAATATTAAAAATCGCGGAAAATTATTTCTCGATTTTAATCCCCGTATTTGGATATAGATATGTATTATTTATCGTATGCGTTAGATTGAGTTATTTTGCTGTGAAATTGACAAAATTTTAATTTTAAATTTAAAAACTCAGTCGATCCTTGGCGTTTGTGGTATTTGGCGATAAAAAACGTAATACGAAAATATACATACCAAATGTATATTTTCGTAATATGTATTGTACGAAATATTGTTTCATATTATTCATTACTCTCTTAATATAAGTTGTTAAAATAACCATGATTTCTGAAAGAAATTAAATATGTTGTCCAGATAATTTGGCGATATACTTTTTTTCTACCTCGGATGACAGATATGTAATCTATTCCACTGCAACATATCTTCAGACACTTTATTTAGACATTTGAAAATAAATTTGACTTCAAATTAAGATAGAATATTTATCATTTTTCTTTTAACTAATATATTACTTGGATATTTATTGTGTAAATATCATCCTTTGTAATGAAATATTTATGTTTTCAATCGAATATGGAAGTTTGTTATTTTTTTTTTCTAGAGTTTTGAAATTTAAAATTCAAATTCTATCAATTTATAGCAAAAACAACTTAATCTAAGGCGCGCAAACAGTAACTAAAACATATCTATATCCAAATACGGGGACTAAATTAGGGAAATAATTTTCCTCGATTTTTAATAACTTTTTACAAAAAATCCAATGGGCGATTAACATATGGAATCTTTTTCTTGCATCCACGGATGGCCAGTGATGTCATCATTTCGCTTGCGTATATAGATCTGAATTAGCTTTCATTTTGTTATTATTTTGAAATTGATGTCATTTTGTCATATGTCTGAGCAAATTTAACATTTAATATTTCATTTATTTATTTATTTTTTTAATTATTCGCGTGAAAATATATTTTATTATATGTCGAAAAATAAATTAACTTGTGAACTTCTTTGGCAACAATTAAAAATTACAACAAATGATTTTAAATCTTTATTATAGAAGAAATATCTGTATTATATAGAAGATATAATATAGATAACGTTTTCTTCCCCCCCCCTCTCCTTGGAGACTAAATTTCTAAAATTCCAACGATTGGTTTTTTATGTATTTATGTTAGCTATATTTTAAAGCAAAAAAATTATGGATATCTGTTTTTTTTTCTTTGAGATTATAAAGATTTTTGTGAAATCACGTTTTGTCTCCTGTGTCCCCTTAAAGGCTGAATTTCTAAAATTCCTGAAATTGGTTTTAAGTTTTTATGTAAGCTATATTTTAAAGCAAAAATTTTACTGGTATTTTTTTTTCATTGATATATTAAGGTTTTTTGTGAAATCACTTTTTGCGCATATGGAGTCGCATTTTGCCACGCACCCCTCTTGTGGACCAAATCTCCAAAATTCCAGATATTGACATTTAGGTATTTGTGTTAACTATGTTTTAAGGGAAAAAAAACTACGGATATCTGTTTTTTCTTTTTTTTCTTTTTTTTCTTTTGTTGTTGTTGTTTAAGATATGAAGGATTTTGTGAAATCATGTTTTGCCCTCCCCCCCCCCCCCCCGCCCTTCGGGGACGAATTTTGTAAAATCACTTCTTAGAGGATGCCTACGTAACAGAAGGAACTGTCACAAAATTTCATGCTTCTATCCTAACAACACACTTGTCCACAGAACTTCTCGAAGAGGCCCATAGGATTTCCCTTTGATTCACAGGACATCCTGAGGATGCCTTTCGGAGAAGGTGTGTCGTTAGGGTAGGTCCAGAGGTTTGGGCTGGGCGATGATGAATCACTCACTCACTCACTCACTCAGGACAAAAAATTTTATATATATAGATTACTTTTTTTTTTTTTTACCTACGTCCCAAACTGAGCAAAAGAAAAAAAATCATGCATGTATACGTTACGCTTAATGTATGCGTTCATAGAAAACAATTCTCTTGATAAACAGACAAAAAAAGTATATTGGTTCGTGTAGAATAAAATTAAGGAAATTAAACGAAACATAAATTACACATAGGCACATAGACTTTCTTAATTGAAATATATATTTTGCTTTTACGTCTTCAATTACTAGAAAATTCTTTAATACCAGCGTTCTCAGTTAATAATGCCGAAAATTATTTAATATAATCCACATATATTTTATGTTTATAAGAAGGATAGTAATTTTTCAATAGTATTTTTGTTACACACACTAACATTTATTATACCATGGCATACTGCGCTTACACTAAACCGTACTACATATTCCTTATTATAGTGCTACAGTGTCTAAATCACTTTCGTACCAAAAAACAGTTTTTGATAACGTTGAACTTTTAAAGTAATAAAAGTTTCAAAATAGGTCAGATTACTAAATTAGAAAATTTAATTTTATTGAAAGATCTATATTTTGATACTGTTTTTAATTTTGTCTCATTCAACTTATGATTTCTTTTCTTCACGATTGGTTGCGTTATATTTTGTGCCAGAAATGATGCATTTCTCCTTATGGGAATTTAACAAAAATCTTCACACATTAATTTAATGATAAAATATAATTTAAAACAACGTTTTTATGCATTTTTGTGACGAAATGCTTTGAAAAATAATTGACTTTATTTTTAAAATTTTCTTCAAGTGTTCGTTCGTCAATCAAATTTGAATCTCTTACCTGCTAAACAAGGTGTAAACTTTGTTCAACCCGTTTCCCAATGGGAGCCTTTTTTTTCTTCGCAGGGAGAAATAAACCTCCTTCTTTATTAATATAAGAAATACGTTTTCAGCTTGTTGATTGCACTAATATATATATATATATATTAGAATATTTAATATATAAATGAAAAGTTTACAATGTGCAAATAAATGAATACCCAAATTTTAATAATTATTTAACAGAATGATATTTCTTCAAGCGATTTTGCAAGCTTTCGTTTTTTATAAATTCCCCTCTCAACTTCTCTCAAAATTTCGAAAAATTACGTCAGACCTAGTTAGTAGCATCTTGTATTTTTATTTTCTTCATCAAATATATCAATTTATGATTAAGGAAAAATACTTATTTTTATTTTGCCAGGGTATAATTTTATTAATTACAGGATGTTTTCATTACATAAATGAATTCCTTGATGAATTCACCCAGTATGTTATCAAAATGGTATAATATACAATAACAAATCAGATTATATTAGCGTGAATGTATTCTTATATGCATATTTTACGCTTTGTATTAAAGAACAACTTTTTACATGTAACGTTTATATATATATATATATATATATATAATCAATAACAAGTCAGATTATATTAACCGTTTAACTGCCGCGAGCGTACATACACGTCTTTCCTTTGTATTGCACTGCTACAGCTACAAGTGATATTAGTCCCACTGCTTTGGAATGCAATAAAATGACCTTGAACGCGACCTTGATAGTACTTTCAATGGATTTAATTATTTCAGACAAGAGGGATGCGCGAGGAATTTGAATGGAAATGTTTTTTTTTTAACAGTGAATGCATAACTACGCGCTCATGTGGGAAAAATGGTGTCACTGGGAAATGAATCTCGTAAGATTTCCTCGGTAAGTAAGGGATTAATATGAATGCATTTTTTTATACCTTTTAACTTTTTTAACCTTTTACGTTTTATATAACATTTTTTTTTCACATATAATGTTTAGTTAAAGAAAATCAAACTTTCATTACACATACAGTGGTGAACATATTATAAGACACCTACCTAATATCACAAATAGTGAAAGAAAAGATTCAGAACTTAAAAATGTTTTATCAAATACGTCAAAAACATAAATTTATTCTGTTATCACATATAATTATTTTATAATAATATTTTTATACAATTTAATTAAAAAAACTTAAAAACATAATGGACAAAATTATAAGACACCAACCGTTTTTTCTAAATACACTGGTCAACATAATTAGCAGACACTAATGGTCTAAAAGAAAATCCTCTAACATGGTTATTCGATATTTCGTGAAGCCGCCATTGTTTTTTATAACATGAAAGATGCGATTCGGCTTTGAATCTATCAATTCTAACAAAATATCGCAACACAGTTCCTCCCAAGCACATTTTATAGAATTCTTAGGTCTTCGACACATATAAACTGCCTCCCATTTCGGTAAACCGCACGAGCTAAGATCCCCACAAATTTTCGATAGGATTTAAGTCTGGGGAGCGAGATGGTCACGGAAGAATATTGATACTTTGCTCTGAAAGCCACTTTTTTGTTTCGTGTGATGCATGAATCGGCGCGTTATCGTGCTGGAAAAAGTAGTTTTCGCCACAAACAAGTTCACCGTATATGGCTAGTTGATCTTTAAGAAGATTCTTATACTTTTCGTAATTCATTCTTGAATGCACAAAAACAATATCCGTTTTCCCTTGAGCCGAAAATCCAGCCCAAACCATTATTGAGCCTTCACCCATTTGGCGGCTTATTACTGCATGCAGAGACTTCCGTAAATCATGCCAATAATATTGAAACCCGTCAGGACCATCCAGGTTAAGTTTTTTTTCATCAGAAAATAGCACAGAGTACCATTTGGAGGTCCAGGCCATAGTTTGTTTAGCGAAGCTTAGACGCTCCGTTTTGTGCCGGCTTAGAAGTGGTGGTTTTTTCTTCAATATTTTATATTTAACATAGGAAGCATTGTGCAACACCCTGCGAAAGGTTCTCCTTGAACAATTCAGTTTCAAAGCATTTTTAATGCCTGTAGTGGTCATCTTATTCTGTGTAGCGAGCGAAAGCACATGGCGTCTGTCTCTCGAGGACAAGCAAGGTTACGTCCAGATCTCTTATTCACCGATCCATTAATTCCTCTTTTCAAAACATTTCTAATTGTACATCTGGAGCGTTTAATAACTTTTGAAATATTAGTAATTGAAGCACCAGTTCCATTTAATCTCCAAATTTCGCGAATTTCACTTTCTTTTAATTCTGTACCTCGTGGCATGTTTGTAAATGCGTGAAGTCGGTTATTGTTTGCTTTAGTTAACTGCTGACGTCATAACAGCGCGCAGAAAATTTGCATATTGCACATTATTTTCGAAAAAATGCAAGTGTTTTAATTAAAATGTTAGGGTGTCTTATAATTATGTCCATGGTATTTTTAATTTTCTTTATTAAACTCTATAAAAATATCATTTCTGTAAAACAATTACATGTGATAACAGAATAAATTTATGTTTTTCACGTATTTGATAAAACATTTTTAAGCTCTGAATCTTTTCTTTTACTATTTTTCAAATTAGATAGATGTCTTATAATTATGTCCACCACTGTATTTCTAATTTTTAAAAGCTTTCTATATTTTGTTTGTCGCATTGAAATCAATGGATAAAATTTCGAATGCTACCTGTGGGCATGTTTCTTTAGATCATGAATATTTATCATTGAAACGAATAATCCCTTACGTGGCTTATTATTTCTGATGTTCCTATGTATACTATCTCGTCAGTAAAGCTTTTTAGTCCCTGAATTACTATATGATTCTGAATCGTCAGGAAGCAGTCTGTATTTCCTAGAAATATCAAACGGGATAATAAAACACCCAGTAAATTTTGTTTATTAATGAAATTTTATAACACATCGGTTCTATTATGAGCGTTTCTGGAAAAAATTCACAAATTCTGACAGTCTAATATATCTATTAACAATGTATTTTTTCTAGTAACCTAACACTTACGTAAATCGACGAGATTTAAATTTATGGAAATGGAAATACTATTATTACAATTGTTAATGAATTTATATGTTTCTCTATGACAAAACATAAAATAAAGAAATATGATTTTTTTTTTACCTTAAAGACTGGTAAATTGTTAAAATTTGAATAATAATACTTTTCTTTATTTCTCTCTCTCTCTATATATATATACATATTACCATTTTTTCTTTTTTTTCCCCCTCGTAAATTAATATTTTCTGTTTTTTCTTTTCTTTTCTTTCTTTTTTTTTTCTTTCTTTTTTTTTTTTTTTAATCTACTCCACTTAAAATGATAAAAAAAAAAAAAAAAAAAAAAAAAAAAAACAGATTTCTGAAACTGAAATAGACCTTACTTTCTTGTTTAAGTATAATAGATGATTCGGCTTATCGAATAAACTTTCAAAGTTTCAGAAATGTGTTTTGTGAAATTGATTTCAAAAAGAAATCCGCATGAAGTGATTGAAAATAAAAGTACTTCTCAAGAGTTCCAGAAAACTGAAAACGTCTTTAACAGAGATTATATATATATATATATATTCTTACAAGAGATTAAGTCTTTTTACTGCATCAGTTGTTCTGATGCAGTGAAAGTAGTTTTGCAGACAAAGTGAAAATAAAGCGGCAGTTTATTATTTTTCAGTAAGGTCAGCCTTGGCGACAGACTTAGGGACTTTGCAGAGAATTTCACGAATTGGTGACTAAATGTGGTGAAAAATATTAGTTTAGGGCTACTGAAGTTTCGACGCTCTCAGATGCACGGGAGCCTAGATCTCGAAATTTCATTAGCATTCTCGATAGATATTTCGCCAAACCCCATCGCCAATAGGTATAAATAAATGACTTCTACGAGTGAGTGAGTAGTCATTGCGTTTCAGGGTTGTTCAGAGACCTATTTTGAGCTATTGTACTTTGGCGACTGTACTCCAAGCGACTGAACTTTATTAGTGAGCTAGCGAAAACTGCTGCTCTAGAGTGTTTGGTGTTATTTGGTTTACTCCTGTGGAACAATTGACTGATTTCTTAGACGTCCAGAATAGTCATCGAGTAGTAATTTTTGCAGTACGAGTGAGAGCTTCATTGTGCTGCTACTAGAATATTCGATGAAATAACAGCACTTTTGGATACTTTCGAGAATATTCGTTGTAATCCCAGTTTTATTGCACTGATTCGAGAAGTCACCCTGAAAAAAGAGATCATCGACTAGAACCTGATGTTTATTTAAGAATTACGCTTTCACACAAGAAAGCTGGCAAGTGTTTTCCTAACAATATATATATCATTACTTAGTATATAAATGCATCTAAAAGTGTTAAATAATACTGAAATAAAAACACATTAAAATTAAGCCTTATGGTATCTTACTACTTTTAAATGTGCTATGTATGATAAAATATTAATATTAATATTAATATTAATATTAATATTTTTTAAAAAACATTTCTGATAACAATTATTTACAGATCACATTTAATTCAGTTTACTTTTCTTCGGAAATATTTAAATTCCAATTTCTTCTAAGAAATACTTTATCGTAGTTACATATTTTAAGTATTGGGTACCAAATGTTGGAAGTTTGATTGATTTCTTAAAGAAATATATAATATTTTATTTTTCCCGTCAATTGGTCTTTTTGTACGAATTATAATAAACGTTTTATCTTTGACTGAACAAAAATTGTGAAGTGACGATTACTAAATCATTTAAATTAAATATTTTTGATTTAAGTACCTGGAAAAACAAATTAGGGTGAATACTAAGTACTAATCATATTAAATATAATCGATGATCCTTATTGTATTCATCTTTGAAACATTTTTCCTCAAAATTTCTTAGAGCATGCGTGTATCTGAAAAAAAAAAAAAAAAAAAAAAAAAAAAAATAATCAAAATAAATCGCTTTATTTATTATTATTATTATTTTATCACATATGTGCATATTTGTTTTACAAATAATATTTATTATGATTTTTGTTTTTTAGCAATTTATTTTTATAACATTAAACTAAAATATATACTTTTAAGTATAAATTTGTCTTACTTCACATTTGTACTAATTTGTTTTAACTTTCACAATAATCTCGTTTATTAAGAAAACGATATATTAATTCGTTGTTATAGACACAAAGTTCGCATATTTCAAATATTAATAAAACAAAAGTATTTTCTGGCATTTTATAATTTTGTATCGTAGTAATAATAAAAATAAATTTTTATAATAAAATTCGACCTTTTATAAATGTTTATGAGGTATAATTTACCACGCTTATGTAATAATTTTGGTGTTATTATAAAGTAATTAAATGTGAAAATGTATTTTAAAGTAAAATTTGTATTTTGACAGCATTGTATAATAATATAATATATTGTATACATTGCATTCGAATAATATAAAAATAAATTTTAAATGTATAAAGGATGAGAAATTTAATAAAAAATAAGAAACTCACAACTAAATCTCATTATGCAACAGTTTACTGGTATGATACAGTCGAAAATCCTTAACGTGAATCTGAAGGGGGATAAAAAATTTGTTCATGTTATCAGTAGTTCATGTTATCAGCAAATAATTTTTATATAACTAAACTAATCTTCATTTTGATGGGGATTGTGGAAACAGTTCATGTTAAAAGTAATTCATGTTAACAGTGCTCACGTTAACGAGGTTCGACTGTATTATTGTTAATTCTGCTTAATATTAGTCCGCAAGTAGTAGATCGTATTTGATTGATATTAAATATTAAATCATTTGTAACGTATATCATCATGTTTGCCACTAGAAAAATCAAAATGTAGATTTAATTCATATAAAGATACGCATTTTGAAGTTATAACCATTGAAACATATTATTATTATTATTTTCTTTTTGGCAGTACAATGTAAGATACGTTTATTTAAATCATTTACGTAAGGAATATAATTTATAAATTATATAAAAAAAAAAAAAAAAAAAAAAAAACAGATTAGAGAATTGTTAACCATTAAAAATATGTGTTTAACATATTGGTGAATAATAATGACATTTTAATACATTTTGTAAGCCGAATATTTTCATAAAATGTTTCCCTATACATTTATATCAATTCAGAATGTGGATTTCATATAACTCTATTCGCAAAACCATTAAACAAATTATCTTACCCTTTTTAAGCTTAAAAAGAAAAAAAAAACATTTATTTCTTTTTCGATTCAACGATTTCAGTGTTTATATTGTATTCACATTCCTTTAGAATTGCAAAGGACTGACAGTTCTTTTAGTAATGAAGTATGGGTTTGGGAAGGTTTTCTTTTATTCTCTTATTCTTTTATTCCGAAACGGAAGTTTTCCAGAACATCCAAACAGCTGTTTTCATAAATTTTAAAGGCATAAAATGCATCTAAAACATTCTATTTTTATAGAGCAGTTTTGAAAATTTATTCTTTAGTTGTGCTTGTTACATTATGTTTCTTTTTTCTGTAAAACAAGAAAAAAAGAAAAAGACAAGGCATTTTATCGATATATGCCGAAGGTTTGCACCAAATAATATTGATATAAGAAATAAATTGCGTACACTTAAATAATGTGCTTTGTGTGGAAATATCTATTACATATTTAAGTGTAACTCTACTGAATTAGAGAAATATTAAAAAATACATATATTAAAAAAATAATAATAATAACTTCTTTTTTTCTTTTTGAGAGAGACTTTTAAAATGCTTAATAAATCTTTAAAACTACTATTTAAACTGAAATTATAAATATGATGCGACTTTAATAAAGATTGAAAATAAATAATTAAAATATATGATTAAAGTATTACAATTCATATATAACAACAAAAATTATTTTTTCATAAAATTTAATTTTTTTTCTACAACCTTCGTACTTGATACATTCCAACATAACAACAAAAAGTTTAAAATCTCGAAAAACCTTCATTTGTTAAAATATTTACTTATTACATATTATGTTAAATTTAATAACTATGTTTAGATTCTAAAAGAAATTTCATTTTAAGAATAGTGTTTTCGCTCTTTATAGGTTTTTATTTTTGACTGTGACTCTCAGAAATATTCTGCTTTGGCTTCTCCACCCACTAGACGCATATTTATTAAATGCGATAGGTATTGTATTTCTTTATTTTAATCGAAATCATTTTTGATAATTGAATAATTTGTATAAAGGCAAAAAGCTTTATTTGCCTTTAGAAAATGTTTGTATCTAACGTATACGAGGAAATACTTTTTTCATATTATTAATAAATGTACCTAGTTTTTAGTACATCAATTGAATTTAACTTACTTCGAAGATCGGGATTAAATAAATGTCCAATAGTTGCTAATATGTCTGATTTTTAAATCTAATTTATCACCAATAATTTTAAACATATATCTACCATTAAATAAACTGATAACAATTGTAAAGTTATACCGGTATTAAATTTTTCTTTAAAATCGGTCTATGAAAATCCATTAAAAAGTCAATACGCGAAAAATATTTAAAATTCTTTCCCCCTCCCCCACTTACACACACACACACACACACACACACACATACATATATATATATATATATATATACATTATACATGTGTTTAAATGGTGATAAAAGCCTATTTTCTTTAAATATGAAAACCTCGAAAATTGTATAATTTATTGTTTGCTTGCAATTGAAAAAAAAAAAGAATGAAATACATTTAAAATATTTAAAAATCATCACGTCTCATATATAATTATATTAAACTTTAATCACATCAAAAACCGAGACACTAAGACGTAAATCGTTGAGTAGAACAAGAGTTCCTTTAACTCTCCTTTAACACTGTTAAAGGAGTCTCCTGTTCTACTTTTGTCTACACAACGATTTACGTTTTGCTGTTCTACTGATGAGGAGCCTGTGAAATGCTCGAAACGTTTAAATTTGTGTTTTGTGTGTTTTAATGGTTTAAATTGTATATTTTTAGTGTACAGTTTCAGGGTTTTTGATGTGATTAAAGTTTAATGAAATACATGTCTTTTTCGTAATCAGCACTAAGAGCAGAAAGAAAACAAACATGAAAAATATAGAAATTCACAATTTGTTTCACGTCCAACGATCATTTTTCAAAATGCATGTAATAATGGCTTTAAAAATTATTAATTTTCAATACAACATCTGCATTAATACCACTTTCTCCCTTCGAACTTGCATAATAAATTATTTAACGAGATTTATGATACAGAAAATATATTTTATACATTTTTTTCCTTTAAAAGTCGTTATCTTCTAACATTTAAAAATTCATTAAGAAATTTATCGTTTGTATTTTGTAGAAATAATCCTTTTGGGAACAGAAAGTTTTGTTTCTATTTTAACTAAGCCTTTTTGTATTGATACTTTTTCTGAAAACAAATTACGAATTTGTCTAGACGATTTACATTGCATTTGGTGAAAATATTTTGCAGAAATCAGGAAAATACATGTCTTTTAAAAATTACTTGATGTAAAAAATACAGTGATTAAGCAAATTATGTTATCTAACAAGATAAAAAAAAAATATTTATAAAATTTCTTTTTTTATAAATTTCTTAATTCACATTAGTTTTAAATTAAATTGAAAATTCAAAACATCTAAATGAAGTTACCTTTTTAATCACTATCTAAGTTAAGTCAATAATCTAATTCTTAATTTAAAACAAATCCTTCCGGATCAGTCGGAAAAGTAAATTAATTTCTTTATACATTCCGAACACTATAGTGAGAAAAGTATTGTAATCATGTCAAAAATCCGAATTTGAGATTTTGATGTTTCTATATGTTTCGAGATCCCCTGAATCCGTTTCCACTATTTTTACGATGATGTATGTATGTGTGTGTGTATGTGTGTATGTATGTGTGTATGTATGTGTGTGTTTA
This sequence comes from Salticus scenicus, assembly GCA_963930645.1. NCBI lineage: Eukaryota > Metazoa > Arthropoda > Arachnida > Araneae > Salticidae > Salticus > Salticus scenicus. Next base: position 71,543,525 of record OZ005655.1, on the reverse strand, counting down.
TGTATGTGTGTGTTTGTTTATGTCTGTGAGTGAACACGCTAGCGTCTAAACGCTTTGTTCGAATAAGTTGAAAGTTGGTACGTATATTGTAAGTCACCATAGTACGAACCCTATAGATTTTGGTGAATCCAGCACTTATAGTTTTTTTACAGGGACACCAGGAAAAATTCTTTATCATTGTGGCCTATAGGGCCAAATTTTTAAAAGTGCGATAGCGTCTAAACGCTTTATTAATCTGAGTAAAAAATTTGTACACATGTTATAGGTCACAGTTGCACAAACTGTATAGATTTTGGTGAATTTAGCACTTACAGTTTCTTTACAGGGGCACAAAGAAAAATTCTTTATCATTATGGCCTATGGGGCCAAATTTTTAAAAATGTGATAGCGTCTAAATGCCTTATTAATCTGAGCAAAAAATTGTACACATGTTAAAGGTCACAGTTGCACGAACTGTATAGATAATGGTGAATTTAGCACTTACAGTTTTTTACAGGGACACAAAGAAAATTCTTTATCATTAAGGCCTATGGGACTAAATTTTTAAAAGTGTGATAGCATCTAAACGCCTTATTCAATTGAGCTGAAAATTTATATGAATATTATAAATCACTGTTGCACTAAGTATAAGCGTTTTCGTGAATCTAGCATTTATAGGTTTTACAGGGACACAACGAAAAATTCTTTATCATTATGATCTATGGGCTCAAAGTTCAGTAGCGTTAAGTAAAACTAAACATCTTGTAATATATGAATAAAAATACTTACACTCTATTATGGTTTTCTCTGTTTTGTTTGTTTAACAAATCCTCTTTCTTTACTTTATCTACTAAACTGTTAATTACTCAATGTTCGGAAAGTCGAGTGGAGTCACTCCAGATTTTTTCTTATCAAGTAGCTGTCATATTGAAACAAAATAGCAGATCGATTCGATTAATAAACACAATTGAGACCTTAATATAACTATGTACAGTCGAAAAAAAAACTAGTATTTTGTGTATACTAGTATATTTTTCTAAACAAATTCACTCAGTAAAAATAATTTATTAATATTATTATTTAAAAAAAAATTATCTTCCATAATAATGCAGACGATTTCCATATTAGAGAAGTAGTATAACACTAAATATCTAAAAAAAAAAAAAAAAAAAAAAAATCCATTTTATTCTCAATATTAAAAAAAAAAAAATAAATGCGATTTCTTTTCTAAGGTTTTTTTTTTAATTAGAAATTTGGCAAATATGTGTAATACAAGTGTTGCTAGCATTGTAACTTTTACCGTCGCTATTATACGAGTCAAAGTTGTTTGTACTAAGCAGTCTGACGATGCTAACCTATGGATTTAAAAATTTGTTGTTACAAAAAATCAATTTTTTTTTCTTTTGGCAATTCTATCGCAGGAAAGCAAGTGAAGTCATGTCTAGCAAGGAATAAAATGATTTGAAAATTGAAATAACACTTTAATTGACATCTAGTTTTTAATAGAGAATGCGTGATAAGCTAATTTAGTACGCCTGCCGTTTTCACTGTACGAAATACATGAACGAATAAAATATATGATCAAAGTGTTACGCACAGTGTTGATTTCTTTTTCATACCTGCGAAAATTTTATTTATGATCCAGAAAATTTTTAGTACATGTCTCTTTTTCACATCGCTTTATTTTTAGAGTAATTATCTCCAAATCTAGTTAAGATTAAATAAGTATAAAATCCCTCAAAAAAGGATTGGTGTGAAAAAAGGGGTGGGTTCTAAAAATCTTTCGTTTATTAATGAAATGGTTGGCAGGTATGCTTTTTATTCAGAAATTATTTTTCTAAGGCCGTGGTAAGAAATTTTGCCACGAAACACTAAGGACCAATTGCAGCACTCATCTCAAAACTTTATTATCAAAATTTTACTTTCATAAAAAAACTGAAAAAGTCCTTTATTTTTCTTATTTTAATTTTGTTCGTGAGTTCTGGTGGTTGTGTAATTTAAATCAACAAAACTTCCTTGCGCCAAAAAGGCTTAAAACAATACTCTCAGGAGTCGGCGCGGTCATTCATATTTTTACCACTATTTTTATAAAGTAATGTCTCTATTATTCTATCAAAGACAACTGCTGTTTTCCTTATTTTTATAAAGCAATGTCTCTTTCATTCTATCGAAGACAACTGCTGTTTTCTTTGATTGAATAGATAGATTTCCTCAATTGAATAATAGAGATACTGCTTTATAAAAATAGTGGTATAAAAAAAAGTGACCGCGCCGATCCCTGTTCTCTTAAAAATGTAGATTACCACACTATTGTTTTTTAAAAATAACGAATTTGGTAGTAAATATACTTTTAACGGCCTTATAAACGTTTAAATTTCAAATTAATTTTATCTAATAAGCTAAATGAATTTTTTTTCCCAAGTCAATTTCAATTCCAGAAAAATTGCTTTAATATATCATTATTATAAATGAAAGGCTCATTAAAGGGTTAAATAATCTAGTGTCATAAGGACTTAAGTATTTCAAATGCGTTTCAGTGTCATGGTGGCGAAGACATTTTTTCATACTGACAATTTCCCATAGAAATTAGTTTTCAGGAAGACAACTCCACAGTTCTCTAATTCAATTTAATTAGATTTGACAACTTTTATAATTTATTCCCATTGTTACTCCTGCCTTATATTCATATCACTTTTTAAAAGTTTTTTTTTTTTTTTTTTTTTTTTTTTAGTTTATCGTAATTATGTATTGGAAAAATATTATTCTATAAATAAAGTGGTGCGAAATAAAGACGGCACTAAAAATGCTCCAGAATAAATTATAAAAATTGGCAATTCTGATTCAACTGATATTTATGTCCTGCACATGTTTTTCTGCCCATTGACCTAGAACAAATCAGACGCATTTTGAATGCAGTTGATTAAGAAGTCCGAACCTTCTATAACATTTTCGTGAAATGCGGAAGATTGTTTAAGAGTTTTGGAAATGCATGGCTTTAAATTATTTCAATTATTTTGTCAAGTCTATACTAGTACGAATAAGCTCCATCATCAGATCAAAATGATGTTATGCATAATTAGGTACGATAATTAATTTGTTCTTGAATATAATAAGTTATATTTTAAAATCAAGAAAAAATACGCTTTAAAAAGTTAAACAGAAATTTTCAGAAAATCGTTAATGGTATATAACACATTTTAAATAAATGCATATTATATTTAATTGAGGCCATGCAGAGTTCTTAAAATTTTACCCTCGTTTTATTATTTTGTCACCACTATTTTAAAACAATATTTTTTTTACTTAATATTTTAGCATTAAAACATGCAAAAGTATTGAAGAATTTCTTATTGACAATAGTGGTGACAATATAATAAAATTGCAAAATTTCAGGAATGCTCGAGTTCTGTTAAATATTTTTGATTCAATTACAATGATAAATATTTTGATTAAAAATCATTTTTTAATTTAAATAAATCGTGAAATTTTAATTTCTAGTCTTTACACCTAATACTTTCGTGTTTTTTAAAATAATTAAAAAAAAAAAAAAAAAGAAAGAAAAGAAAAAGAAAAGAAAGAAAGAAAAGAAAAAGAAAAGAAAGAAAGAAAGAAAAGAAAAAGAAAAGAAAGAAAGAAAGAAAAACTTACTTTGTAATTAAATATTTTTTTTTTTTTTTTTTTTTTTTTTTTAATGCAACTCGAATTTTTAAAACAAGCAAAATTATCATCATCATATTCACTACTGATGCAGCTCTTAATGTTTAATGCATTCTCGTCCATTACTTTTACTGATTTTTTTCAATGGACGTATATTTGTATTTGATGGATTGTCTTTTTTTTTTTCTTTTTTTTTTTTTTTTTTTTTTTTTTTTTTTTGTTAACACGTCTGAGAATTTCAAAATACTAGAAGTTTGATTTTGTTGAGGAACAAAAAAGGAATTTACGTGTAAAAATTTTGGTATCTATTTTTCTATAGTAAAAAAATATATAAAATCATTTTGTAATTAAACCGTTTAAGTATATATATATGTAGTATATGAGCTGGGCGTCTAGGGGTGGGGCAATGAAGAGGTGCGATTAAGATAACTAAAAACATTTATTACGTTCACAACACAGTTTACACAAAGATAAAATGATAATAATAGCAGGGTTTCCATCAATAACATTTGCTGGTTTCGAGGCCTAATACACATAACAAGCTCTCTTCATTACTAGGACTAAACAGAAAGTAACATATATGAGCACTGACTCGCTCTACAATTCACATTAGTACCTACGCGTACTATTTCTAATAAGTGAGATTATGGTATAGAGCTCTCCATGGCTCTACACACTTATACAGAGCACAACAAGCTCTAATTAGCAGAAAAATGAGCCTGTCAGCCTACGCGCTGAAGGTCTCAACCGATCTCCACTGCAGCCAGATCTCAACTCCTCCGTTTGTCATCTCGTTCAATGATACGCATCCGAGGCAGCGCCATCTGTAGGCTGTGCACGGAACTTCCCACAACGCTCTGCCATTCTGATGTTGCGGTGACCTCACCGTAAACCAACCTGGGATACTAAAGGATATCTGCAAAATACAATTAAAAGAAAAAAAAACAAAAAAGAGAAACAGACATTAAAAAAATTATGTACATAAAAATTCACAGTTAACTTTTTCTGTAATGTTTATCAGTCCATTTAGTTCAGTCTATTTAGTTTGTGGACCATAATTTCATATGGTCTGCAGAAGTACTAGTATGTATAGGTCCTTCATGATCGCCTATCTTTTCGACTTCATATCTGTCTTTGGACTTTACTCGCACAACTTTATAAGGACCTAAGAATTTTGGTCTTAGTTTCATGCCGGTTCCAAACTGAGTTCGCTGGATGGCAACTAGATCATTAATTTTATATACATGGGCTTTCTTTCTCTTCTTGTTGTAACATCGGCGATTTTCTTCTTGAATCTTAAGAATGTTTTTTCTTGCTTCTTCACGAATGGTGTTAAGATTATCAAGCATGGAATTTATCCTTTCCTCTTCGAGAAGTTCTAGTATTCTCTTATCTTCTTTCCTTCTCATTGTTACTCCAGTGAGTAGTTCAAAAGGAGTTCTTTTGGTACTTCTCGATGTGGTGGAATTAATAGTTCTCTGAACAGCCTCAACAAACTTGTACCACTTGTTAGGGTCATTTATACATAACTTGGATAATACAGGAATGATTGTTCGATGAAGTCTCTCAATTTGACCATTCCCTCTTGGGATTCCAGTTGTGATGGTGTCATGTTCAATTCCCTCTGATTTACAGTAATCTGCAAATTCCTTAGATATGAACGCAGGTCCACGATCGGATATTATTCTTGCGGGGTTACCAAAAATAGCAGCTTGCTGTTTTAATTTTTGCAAGGCGTCTGCTGAAGAAGTTGATTTGACTGGATATAGCCACGAAAATTTACTAAATCCATCGATTACGGTGAAAATGTGATTGTAGTTTTTGTTAGTTGTTGGTAATGGACCCACAAAATCGATGTGATACGTGGATAATGGTATATCCCCTTTAGGGATTGGGTTCAAAAAACCTTCTCCTTTTCCCTGTTTCTTATTTACGAGAATACATTCTACGCAACTTTTTACAACGTTATCTACGCATTTTTTCATATTAGAAAAATAGTAATCTCTTTTTACTAACTCTTCAGTTTTATTAGCCGAAAAATGTCCTAAGGCATGACATTTCTTTACGACCTCAAGTTGCATGATCTCTGGGACAATTAGTACATCCCTATCATTTAACACTTTATATAAAACATTATTTTTTAACACATATTCGTCATTTTGGTTTTGTTGTAAAAGAGATTTCATAGTATTGATAAACTCATCATTTTCTTGAGCAGTAGCAATACGATGAGTAAGGGTATCAGTATTTACAGCCATTACAGGGTGTCTGCTAAGAGCGTCAACATGCTGCATTTGTTTACCAGGACGGTGTTCTACTTCGTAGTCGAATTCCTGTAGCAGGAAAGACCACCTGGCTACCTTAGGTGTCAATTCACGTTTATCTAAAGTTTTAGTGAACGCTTGACAGTCAGTATAAATTTTAAATTTACTACCTAATAAATAGTTCCTAAATTTTTTAAGGGCTTCTACTATCGCTAATACTTCTAACTCATAACTACAGTATTTTTCTTCTTGTACAGAGGTCTTTTTACTCATATAATGGATTGGATAGTACTGTCCATCGTCATCTTGTTGTAATAGGATTGCACCGAATCCTAATTTAGATGCATCTGTATGAACTTCTAACTTATAGCCTTGCTTAAAAAGGTGTAAGACAGGTGCATTAGATAAAATGTCTTTAAGCTTTTGAAAAGCTAATTTCTGCTCTTGCTCGAATTTAAATGGAGTGGAAGCACGTAATAAGTCACTGAGTGGTCTTGCTATGTTGGCATATGAACGAATAAATTTTCTAAAGTAACCCGTTAAACCTAAGAAACTCTGCACTTCCCTAGCATTACGGGGTTCTGGGAAATTTTGTACTGCGAGAGTTTTTTCTACTGAGGGTTTAATCGTGCCATTCTCAATTATGTGACCTAAGAAATCGATCTTACGTTTCAAAAACTGACATTTCTTTAAATTTAACTCTAGACCAAATTTTGATGCCGTTTCTAACACACGTTTTAATTTATCTAACCCTTCATTCTCATCTTTAGATGGAATAATTATATCATCTAAATAAATAATTACAGTACCATCTTTTAATAAGTCTTTAAACACATAATTTACATATCTTTGAAATACTAAGGGACTATTACATAATCCATAGGGAACTTTTAGAAACTCATACTGGGCATTATCGGTCACAAAAGCTGTATATTTCCTACTTTTTTCCTCTACATCAACTTGTAAAAACGCATTCTTTAAATCTAGTGTCGAAAAAACTTTACCCTCCCCTAATCTATCAAATAAGTCTTCAATATTTGGCAACGGGTATTTATCTTTAATTATTTTCTTATTTAAAGCACGATAATCACAGCATAACCTTATTCCTCCATCTTTTTTCCTACACACCACTATTGGCGAAGCATAATTTGATGTACTTTCTCTAATTATACCATCCTTTAACCATTGGTCAATTTGTCTATCCACCTCTGATTTCTCTACAAATGATAATCTGCGAGAGCGTGAGCACACTGGTATATCATCAGATAAAATAATGGACATTTTTAAATCAGTACTTTTTGTTTTAACTGGCTTATAACTTTTTATTAATTCGCTTAATTTCTCTTTTAACGACTTATCTAAAATATAACTGACATCGAATTTTTCTTCTTCTGAAAAATTGCACATACTTGAAAAAAAAGTATCTATTTCATTTTCCTTTCGATCGAATACAGGAAAAGAACACTCATTTGCTTCATCGAAATTGCTTTCCCCCGAATTTAGAAGACTATCTTTCCCCCCTACGCTGGAACTCGAAACATCTGCTTCCTCTTTATTTTGTTGTTTCAAAATATGAAAGATATTATTAGGCAGAATTACGTCGCATGTCAAATTGTTGCATAAAGCACCGATTATGTTTATTGAATCATGATTAGGTAAAGATATTTTAAATTCAGTCAGATTTGCATCTTTCTTTTCATTAAAGCAGCTAACTAGAGTGGTTGAAGAAATAACATTTTTAGTCTGTGGAATGCTATTTTTATTTACAATTAGAATCGAAGAACCAGAATCTTTTAACCCTTTAAGTGGAATATCATCCACTAAAATATCAACATATTCGAGCTCATTAACAATTAGGTTAATCGGACTTGTTTCGGATTGAACTACTGAATTCGTAGGAAGATTTTCACGGAATTCTCTTTTCTCTGAAATACGTTTAGGACACACTCTGGCGAAATGAAATGTTTTCCCTTTTGCACCACAAATATAACACATTCTTTCATGCTTTTCGTGAGTTTGATTAGATACCGAATTACGTATTATGGGATCTTTATTATTATAATGTGTCTTTCTGAAAGGAGTTTTGTTTACAAACCGCTTATTCTCTGAACTTTCGTTTCGCGTATTATTATTAGTTTCAATTAGCGATTTCCCTCTAGAAGAGTAAAATAAATCACACTCCCGACCTAATTCGTTGGGTTTAAACCAATTTTGACCTTCTCGAACACTAATATGTTCCTTAGTTCTAGAATCCAACGTTTCATATAATTTATCTGAAACTATAAGATCACACAATTCCTTAACATCGTTAACCCCTCTCAATCTACAATAGTAATCAAAAGAAGCGCTTAGACGCGAAGCGAATTGGACATGAGATTCTGACGGATTACGCAACGCATTTTTAAAATTACTTAAACATTCACGCGGCGTTGGTTGGAACTGTCTTAAAATTAATTCCTTAACTTTTTCATAATCGTTAATTTCTTCGGTGGTTACGTACGCAAGAACCTGATTACATTTATCTCCCAATAAATTAATCAATATTTCCGATTTAAATTTAGGGGGTACATTTTTAGAAACGAATGCTTTTTCAAGGGATTGAAAAAATAAGTGCAAAGCTTCCGGTTTCTCAGGTACTGAAATGGTTAATGTTCGAATACTTCTAATTAAATTTTCTAATGATTGTGAAGTAGTTTCTGAATTTGATTGCTCAACATTATTACTAGAATTATTTGCTGCAGCCTGTAACTTTAAATTCTGTAACTCTATTTCTTTTTCTAACTGGGATAATTTAATTCTTTCTATCTCAATTTTGGTTTGTTCTTCTACAGATTTCAACTTTTGTTCTTCTAGTAACATTTTAATAACACCTCTAACAAATTCTAAATCATTTTTATAAATATCAGAACTCTCAATTAAAGTTTTGATTTCAAGTACCTTAGCTTCCGCCGGAACAGTTAGGCCTAATTCTTCAGCAATTGTTCTTAAATCGGCTTTTCTAATACCTTGTAACACGTTTTGGGCCATTATAACTCTAAATAATTACTTATACCAAAAAATATTTCAATACTTCTACCAAATTAATATCATACTTAAATAGAAACAAAATAATATGAGAACAATTTTCTCAAAAAATGATTCTATGGTTTTTGTTCTCAAATCAAAATTATCATGATTTTTAAATAACCACATGCAGAACAATTTGTAATATACAACAGAATACTTAGATCATCTTATATATTTCTTAATTATTACACATATTTCATATAATATCACCATTATTGTTATTGTTCTCTATTTAATAATTGTTATCACTTTCGTTTTAAAATAATATTGTTATAATATTGTTAAAATATTATTGCAAACAGTAATAAGCAAAATTATAAAAGATTACTCAGAATATTTTTTTCAATCATAATTCTTATTTTTATTCATTCTTCTCAAGTTATATTATTTATTTTATTTCATCACACATTGAAACCAAAAGTGTTCTCAAAAGTATTTCACCATTAATTTCTAATTCAAAATAGTAACTCAAACTCTTTTTGCTCAACATATGCATTAATCATTATTATCCACTATCAAACACAATGATAAATATATAACAATAACAGTTACCTTTTATAACTTGTTGGTGGTAATATCCCGGTCGAGCCCCCACTTGTAGTATATGAGCTGGGCGTCTAGGGGTGGGGCAATGAAGAGGTGCGATTAAGATAACTAAAAACATTTATTACGTTCACAACACAGTTTACACAAAGATAAAATGATAATAATAGCAGGGTTTCCATCAATAACATTTGCTGGTTTCGAGGCCTAATACACATAACAAGCTTTCTTCATTACTAGGACTAAACAGAAAGTAACATATATGAGCACTGACTCGCTCTACAATTCACATTAGTACCTACGCGTACTATTTCTAATAAGTGAGATTATGGTATAGAGCTCTCCATGGCTCTACACACTTATACAGAGCACAACAAGCTCTAATTAGCAGAAAAATGAGCCTGTCAGCCTACGCGCTGAAGGTCTCAACCGATCTCCACTGCAGCCAGATCTCAACTCCTCCGTTTGTCATCTCGTTCAATGATACGCATCCGAGGCAGCGCCATCTGTAGGCTGTGCACGGAACTTCCCATATATATATATATATATATATATATATATATATATTCCCTTCTTTAAATTTTTATCAGTGACTAATGCTATAAAAAAAGAAATAATTATCATGTTCACCGATGCAGTTCTAAATCTTAAACGTATTTTCGTCCATTAGTTTTATTTAAATTTCCCAAGGGACGAATATAATCTGAACTTTCTTTCATAAAAAGCACAACGGTCGAAAATGACTTTTAAAAATTTACAGGTGCATAGATTACATTTATTTCTTATTTAGAAATACACTTTTTAAATAGTTTAATATACTTAAACTTTGATTGTGATTCAAAATAAAAAAGTCCATATGTCATATTTTATTTATTTGATATAATGTATTCAATAAAAATATTTTATAGTTATATAAAAGTCAAATATTATTTATTAATACTTTCTTTAGTTTGTATAAATGTAAATATATGAATTCATTTATTAATTAAATAACTTCAAAATATGTGCTTATTTTTATCAAAATATAATCATGTATACTGGTTGTGTGAGTGAATTCACACATATGTTTTATGAAGGTTAATTTAGTTTTACAAATGTGTAATAATAAAGGAAATGAGATTAATATAATTAAAGAATAAAAAAATATCTTTTTGAATTGAAATAATTCACTTAATTAAATAGAATTTTCAGTTTCTTTCCAAGTCAAAACTGATTCATAAAGCATTTCATTTTCTTTTATTAAAATCATTCTGTTCTACTTTTAAAATAAAGCAATTTCTATATAGGGGTTTTGAAAAGTAATTTTAATTCGTAGTCTTTCCCTTAAAGGATATAAACCGTTATCAATATAATTTATTTATTTAAGAGACGTTGTTTCAGAATTATTACCAATATATTTCTAACATATTACAGTATAAATAAAACAAACAAAAGGAATATCCGTTAACAATTATAATGTTTCTATTTACATAAAAAAAAGCTATTAACTTTTTCGAGCAAACGATTGTGGTTTTAAAGATAGATTTTTAATGGGTTATGACGACTGCTGTCGAGTTCATGTTTTCTCTCCTGCGTTTACGGTTTGATTGACAGCTGTCGATTATATTTTTATGCCAAATTAGTTTGACTTTTGCAACGGCAAATCATTTTCAAAACGTTTGTATTAAATTGTACTGGAACAAAGAAACTGATTGGCATTCTTTTTGGCTAAATTTTAACTGCGCCAGATTGTTCGGTTGGCAGTTTTTGCTTTGAGACTAGACTAGTAGAATCAGTGATGCCAGATTGGGGATTTTGTCGATATTTTGGGGATTTTGAGGCTTCTGGGGACCAAATGTTCGTGGGGACATTTTTGTGGAATTCTAAAATTTTTGGGGACAAATCTGGGGAGTTCAACTTTCTATCAATGTTGGCAACGTAATGATTTATCCCTACGACTAGAGACTCTCAATAGCTTTATTGTTATTTTGGAATTTTTTTCAAAAATTGCATTCATTTGGGGAAAAGTCTGCTTTTTTTTTTTTTTTTTTTTTTTTTTTTTTTTCGAAAAAAATTTTGTTTCCCCTTTTTAGTAGAAATCAAGTTGGGGATTAATTCGAAAAACCCCCTTGATTTGGGGAAATTTGAAGACCTGTTTGGGGAAATAATTTTCGACCATCTGGCATCACTGAGCAGAATTCTGTCCTGGCCACTTCTCTCCCTGCTTCGCTCGTGAAAGGAAGTTTATTTTCGATGCCGTCCTCTCCCTCCGCGCCATTTGTTGTATAGAATTTCATACTTGATACTAATTTATATTAACGAACAATGTTAATAATTTCTCACAATGTCAATTTTTTTCTCATCTTTAAGAAATTGATATATTTTCCTCCTGAATAAAAAGAACTATATACCATGGATTGTTTTGTATTGCCTGAAGCCTTTTCCTTCATCATTATCCTCTTTAGCAAGCTCTACACGGCCATTATTAAAAGCGATCTGGGTTTGATAATTTACGCTATACTGATGCAATTCTTATACTTAAATGCAGGGGACGTATTTTCCTGCATTCTTTTATTATCGATTTTCCATTGCAAATTTTACCATATACGTTTATAAATTTCAAATGAAGTTAATTGTTTGAGAATAGTGGCTCACTTGTCCTGTAAAGGGCAAATAGAACAAACCCTGTAAGTGTATTTTTTCCCTTTACTCTTTACTTATAATGAAATTTCCAAAGGGACTTTCAAGTCAATAAAGTTTGGACTTTCTTTCGGGAAACGTATAGCGAACGAATATTTATTGTTGATTTTTTTAGTTGAGTCACTACACATATTATTTACGAACAAGCATTATAATTAATGTAAAACAATAAAATTTGATTTTGACGCAAATCAAAAACTTCTACGCGATTTAAAAATCGTTAATGGTAAGTTAAGTATATGTATTATTTATATGAATACCAAATATTCATTACTAATACATTTTTTTGAATAAAGAATAATTAAAAACGCATTAACAATCAAACAGCTTAAAAATTTTACATTCATCATTATTTACAACTATCAACGAAGCATTGTTCAATAAAAAATGTAATCATTATGTTCACTCATGCAGTTTTTCTTATTCTTAAATGTATTCTTGTCCATTACTTTTATTGAAATTTCCCAAGAGATGACTACAATCTAAACATTGTTTCAGAAAAAGCATAGTGTTCGAATATTTGTTTTTGAAATGTTTAAATTGATGTATATTTGTTTTTTATTGCAAGCATTCGCTACAAAACTTTAAAATATTAAAGTCTTCTATTTGATGCAAAACAAAGGAATTTATATAGATTTTTAGTTATGTAATTACTTAAAATTATCCCTTTATATATTTTTAAAAGTATTCTTCTATTACATAAAAACTTTATTGCAGCTCTATATTGAAAGTACTTTAACATATAAATTCAGTGGAAAAGAAAGAAACTAACTTTGCATTACAAGGTCTTTTATTGTTATATTTCTTTTATAATATTCATTTCCTAATTAAATATAAAACAAAAGTATTAATTATTGAATAATTTTTGTAATATTTAAAAAGTTATAACCCTTTTTTGTTTTGTAATTTCCACACACATTTTGCTGTACAAAACTTATGTAATCCCATGTATAAAACAAAACTGTTTAAGCGGACAAAAAATACTCATAAATAAGTACAAGGAACTGTATTGTAAATTCCGCTGTTTCTCAAAACATTAAAAGTTGAGTATATTTGTCAATCCTGTTTATTTTATTTATTGATTGGAAAGAATATGAATGAAGAATAAAAATGTACTACAATAAAAATGTATTAAAAAAAAAAAAATTCTATTTTAAAGAATTAAGAAATGACAACTCATCTTGCATATTTTTGTAGTTTTTTTTTGTATATTTTCTTTATTGCTTGATAAGTATTCACATGTGACTAAGAGCTTAAAGAAAAAAAAAAAATTAGAAATCGGTTAAAGAAATATAGACATATGAGATATTAAATTATGACATGAGACGTACCGTTCTCAATTTCTATGTGAACGTTTAGAAATAGAATTTTGAATATAAATTGTTTGATGTATGTAACCGCACAGTTTCGAAAAATACAGAAATTACATAAATAAAGTAAAAATACTCAAAAAAGGTATTTTTGCGATAAAATATACATGTAAATATCGATATTTTGCTGTATATGTGAAAAGAAATACTGCTAGACTTTTTATAAGTGTTTGTATATAATCTTAACTAAAGTAACACATTAAGGGAAATAATACTTTTCATAATTTCTTTTTATAAATTATTCGTCCAGCCTTTCTTATTTGTTCGAGAAATTTTGTTATTTTCCTGCACTTCTTTAAAGAAGAAAAAAAAAAAAAACAGAAAATGTTTTCTTTTATAAATAAGTAATTTTTTTCTTTTTTGTATTTGAAAATTTCTACATAATTTAAAGTTAGAGAGATTATTAAGCGGATTTTTATATAATATTAAACACAGTGACAATTTTGAGACGTCTAATAATCTTTGCTTATACTATTTTTTAAAATTTCTTCATAAAAATGCATTATCAAAATACACTTCAACTTTATTCACGTGCTTCTGCCAAAACAGATGTGTTTATGCACAAAAAGTCACAGGAAAAGAAATATAACGTTCCGTATAAAGGATTAACTTCTCCTGGACTAAGTCATTGGATTGACAGTTTTCAATATGTTTTGTGTCACGTGTAGTGATGTTGGAAATAAATGAATGAGAAGAAAATAGTTGCTGACAACAAGAGAGAACGATAAATACTTAATATTTCTGAGATTTCAAATCTACTTTAGTGGGATTATTTCTTCACGCCTGAATGAAAAAAATAAAATATTGTGTATACTAATATAAAATAAAGATATTTACTTATACATTTTGTAACTTTGTAAAATTAATATTTTTTAGTACTACATTTCCTTCTAATTAAAATAGTTATAAAAACTTTATTAAAAGCACAAAGCTAAAGTAACTATTGTAAACTGCATAATTGGCAATGTGATTATTCGAATCTGACCAAGACCCCACTAGTGACCGGTGGGGGCCAGTATCCCAGATCGCGTTTTTCGACCTAGCAGTTAGGATTTTTCCGTGATTTTCTCCGAAACACGAATATATACAGTCTAGGACCTTTTAGAAAGACTTCCACGGAGGGCATTCCACCTATAGGCCTATAACCCTAATGTAGTGAATCGACCTTATTAACCTACACAGCCAAACAATCAACCAATCGAACCAGACAAAAATTTACATCAATCAAGGTGTATATTTCATTCGTTTTGAAATTTAATGCTTACTAGCTCAAAATGTAGAATAAAAATCTCTACATGAAGAAATTTAAAAGTGGCTTTTTAATATATTTATTTTACAATATATGCACTTTTGATTGTATATCTGTAACTTGACCACAACTTCTTTCTCTCTCTCTCTCTCTCTCTCTCTCTCTTTGTCTCTCTCATGGGTATTAAAATTAAAATCTTCTTAAAAATATATATTTTAGAAATGTTTTAATTGGACAAAAAATGCATTAAGAATTTTATATATCTATATATATATTTCTTATATTTTCAGTATATATCATAATAATTTTAAATGCAAACAAATTTATAACGAACTAGAAATATTAATCTTATCAGTGGTTTTGTTATACTATAAGAAAGGAAATACTTTTCTTAATATATCATCTATACATTGCGCTTTGTTTTAAATGTTATGCATTTTAGCGAATTAAAAATAATACTGGTTGGCATAGATGGACTCTGCTCAGTACACATTGTATACTTGATCTCATAAATTTTCACAATAGGTCATGCTACATTTGTTTTAAGAGAATTGAATTTTACTGGTTACTCGGTAGGTCGCAGAAGAATATGCCCCAACCCGTAGGCTATCCTAACTCAATACTGACTTATTTACTTTACCCTAATTTATTGTTAAATTTTAATAGGGTCAGTTTTATATTTCAGTTTTTTATGCAACTCTGTAATATTTCAATGCAATATGTCCGATAGTGCAATTTTATGTGAAATATGTGTAATATACTGCTCTGACATTTCAAGGTAATCGCAAATTTCGAATAACTTACGAAGTCTTAAAATTAGATTACTCGTAGTTAATGATATTTTAGCAAATATCAGAAATAATATTTTCAAGTTTCCTTCACATTTTTAAGATGAAAACAATCTTCATAATACACGTTTGTGAGAAATTTCACCCAATTCTTACATATTGACAGAAATCTTTCAAATTGCTTCGAATAATTTTGATTAATCCTGATCTCATCGGTATAATATACATGTACCAAAAAATGTATTAAATTCATCTTAGAATCCACAGAAAATTCCAGGCTGCTACACCAACGACCGCGAATTAAGTTTGAATCTATACAAAGGTAAGATAAAATAAAAAATGAATATATGTGTATGGTAGTATAAATAAAATTCGTATAAATATGATTTAGGTGAGTCGTATTAACCCCCGATGGTATATTGAACGCTCCATTTCGCCCGTTTCCTCTCTTCGACGTCTTTTTCTAGTCAATTTTGTCCTTTTATTCTTTCCGGTGTTAACCGTTTTTCTTTTTTTTTTTTTTTTCTTTCCTCACTTGATATTGTGAGATTTGTTTTTCATCCCATGCTTTTTCTATGGATTTTTAGCTTTTTTCCCATGTATTTTACATTCTAAAGTGCGGTGGTGATACTTATTTCCAATCATCGATAATTGTATTACAATTCATTGAATCAAAATAAAAATGTGAGTAAAACCTCTTATGATAGAATGGAGTAGAAGACTGATTTTTACCAACTATGTGAAAAACACCAGAGCCGGGAATCGAACCCCGGGCCTTCCGCTTAGAAACGGGGTTCGATTCCCGACTCTGGTGTTTTTCACATAGTTGGTAAAAATCAGCCTTCTACTCCATTCTATCAAAATTTAATTTCCAGGTTGATGAATTAAATTTCTGAATTGAAATTTCGTGGCCGTTTGGAGTTATGCCATATTCAAATTTGTCACTTGATTTAGCAGCTTTAATTCAGACTCGGTGACATTGCCAATGTAAATTATGTGAGAAGTACCGAGTTGGTTATTAGCCAGGGTAGCTCAGTTCCTATAAAAAATTATAAGCGGAAGGCCCGGGGTTCGATTCCCGACTCTGGTGTTTTTCTCATAGTTGGTAAAAATTCTACTCCATTCTATCAAAATTTAATTTCCAGGTTGATGAATTAAATTTCTGAAAACCTCTTATGGTTTAGATTTTTCTTGAGAGAAACTGAATAGAAGATCATACTATCGCATACAGCTTTTTGAGTTTACATGACACATATTTTAGGTTTTTATATAAGTAGATCAATACGTTTGGTTATCAAATTATGCAAATGCGATTTCGCTTAATTTTACACATGTGCAGTTAAAAAATATTTAGTAAAAATGTTCATATTTCATTTGGTGTTTAATATTTTTTCATTCTGATTGCAGTATGCTGTGTCTAATATTGTATCTCAACTTTCCAGAAAATTGCTTTAAACTAGGTGTAATAACTTCAGTGTTATAGCTAAAAAAAATTATAATGTTTTTTGCAATTTTTTAATGAAAGCATTATATCTTCCTGATTACATGCGGTGGAAGCATGAAAATTTATACAGATAATGAGAAAGATCTCTATAATCACATGCTACAGCCAGATTGCCTTTTCAAGCATTACTTTTTACAGAGTTAGGCCAATCACTTTCATTTTTCTTTAATTTTTTACTGATCCTCTTTTAACTTTTGTCGCAAAACTTTCACTGAAATATATGAGATATAACATGTTCTTTACACTCCTGAAGTTTCAAGATCGTTTGTCTAGCAGGTTTGGAGATATTTTAAAAAACAGTCTGAAACCGAAAGTGTCCGGTCACTTATGCAAAGGTAATATATGTGGGAAAGCTACCAGTGCCTTATAAAAAATAGCACATTACTGTGTCTCTTTATGTAAAAATTTTAAAAACTTTGTTTGTGAAATTATACATGTATCCGTTTATTTCTTTGTTACCGAAGGGAAGTTGTTTGTCCTTAACAGCATTTCTTTATTAAGATTTTTATTAAGGAATAAGGAAATCCTAGAGTTATTTCTGCATTGGGTGAAAGAGAAACACAAACTAATAAGGTTTGTTTTGGTAAAGAGTATCCTCTCGCATTATCAATGTGCTCTACAAGCTTCATTATGTAGTTAAAGTTAAATTTCAAATACTGGATATTGTAGACTTAAATTTAAATAATAACAGTTTCGATGCGCAACAGTATATTGTAAGATTTCTGCCACTTGGCAGATATGCTGCCATAAAGAAATTTATCATTGTGAGAAAAGAAACGAAGTTTTTATCAATAATTTTGTCATATCAATATCGTTTTCAATTTTTATTTTCTATCTCCATTTATCAAGTCTTGCAATCGTACATTGATATTTGATTTACAGCTGTCTTAAAATATTATGTAATCAAAAATTTCATAAACAAAAATAAACAAATTGACTATTTTTTTTATGTTTTTACATTTTTAGCTTGTATTATACATATATATATATATATATATATATATATATATATATATATATATATATATATTAAGTTAATACATTTTTTATTTGACATTTTATTATATGAGTCCTTTTAAAAATGTAATATCTATGTGGGATTTAAAAAAAAAATAAAAATAAAAAATCATGCGTATGTTTCTAAGTTTACCATCACACATCTCCTTAAAAAAAAAAAAAAAAAAAAAAACTGCTTAAAATACTACACTTAAAATTTTAAATAAATTTGTCGAAAATAAAAATATTTATTTTTTAAATCAAATATTTTAAATGTAAAAATAGATATATTAATTAACGCATGCAATAAGTATTATAAATGTATTTCATACAGAAGTTAATCCTATTTAATTAAACCACATGTTATAGAAACATTTTTAGTAAAAGAATAAAAAAGAATTTTTTAAAACAAATAATAAAAGTAATTTTTACCTTTAAAGGCGTTGAAGCAGTTTAATTTTGGATAGTGACACAGTGTAAATAATCGATGTTTATTGCTATACAAATTTCTAAACGAAAAATGCAAAAAGTGTGTGGATGTTAAAAGTAAACTATGAAGAGTGTACATATTTTCTTTAAAATTTTAAGTAAAAATAAAATCAGTGATATTGGATTCGTTTTACTTGCATTCTTTTTTAAAATCAAATGAATGCTTGTGATGGTTGCCTTAAAGAAACTTAATACATGTCTTTCATTTTCATATGCGTTAAAATGATGCACAACATTACTTTAGTATACTCCAAAGCATATTTAATAAGGAAGAAGAACTTTGTAAATAAACGCACAGAGTAACAATGTTGCGAGACAGTTGTCCCATATTTATCTTTCAACACTTAAAAATTAGGCATCAGTGTAGGTCGGAAGAAGCAAGTAGAAAGACGGTAAGTAGAAAAGGTTGAACGAGAAGTAGGTCGACGGTTGCCTTAAAGAAACTTCTTTTTCCAATGACAAGGCAAATACAGGAGCAAAATGGTTACAAAAAATCAAGTAAGAATTTAAAAAAAACTGACAATAAGTACAAGTGTCTGAAGTCATTGCCTTAAAAGTTCTCTGGCACGCCAGTAAAGCGCAGGTTCAGAGTTGCCACCAAGTGAAGTACATCGGCGGAGGTGGTTTCTATTCGATGATTCTGCTGCATTGCAGTGAGGACAACCAGGATTTGAAAGGATTCCAATGCGATGGAGATATTCTGCCAAACAATTATATCCAGTGAAGAGGCGGACTGGGCCACAGCTGGCCGTCGTGGACTGCTGGAAATTTTTAAAAGGTCTTCAGATCTCCAACGCTTTAATTTTATTCTGCCACGAATTTGCAGTTTAAAATACATACCAGGAGCTGCCGAAAGGTTTAGACCACTTTGCCGTTATAAGAACGTTGCCCAAGGTACACCAACGGGGAGGTAGGTCTACGTGCACCCCAAGAAACTTAATGTATGGCTTTTCTTTTCGTATGCGTTAAAATGATGCACAACATTATTTTCATACACTCCAAAGCATATTTAATAACGAAGAACTTTGTAAATAAACACATAGAGTAATAATGTTGCGCAAAAGTTGTCCCGTATTTACCTTTCAACACTTAAAGTATAGGTATGAGTGTAACTTGGAAGATGCATCAAATCAAACATTTCACAAACGCATTGTTGCCTTTCCGCTACACTTAAAATTGCTCTTTTCATCCCAAATAAACATTGTACTAAATTATTTCCAAATGAAAACAAATAATGTTTTGTTTATCAGTATGGTCTTTATATTGAAATTGTTCCTATTTCATATGAGAATGTATGGCATGCTGTATTTCTAAGCATGTTCCAATTCTATACATTTCTAAGCTAGAAAGAGATTATTAAGTTTATTCCTCCTTATGGAGGTCTTTCGAAGAAAATCCTAATGATATGTAATTTTGTAAGCATATTTTCTATAAAATGAAATGAAAATTGTATAAACGCATAGTTAATCTAACTTAATGCATTTGATAAGCAAACATTTTGACGTTTTATTTATTTATTTATTTTTTAGGAAACGAAATTTTATTATTTTTCGTTTGTTTTTATCATAAAATAATTCATGTAATTCTGATATTATTATTATTATTATTATTATTTTGTATATTGCGTCTTTTCTCAAATCATTATTTTAATACTAATAACATTACGTAAGATTAGGATTAATGAAAATAATTGAAGTGTTCTTACTATCACTTATTAATACATTGATTATTACCATTATGATTAAAGCATATCCACCATAGAAATACAATTTTGATACAATTAGAGACTATCATATGAACACTCATGTCAGCTTGAAATTTAAAAGATATGCTTTTCGAATTTAAATAGGTCATAAAAATTTCTGTTACGTCGCTGGATTAAGTGAATGTATGTGTTTACAAAAATCCGTTAAAATTTATCACAGAAATCTATATGTAATTTGAATTTCAATTAATTTTGTTATGTAAATTATTAAATTATTCGTTTGTATTCCTTCCGAACAATTTTAAACAACTGTGATGTTTCCCACGAAAAGAAATATTTGGAGCGCAAACGGTACTCCTGAAATTGATCTTTAAGCTTGTTAATGCAAATTTACATTACAATTTATGTTTATTTAAAAACAAAATAACGCAATTCAGGAAAGAAATCATATGTATAATAGTAAAAGATTCGACATAAATATTATTAAACAGGTGCAATGTTGTGAAATTGTAAAGATAAAACAGCACCACGTGAGAATTGTATGTAAATAAATCTCCTACATTTAAATAAATGTTATCTATTTTTCGTTAAAATCAATATTTTCTGTTTTAAAATATTAGTCTATATAAAATATATCATTTGTTGCTGAGAATGATTTCTCATTTCAAAATATTAATTAAAATTTGCATTAAACTTTCATTTATGACATGTATATTCATGTTTATTTAACTGTAAAATATTAACAAATTTTAATGTATAAAACTTTTTATGAATTTGATATTAAATTATGATCTTGTTTCTAAAATCCCATTAATGTAAATACTTTTTACTTATAACTCTTTTAAGCCTTCTTTAATTTAGATTATTTTATATCAGTGACATAATCTTTGTAAAATACATTCCAAAATTTTGAAATTAAAATGATAATTTTATTTTTTTATAATGTTATAATAAAATGCTTAAAAAAAAAAAAAATCTTAATTATATTAAATCAGGTTAAAATTTTTTTTACAGTGAATTAATTCTTCATTTTCATCATCATACACCAAATATTTCATCATTATACACAGCCATGTACGCGAAATCTGAGTCAACCCCAGTTTACTTCAAAACCCAGTAAGAATAGATTTCATAGACTTACGTGCATTGTTCTAATATTTCTGCTAAATAAAGATGTTGAGAAACACAGAAAAATAAACATCATTTAAATTTTATCAATTTGAATCCCGTGTATACCAAAACATGCGCTTTTTTTCTATTACAAAATCAAAATTTTTTGTCTTTTATCTACATGAAAAAAAAAAAAAAAAAAGGGAAAGAAAAGGGAAATTTACATAGCTAAAACGATGACTACAAACATATATATGTATATTATTAAAGTTTTTAGCATACAATTTAAATGATAGATGCATATAAATGTTAAAGATATTCATTACAAAGTGAAAATCTATTGGAATTGCCAATCAATACTCACTCTTAATTTTTTGCTCATCTGCGGGCTCTTGATACGTCATTAATCGAGGTTAATGGGGGAATACATTACATTTGGTAATTTATTTCTTGATTTTTATGTCTTTTCAGCAATCAATATAACATTAAGTATTATTCCATTAATTTAACTTTTTTTTTTTTTTTTTTTTTCATCTCTATCGAAATACTTTTTTCGATGCTTAATAACTTAGCAAAGATAAAAAATAATAATAATGATGCCATTTTTACCTCATAAATCTTTTCAGTGTGGTTTTATAAATTAAAAAGTTATTTTTTATTTTATTATTCTATTAAGAAAATCTTTTTTTTAAAGTTCCAATAATCCTAAATTATAAGAAATTGTTACATATAATTTGTATCGTAAAATTTGTAACACTGAATCATTAAAAATATGATAATAATTAATTAGATAATCCCTATAATTTTAATTCATCTCATTAAATATGCTTAAACTCTAAGAAGCTTTATAGTAATTTTGCAATTTTTATACACCTAAATCAATTATTCAAATTGAAATAACAGCTAATAATTAAATCTGTAATAGGACCTGTTTAAATAAATAAATATATTTTTCTTCAATAGCAAATCTCATCAAAAGTTTAAAGGAACATAAAAATTAACAAAATATGTATAAAAGAAATTGCAACTCACGAAACAGTATCTATGAAATATTTCTCTAACGTGGACCAGTTACGATTAAGTTTTGTCAAAACAATACGATAGTGACGTAAGGTGCTATGATTGGTTATCCCAGATCAGAATGTTATAAATGATCCAAAGATTTCGGCTATAAAATATTAATCTGCTACACCTGAAATGCACATTTTTCCTATTGAAATTGAAAAATAATAATAATAATAATAACAATTTGTGATGAAACATATGCTCAAAACCTCCCATTTACCAAAATGTTTAGAAGAATTTAATACTAGCTAAGCCTCACATTAATGTTTGGATATTCGGCAAAGCGGTGATTTCGCATTTTCTTTTTTTTTTTTTTTTTTTTTTAAACTAAATCGAAGCCGTCATATTAAGATGAAAATTTTTGAAATCAAAAATTATGTATATTTTTCCTTCATTACAAAGAGAATGAAATTTATTCAGCTTTATTTATTTATTTTTTTTTAAACATATTTATTAACCATGGAATTTCTGTTATGTATTGTAAAATATTATTTTCATTACGTCAAATTTTATGAAATATTTCATTTTTATAACAATATAAGAATAATTTATTTTCTGATAATTTTTTACTTAGCAGTGGAAAATATATACTATATATATGATATTATTATGACTGAAAACATATATATATATATTCTAAAACTGAAAATATAATGCAAATATCAAAGATTTTTATCTCTTTTATTAAGAAAAAAGGAAAATAAACGGAATTTTTCGAGTAAATTTATTTATGATATATTTTTGAAAATCATATTAGGCATATGTTGGTACTGTCACGCAGACATTCAGCGCGGCATGGGCCAGGCCTGTATAAATTTAGATTTGTCTTAAAAATAATTACTAGTAATTTCTTCATGTAAATTAGATAGGAGCTTATATTATTATTATTATCATGGCACAATTTTTTAATTGTAAATTCTTTTCCATTCTTCCGCATGTAATAAATGTGAATATTTATCAGCTTGACTTTAGGTAAAGGTATCTAGATTTTAAGTCACCATAGATTACTTTATTATTATTCTTTTATTTATTTATTTATTTTTATAAGGTTCGTGGTAACTTAAAATTTAAGTCATTAAGATTATCATTTTATCTTTTGTTTGACATTTGGACCCCCACCATTTTTTTGCGTGTGTGTGTGTGTATGTGTGTACTTCTTTTATGTAATCCTTCGTCTTTGAAATTTTTCAATTATAATTCTTGTGTACACAGTCCAAATCATTCTTTGACATTTTAAATTGTACATTCTTGCAAAAAATCCTCAGAGCAATGGATTAATGAATTTTTACAAAATCGCGAAATTTTTTTTTTACTTTTTCGAGTCAATTCTAAAACATCGGCCGGTTTCTTCTAATTTTATGAGAACAGAGATATAGGAATACAGTCAATTAGAAATCGTTTTGACAGAGTGTAAATCTCCGAGATAATGATTTTTGATTAGCAACAGTAAATTTAGTTGGTTTGGTGTTGTTTGTCGCACAGCGGTAACTTTTTGCAAGCCATTGCTTATCAGACTAGAAACTAAGCTTAAAACGGATTCTAAACCCCTAAGAACATCCGTGCCTGAAAAGGTATTTGAATTCGGCATCTGATGACTGAAGGCCAAATCGCTGATCAATTATCCTTTAGTAGTTTTCCAAACGCTCCCAATATATTTTTCAAAATATATAGTCAGATAAAGATATATATACACTTAAGCCTGTTTTTTCTCGAAGAAAAATACCTCACACAAAGAAACACATAGAACAAATATTATAAAACGTCCTAAGCTGATTTAACACGTTCACGCCGGCGTGACCCACCTGTGGGTCACAGCTACAGTCGGCAGCAAACGTATCCGAGCACTAGCGATATAAACTGTCCAAAAAGAAGTACACTTAATACAACTTTGTTAAATAAATCCTTGTCGAGTCATGTACTTAGTCACTCTAAGAACATGATTCGACAAGGATTTATTGAACAAAACATTTTTAAGTGTACCTTTTTGACATCGGAATTATTGGCTAGTGCTCGGATACTTTTGAGAAGACTATGTAAACAAAATTCGCCGAAGTGAACGTGTTAAATTTCATTATTTTGAAAATATTTAAAAGAAAATTTCTTTTATGCAATATAGACGGTAACAAAAGTATCCGAACACTAGCAAAAATTCCTATATAAAAAAAGTAGAGTTAATACTGTTTTGTTAAATAAATCCTTGTAGAATCATGTTCTTTGTCAGTCTAAGAACATGATTCGACAAGGATTTATTTAACGAAACAGCATTAACTCTACTTTATTTACATAGGAATTTTTGCTAGTGTTCGGATACTTTTGTTACCTTGTCGAATCATGTTCTTAGTCAGTCTAAGAACATGATTCGACAAGGATTTATTTAACAAAACAGTATTAACTTTACTTTATTTATATAGGAATTTTTGCTAGTGTTCGGATAGTTCTGTTACCTTGTCGAATCATGTTCTTAGTCAATCTAAGAACATGATTCGACAAGGATTTATTTAACAAAACAGTATTAACTTTACTTTTTTTCATATAGAAATTTTTGCTAGTGTTCGGATATTTCTGTTACCGTATGTACATAGGAGCCGCATAAAAAAGATTCCCACATTGTAAATAATACAAAATTTCAAGGTGTAGATTGAAACTGGTTTTTGAACAAAGCAAAATTAATAAAAACTCAAGAGCATTTTTAAATAGTATATATATAGGAACCGTAACTCAGTTGAAAACTTTAGTTTCGTTTACGCATTTGTCTTGAATAATTTCGTCAACATCATTTTCATAAAAAGTAATGCAACTTTCCTAATACATGCCATGTGCTAGCACAACGATTTCAGGGGAAAGAAGAAATTCGTGTATTGAGAATAATTTTCTTTTTAATCGTGCCTTTGTTGCTTTTAAGCATGCATTTAAAGTGCGTCATTGTAGTACACTAAGTGCTGCAGAAGCGTGATTTATACAATCAAATTTTACAAACACCAGAGTTTGTCTCTGAATTTTTCCAAAATTTTTCTAATAGTTAATTTCTTCTGGTCTGTTTCGAAAACTGAGATTATTCCCCAATATATGGTTGTATTAGATTTTCGGTTTAATTGAGAAAAAATCTACTTTAAATTAAAATACTCTGAGCAAGGATGGTCGAGTGCATTGTCAATAATTACCAATATTTTAAAAGTTTGACCTATGTTGCTCAGATATTTTATACAAGTTTTGGTGCGAAAGAACCATTCTACTATGTTGTGAAACTTCTCAAACGTTCCCAAACTTCCCAAAGTTTCAGAAATAAAAAAAATTTAATTTCATACACCACAATACAAAATAACACATTAAAAAAGTAAATAAATAAATAAATAAAAATAAAATCACTATAAAAGAGGTTTGTCTATATGATATATTAGATATGACACTACAACATTACTTTTGCAAATATTATTGTAGACATAAACAATTTTTTTTTTTTTTTTTTTTTTTTTTTTTTTTTTTTAACCAATGGTATTTAAGCCATCTCATATATTTTAAGAAAAATAAATACAATTTGTATAAACGAAATTCTTATTACTGTATCCGCTTACCCATACCAAATCACTGTTATAATATCTTTGAAGAATACTGGAGAGTTTTGCAAAGCTCTTTCAGAGATTATCGTGATAATCAAACTGACGGAAATGATTCTGAAACTCGATAACGCGTCAAAGATTCTACGCAGTTTCTTTGATTTCCCAGAGGAAAAATCCCAGCATAGAGTGACTTTCAGATTACGTTTCCCCTAGCTTTGAGTAGAGATTTTAACCAGATATCCTAATAATAATTCACGAAACATTAAATATTACATTGATATCACTCACAGGTTTCATTTAGCCTAAATGGAAACTTCCATGCTTTAAAAAACTTTTTCACAAAATTAAAAGATTTCTTTTCATGTTTTAAAATTCACCATATATTTTTTTTATGTAAAAAATAACGCAGCTTTCAATTTTCATAATTTCATTGAAATTTACATAAGGGAATTTTAATTTTTCAATTAATAAAATTAAATTAAACTATTTTTGTCTGATTTTTTTTTTTTTTTTTTTTTTATATAAACTATCTTTTGTTTAAAAGAAAAAAAAATGTTGTTAAACCAATTACATAAAAAATAAATATCTTATATAAGATTCTATCTCATAGAACTAACATATCATATTAATATATCTGTGTCTATTTATATTGCTGTGTACTCGGGGTTCCTGAATTGTACGTGAAAGAAACACAGTTCTTGCAGAGGTTTAAAAGTTTATTTACATAATATTCCAAATGATTTTAGGTCTGTTAACCAAGTATCAACTTCAGTTTCACCAGAAAATACAGTTTAAATAATATCTGGCAACATAAAAATCACAGCATAAACTGTACTATAAGCAAAACACACAACATATAAGCTGTAATTAATAGCAGAGTCCTGGTCATGCAGACTTAGTTTAATGACTTGGCGTGAAACTGAACTAACTCCGCACAAGATGCAATCTCTTTATATAGCGTCGTACATTTCTGGAATTTTTTAGTATTCTGAGAACTATTCGATTTAGAGCTTAGATAATCAATATATCT
Organism: Salticus scenicus; assembly: GCA_963930645.1. Taxonomy (NCBI): domain Eukaryota; kingdom Metazoa; phylum Arthropoda; class Arachnida; order Araneae; family Salticidae; genus Salticus; species Salticus scenicus. The sequence goes on along the minus strand of OZ005655.1, from coordinate 71,516,474 downwards.
ATAATAAGGATTTTCTTTCCAAAGTCGCCAAGTATATTATCTGCACTGGGGAACATTTTTAACGGGTTTTTAAAGAAAAATCGACTATTTTAATGCCAAATCAAGACAGAAACGCAGAAAATTAACATTTTATAATCTGACTAAGCCTCTTTAGATGAAAGTACACAAAAATACGACTATTATTTACAAATTCGTAACAATATACTGACACAAATGGACGTAGTTAAATATATATATATATATATATATATATATATATATATATGTATAGTACAATATACGTTATTAGATTCATTGCGAAATTTATAAAACTGTTCTATTTTTTCGAATAAAGAAACCCCTTAGGAACTTTTAGTTTGATAAGGAATATCACTCTTGGACCTTTTTATGCCATTTCAGAATACACTAATTTGTCAGGTTAAGAAATAATTAAATACATGTAATTAAGTGCATAAATCTTTTATTATAGGTGACGTAAATGAAATTTCATTCTTACAGTACCTTTATTTATTTTAACATTTTGATACATTAATTTCACACCGCCAGACCACAATTAATTCAGTATAGGAATACTAAAACTAGAATAATTTAATTTGACCTGAACGGAACGATTGAATTTGTCGTATGTAAATTTGCAAAAAAAAAAAAAAAAAAAAAAAAAAAAAGCTATATAAAAGAATCGGAATACTGTTTCTGTAATTTGTATAAATACATGTTTAATAAAAATTAGATAACCATACTATTTCTCAATTACTGGCATGATTTAAGACAGAATCCTACGTATTTCTCAAAGCCAGTACATAGAAGGGGATCTGTCATGATTTGAGCAGGTTTCTGGGCTCGAGGTAAGACTAATATTGTATTCACTAAAGGTAATATGAACTCTTTTTACTATCAAGATATACTAGCTAACAATTTTGTTCCATTAAAAGGTGAGCTTATGGATAAAAATTTGATTTTGTTGCAAGATAATGCGTCAGTGCACAAATCTGCTTCAACCATTTCTTGGCTAACAGAAAATAATGTAAGTTTTATGGAATTTCCGGCCAAAAGTCCAGACTTGAACCCCATGGGAAACATGTGGGGTATCGTTGCGCGCAAGATATATGAAAATGGTAAACAGTACCATTCTGTTTCTGAGCTCAAATCTGCTATTTCAAAAGCATGAGATAAAATATCGATTCTAACATGCAAAAATCTAGGAAAATTCATCGAAAATCGAATTTTGGAAGTAATTCGTGTGAAAGAAAAATATACAAAATACTAAAAATTATAATGCAATATTTTTAGTTAATGTTTAACTTTTTAGTCTTAAAGTTTTTTCCACCCTTTTATGTTCTGAAAAAGAAATCACTTGCGTATAATATATGTTTATAACCATTCTTTTATAAAATATGTGTAGATTTACTATTTTTTATTCTGTTTATAATATTTGGCGTTTCTTCTCCTTAGTAAAATTAACATTTTTTTTCAATTTCACATGTGGTCTTAAAGTTTTTCCCCTCATGTATACGTCAGTATGTTATAACATGATTTATTTTTATTTTTCATTTTAATTACTTAATTGTATTCATGCACACATGGAGAGAAAACTGCATTTCATTTATCAAGTAGTTTTCTCTATTGAATGTAAAATATATTAATTTGTAAATATTAGCTTAAAATAAATTATATTTTATTATTATTTTTATTATTACATTTCTAAAAAAGGTACAATTGTTAAAAATGATTCACATTTTGAAAGCTTCCGGTTAAAATAATATTTACACTGGATCTTTTAAAAATAAAGTTAAAAAGGACGGAGGATTATTTTAACCTCAGGTAAATGCTAAATGTTTGCATATCAGTTTATAAGTATTTATCTTTACCATTACCAAGAGGTGATCAATCATTTTTTAAAGAATGTATTTTATTTTTTACAAAGAAACCTCAAGCAAAGGTAATAATACCCACCAATACATGTATTCTAAATTAAATGAAAAAGGAAGAAATTTGAGGTAATTTTGAGTAATTTGAGGTAAACAATGTCGAGGCCTATTTTTTACTGCTATTTTTGATGAATTATCTTCATATCCTAGGCTTATCATTAAACGGAAAAAAATAAATTATATTTTCATGACTGTATGATTTCAAAGAACCTTTACCAACATTGACACATATCATATAAGCAGACAATAAAAATAATAATCTCTGTATTTTCAATAACATCATATTTTAAGGTTTTTCATTATTATTTGTTACTAGAGATATAATGTTTTAAAAATTAAATTTAGTACACAGAAGAAACTTATAATAAAAAAAACTTTGTTTCTAATTAAATAGAATATTGTTAAGATTTAAAGTTGTAATTGCTTTATTATTATTTGAAATGACCCTAAAAATGATTGAAAATAACGACGTCATTTTAAAATATATACTATTATAAGAATTATTTTTCTGTCAGGAAATTTTTTAAATTTTTTTCTGATCACTTTCTCATTTCGGAAATATTTATATAATTTGTAGCATAATTTGATTATAGTAATTTTTTGCACTAATGCATCTTTTTGTGCTAAAAAAAATTAACATTAAGAATAAAATTGAGAAATTTTTACATTTTTTTTTTTCTCTTGCTGATATTGTTATTCGAAAATAGCATAGGCTATATTAAAATGGTACGAAGATGCTAATATTGTTTTTCTTTTACATACATTTCCTAAATTCATATACATAATAGTTTACAATTAGTAGATTTAAAGAAAAAACTCCTAGAATATATAGAAAAAAAAAATTTTTTATTTTTTGAAATATGTGCAAAAGGGAAATATAGAAATTATGGTATTTTGAAATGAAGGAATAACCATATTACAATTTTTTCATAAAATTTAGATTTTTCAGCATTTTCTCTTATTTTTTATAATTTTGTTATTTAAAAAAATAAAAAATAAATAAAATGTTTTTCTTAAAAAAAATAAAAAAATAAATAAATAAAAATGAATAATAATAATAATAATAATAATAAGCAAATTATGTGCAAGTAAATTATGTGTAAGCTAGGTCTATGTCATTTCCAAAATAAGTAGTTAAAAAAAAAAATTAAAAATAAAAAAGTTCATCATCAGTTTTAATTCTTGAAAATGGATTTGAAATGGAAATTTTTTAACTTGTTTTAACGAAATATGTAATTGAATAATTTTTATAATGAAAATTTACATTGAAAAAACTCGATTAAAAAGAAATGAGAAACACTAAAAATATGAAATATTGAATATTTTAAATAATGAGTATTATAATATGATAGGATAAATTTTAGCATCAATGATGACCGTAAAATATTTACTTGCGATTAAAAAAATTTCTCTTATCTTAAAGAGGATGTGTTCTGATAACATGAGGGAATTATTCTCGAATTAGTTGAGCTTTGTTGTTAGGTTTCTTCCACAGAGCTTATAGTTTTCTCTATAAAATTTCGATATAGCTGAATTCATGTTTATTTCTAGGCCATTCTAGCCGTATAGCTTTATTAATGTTAGAGGAATATCTATAAACAGTTGCAATGCTTACGAGAAATAATTCCTGTTGAAATATAAATATTTTATTCTTTGGGAAATGTCCCATTCAGGAAGCAGCAACCGATGCGCGGTTATGTTATTTATTTTTTTATCCTGTTAATCATGTAAAACATCCTAACATTCTTAAAATAATTTTATGGCAGATTAAAATACTTAATCTGTTTTAAATAGCAGAAGTAATGAAGCCATGACAAAAAACCTCTCATATTATTTTCCTTACATATTTTATACTGTTATAACAAGATAATTATTAGTCTCGTTACACAAAATATCACTACACATTAGTTTTGTTGTCCAATTATCGCAGGTTTCAATTAATCTTTTCAAACATTCTTACGGATTTAAAATGGTTATTTTTATGGGATTCCTGTACTTCTGCAAAATTGATGAATATGCTTTTAGGTGTATTTTCACACAACTTGACACTGAGTTGAACTACTTCACCGTGTTTATGTATCGTGATTATTTTATTCTATCATGTATTCACAGTTATTTAAATATTCTATCATTTAAAAATTTTTGTAATGTTATTGCGCATTCTTTTTACCATTACCAGTTTGTTTTTGTAATCGATAACTCCTCTTAAACTTCTTTAAAAAAATTAGAAATACAGATTATAATTTTGTTTCTACAAACTTGTTTTGTAATTTTTTCAAAACTACATCATATATTACTCAATAAAAATACTTTAAATTGTTGTTTGTCTAACCTGTCCACCTCTTGGTACAATTTATTTATTTATTTTTTAAGCTTCAACTACCATATACAATGATAAATTATAATATATTGTTTTAGAAATAAAAATTATAAGAGTTTATATATATACATATATATATATAATAAAAGAATTCACTTTTTATGAAAAGATAATGTATATATATATATATATATATATATATATATATATATATATATATATATACAAACACACACTATATTTTCGGTTCTAAATATTTATTCACACATGTGAAAAAAGCCTTGAAGTAACATTTTGAAAAATATTATTTTTGATTAAAAATATTTTAAAACTTCGGCCATATGTATAGCATGTTTTACTCTGCGTGCTCTAGTAAAATATTTGTCCAGAAGACAAACTAAATTAGTAACAAATAATAATAACAGTAATAATAACAATAATAACAGAATGTTCGAGATAACCCTGTTAAAAATGACGTCTGAAATGCTTCGTAGCTTTAGCCAGTGGCGGATCCAGAACTTGACTTTTGGGAGGGGGCTAAGATTTTTCAAAGTGTTATTCTAGACCAATAAAAAATTTACAATTGCAATATTCAATTGGGAATGTCAGTGTTTTAAGGGGGGGTTCAGCCCCCTAGACCCCCCCTTAAATCCGCCACTGGCTTTAGCATGGAAAAATTATGCTTCTTTTAATTATCTGTATAATTTGTAAGGAAACGAAAAAAAAAAAAAAAAGATAATTTATTTTATTACAACGTGTATAGAGTTAAACGCAATGCAAAGTCCTTTTCATCAAACACATACTAAATAGACGAAAAATACTCCAATCAGAATATAAAAATATATCCTATACAATAAAATATGAAAATTTTTACTAAATAATTCTTTAACTGTGCATACAGAAGAATTAGAAAAATTTATTTTGCGAAATTTCCTAGCCAAATGTATTGAGTTATTTACATGAAACTCAAATAAAATATCGTGAAAGTTGAAAAAAAATAACTATTCTCGACTGACGAGCATTGTAATAAACTTGGGTAAAGCCACTTACAGTATCTCTTTATCTTAGAGAAAAGCAAAATTAGTCCATTCTGTCGATGATAGTTAACTATTCGAATTTTCAGTTTCTTTCCTTGGGATTATGTATAAGTAGATCAATTTGTTCAATTAAAAATTTAAGAAGAAAAATCTTGTTAACATTTATGCATGAACAGCTAAAACTTATTTAGTCAAATTGCTCATATTTTTTCAGATATTTAATGTTCTGAATTGATTGCAATATGTTGTGTCTAATGTAGTAAACCAAATATTCTAAAAGTAAAACAGAATTATGTTGACTATATTTGCATGCTATAATCAACAGTCAGAATCATTTTTCAAGTTTTTAAAAGAAACATTTATATCTCCATGAATGTACTTTGTGTTCAAATTTACATATAAAAAAGATAACTATGAAAAAGAAGTCTTATAATAATCTGTTACATCTACATCGTATTCCAAGCCTTAAAATTTCCATGGTGATCTCAAGCATTCTTTTTTTTTTTTTTTTTTTTTTTTTTTGTAATATGTTGTTATGGCTCCTTTTCGGGACATTTTTTTCGCTGAAATATGCAATATATAATTCAGTCTATGCACTTTCAAAGTTTCGGGATAATTCAAAAAGTATTTTTATTAATATCATTTAAGGAAATATTTTTATAAATATATTGAAAAATATCTAAAATCTGAGGTCATTTTATAATACATAAAGAAAAAAAAAACAAGAACTTATAATTCTTGTCATAATTCTTAATGATTCCGAGTTCATAATCCATGTTAATAAACTTTGATATTTGATAGTTAATTTATGGTTGCAATTTTGCTTTGATACAATCATTTAAATAATAGAAATGAGACTAAGTAGATTTTTTTGAAATAAACGACATAAGATGAAAAAAAAATGTTAAGTATTTTACTACAGTACAATTGTTTAAAAATTAAAAAAAAATTCCTAAAAAAAGTATTTTTTCCAAATACATACACATATATACCTATTTATATATATATCATATAAAGATGATTTAAGAGTAGTTTTTAGATATTCTAAAAGTATCTACCATAAACGTTTTCGAAGAAGTGATTTAAGAATTTCTCGAGTTCTTAGAATTCTCATGAGGTGTCTCTTGTCTCAAAATAGTCACCCAGAATGAGCACTATTGAGTTATATGATTTTGTTTTTTGAACAAAAAAATAAAATTGATAAAAAAAGATATATTTTACGTTTAGATGTTAACAATGAACTTTTTAAACCTTTTCTTGATTTTTATAAAGAAAGTTTGAAAAGTTAAAAATACTTTTACTTTTTCTAAAAGGTGCTTACTTTGAGTTGCAAATAAATTTTCGGAACAATGAATTTTTAAGAATTAGAAATATTTGATAAAATTAGCATTCTTAAGGAATACTACAAAAAATACCACACACACAGATACATAAACATATATAACGTAAAATAACGAATAAACCTCCCATTTCGCTCGTTCTGTACGAATAGAAGACAGTTTTTTACGTTCCATATCTCTTTTATAAGATTCGCCTCTGTAAATGTGAACATTGATTTGTTTTATATTAAATAGAACCCTGTGATTATTTGAACGTGAAAAATTAAAACACTTTTTAAATGAGCAGCAAAAAACAATTTCTTGCAAGTGGGAAAAATGAGTTTCTAGATTTTTTTCGTTTAGTTGAATTCCGGTAAACTAACAATTTACTGTACATCAAAGCAACTTAACACACACACACACACACACACACACACACATATATATAATTTGTTTTAAAATTATTTTATATGCCATGTAATATTAGCAGGAAAATACTTATCAATTTCTATATTTTTGTCTGCTTTTACTTTTTACTCGTCCTCCTCGTCAAATATATCACGCTTTTCCTTGAAGATTGAGGGTGCACTTGAATGTTATTTAACGTTATACAATATAATTTTACAATCAGATATAACTACTTCCTACATTGTTTATTATGTTACACCTATTGAATTATACAAAATATCGAGTTCCGTGAATATTGATCCAATAGTTTCTACTTATATATTCAAACTTTATGTCTAAAAATACGAAAGCAAATTGATTGATCTGGTATCTCAAAATTATTACGAGGGTAGACGGTTTTCAACTCAGGAAAACAGTATATACCTAAATGTCGAAAGAAAGTTAATTTTGTGTTTTGCTGGTTGCATAATTTTCTTCTCCAAATATTTATTTAAAAAAAGAAAAAATATAGATAACTTTATTCCAGACCATCACATATATAGGGTTTAACCACTCCTTTTAAAGGAGTTGACTACTTATTTAAAAGGAAAAAAAATGAAACTGGAAATTTACACGGTCAAAGAGGGATATTCTCAGAAAGGGATAAGTGATATTTCCGTAATTTTCTTTCCTGATTTGCTTTTACTACTATACAAATATATAATTTTAATTCTACAATGATTGATTAAAAAAGTAATCATAATGCGCATTTTAACGAAATATTTATTGTGCTACACTGCTGTCATATTAAATTTGCAAAAAAAAAAAAAAAAAAAAAAAAAAAAAAAAAAAAAAGACAGTGCCGTCTTTTGAGAGATATGTGCCAAAATTTGACAGTTAATTTATATGAAGGTGCAAACAAGAAGAAATTTGATAAACATCTACTCATTTTTTTAAATTTAGATCTGCCACAAACTTTATGTTATACACAAATAGAAGGAAAAAAATCAGTACAAAAAATGAAAAAAAAATGTATATATATATATATTTAGGACCTTAATGAACGTGTAAATTTCTTAAAGACTGGTAATAAAAATTTTTATGAATGAAATGCTTTCATTTCCTTAATATTGAAAAAAGTAAAAAAAAAAAAAAAAAAAAAAAAAAAAAAAAAAAAAAATGTGTTTTTAGTTATTATACAGAATACCCTCCATCCATATTTTTTAGAAAAAAGTTAAGAAAATAGATTTAATAAAATAATAATAATAATAATAATAATAACTTTGTAGCAATATTTTTCTTTTCAAAATGATCAAGTAGTTTGATGAAAACTCGTCTTTTACAAGAGAATATAATTTTTCTGTTTAATGTAATGTATTTTATTTATATATTCATTTTTTATGTATTTTCCCTTATGAAATTTACATTATGACACGTTTATTGTATATACAGTTTACGTGCAATAAAATTAATTGATTCATAATTTATATAGCAAAAGTAATAAATAATAGTTATAAATAATCTGTTAATCGGTGTTATAAATAATCTGTTAAAGTAAATTTTTGGCATCCTTTAAAACTAAACGAAATAAAATATTTTCATCTGTATAGATAAAGAGAAGTATATGTGTGTCTGCGTGTGTGTGTGTGCCTGTCTGCACTCTGGTGCTCACACTACCTATTGTAGACCTACAAAACTTGGCAGGTGGGTTTTTGGGATCTGCAGGTATGCACGTCATCGAGGTTTTTTCAAATTTCGAATTTTAATTTTTTGAATTTATTTCTTTTTGATTTTAAATACTGATTTCTATTTTTCCTTTTTCATAAATTTTCCTTTTTCATAAATTTATTCTTTCATTTAAATCGTCGGCGTATCTTAGCAACGGCTATTACGCTATTTATTTTTTATTTAATACATTCATTTGTAAGTGAAATCTTTTTTTTTTTTTTTTTTTTTTTTTTTTTTTTGTAATTTATTGAGAAACAAATGGTAATGCAGTACAAAAAATTAAGTATATTAAATTTTTAATTTAAAAACGTATTTATAATAGTTGTATTTATGTATATTTTTTATAGTATAACAATTTTTTATTTTTCATTTTATTTATTAATTCCTTTAAAAGATCTTTTTAAATTTATTTATATTATTTATCGGAAAAATGGTAGTATGTAGTAGAAAAGTTTAGCAGATACAACTGTTGATCGTAGATAATTATTTAATCGTAGATAAATACTCAAATTTGAGTTTCCAAGAAAGACCTTTTGTGGACAGTTGGAACCTGGACCCGATCAAGTGCGGGCTAAAAAAGACCTGCCGTAGGCAGCGGGTACCCGAAGCGAGGTTTGGTACAATTTCAGTGTAATTTTTTTTTTAGTTTAAAATGAGATGTAAAAAATAAATTCTTCTTCTTATTTTTCTTTTTTAGTTCTTCTTCTTATTATTTTTATTCAATTAAATGTTATGACAAGCTAAGCGGGCGTAGCCTGCTAGTAAATAGAGTTTAATAGAGTTCAAGATAATAAAGTTCAATCTATTTTTAAAATAATTTAATATAGTTTTAGGAACAGTTTTATTTGAAAAATTTAATCTATGTGAGTGGGCTATCACCCCTTTCAATTATATTAGCTACATTTATAAAAAATAAAATCTATGCTGTCATTAAATTAAAAAGTTAATTTCAAATTATTCAAATAACTTTCGCTAACAATGCGCCTCAAAAATTACCAATCAGGACTAAACTTTTAAAATGGTAATTTAATACTGCAAATTTGACGTCAATACAGCAAATTTGAACCCCCCCCCCCATTTTTTTTTTATTATACTGATAATAGACATAGTGTATAGATCAATTGTTAAAAAATTGACTTTCATATTTAGGAACTGTGAAACATGACACTATTAAAAAAAAAAATAATAATAAAAAATAAAAAATAAAAAATCAGAGCTGAAAGCTTTACAATATGGGTATGAGGAATTAACTTTTCTCACTGAGAAACATTCGTCGACATAGTAAAATGCAGAAAAGCACTGCCATCAATAATATTCAATAGAAGAGATAGTTTAGCTTAATTTTAGGTATCCCTGTATATTGTTTATTAACAGCATAAATTCTTATTTTTTGTTAATTCTTCTTCTTATTATTTTAATTTATTTAAATGAATACACCACAATGGATACTTAAATATAATCTTAAATTCCACTACATTTCAATTCTTTGAGTTGATATTGAACGCCCCAACCCGCCCTTTCCCGCTTTTCGAAGTCTTTTTCTAGTTAATTTTTTCCTTTTATCCTTTCTTTTTACTTTTTTTTCCTCGCTTGACATTGTGAGTTTTTTTTTTTCATCCCATGCTTTTTCTATGGATGTTTAGCTTTTTTTCCCCATGCATTTTACATTCTAAAGTGCGGTGAGTAAACAAATTATGAATTATTTCCTCACCACATGCTACACGAAACATGGTTTTACGGTTATAAAGAATTTACGTTCATTTCAGTTTGTTTAGCTTAGCCTGTTGATGTTACGCTGAAGTTACCTGAAAATTCGCCCGTAGACGTTATGTATTTGAAATCTTTTGGATGGCCCTGCACACGAACCATTTGCTTGATCTTAATGAAAAGCTTAGTGTAGCATCACTGTATGATATATATTTAGAATTCCAAGTTTGGACTTCTAGCTACTATTTGCTCTTGAGATATGCTGATGATAACAGACACACACACAGACTCATATACACACAGATCAACCACTACAAACATGCTTTGTGTAATCAAGGGACTTCAAAACGTGTAAATATACAAAAAACTCGATTTAAGAATTTTACCCCAAGACAATACTTTCTTTACCATTTATTTACATGGGTAAAAAAAAGTGAAAACAATAGATAGATTTAGGAATAAAAAGCAATTTTTTTTTTTTTTTTTTTTTTTTTTGTAATTTCTACAATATTTAGAAGTTTGTAATAATACAATTTTCTGAAAATGTTTTGTTTTCAATAATTTATGTCTCAGTTTTATGCTTTTAAATTTCGACAAGTGCAATTTATATCTACAAATCATGACAGGGTTTAAAAAAGAAACGTTTAAAGAAGTCACACACCAATACTTAAATATATTTTTCTTTTACTTTTGAATGCGAAAATTAAAATTATTAAATAATAATTTACAATTAATGTCAATAATAATTTTCAATTAATTTCTTTTTATCTACTTCTTTATTACCTCAGTGAGATAATCAATTTCCTATAACTTAATTATTTTTAATGTTTCCTTAAAAAAAAAAAAAAAAAAAAAAAAAAAAAAAACTGCATACATGCAGATGCATATTAAAATAATTACCTGCTTATAAATTTATGAATGCCTAATTAAATTATATTTTATATGTCATGAAAACGTTATAATATTAATTTTTCTTATATTTACATTTTTTCGTTATATCACAAAGTAAATAACTTTCAATAAATATTAACCCTTTGCGATTGAAAGATTTCCTTGCTTTGAATGTTAAAGCCAGCCTTTTGAGATTCCTCTAAAGTATTGCCGTTTTTAACAAAAGGCTTTGACGTATCCATGTTAATATAATTTAAATTTTATTTACTACAAACGATATGGAAAATGGCTCTGTCATATACAGGTTGTTTCTGTACAATGTTTTATAACTTTAAGGAATGATAGAGTGCTTTCTGGCGATTCACAATCATAATGCAGGATCCGAAATGTTTTCATTACGCGGTGCACAGAAATGCCACGTAAGTGAATAATCGTTTTAATTATAAGTGTATCTAAACAAAAAGAACAAGGGTCAAAGGTAGTACTCGAAGTTTCATTCACGTACAATAATGCAGGAAATTGTTCATGCACATTTTTTATTAAAACAATCCTTCACTTACGTTGCCATTTGGGTCAAATTTTTGAAATTGAGTGTTTGTTATATTTACACGTTTTGAGGTCCATGAATCCAAAAATCATGTTTTTAGCGGTTGGTCTGTGTGTGTGCCTATATGTCTGTCTGTTATCAGCATATCTCAAAAACAAATTACAGCAGAAAGTCAAAACTTGGTATTCTACATGTGCATGATATAGTGGTGCTACACTAAACTATTCGTTGAGATCAAGAAAATGGTTCGTGTATAGGACACTCAAGAGAATTCAAATACATTACGTCTATGTGGGAAATTGCAGGTAAGTAAAGTTTAACATCCATATACTGCACTAAACCAAATGAAACGAATATATGTTTTTTGCCTGCGTAAAAACGTAGTTCATGTAGAATATGGTATTGTAATAATTCACTGTTCGTTTACAGGGCTACAAAAAAGAACTAGATTATAATGCGACAATATTTGAAAAGTGATGTATGTTATTATTTTTTTAATTAGCTATTGATTTTTCAGACAGGTTGGTTGGTTGGGTTTAACGTCGCACTCGTTCTGCGTAATGGGTAATTAGTGACGGAATGGGATGCACCCCTAAAGATTGTCCAGAGACATGCCTTCACAATTTTGATACACTACGAAGGAGAGTTGTCAAAAAGAAATTTCTTGTAAGTTAAATAGATAATTTTTCATATAATGTCGTTGTAGTTCCCAAGAAAAATCTCTAAATGTTGTAATATCTTTGACAAAGTCAGAAACATTAACTTAACGTATTTAATTTTTCTTGCAAAATAATAGAAGTCATAAAATATACTTGAGGATGCTATATGTAAATTTTAGTCGTTTTCGCACTTTTCCTGAATTTAGTAACACATATTTTTTTTTTCTCGCAAAATTTCGCGATACAGAAAAAAATAATATAACAAACAATTTTAATTTAAATCTTCATTAAGCTTGATAAATGGCCAACAAAAGGAGAACAATTTTCGGAAGAAGTTGCAATTAGTTTCTAAAAAAAAAAGAGGTTTTTATTTTTATTTTTATTTATTTATTATTTTTTTATGAGAACAAGAAAGTTTCCTAAAAAAACACTGTTTTTTCCTTTCCTTTTTTTTGCTTTTTTCTTGTGGAAGAAAATGGAATTTTTTAACTCCATACAGATGAAGAAGATTATTGAAGATTATTAAATATATAGATATAGATTCACGTAAAATATACATATTCAAACATAGCGCCCTTTTTTAGTGAGAAAAGGAAAAAAAAATTAGACTTTTCAACTAATATTCTTGCCAGCAATTTTCAAATATGTTTCTTTTTTACCTGTTAATTTATATTTGGTCTTTAAATATAAATGAAAATATAAATAAATTTTCGTAAGGAATAAATGGAATTTCATTAACTTTTATTATAAAAAAGTGTGTTTATTTTTTTATTTTATTTATTCATTTTTTTTTTTTTTTTTTTTTTTTTTTTTACACGAATATGTTAAAAGAAGAATTTGAAGGTGATTTTTACACGAACCTTACCTTTTAATTGACAAAGAAAACTAGGCAAAGTAGGAAAGTATTGTGGCCTGCAAAATATTTTCTTTTCTATATGTTCCCGCATTACATATTATTTATCGAAATTGTTATTTATCAAAGTTATTTTTCGTCATAAATACATTTGATTTTCACAAAAATATATACCACTAAATGTTGAAAAAAAAATCAATTTTATGCTATACAGAAATATTATAAAATATGAGTTCAATTTTTAGTCCTTTATATATTTTTGTTGTTTAAAATTAAACAAAATCGATAACTTCGCTTCAAATTATCACAGATCTGTGGTTCATCCATTTGCTTTAAATTTATTTATTAGTTTAAAAAAAAAAATAATAATAATTAAAAAAAAAAAAACTGCTACACTGAATATTTTAACGATTAATTTTAATCTTTAATAAAATTTTATTAATTCCTCCAAGGGATAATAAGTGCTGCTTTCACACATGAAAAAAAACCCTTCTGATTAAAAACTACTACTATAAAGATATATATTGTAACGAAAGTTGTTTCACCTGCGAACGCTGTGGCACCGAGGTAATGCATCGAGTTACAAATCCAGATATTGTCAGTTCAATCCATTTCAAGAGAAATCGGTTAAAAATGGTTTTTGTTAAAATCTAAATTGTTTATTTTTCATTTATTCTTTATAACATTAACTTATATATGTTTATGTTAAATTATTCGGTTATTGTTGTATAATTTCTAGACTTTTCGAAATCTATAATAGTTTGTTCTTAGAAATTCATCAATTGCCTATGAACTAATGTAAAATTTGTTGTGTTGAAAATAAAGTCTCGAGCTTTAATGTTCTCTGTGTTATTTTGTTTTTAGTGTTTCTTCACAAACAGTTAAGTCTGCTCTCACTTAAGCTACGTGACAGTTCAGTGGAAGCACCGGGTACGACAAATACAGCACATAACAGAAGAGCTACGCAGAACTAATCGACTTCAAGGACTACCTCCGGAGTTTGAGAGCATTTCGAATCCAACTAGGAGTTCAAGAAGGATTTTGAACGAATCCAATCAACAGTCTTACATTTTTACAGTACCAGTCTTGACGTATAAATTTCTAACAGTCGGCAGCAAAATTATTCGAGCACTAGCAAAAATTCATATGTAAAAAAAGTACATTTAATACTTTTTTGTTAAATTACCTTGTCGAGTCATGTTCTTAGTCAGTCTAAAAATATGGTTCGAAAAGAATTGAATCAACAAAACAGTATTAAGTGTACATTTTTATATAGAAATTTTCGCTAGCGCTCGAATAATTTTGCTACCGACTGTAATAATCCATGTATCTTTTCCCGGAGACGACCAGCAAGATGCCAGCTTGTGGCTGAAAGGCTTTCAATGTATTGCCACATAACATCGCTTGGTTGAGCAATGTGCTTAGCAAACGTAATTTTCTATCTTGCCACGTTTACAGGACACGTTTACAGGTTGGACAGTATTTCAGAATGCACTGCAGAATACATTTTGCCGGACATATGAAGTACGGCGGCAAACTGAGAGGCAAATGCTTACTCATACACAGCAAGTTGGAGAGAAATCTGAGTCCTACATCGAAGACGTACTCTCTCTGTGCCGCAAAGTCAACCCTTCGATGAACTGCTTAGGACCTGCACCAGATCTTGTTGGCCTAAAATTATAAGACAGTGGAAGCTCTTACAAAACGTTGTCGTCAGAATGAAAGCTTTTGACGAATACGGCTCAATCGAGCCAGATTCCAAACACTACTTAATGTAGCTACGATGTCATCTGAAATAGACAGAAAAGAAAGCTTATCAAAAATTTTTCATAATAAAAATGCATTACCGACGGGTAAAGATGCACATGCATCCATGTGTTACATTTAATTCATATTTTTCTTCCTGTATTCATTTCTCTGTTTCTTCTTTTTTTCACACGAGAAAAACATTTAAAATATTATACATAGAAATATGAAAATTGGATAAGGGTTCATTATAAATTAATTTAACGACATTTTCATTATTCTGCTGATGCTTATAATTCGTAAATTAGTAGTTATATTTTTTCAAAAAGTCTGTTATAAAAGTAAAAGAAACGTTAATACAGAAAGAAAAATCAGGATTTAGTTTAACATTTGAAAGCATTTACATCTTCACCTATCTGTAATGCATTCTTAACAAAATTTTTCATTAAGTTTTCTTTTACAAAATTGTTGATTTTTTTTTTTTTACAAAGCTTATATTTGATAAAAATTGAATAATTATTAGTTTAAAAAATATTAATTATGCTAAAATTAAAGAAAGCTTGATTAATGGTATGACAACGAGCATGTGATCCAAATTTTATATTCACACATTTATTTGTTCAAAAGTTTTGCTCTAAAAGAATAAGAGGAGGAATCGGTTATCGCTTTAATTTTGAATATCACTCCAATTTTAAGTTACAAGGAATTAACCCAAGGTTATGAGTTACAATAAATAAATAAATAAATATAAATATATATATATATATATATATATATATATATAATATATAATGCTATATTTTATTAATATAAATATTTAATCATAAATTATCATAAACTTGAGACAACATTGCGAGGTTTAGCCAGATTTATCATACGTACTCACTGTAGCTTGCCAAAACTAAGAGAAGACCCCGCTATTAGAAAAATAAAAATGACAATTAAATTTAAACGACCATATCTATAATAATTTTATCTGAATTATAAAACGAAACCTCATGTATATTTTTTATAAAGATTGAAATGATATTCCCATATAAAAATCATTTATATAAATTAAATTGAAGGTAACATACTTCTATGCTAAATAATTAAATAAGACTATAATATAAACCATAAATATTCTAAAGGTACATATGTTGCTAAAAAACCATACACAATGCAATAACTATATATATGTTTATTGTATATGTACATACTGATATATAGATAGATATTGCTAGATATACTGAACGGGGTGTCGGTAAGGGAAAGGTAGCTCCTTCAGAAACGTATCTGATTTATTAGGGGGACCGGAAAATAATGTCGTTTTGAATTAATAAATTGAAACCGAAAATTTTTGTTTAACAGTGTTTACATGGTACTTTACAAATAACCATCTTATAAGTTACCTAAGAATATCTTAAATTTTATCCAGGATAAATTTCCGATGTCAGTATTTTAATTCAAAACGACATTATTTTCCGGTCCCCCTAATATATATATATATATACATACATATATTATCATTAATAATACGAAATGAATAAAAAAAAATAAAAAAAAAAAAAAACACTGCTGAGTAATGAGTAATGCAAATGGGATGCTGCGAATAGTATCTTCATTGTCAGATCCACTAGTTATATTAATGTTACTTATGCCAATTATATTAATAATAAACTACAATAATATTAAGATAAGACAATTATTCCGTCAATACATTTTTAAGCACGAATTCTACAAACAACACTGTAAGATGATTTATTTTCTTTTTACAAATTGTTTTCTTTTCTTTTTTTTAATTTCATTAATGAGGTCAATAAAAATTACTAAAATGAATTTCATTAGTGAGGTGAATAAAAATGAATAAAAATTAAACTATGATATTAAAAATTAACACTTCATTAAACACGAAAAAACGTAAATATTTAGATAGTTTTGGTGAAGAAACGGTGAAATTAATTTATTGCATTAAAAATAGTTCACTAAACTGCTGCTGGGGTGGGCAGTTAAGGCTTACTTAACAGAAAAATAATTTAAAGTATTATGCTTTATATTTAAGTAAATGAAAATGGACATATATTATAATTATAATTTCTATTACATACTATATTTAAATGTCACACTTTTAAACAAATGTACATTTTTTTTTTTTCTAAAAAAAATTAAGTGCTATTTAGGTCTTTAAATCGGGCTGTGAAACCACTCTGCAAAAATGAGTAATTCCTCGCAAATTTAGGTTTACACTTCATTTACTGAAGCTCTTTAATAACATATTTTTTATGGAATGCGAAGCAAAAGGCGTCGTTTTAAGTCTTCATTAAACTTGATAAATGAGCGAAAAATGTATAGTAATTTTGGAAAGATATTTCAATGAATTCTTAAAGTAAAAAAGAAACTTTTAATGTCCTTACAGATAGGGATTATTGAGAATCATTTAACAAAATAGTACTTTAAATGATTGTGTAACACATCTACTTAAAACAAAACATCTATTTAATGCAAAACAAGAAAACGTTTAATTATTTCTTCTTCTTCTTCTTTTTTTTCTTTTCGCAACAGCTACTCATAGATATGAATAGCAATCTCTGTCTTTAGGGTACACACTACGATATGCTCAACTAAATAACAATTTAAAAGTGGATTTTTTTTTTTTTTTAATTATATATTTTTATTTAGTTCTTATAAGGAGCAAATATATATATATATGTGTGTGTGTGTGTGTGTGTGTGTGTGTGTGTGTGTGTGTGTGCTTGTGTGTCATTGACGAATTTATAAAATTTGACACATCTACTTATTTATTTATTTACATTTTAAATGGGATTTTTAGTGTATATTATAAGGTGTAATTCTAGTTGGAAACAATAATCTGTTATTTAATAATGCAATTATTTAGTTATTTAATTTAGCTGAGTCGATATGGCGCACTGTTTTCTATTTTATAAAAACTACTCCATAACATTGTTCTTGATAGAAATTCTCTAAAATTATTTACTTCATTAACAAAATGAGATTTTTTTTCATTTTTTTCTTTCTTTCTTTTTCTTTTATTTTTTCTTTTCAAAATGTTTTCAAACATTTTAAAAATAAAATATTACATATAATCTTAACCAAGAATTATTTTCGTTAAAATAATCTACTATGTCTTTCTTTTTTTTTTTTTTTTTTCTGAATTATAGCATTTAAAAATATATTATAATCTTCCTATAAATTCGTTTACACTTATTTATTAAGTTTTTTTTTTTATTTATGGTTTATTACATTTGGTCATCGATTGATATTCACATCATATTTGTCTTATTTTTGGATATACATTATTATTGACTATGTATATTAAACGTCCATGTTAAAAGCACTACGTATATTCAACACCCTAAGTCAGATTTATTTTACCAAATTAAAAATAACATAATTAATTAAATGTTTTCTTCTACATTATTAATTGCAATTGGTGATGACTCAAATATGTAAAAAAACCTATTTAAAAAATTGTATATATATATATATATATATATACAATATATATATATATATATATATGTAGTATGTGTACCTTGCTCTCCCTAACATTTGATTCCGAAACTAGTTAGTTCCTTTGCCGTAGCTGCAAACGAGTATCTCTGCGAGAGGATGCAACTAACACGTAACTGTGACGTCGTCACCTCCTGCGTCTGCGCGCATCCCCATAGACGGAGCCTGGGAGCGCTTTCCAAAGAGAGTTCAATTGACGTTCGGATCTTGCGAAGTAGACGTTTGGACCTTGATCTGTTGACGACGGGATTTCGCCGAGACTCCTGTATCTTGCCGCATGCTTTTCTAAAGCGATAAAAGACGAAGCCCTAGGGCTCAGTGTTGATAAGAAATATTTTATAGAATATAGGCTATGTATTATTTTCTTTTGACGAGAACTGCGCTAATAAGCGAACTATTGAAAGTGAACTTTGACTCTTAAATGTGACTGTTTTGGTCGGCAGTTTAATTCATACTATAATTTTGTACATAGTGTATCATAACTTTCTTTATTAAATTTATAATTAATAGTAATTAAGTATTAGATGATTTTTAACGCCCACATAAGTCCCATCCCACAAAAAAAAAAAAAAAAAAAAAAAAAAAAAAAATCAGAAGTGGGATGTAACATGAATTTTTGATAAACATAAACTTTCGATGTAATGAAACACGAACTTTAAAAACATAAACTTTATATAGACTGAACTCTCTATCTATTTTAAAACTTTTTTTTTGAACTGTGTTTCTACAAATGAGTGCCGAATTCTATTAAAATAATCAAGCACCTGCTGTTTCTGTTCTGCAAAGTGTTAAAGAATTAAATAACGACGAATCGACTCGACGGAGATGGCCAACGAAATTTGAGTAAGAAATTTAAAACAACAAAGTATCTGTTGTTCCTGTTCTGCAAAGGTACGTCACCTTTTATTTTTATTGCATGAAGGCTTCTTTAGAGGACATTCTTCGAATAGGTATTGCACTCGGAAAAGAGAAATATAATAAAATTAAAATTCTGCATCGGTTCCTTTTTGAGAATGAAGGGGATCGAAAAAACAGATGCAGAATAAAAAAATTCACAGGATTTAATTTTGCCGTTGATGATGAAGACTATATTCAAAAACAAAAGTTTATAAGTGATAATTTTTCGTTGAATGAATTAATAATAATCAGTAATTTATTAAATGTCTCTTTTGATGGGACTAAAGAAGAGTTACGTGACAGATTGTTATTGAAATTATGTGATATTGAATCACTAAAAGAGGAAAATTCTGAAAATGATTCAGATATTGAATCTGAAAATGAATCTAGTAGCGGTAGTGACGTCACGAAAATTTATTCCTCAGTGCAATGCCATAATGATAATAATGATTTTAACCCTCTAATGCCCATGTTAGCATATTTGCTACTATACATTAAACACTAACTTTTTAAAGCAGGAACGCTATGAAATGTAATTTTGGGGTCATAAATTAAAAATTGAACCTTCCTCCTGTATTATTAGCAAATTTTATGCATAGATCTCAGCACCAACCTAAAGAAAAAAATTTAGAAGGAACATGGATGCGGCTAAAATAGCAAGCACTCAGAGGTACGTTTATTGTTGATTTTAGAAATATTTTATTAATAAAAAAGTCGATAATTACGATACATACAAAGTAGAAGAGATAATTTATCACAGTGTACAAAATATTTTTAATAAAATTTGTTTTTAATGTTAAAATGACTTTTAAAAAGCATGGTAGCAAATATGCTACCATGGGCATTTGTGTATGTAAGCCTAGCAGTTTTCTGAAGCAAATACATTTTGATGTTGAACTCAATCCATGAATTTAAATCTTTATAATTTTGGTGATAATATAGCCTCTAGTGTAATTTAGAGATTTAAATTTTGTAAGTTTAAAATTTCAATATTTTTGTATTTTAAAAATATTTTAATATATATATATATATTTAAAAAAAAAAAAAAAGAAAAGAAAAGAAAATTCATTTTGGGATTAAATTTTAAAAATTAATTTAATCTTCTATTAAATTTCTTATAGTATTTTTAATACATTTGTATTTTATTTATTGAATGATATAAAATTTAAGTTCGAAAAATTTTCGGAATTTTGAATAAAATCTTAATTTTTATTTTATTTTTCTTTCATCCATGCACTTTAGTTCCCTTTCCACAGAATAAGAGAAAAATATGTGATTAAAAAAAAAAAAAAAAAAAAAAAAAAAAAAAAACAGAAGATGCCATAGCATATACGAATGATTTGAAAAGTGATTTATCCAATATATCCAACAAAAATTCTCTGGGAGAAAAAATAAATAAATAAATAAAAACAATCTTATAATTTACTCAAATGATGATATCTTTCTTGATCTCACAGAACCTCTCCTATCTGCATTTGCATATTTTCAGATGTTTATATCAACGGGTATGATAAAAAAGTTTTTTGAACAAACAAGTCTGTATAGTGTTCATCAAACAGGCACTTATGTTATGGTGACGACAAATGAAATAGACCAAGTGTTAAGAATTACTATTAGAATGGGACTAGTCTGGATATCACACATTAGAAGATATTGGGAAGAGGGAATGAGGTAAGATCCAATTGAAGAAGTGATGTCAAGAAATAGATTTAAAAAAAAATCTTAAGATTTTTGCATATTGCGGATAATGCACAAACTGACGATGCTCTTATAACAAGTGTTGGATTTTGCGACTGTCGTCGTCCAAATTTAAAGACAATATGCTATCCATTCCAGAAGAAAATAAGCAGTCTATAGATTAAATAAGGATTCTGTTTCATGGGAGAATCCTCAACAAGAATTATATGCTGAAAAAAATCTATAACAAATGGAATTTAAAACTGTGGACCCAGTGTGAACAATTGGGTATTTGTTACGATGTTTTGACGGAACAATCTAAAGGTCATGGGGATTACACTCTCTGCGCGTTAGGTCTAGGATGAGGTGTTACAATGTAGTTATGCAACATTCTGAACAATCTAGCAAAAAGTTTGCATCTTTGAAGATAACTTTTTCTCTGGAATCCTATTAATATGTGAATTTTCCAAGAAAGATATAAGATTTGTTGCAACTTTGAGAGAAAATAGTCGGATGAAATATAAATTAAGAATGAGAAACAACAGAGAATCAAAGGCAGAGGATCTGTTTATTATTCTGTAGCTTCTGTAAAAAACTCAGATATCATAGTTGTAAGATGGTACGATAAAAGATGTGCTTTGGTATCGAACACTCAAGTCGAATCTCTGACTACCACACAAAAGAAAATGAAATGAACAAAGTATGATCTCCAAATACCATGTAATGCTCTCTTTCCTTCGTATAATAGAAGTATAGGAGTGATTGGATTAGTTTACAGAACATTTACAGAAGTTAAAATCGAAAACTGTGACAGATATATTTGTTTTAACAGGGAGAGAAACTGTTTTAGAGCTTATCATTTGTAAATAATTGTAAATAAACCAAATAAACCCAAACCGAATAATAAAAAATTATTTTTGAAATTTTTGAAAATCATTTGATTTGTACCCTAATCTGCCAATGGTAGCATATTTGCTACCATTAAAAAAACATTAAAGTAATATTTTGTTTCCCAATTTTTAATCATGTTTGATTTATTTGACATAAAAGAACACTGTTTCAACAAACAAAAAAAATTTTGTTTGGAAATTTTTTATAGTGGGCATTAGAGGGATAATAAGAGTGAAAAATATGTTAGTCATTATAATAATATTAAGAATTCTGCAACACATGGTGCAGCCATTTCGTTTAACGATTTTGAGAATACTATTTCTAAATTTAGTGGTGAGCCGCATGAAAACATTAACTTTTGGTTCACTGACTTTGAAGAAATATCGGACATGTTTAATTTAAACGAGTTGCAGAAAATTATTTTTTGTAAGCGATCTTTGAGCGGAAACGCTTTATTATTTATTAAATCAGAGAAAACGCTACTTACGTATAAGAAATTAAAAAAAGCGCTCATTGAGGAATTTAAAATAGAAATAAATTTCGCCTCTTTGCATGAAATATTGAGTAAAAGGAAAATGAGAGGCGATGAAACTGCTACAGAATATTTCTTTAAAATTCGAGAGTTAAGTAAGAATGGGCATATAGATGATGCCGCTATTATGCACTATGTGATCCAAGGAATTAATTACAAATACGAAAACAAAATTATATTATATGGTGCTAGAAACCTTCATGATTTTAAACAAAAAATAAAAATGTATGAAAATTTTAAGAGAGATAGTGAAAAATATAAACATAGATCTGATAGAATAGAGTATAATGCAAAACTGAAACGAATAAAACATAATGTAGTTGAAAAATTTAGTCCTAAAATTGAAAACAAAATGTGTTATAATTGTGGTGATAAAGACCACTTATCCAGAGACTGTCCCCATAGATAGAAAGGTTTTAAGTGTTTTTCATGCAAACGCTGTGGGCATAAGAGCTCGGAATGTCCGGGTTCGAAACCCGAAGTTGAAGCGTTGTGCATCGAAGTAAATCAAAACCAGAATAAAAGTATACAAATAAACAATGTGAATTTTAATGGTATTATTGATACAGGAAGTGAGGCAACACTGCTGCGTAAAAGTGCCTTTAACAAATTGAATGTTAATAAATTAAATCTTATGAGTACCACTTTGAAGGGGATCGGGAAAAGTTCCGTAAAGCCGTCAGGCTCATTTGATGCATATTTGAAAGTTGATAATTTTGAAAGCAAAACTAATATTTATGTTGTAAACAATGATGTAATACCACATGACGTAATCATCGGGTTGAATGTACTGATGCTGGGTGAGACGACGATAAATGAAAAAGGCATTTTTATGAAAAATAAATCTAGTACTCTCGAGGTAAATTTAGTAACAGTTCTTCCAATAAATGCGTATCAAAATGAAGTTAAGACAAATATTGCTATTGACGCTCCCATTGACTTTGAAAGTAAAATTTCTGAGAAGTCCTCAGAAATAAATAAAGCATTAATTAGTGTTGAAAAGTGTAAAAATAAAACCCCTCAACCTGTTATATTGTCCTAAAAATCATTTGAATCTTCCAAAAAAACTGTAAGTGAAAATAATGACGACGACGAGAATAACGGCGAAAGTGATGACGATAAGAAGATGCTTTTAAAGGACGATAATAGTGAAGATGCTGACAGTGAGGAAGAGGAGGAGCCTCGACGAAAGAAACAATGTCAGATGAATATTTTCCAAATGAAATCGCAAAATCAAGAAAACACTTCTTCAAAGAAAGACGAAAAACAACGAATCCTACATGAAAAGGTTTTGCAGTTAGAAGAAGAGCTGAAAGAGTTGAAAGAAAAAGTTGAAGAAAATTCCAAACTTCTTAAAAGAAAGAAATTGAGAAGAAAGCCTTTCACGATGGATTCCGTTGATTGTGAAAGACAGAATATCCCAAAAGAACAGACTGCCGGTATAAATTTGAGAAAATTCTTTATTTCATCACTGCCATTGAAGACTACAATTAGTGAAATAGCTGCATCATTTCCTTACACATAAAAGTGCTACTATAAATTTTATGACCGATGAAGATGCTGCAGAGGCTTTAAAAGACACTAAAACTGGAAATGACCAATTAGAGGTTCTCAAGTTCGAATCCCATGTTGACTTTGAGTCCCAGAGTACAGATTTGCGTAAACATGCAAAAGAACAATTTGTTAAAGCTAAAGAGAAAAATAAAACAAAATATAACAAAATATAACTTACGAAGACAACAACCAAAAAACTTGCGAAGTAGGCGACCAAGTTGCCATGGAACCGAAATCAAAGTACTTGTGTCCTTGTAAAACTGTAAAAATTAAAGGTGGAAATACATATGATGCAATTAAGGAGGGATGCCATAAAGTCCCCCTTTGCACATCCACTCATGCCGAATTTCTCAAACATGGGATAATTTTAAAAAAAAGAGAACATCAAAATTTCTATATGTGCTGTATATAAGCTTGTTATTATTTTGTGTTGCTTTTTTGTTTGTTTTTTCTTTTTGGATTTTTCAGTGTAACCGCCTGGAGGACCAGTCGAGGAAGGATGGCCGAGTGTAGTATGTGTACCTTGTTTGAACATTTGATTCCGAAACTAGTTAGTTCCTTTGCCGCAGCTGCGAACGAGTATCTCTGACGAGAGGATGCAACTAACACGTAACTGTGACGTCGTCACCTCCTGCGTGTGCGCGCATCCCCATAGAGGGAGCCTCGGAGCACTTTCCAGAGAGAGTTCAGTTGACGTTCGGATCATGTCAAGTAGACGTTTGGACCTTGATCTGTTGACGACGGGATTTCGCCGAGACGGTGTCCTGTATCTTGCCGCATGCTTTTCTAAAGCGATAAAAGACGAAGCCCTATTGCTCAGTGTTGATAAGAAGTATTTTATAGAATATGGACTATGTATTATTTTCTTTTGACGAGAACTGCGCTAATAAGCGAACTATTGAAAGTGAACTTTGACTCTTAAATGTGACTGTTTTGGTCGGTAGTTTAATTTTAATTCATACTATAATTTTGTACATAGTGTATCATAACTTTCTTTATTAAATTTATAATTAATAGTAATTAAGTATTACTTGATTTTTAACGCCCACATAAGTCCCATCCCACATATATATATACATATTTCATTAGCGGTATTCATTGCAGTTTTTCATATAAATTATTATTATTTAGATGTAAATATATATATATTTCCCAATTAAACTTAATATACACGGCGTATATGTATCTTGTTCTGCACTCTGTCTTAAATTATGTTTTTTTACATCAATTTTCATATTACTTATTTACTTACATATATATAAATACTACTTTATTTTTGATAAAATTCGAATGAGCACTATTACGAATGCGTCAGGTTAAAATAGGGATCAAAGAAAACAAAATGTGCAGCTATTAATTTCTTCCCATTTGTTCTCTCTTCCAACTTTTTATGACACTATACTTAAATTAAAAAAAAAAAAAGTAGTACGTTTTTTTCCTTTTAGTAAAGACGCTTACTTTATTTTTTCCCCTACAAAACAAAATCACATAATACATTTTAATTATTAAATGTTATTCAACTTTCATTGTGGCTTTTTTTTTTTTCCTATTGAAATGTTTGTTAATAGTACTACTAATTTGTTCACTGAGTCTAGGAAAATTTCATAAATTCAAATATATTTTTGTCTGTGAAATGTATTTCCTTAAAGCATATTTTCATTATTTTTACATTACACAAAATACATTGAAACTTGCATATATTATTCAGATGCATAGAAGGATATTTTCAATGGATATTTTCATTAGCCTTGACGGCTTTATTTAATATTATTTTTTTATTTTAAGCGGCTACTCGGTAGTAATTAGATATTGTTGCGTACTTGGGGGTTCGTGAGTTGTCCGAGAATAAAAGGCGAAACTCACAGAAGTTCAGTAGTTTATTTACAGAAAATTCCAGAAGAATACAGGTCTATAAATCAATTATCAGCTTCAGTTCAGCCAGTAAACACAGCTTAAATAACAGCTGTCAATAGCAAATCCACATTACAAACTGTATAGAAATAACACATGAAACAAGTCTCATTCAAAGAGGTTCGATAGCAATGCAACATTGGTGGAAACAAAACTCAGACCGACTGGCTTGTCGGAAAAAAACGCTCTTTTATACTGTTCTATCAAACCCAGATTTTTCGAGAAAAATCTAGAATTTTGTCAACCAATGAGATTAGAGCTTCCAGATTTGGTATATCCCTAATAAAGATTTTCTCGCCAAGGAGGAAACTCGCCAAATTTAGCGCCAAATCCATTACCTGTATAATTGTAGCTTTTTAATGCGTTTTTAAGGGAAAATTAGGCTATTTTAACGCTAAAGCGATTAGAAACACAAAAAATTAGCATTTTTTCAACTAAGCCTCTTTGAAAGAATTTATACAAAAATAAATACAATTAATTACAATTCCGTAACACTGCCCCCTCCCAAAGACTGCACGTCCCGGGCAGGGACACCCTCGGCCAAGAGGCGAAACTAAACAAATACGGTAGAATAGAAATATAGATTGTAAAATCAAGTGAGAAATATTTACGAAATTTACAAATATGTACAAATATTTATATACAAATATTTACACTACGCATGCGCAAATTTTACAAGTATTTACATTTTAAATTTTAATATTACCGTTAAGTGTGGTACTTGGCTAGCCTATCAGAGTGAACCACATTCGATTTTGATGAAGGTGTTTTAATAATACGCACAACTACATCATTCAGCCTTTTTAAGACTGTGACGGTCCGTCCCAGTTGCACTGAAACTTGGGAGAGAGTCCTTTGCTTCGAACAGGATTCTACAACCAGACCTTATCTCCTTCCTGGAACTAATGTTGTGTAGCCTTTAGATCGAACCTTGTCTTCATTTTCTCCGTTGCCATGTGAATCTGCTCCCGAGCAAAGTTATGTACGTCCTCAAATCGTGCCTGGAGATCTTGGATGTCCTCGGGCGATGAAGGCGCATCGGGTGGACAACCAAACAGGAGATCACATGGAAGACGAAGTTCACGTCCAAACAGCATCTGAGCTGGAGTATAGCCGGTGGTCTCATGGACAGCACTTCAATAAGACAACAGGAACAATCGCAACTTCAAGTCGTAATCTTGCTTATTCCTTGATACTAGAAGAGAGAGGTTATTCAGGATGGTATGATTAAAATTCTCGACCATGCCGACCGACTGGGGATGCAAAGAAGTTGTCTGGGGTTGTCTATGCCGAGTAATTGACACAGTCCTTTGAAAACTGCAGATTTAAAGCTCATGCCTCTGTCGGTATGATGTTGGAGGCGCGTACCGTACCTTGACACCCATTGCTGCACTAGGACGTCTGCATCTGCAACTGTGCATGCCTCTTGATCGGGAATGAAATATGCCTCAGGCCACTTGGTGAAATAGTCCATCACGACGAGGATGTACTTATTTCCACTCGAGGTCCGTGACAAAGGACCCAAGATGTCGAGTGCAATTCATTCAAATGGTGCTCCTACGTTATATCGTTGTAGTCTTCCTCGGCTTCATTTCTTCAGGCCTTTAAGTGCCACACAAGTATCACAGGATTTACACCATTTTTCCACGTCCTCTCCTTACCTTGTAACAGTAAAAGCGTTCTCGAACTTTCTGCAGAGTCTTCATCACCCCAAAATGGCCGCCGGTTGGGCTACTATGCAACTGAATATTTGATCTTGGTAATACAATCTGCCATCTGAAGCTTTTCCCATCCTCAGATTCCCATTTTCCGTATAGTACGCCGTTTCAGATATGAAGAGAGTCCCAAAGTGCCCAATAACTTTTCGTAATGGGGCTAAATCTGGAAATTTCCTGCCAGGTAGGTCTGTTGCTGGTCGTCTCCTTGAGCTGTAAATGTCAGGATCTTCCAACTGGGCTTGTCTAAGTTCCTGGTCACTCCACAGGCCCAGAATCGATGGTGTTGAGACTGTAGCTTGGCAGACAGCCGGATTTATCTGCTGGTATTTCTGTTCAGCTCTAGAGCAGTACTTGCAGCTTTCCGAGCAGGGCTTTCATGACAAGGTACCATGTAAAGTCATTACCATGTAAAGTCCATTACATGGACTTTACATTATCTTTACATTATTATGCATTAGTTTACATTACCATGTAAAGTCCCTTTTCGATGACGAATCTCGAAGTCATACTACTGAAGGCGTTGTATCCACCTGGCAATGTGTCCTTCCGGGTTCTTGAATTGAAGCAACCACATTAAAGACGCGTAGTCAGTCCGGAGCAGGAATCTTCTGCCATACAGGTAATGATGGAAGTGTTCTATGGCTTTTACGATGGCGAGTAGCTCTTTCCTGGCGGTACAGTAGTTTCGCTCCGGTTTAGACAGGCATTTACTCCAATAGGCAAAGACACGTTCTTGACCATCAACTTCCTGCGACAGAACAGCATCGATACTCTCATGGCTGGCATCTGTATCAAGTATGAACAGTCTGTCAGGCTGTGAATACGTCAAGATAGGCGATGATATTAAGGTCTCTTTTAGTCGCTTGAACGCTTTTTCACATTCATCTGTCCACAGGAACTTCTGTTTGGCTTCCGTCAGCCTGTTTAGTGATCTGGCAATATTTGAGAAACCCTTGACGGACTTCTTGTAGTAAGTGCATAACCCCAGGAAACTTCGTAGTTGGTGTACATTTTCCGGGCGACTCCAGTTCTCGACTGCAGAGATCTCCTCAGGATCAGTTCTCACATCTTCGGCAGAGATGATATGGCCGAGGTAGCTCACTTCACGACGGAACAAGTTACACTTGCCAGGATTCAGTTTGAGGTTAGCCATTCTGAGCTTTTCCAGCACCTTTCGGATGTTTCGTAGATGGTCTTCAAAGGTGCGCCCCACAATGATACCCCACATCATCCAAATACACCAGAAAGGCTTCATAGGAAAGTCCGTTTAGCACTGTCTCCAATCAGGCGCACGAAGGTGGCAGGTGCATTACATAATCCAAATGTCATAACTTTAAATTGCCACAGTCCTTGCCCCGTGGTAAATGCAATCTTCTCACGATCGTCAGGATGTAATTCTACTTGCCAGTAACCGCTCTTCAGATCCAAATTCGAGAACTATTTATTACCAGCAAGTGTGTCTAATGTGTCGTCAATTCTGGGAAGAGGGTAACTGTCTTTCTTCGTGACATAATTCAAACGTTGATAATCCACGCAAAATCTTGTTGAACCATCCTTTTTTTGCACCAGTACTATGGGAGAGGCCCAAGGACTCGTCGATGGCTCGGTGACGTCATTGCGCTGCATTTCATTTAGAAGTTAATTCACCTCTTCCTGTTTAGCAAATGGAAGTCTTCTTGGATGTTGTTTGATTGGAGGATGATTTCCTGTATAAATTCTGTGCTAGGTGATGCTCGTTCTCCCGACGTCTTCAGGTGTTCGAGAAAAAAGTTCTTTAAATTCATGGTGTAACGTCTCCGCAGCACAACTCTGCTTATATCCTAATTCTGCATTCTTGAGTAATTCAGTTATTAATAACTCAGAAGACTTGGACTCGGTTGAATGCGTGCGGCGGTTGATGCATGTAACAGGAGTGCAGTTTGCTAACACTCATGTTTCTTAATTGTCCTGACCTTATCGCTGATATTTGCTACTCTCACAGGAATTGATGGAACTTTGATGGATCAACCAGATATGAAGCCACCAAAACTCCTCTTGTCTGTATTCGGGTATTCAATCAGTCCATAGCGGAAGTATTGCCGTTTGTTTGATGTCCCGGAAACTATTGTCTTTGTGTGTGGAGGGATGGAGATTTCAGACTTGGCTGTTATCTGACAAATTGGCTGAATGTCCGGATTTTCAGTGTTGAACACAGCTATGTCTTCTGATCTTGAATGCAGTTCATTATTCTTGAAATACAATTTAAAGTTAAATTTTCTCAGGAAATCAATTCCAAGGATTAAAGGATCTCTTATATCAGCCACATATGCCATATGATGGTAACTGGTATTTCCAAATGTGATGGTTAAGTTCATTTTTCCATATATTTTGATTTCGTCTCCGGTCACAGTCTGGAGTTTAACGCAGGGCGGCGTCCAGATGATCTTCTCTTTTAGTTCTTGAGCCAAATTCGTTCTATTGATGGTTACTTGGTTCCAGTATCCAGAATCATACGGCAGGTGATATTGTTAACTTGGCCAAAAGAGTAAAGTCCATTATTGCTGAGGAAAAATGAGGAAACATGAAATACTGTAGATTAGGGCTCTTTAATTTCAGGCAACCTCCGCCCCGTGAGATGGACTTCTCTTAGTTTCTCTGCAATTATGGTGAGGCTGGGTGATTTTGTTTAGTTGGTCGTACAGGGCAGTTTCTCTTCACATGACCATCTTTTCCGCAGCCCCAGCACTTTATCATCGGATCTTTTACTTCGTTATTACTTTCAAGACTGCACAATCTCTTTAAGATTTCTGCGAGACTTCTCTTCATTTAGTTACATTAGCAGGCGTATTATCTAATGAGACTGCTCTGATGAAATGGTGGTCTTTACGGGAGGCTTGTTGGGCCTATCCAAAGATTCTATCCTAAGTGCGTAGCATAAAGCTAGTTCAACATCCTTGATGTTGGAGAGTCTCAGCGCTTTTTGAATTTCTGGATCCCGAATAGCATCGATAAAGTACTGAAGAGCTAAGTCGTTTCGAGTGTCAGTACGGCAGTCTGAGAATACTAGGTGTGACAGTCTTTGATTGTCCGTTGCCAGCTCTTGCAAACTTTCACCCGCTTTCTGGTAACGGGATTTTAGATGGAAGCGACTATAGTCCTCAGAACACTTTTCTCCCTACCGTAGTTCCAGTGCTCTAGTCAAGACCTCGAAGTCGTTCCTCTCTTCTTTAGAAATAGATCTCAGTATCTCGGCTGCACCTCCCCGTAGTGATGCTGCTAAGTGGACTGACTTGCCAGTAGAGTCCCAGCCGTTAGCTTCAGCTACGATGGAAAACTGCATTTTATATACGTGCCAGGAGGAACTGCCGTCGTAGGTGGATAGCTTAGTAAATTCCTGATTCTAGATTCTTTTTTCTCTCTTTTCAGTTTCCTGTGGCATAGATTCTAACTTTTCTTCCACTTTTTTCTCTAGATCTTCTTCTATTCTCTTCAATTTACCTTCTATCTCTGCAAACCTTCCTTTTAGCTCTTTATCAAAACTTTCTTTAACTTTCTCCTCAAAGTTCTCTTCTATCTTTATAAATTTCTCTTCGAAATTCCCTTCTAGCTTCATAAATTTCCCTTCAATTCCATCCATTCTAGTTTCCATTGTTGTTAATCTACCCTCTGCTGCTTCTTTCACTGTCAAAAGCTCTCTCTTCATTTCCTCTTGATTAGATTTAATTTCTTCGGTCAAACTGTCTCTTTGTACTTCTTTCATTCTCTCAATCAATTCAGTTTCCATATTCTCTTGTACTGCTTTCATTTCTTTCATTTCTTCAGTCAAACTGCCTTTCAACTCTCCTTGTCCTTCTTTCATTTCATTCATCTGGGTAACTAAGCTTTCTAGAATTTTCTTCATTTCTTGCTCCATAGCTCTAGTTATCACCATTCAGAGACAACCCCACTCCTGACACCATTTCTTATGTCGTTGAATTCTGTTCAGCTGTTTTTATGTGATATACGGACAAAAATAGCGGTACAGATATAAATACATAACGATCTACACACATACACACACAGAAAAAAATTTTGCTCGTCATTTGTGGTTTTCAAGATATGTGAAGAATGAACACATGGCAATTTTTTTTTTCTTTTCAGAAATTTAGAGACAGAAGTTTGAATTTATTAATATAGCCATAATGAATGATAATAGGGCAAATTAACTCCTAGAGAAACATGGGTTATGAATAATAACATTGAAGCTCACTGATCTGCAAATGGGCGAATAAATTCGTTGGTTTCAGTAGAAACGGCAAAAATTTCAGTAGACTGATTTGTGAGATGCGTTATCGGAAAAGTTATTCTAATACACACACAGACACATCGACAGACATTTTTTTAAAACGTCAAATCGCGTTCAGAACATGTCGAAACGTGTAAATCCGTCGAAAACCGGGAGTCAAAATTTTTAAGAAATTCAATACTTACTGTCAGAATTTTATGATCACTAACTTTCTGAATGTAAAAATAGGATTAAATAATTTGATGTGTCACTCACATGACATAAATCTAACATAATCATCCTGCATTTCAATACTATAAAGAAAGAATACTCTATAAATTACATTTACACATGGCATTATGTACTTGAATTTAACGTTTAAAACAAATAAAAATACACTTCCAACAACTTACAAGTATAGTGAGAATATATCCAACTACTTTGGATGGTCATGTAGGTAAAAAAACGATGAATGATTTCCATACCTCAATCTACACAAAACATGGTTTTCTGCATAAGGAATTATGCTTATTTCATTTTCTGTATGGTAGCCTATAGGTGTTAAACTATGCTTACCAGAAATTCATCCCTTAAACGTAAAGTATTTGATTTCGCTTGGATGCCCCTGTACACGAACCATTTGCTTGGCTTCAACGAAAAATTTAGTTTAGCATCACTATATGAGACAAATTTAGAATACCGAGTTTGGATTTCCCGCTACTACTTGTTTTGAGATATGCTAATAACATAGCCTGAAAACAATATTTTACATTAACAAATATTTAAAGAAGTAATTTCATAGTAAAATATGTTTTTAAACCTATTCATCTGTTTTCTATTAAATTTTCTCTCTAATGATTTTTTAAAGCAGAGTACTTATAATATCGATGCTTTAATCATATTCATATGTAATATTATATTCATTTATCATAAATAAGCAAGAAAATCGGCCCCAACACCATTTTTACAAATTCGTATGTAAAATGACAATCTGAATGTGGATACCCATTTTGCTGTATCGCCCAACTTTATTGGGGACTCCTCCCCTACTTTTATCACTTTTCATTAAGTGTATGTCTATAAATTTGATTTGTAGGGGAAAAGGATTATTTTAACTCTTAAATATATTCTTAGGTGCTAGAGAAGTGAAAAAATCTAAAACATGAACATTTGCAGTAAGGGAAAAATTTTGGTGGGGAGGGGATTTTTTTAGAGAAATTATGAATTACATTTATTATATTTTATTAATTAGCTATTATTTATTATGCATTATATATATATATATTATATGTGTTAAAATAAATCTTTTACATTCTTCAAAACAATTTCATGGCCATAAAAACACCGAACAGTGATAAAAAAAATGAGGAAGCGATGGCGTACGGAGAAAACAGGGGCGATTGGGAAATCTGGGGGATCATATACGGATTCAGGAGGTCATTTTACATAAGAATCAGCATGAATGGTAACAGGGCTCGTTTTTTTTTTTTTGCAGCGCAGGATAATTTAACAAAGTGAGACAATCTTAATGAAATTGTATCATTTAAATATATATATATATATATATATATGCATGCCTTTCTTTCAATAGGTTCTAAAATGTAGAAATGCTCGCACAAAATATAAATAAATAAATAAACAAATCTTATACTATAAAATTTGTTTTTAATGCTGACTAACTTAATACAAAAATATTTTAGAAATCCCATGTACATATTCAAAATAATATTTAAACAAGAATACTAAACCAACTTGAATTCTGAATGGTTTACTTTTAATGCATCTACAAGTTCTGACGCTCTCGTACATTATTAAACAGCAAACTTTTTAACGCAGAAAATGCGAGAGAATTTCAAATAATAGAAGTTAAAACCCAGAGCCTTATTTTTGTTTAGTTATGATGATTTGCTAATAATGGTTCTAAACATGACCTTATGGATTGTGGCCACAACGACGGAAACATTATGTTCACCTTATGAGATCTGTTTGCATAAGACATACTCTCTGCATAAACAGACATAATTGCATAAACAGACTACATCTGTTTTGAGCCACGTTTTTATCACTGTCGACCTTCAACCCTGCTAGAAGCCATAAATAATCCACTGCTTGAGACACAGGAGGGAACCCTAAACTGATGACAACGACAGAATGTCGGTTGTAAGAGATATTGTTACTATCAATACATATTTGATTAGTTTTCAGACAAGCTGTCTATACGGCACAAAACTGACCTTATTTTGTTGTTTTAAATCATACGATATTGATTGAACATATAACAAAAACAGTTTTTTACGTCACAAGGTGCAAATGAAACATTTTAATGATATTACCTTGAATGTAGGTATTTTTATGTTTTATTCTGACTGTCCTCGCTGTCTCTCTTTATTTTATTTTAGTTTTCTTTATTTATTTTTTACAAAAGCATTAAAATAAAATTGTAACATTCTTCAAGATTATCCCAAATAGATAACAGAAATGATGACATATAGCTTTACCTTCGCAGTTAAAGAATGTTAAGTGCGCATTTATTGTACAGGTTATTATTCCCAAAGCTAAAGCTTTCTAGTTTCAACATTTTACTACTATCACAGGAACGGACCTTTTTGTAAGAACGTATCCATTTGTAGGATTACACATTTTGTAGTGAGTCATAAAATTTGTTATTATTTAGTTTTTTTTTGAATTTGAGAAATTGTAAGAAAAATTAGGTTAGTTTAAGGATACTTAGTGCGTTGATACATGTATATATATATATATATATATATATATAAATTTCAAACAAGTTAGACTAGCTTTAAATGTAAGAAACTTTGTAATGGTTGTATAATATATTATTCTAGAAAATAATTGGTATTTTATAGACTTTGTGCAATGTATTATACTTGTCTATAATATATATTTTTCTTGTTATTCGCTATTGTAATAAGCATGCTAATTGTTAACAAAAAAAAAAAAAAAAAAGAAAGAAAGAAAAGTAAAAAGAGCATTTCTTTTCGCTAAAAAAAAAAAAGAAAAACTATGTTCAATTAACAAATGAAGAAATGTAGCATTTATAATTCTGCAAATGTAAAAAGAGGAAGTAAGATAAAAAATGCGATTAATAATGACTTATTATTGTAATTTATTATTTTTTATAAAAAAAAATATATCTAATAAAATTTATTTTGAAATTTAAATTCGATTTTCTACAGATGTGTAATTCTAAGTTTTACAAACAACAATATTAATAGTGTCTTACGACAGTAATGTCTGTTTTTTAAACTAAAACAATGTAAAACATGGCTTATTTATCTGTATTTTGATAAATAACTTCGAACATACCAGAAGTTTCTAAAGGACCTATGAGGTCTTTATTATTTCTTATCTGAGAGAAGGCACTTCTTTCGGGTTTCATTGAAATATTAACATTAATAAAACAATAAAATGCAATAGAAATATCTTCCCACGAGTAAAAAATTATAAAGACCCCATATACCTTTTAAAAACTACTGGTATTTACGAAATTAGTTAATTAAAGGAAAACAAACCGAGTACTAAATAGGAATGCTCAAATACAAAATAAATACTAGAATTAAAGAACAGCAATATTTTTTAAAATACGAAAAAATCATTACCACTTTAACCAAAATCAATAAAAATCCGTAATAGACATCGACTTTAAAAATGTTTAAGAAATACTTTAGAGTTACAATAACCATAAATATGCAATAACCCAGAAAATCATAGAAATTCTCTCCAACAAACGCAGCTGTGATGTCCTTGAACCCAATTAAAATTGAGACCAAAGATGTCTGTACACGATCCAGTCAAAGCCAGTCAGAAAAACTAATAGTCTTTACAAGTCAAAAAACACCTCTGAAGATGATCAGGTGCCGGATTGAAAAGACTTTAGGTCAGAGAACTAAGGAAAGTTCAAATTTGTTTGAAATGTAAATTTAGCTTTTGGAACAAAATGTAGTATCAATATGTCTGTGTGTGTGATAGAAAACTTTTGTGGAACAAACGGAAAGAAATTTACCAATCTTGATGTTTGGTTGGTATTTGAAAATAATTAGAGTGATAAGTTTCTGGTGTATGTACTCTAACAGCTTTTGTTGCTATGCTGAAATTTACCCCCATTCAAAGAAATTGTCTTATCTCAGTTCCTAAAGTGCATAAATGCACATAACTGGGTATGTCAGATGGATATTATAAAAATGTATTCTGAATCATTTTCGTTTCACATTGGCCGTGAACTGTTGCTGATATACTGTGGTTAAATCCAGTTTATGGGAAAGCAATGTTCCAGTTTCTATAATGTATAAATGCTGCAAAATGCACTGCAAATTCGGGTGTGTTAAATTCAGACACATAAGTGTCTTAAACGAGTGAGACACGTAAAATGTCTTAAGTTAAGATATGAATGTGACTGGATTTAAGACACTTAAAGCAGTAATTTTAAACTCATTTTTCATAAATAATTTATAAAAACAAAAATTAAATAAGATTGTGTGTGGTTTAGTTACCGGATTAAAAAATTGATATCGAATTTTCTGGAGCATACAGAAAATGCTTATGAGAAAATTTCCACATATAGAGAACCTCTTCGACAGGTTGGACTCGAACTGAGGAACTGTGGATACACAAACCAGTAACCAATCGACTGAGCTACAATCATCGACAGTAAGCCTTTTTTGGTTAGTAATATAGACATGTAATATTCGTAAAACAAATTGTAAATTTATCTTTTATAAATATATGTACTTAATTAAAGTTATCGACAAAGTACCTAAAGCTTAATATATACATTTTCATTTTAAATTTTAAGTGTACATTTTTAGTATTTTTTATTTTTGAAATATGTCTGATAAATGTGCGTAAAGTGTAGCCTATGATATTTCGAAAACGGTTTCTTTTTTCGTTCTTCTTTCTATCTTTTATTTCTCTCTCTCTCTCACCCTCCCTCCCTCTTTTTTTTTTTTTTAACTTATATTTTTACGAAAAACGCACTATATGCATGAAAACCAGAAAATTGGTTGTTTTACACTAATATGTGGGAACGCATGTGGTTTTTTATTTATTAATTTATTTCTATTTTTTTTTTTTTTTTTTTATCACAATAAAAAATTAAGCAGCAGTCGCGTATAAATCGTTGAATATTGTTTGTTTACATATTCGATTTCTTTTTCCTTGAAAATTCAATTTCACAATGCTAAA
The DNA here is from genome assembly GCA_963930645.1 of Salticus scenicus. NCBI lineage: Eukaryota > Metazoa > Arthropoda > Arachnida > Araneae > Salticidae > Salticus > Salticus scenicus. The sequence continues at coordinate 71,479,220 of OZ005655.1, read as the reverse complement.
TGGTCTAAATGGCTTGAGCACTTATATAAAATATTATTACATGAAGCGGGTGTGAAAGAAATTTAATCCTCGTATGCATATTACTTAAAATAGAATCCGTGTAAAAAAAATTGCTAAATTGAAAAAGTGTCAGAAATTCCAAGTGTCTGAACTGTAAAATGTCTGAATGTCTTAGTTTCCAAGTGTCAAAACTGTAAAGTGTCTGAAATTCAGACATATCAGTATTACTCAGACACTTAACTTAGTCTATTTTTATAAGGACATTTATGTGTCTTAAATTTAGACCTGTGTGATGCCCGAATATTTGTATCTTTACGTGTTTTAGACATTTATGTGTCTAAATTGATATTTCAGACACATTTCTGCCATAAATTAAGACACTTCTATTTGCAGTGTGGATATGTCAGATGAATGTTATGTAATATTCTGAATCATGTTGGTTTTACATCGGCCGAAAAGTGTCCCTGCAATGCTGTAGTTAAGTTCTGTTTATGGAAACGCAATGTCCTATATATGCTCCAAACTTCACGTACGTGGTGGATATCATGATTAACTATGCTGATTCAATTTGTGTGCATTTCGGTAGACAGATAGCCATGCTGAAATATTTTCCGTTTATAGTAAAATTATATGCCAGATTCTATGTTATGTAAATGCACGAAACTTGGTATATACGATATATTATAGTAACTTCTGATAATTGAATTCGAGCTTATACAGGCAGATCTGCTATTTATTTCTACAAAAATCAAGGATATATTACCGATAGTTACAGACTGTGAATTTTTGTATGTACTGTGAAGAAATTCATTTGTATTCATTAAAACACAAGAATTGTGTGGTTGCACTTCGCTATGATAATATAACTTTCTTCAAAAACATAAAAATAATGTTAAATTTAGAAGGACAGTTAAATTTTTTTCTTGCTACTTTTCAGCGTATATAGTTCATAAACTCTTTTATTATTATTATTATTTAGTATAAAACATAAATTTACATCGATAAATCATTATATTCGATAATCATTATATCATGTGGTATTTAAGTACCACAGTGTTTGATTATATATAAGCCACATTTTAAAATAAGATACTTTAAAAGATGTCTCTGGAAAATATGGTTGGAATTGGGAAACTTATACGGTCCCTACGTGCTTGCTAAAGATAAACCTACGGGTTTTTTATCATCCACAATGGCGAATAATCGCAAAATCACCGCACAGTGACTTACTACATGACAAATCGCCTAAGACGGAAATGACTTTTAGCCAAGGATGATTGCGGACAGAAAATTATGCACAGGAACAGAAGAATGAAAAGGGAATTATAAAAACACAGACATCATAATTTAGATCTACTACGAGGGGTGGGGTGGAGACACTGAGCACTTGACGGAGCGAAACCGTTTAAGAAGGGCCACATAACGTCACGTTCTTGTTTCCTTGCAACACAAACATTAGGTAAAATATATCGAAACCAAAAAAATTAAGAAAAACTATAAAATTGTAAGACATAATTCGAAATAACAAACATCTAATGTTTTATTATAAAAATACTCATTAAATTAAACTGTCAGTTAAAAAAAAAAAAAAAAACTCACGAGTCGTAGTATTAAGAAGAATAAATATATGTTTCATCGAAACTTTAAATAAGTTTTTCTTTCTTTTTATTTTTTGTTACGAGCTTTTACTTCTCGAAATGTTTAAGACTTTTTGAAATACACGGATAAAATATCGTTCCATAATTGATTAAAAACTGCTTTTAAATTTCTCTTTTTGGCGAATAAATTAATTTTCAAGCATTTGTATTAATACGAAATTTAGAAATTCTCCACTTTAGAAGAGAGAAAATTGCCTGGAATTAATCGGTATTGCAGATACTTCGTTCCAAACAAGTGATGGATTAAGATAAATGGTGTTCTGACGGAACATCAATTTAAACAATTTTCGAATGTTGTTCGCTGTCGATAAATGCGGTTATTTTGAGAGATAAAGAAAAATACGGTAAACTGAGAAAAAAGAAGGATGGGAAACTAATTTGCTTAATAGCTATCTTGAAAATTAAATTTTTATACTCTTTTCTGGGAAGTAAGTTTTACTATATGGAGCAACTAAGTTTTTTTTTTTTTTTTTGGTAAATATTAGACAGAAGCCATTCAACCAATTTCATTTGTAGCAATTGCTTTGGTGTTTTAGAATAGAATGACAAATAATATATATTTACTTTTTCTGTCCCATATACATTCATATCGTCATAGATAAATAAAAGAAATTTGGTAACTTTGATAAAATATACAGAAAATGATACAAATACAAATACGGAACATGATACAATTCAGTTCTTAATATTAAAACTTGATTAATCCAATTATAAGATAATGATGCATATAAAGTAAAAATAAAATAAAAGTTTAAAAACATAAAATGCTCTTTTTTTTTTCTTTAGTTTATTTTAATTATGATAAAATTAACCCAATTATAGGATAAAAAATAATGCATGCGAAGTTGAAAATATAGAATTGAAAATTGAAAAATAAAAAATAAATCTTCTGTTTATTTTATTTTATTCTTTTTTTTTACAATAACATACTTTCTATTTATAAGTTTAATTATATATAATATCAAAAAGAAAAATATTATTAAAATCACGCAGATGTAATTACTGATAAAACTGAATCTCCAACTTATTATTACAACTCATATTCTAAAAGTCACAGAAAATTTTAGTTTGCGTAAATAATTATTCATACGTTCCATATTATATAATGTTTATTTATATTAGATGTTTGTTTGAAGAAATGGTTCTATATGCTTACTTATGTTGCTTCAGTTTTATTATTATTATTATTATTATTAATGACTACAGCCGCTATTCTAATGTGTTGATTCTATTCTAATACTACATACAACCTGAATAGCAATTTTAATTTTTTTTAAGCGCGAATATTGTTAAATGTACATTGAGATGCTTTTGTATAGTGTATGAAAAAAGCATTTAATAAAACTGAAACATTATATGTTTTTACCTCTTAACATAAATCCCTAAATAGAGGTTTTTGTTTTCAAAATGTAATATAAATATAAATAAACAGTTGCTTATTTATACTTACAGCTATACTTACCATAGTTGTAAATTTTCTGTTTTTCTCTGTATTATGAAGAAGAAAAAAAAAGCTCAAATATTCTATAAAATATTCTTTTTATATAAGCTCTTATTTTATTTATTTTTTCATACATCTCATAAAAATAGCAAAACAGTACCTAGCAGACCATAAAATATATAGATACATCAAAATATCATAGTCGAATTCTTTCATGATTACCATATATTCATTGCACAAAGTATGTTCGGTATATGGAAAACAACAACATAATTAAAAAATAATCAGCCCTGCCAATGTCAGATTTTTGCTGAGATTGATGGTAGACGTTAAGAACCGTGTTGGAAATCAGAGTGCACTCGCCGGCCCAGCCGTAATTTTCGCAGCCGTAGTTTTCCGTAATTTTCGCGAAAAAACGCGTGGATACTAGCTAGAACCCATTAAAGACCTCCATTGAGGGCATTCTTCCAGGGCTAGATAATTTCTTTTAACTTCTACATTTGTAATTAAAATAATTGTATTATTATTATTATTATCATATTTGTTTTATTTACACATTTATATCGAATACTTTCAAAACTAAATAGTATTTTTCATTTTCTTATTTCATCATTTAGATAAATAACTAAATAAAAATAAAATAAAAACTGTTGTAAGCGTTCTTCTTTTTCTTTATTTATACTATTTTATCTTTATTTAATACTAGCTTTCATAAAACTCATTAATTGATTTATTTACAATATAAGATATGTATTAAATCTTTAATAATATCACATAACTGTATAAAAATAAATAAATAAATAAATAATTTATCATAAAATCTTAAGTTATTATGTATTTTCCTCTTCATTGAGGCTTTTTTTTATTTTAATATTGGTAAGCAACTATATAATTATTGGTAGTCTATTGGTAGTACTATTAAAAAAAATTAAGAAACAATTTCTGTGCAACAGTGTTCAATTTTTGTAACCACAGATTCGAATTAATGGCATATATAGCACGTCAACTGATTTTAAATGCACATTCATTTTCTCCTATTAGGTGAATAAGTTAAATGATTTAAGCGGGGTAAAATTTGCAGAAAAGTGCCTCAAATTAATCGGCGCTGCTGAACGTAGCTTCAAACAAATGATGGATTAAGATGGATTACTTTCTGACGGGGCGTCCAATTTAAACAATTTTCTTGCGTTGTACGATGCTGATAAAAGTTGTTATTTTGATAGATCATCAAAAAGAGCATTTTGGGAAATTAATGATAAATTATAAACATAAATAATGTTTTATTAAATTACTAAATAAAAGAAATATTTTAAATATATATATATATATATATATATATAATTTTAAATGAGTACCATTTAAAAATCATGTACATTTTTCATCGCTAAAATTTTTAAAATTTTATAAATTTTATTTTAAAAAAATGTTTAAAAATTTAAAACTATCTTTAAAAAAAAAATGTATATATATATATTTATATAGATATGGATGTAAATTGTATAAACAATGCTTTTTTCTTTTATTGGGGGGGGGGGATGCAATGAATAAAATCTCCTCTGATAACACAAGAAGATAATTAAACTAAGTAAATGCTTATTACATTGTAAATAAACAGTGGATATAAAAAGTAGATCAGAGTAAACTGAAAATAAAAACATTTTGTTTTTTATGGAAAAAAAATACAGAAGTCAGTAAATATTAAACATTAAAAATGTGATTAATAATTAAAAAATGATAATAATTTAATATTTCACTTAAACCCCGATAATCAGTAATAAACAGGCTTTTTTTTTTTAACCCGTTAGTAGTCGATATCGACAGCGCCACCTATTACAGATTGCGAACTTTTTATTTAACTGTCACCAATAATTTTAAGAAGTGATGTGATCGACGTTAAATCGATTTTATTCGCGTTTCATGTATATCAAATGCCACTTCTAAAAATTTTTGGTGGCTATTGAATAAAAAAATCTGGAAAAACTGAAGGATGGGCGGCAAATCGACCAACTAGCGACTACTAACGGGTTAATTAATCAATTTATTTACCTGATGTTTTTGTTTGTGAAATATTGTTCAAATAATTTTTTAATACTTTCATAACATACGAATATTGAAGTGTGAGGTATTTTTAGAAAAGTTTGAAAAATAATTAAAACATAAAAATAAAAGTAATACTAGAGACATCAGTGTAACATATTATTTTTTTCTCGAATTAGGAATAGTCTAATTGATTTCAACATTTAATTATGCGGCACTTGTTTCAGAATATAAACAAGAAAGAAAAATTATGCAGTAAACTTAGATTATTAACACACTCCAACTGTACGTACTCGTAGCGTTTAACCAATAATGTTCTTTACCTACGTTATCGCACAATGGATAGAAAGAAGGACAGAAAGTAGGACAGAAATGAAGACCGATAGTATAACTGAATTCATAATTACTCTTAAACATTGCTGGAAAGTGTTAAAAATGTCTAACACAAACGAAAATGCCATTCCAGCTACACAGGGCCTATTAATAGGAAACATTCAATAGTGAACTTGAATAACTTATATATCATTTTTAAGAAATTCTGAAAATATTTACGAATACTCGAGGCAGGCAGACGGACAGATACACAAATATACAATCTCATAGACAGATATATTAAATCAAAACACATTCACTTTTAAAACGTGTTAGATAGTGTTAAAAACGCTTAATGTAAACGAAAATGCGATTCCAACAGTAAATTTCCAATATTTCTTTAAAACAAACAAAAGACAGCGCCTAAATTTGAAAAATTCTCAGATATCATTATAAACCTTAATAGTATTTTGTAGTAAGTAGTTTCATTTTATTGAATCAAAGAAAGTAATCCAAAGTGTTGACAATATTTAAACAATTCCAAAACTCAAATTATCGTATATATATGTATACACACACACGCAGATATATATATGTATATACATACATATAAGGTTTTTTTCCTATAAAGACTACGATACTGAATTTTGTGAAAGAAAATCTAACTATTTTTCGAATTCATTTTTATTTGTGAACGGACTGGATTGGATTTGGGTATAAGGCCGACTGACTGCTGTAGGTCCAAGGCCTGAGGGGAGTGCCCTCCGAGGGGGGCTTTCTGAGCGTTCCTAGACCGTATTTACACAAATTTCGGAGGAAACCACGGAAAATTCCGAACAGCTAGACCGACGAGCGCGACCTATGATCGAGCCCGGCACCTCACGTCTACCAGATTTGAGCGCAGAACCGCTCGGCCGCTGGTGGGCCTTTTTTATTTGTAAACACTAGCAATAAAGAGGTAGTCTTATTTCAAGGTTCTCATTAGAGGTAAATAATGGGTGAGAACTTCTCATCCTTTTTCAAAAACAAAATTAAACTTTTGAAAACTATGTCAGATCTCTGAAAATTAACCGAGACGCAGAATAAACTTTGAATAATAATAATAAATCTTTTACATAAATATGGAGAATTTGTATCTCCAATTTATACGACTTTTTTCATGGCTTTCGATCTTTATAGTTTCAGTAGTGGGCGCAAAGAAGAAATAACTAGTGCCTAATTCTTATTCATCCAAATAGGTTTACAGTATAAGACCGATTTCAAACTGTGTTTATGAAGTGTTAGGCGTATTTGCACTTTTTAGAATAGCAGAAGAGATTTTTTTGAAAATGTATACCATTGAAGGGAGCCCCCCAGCCACCAGCGGCTGAGCGGTTCTGTGCTCAAAGCTGGTAGACATAAGGTTCCGGGTTCGATCCCAGGTCGCGCTCGTTGGCCTAGCCGTTCGGAGTTTACCGTGGTTTTCTTCGAAACTTGAGTAAATACGGGCTAGAACCCTTTAGAAATACCCCCACGGAGGGCATTCCCCCTCTGGCCTAGGACCTATAGCAGTCAATCGGCCTTATTCCCAAAATCCAAATCCATTGAATGAAGAAAGGACTGAAGTATTTCGAGAGCAGAACCTGCTATATATGATGTAATGTACATATTTGATGGTCATATTCAGATAAAACAGCTTTGTTTTTTAACAGTGGATATCATACATAATAATCATAAGACTTACCTTCAAATGGTTAATTACATATTCATTTCATATTGAAATAAACTTTATTTTAGCACTTTGTAAAAAATGCATTGTGGAAACAACATTAAAATTTTCCGTTTTCTAAAGCTTAACTAAAGGGTTAAGACCAAGAATGCTGTATGCTTGAAAAAAAAAAAAAAGGCTAAAATTAAAAAAATCCGTTTAGTGGATAAAACAATTATTAGGTTGTAGTTTGTGTTTTAGAAATCTGGCTTCAAATCAAGAAACCATTTTAGCTTTCTTTTTTAATGTTTTCGTGTTAATAGACAAAGAAAATCAATTTCATCAATATCAATTACTCAGTTTCAGTCAGATGGAAATTTTTTGAATTAAATTAAGAAAACAATAGTTTATAAAAACCAATGGATGTTTCTATGCGTCGTGCGTGCTTAATTAAACACATTCAATTAATATAAATAACAATCATAGCTTCAGTTTGAAAATGGAAGAAAATGGAATTATCTCTTGATGTCACTGAAATTATAGCATTTGAAGAGATTTTTGCATAAGAAAATGGTTTTGTGAAAGATAAGAGCAATTTGCATAGAATAACGGCTTTTTCTCGTAAAAATTCAAAAAATTATAATTTCGAAACATCAATTTATGGGCTACGACCGTTTAGCTAGCAAAACTGTCATTTCCCGTAAAATTATAAGGTTATTTCCTACATTATGCTTCAAAAACATTAATTTACGGATTATGACCATTTAGGTAGCAAAACGGTCATTTCCCCTAAAATTATACGGTCAAATACCGTGATTTAATTTTTTTTTTTTTTTTTTACAGTGTACACGGATAAATTCTGTTATTTCTGCCAGAGTAGGCTGCTCTCAGTACTGATTTAAAATTGTTTGTACCTTTAAAATTCCTGCAAATATTCCTGCACTTTATACTTATAAGTATGCGTCCAATAAACATCAGTCTGTTATTTCCATTCTTCCCAGGTGTAGCGATTTGAATGTAGAGTAGTATGTATTTGTATGTACTGAATATTAACAAAGGTTAATTTTTATACACAAATGTTAAATATGTTACAAGAGAAAATGAAAGTTGTTCACAACATGGAAGGAAAAAGGAATGGAAAAATAATGCTTTCTATTGCAGAAAATAGTTAAATCATAGAAGTAATAATATTTTCTCTAAAAATTTTAAAAACTTTTAACAAGAAATTCCCTTAAAAATATCATAAAAGAAAAAAAAAAAAAAAAAGAAACTATATGTACACTCTATCAAAAGACTCACCGTTTTAAACAAGAAAAAAAAAATATCCAGTTTCAATATGTTTGGGAAATATTTTCGGAATTTTCTTAGTTTCAGTAGAGTACTCATGGGGTGTCTCATGTTTCAAAATAGTCACGCAGAACGAATACTATTGAGTTATGATAAGATTTTTCTTGAACAAAAGGAAAAAATTGTTTTTTGAGACCTGTAAGTGAAATTTGTAGGGTACTGGATGCATCCCAAAGGATTGGTTTCAAAAGCTCAAAATATTTCTTTTCCTTCGAAGTTTTATTTTTTGTAAATAAAGAACAGCGGAAAAGTAATTTAATAAATTAAAGGCAATGGGTCAGATATGTGGCAGAATTATGATGAACATTATTTGTGTGTTTTATTACTGATACTATTGCCAATATTACTAATTGATTGTGTAAGTTATTTGTCACTTTACAAATGAAAAAAAAAAAAAAAAAAAAACATGAATGTTTAAAATACTATTATAATAATAAAACTATTTTGTTTAATATATTTTGAATATATTATTTTCTTTTTTTTTAATATTTCAAGTCTTCATTTTCCATATTTTGAAGTAAGAAATATTCATCTTTAAAAGTAGAAATTCTGTAGTGTTGTGTATTATATTTTAAGTAACAGTTTTTTTATATATCTATATTATATTAAATAAAACATATCACTTCAACGATTTCAAATCATATATATTCATTTGATAATATCCGTTATAGCTACATTACAGTGAAAAAAAGTTCTGAAACTGACATCCAAAATCTAAATTGTGGCTCTAGAAAAAATAGTCCCATGTCATCCCTATAAATTCTTGTTCCATTCGAAAGTGAGTTCTAGAAACCCCAATCACAACTCTAGAGCGTTTGCTTATATTATCGAGAGCAAAGTTATTTAAAATTCTCTTCAAATGAATGCGAATACAAGAGGCGAGTTTCAGTAATTATAATCTTGGTTTATGATTCAATTCTAGAAACTAAAACGAGAATTTCTCGCGATGCAAATGATTGGGAATAGTCAGAACATCCAGAATATTGTTTCACCATCTAGAAATGGGTAGGCTAGAAATTCTAGATCATTTCGTCTATTCAGTTTATTGGCGTGCTTTATGCGCATGGCTCTAAAATCTATATTTCTAGTTTAGGGATTTAGTAAATGACCACTTATTCAATCTAGATGAAGGCGGTGTATATATATATTTTTTTTTTTTCTCAGTGTAACGCTCTTATAAATATAATATACCAAAATGCATTTTTTTGGAAAACGATAAATATTATTGCTACTAAACTTTTAATGATATTACAGTGAATATTTATTTTAATACTATATAGAGGAATGTCTCCTGTTATGGGTACCCCACGATATCTTTTAACAAAAAGCAAATATGGCGGATTTGAGTACTTTCAAACATGTATTGTGACAGTACGCAGTTTTTGTGCTAACACCGAAGTGAATAGATGCATTTTTCAGTAAGTGTAAGCATCGAAATAAACAATCTGAGAAAATGCGACACAAAAGTGATTTTTTTGAATATTTTCAGAATGCGATAAATCGAAGTGAATCAATTTAAAAATGTAAATGCAAGGTATATTCAAGCAGTATATTTCTTATATTTTGTAATGTAATATCTAATTCAGCCAAAATGTGGACCAAAAATTGCTTTTTTTGCCTTTATAAAAATGGCTGCCATTCCCGGTTGTTGGCACCTTCATGTAAACGATTGTGGGCACACTTGATTTTTTCATTTAAAACGTGTGTTTGACTTACAAACTGTGAAATATGATCGTTTATATCAAAATAACATATTTTATTAGTGTTTATATGTACGTATAGGCTGTTTAGCAATGTCAACCTCGTAAAAGTCGACTGATTCAAATGAAATGGATTTAAATGCGCTGGTTAAAACCATTTTGGATTATTTAGTGGATACGAAATTCATAAAATCAACTGCACGAGAATATGGACTTCCTTGCAGCATCTGAGTCCCTCCAGAAAAAGCCTAGAGGAAGTAAGGCAACTCCACTTTCAAAGTGTCGGCCAAACGCCTTAAAAAATGGAGTCTCAACAATCTGACGATGTCGACTTCTGTGTCATCTGTTTGAAGCATCTGCCACTATTCCTAACAAGGGCCATCTCAATCAAATGCAACGAGTGTGATCGTCTGATGCATTTAAAATGTGCTAATATACATGCGAATTATTTTTCTTGCAAGTATTGCGCTTTTGATTTGGAGGACGAAGAAGATGACGAATAAAGTTGGAAAAATTCCTTTTTCTGTTATTATTTCGGCCACTGAATCCTTACAAAATGAATATATCTTGTTGTTTTTTGCATTAATGATGGTTTTACTTATTATTTTCCCACTTTTAGTGGATTTTTGAAGTATGCCCACAACCGGGTATACTTTTTTTTTCGTAAAATATGATCACTTCACAAAATTGGTAATACTATTTTTTTATGGTTGACAAAATCAATACAGTTGCTTCATTAAATGTTAGCTAAGGGTTCTAGCTTTCCATTGGTATTCATATGTTTGCATAATATCTACTCTAGCAAAAAATATAAGCCAAAACCAAAACTGAGCCCACAATAGGAGACATTCCCCTACATATATATACATATACAAAGATTTCTGAACTCCACGTACAGTCTTGGAGAGGAGGTAGAAAGTATTAATAGGAACCAGAATTATGTAGGAAACCAGGGTCACTATACAGGAAGCAGTTTGAAGCTTTTTATTACACAAAAAAAGATAGGTAGATTCTAAGACGGAAGGAGGCCGCTCACCACTATGCAGCGGTTTTGAGCGTTTTTAACCTTTAGAGAGGGGCTCGAAAGCCACTGTGGAGATTCAAAAGAGCCCGTCTCCAAAGGTTAAGCCTCCCCCGTTATTTATTGCATAAGAAAAAAAAAATAAAATAGTCGCCAGAGCAGAGCTCACACGCGACAAAAGGCGGCAAAGTTGCACGAAAGTGAAGAGGACCGTAGCCGAGTGGTAGTCTATTTACAAAGTCCATACAGGTAATGTACAAATTTCACACAGTCTTTATACAAAGTTCACACAGTCTATACCAAGCCCAAACACCCTATGAACAATGTTGGTCATTAGCAATAATTGGTTAATAGTTGGTTAATTGCTTCCCGAGAGCCCTTCCGTGGAATGCTGTAGCATTAGACATGACGGTATTCGCCATGTAGAAGAATAGGAAAAATTAAAGAAAGATAAAGAAAGAATTTAGTTTGTTGAGTTTCATAAATCTTGAAGGAAGGCATAGATGCGCTTTAATTTGAGCCTTAGAGGCTTTCTAGTTATTATATTATTCAGCCAAGTTGCTGGTCTAGGGTTAGGGTTCCTTAAATTGTAAGAGATTGTAAGTTGACAGTGAAAGTAGTAATGTTGTGCAGTCCCCTCCTCGCCGCATGAGCATAAGGGTGATCGTCGGCAATGAAATCTGTGAAGGTATTTGGGGAAGGGGCCATGACCTGACAGAAAGACAGAGATTTCCGGGGAGAGGTCCCAAATATTGAGTGAGACATTTGATATTAGCTCGTGAGTGTATCTCTCTTTTGGAGACATACTCCAGAGATCCTGCCAGTCGTTAATTAGTTTTTGATTTAGGTGATATTTTATGTAGATATTTTAATTTTAGAATAGGTAGATTCATCACAAGAAAAGTTCGAAATTTCGGCCATAATCATTCATGCATATTGACACCTACACTGCATGGATTGAGAACAATTTTAAAAATATCGAACGTTTTTCGGATCATTTTGTATATTTTAAAATTTTAACGCAAATAGAAACCTGAAAAAATGCAAAATATTTTATTCATTGAAATATTTTAAGTTCCTATTTCTAGTTTTTTTTTTTTTTTTTTAAAAAAAAAAAACAAAGCTCACTTAATATTTCTACTTGTATCGCAATTAGCACTGAAACGTTCCCTGAACGTTCAAAAGCAGTTCTATAAAAATGTTCTAAGAGCATCCAGCTTCAAATTTTTTTAGAGGTCTACCTTTTCACTTTGAAGAAGTTTAATTGTATTGTAAAGAAGACGTTCAGTACACGTGTAATTTTCCCCATCTTTTTTACACTTTCAAAGCACGTTTCTATATAAACATAATTTCAACATTCTAACACTGCGTAAATTTAAGGTACTCGTTGACGTATATACACACCCACACCCACCCACACACACATATCACACATATATATATATATATATATATATATACATATATATAAGTCTATTACCTATTTTAGTAAATTATTGATTTAATATTATAAAATTTTCCAAACATGTATTGAAATACAAGAACGTCAAGTACATTAAACTTTCTAAAAATCTATTAGAATTGAAAAAAAAAAAAAAAAAAAAATGAAAATATTGATTTTTTATTTATTTATTTTATTTATTTATTTATTTTGAAAAGCTATAAAATGCTCCTAGCTATAAATTCAAAGCACACAGAATCATGCATGCGTAGAAATATTATATTAATAGAATTAACTTAGTCTGTAAAATGCAAAACTTAAATCTTTAATAATAAAAAACAGACAAATATACTATGGAATGTACATATACACTTACACACATGGTCTGCAAAAGAAACAATGTGAATAATCTCCTTTAAAAAAAAAAATATATATATACCAAATACTTCATTATTTTAATTAAAATTTGTACAAAAGAAATGTTTGCGTATTTTAATGCCAGCATTGCAAAGTAACCCCACTTATGCCTAAAAGAAAAATGCACGTTTAAGTTCATTGCTAGTGTGTGCTGGATTTATTCGAAAACTAATTTTGAGCAAATATTTATTTATACCATTTTTTTTTTTAACCACATCTTTTGCATCATATAGTATTTCCCGCGTGAGTAAATTAAAAACATTTTTATTTCTCCTTTCAATGTAGGGTGAATAAATTAAGTGTTGTACATTTTAGACGTGATAAAGTTTTCAAAATTCTCTCTCATAAATGAGAAAAGTGCTTCAAGTTAATCGGTACCGCAGAACTTAGTTTCAAACGAGTGATGGATTAAGATGGATGACTTCCTGACAACCTCTCAATTTAAACAATTTACGAACACTGTTCGATGTAGATAAAAGTAGCAGTTGTTTTAAACAGCAAATATAAGATAAATTTTGCAAATATAAAGATAGCTTTTGTTGCTATAAAATGTTTCAGGGGTATCAAAAATGTTACTCTTGAAAAAAATGTTAAAGAGCCCCGTTCGTAAAGGAATTTAAATATTGTTGAGTCACAAAAGATATTTTGCATTTTTAGGCTTAGAAAGACTAACAAATAATTTTTTTAAAAGAGTCGCTTACAGAGATCGTAGCGCCCTACTTTTTGAATACCAGTGTTTTTTTAACAATAAATTTTGCTTTAAATAATTCAAAGTAGCGTCCTATTTTTTATTTATTTATTTATTTATTTTAACAATGAATTTTGCTTTAATTAATTGTCACTAGAAACTCACTTTTAGAAAACCAGTATTTTTGCAAAAATAAATTTTACTTTAAATAATTATCAATAGCGTTATACTTTTTGAATTTTTTTTTTATAATTCTGCGATTAAATAAAGAAAGACATACTATAAAACATCAGGTGTGAATCAACCACACGACTTCCATTACCAACTGTTACACGTATTATATGCTGTACGGGCCTCTGTTACAATATGACGTAATACCTGTGAAGGGATGTAATAAGATGCGCACGCACCTATGTACAGACTGCGTCCTCTGTGTTCGAGTCTTAGTGTATGAATAGATACGAGAGTATAAAGAGGGATCCTCGAGCGAGATTCCCCCTTGAGTTAGGGTTTCAAAATAAATTAGAGACTACAGTCCATTTCTGCTTAATTGTACATCCATAATATGGAACCACACATATGAAACTCAACATGTGGTCCGTCGAGCAGGAGAATGGAGGTACTGGGAAAATAAAGTTCGAAATGAGATCGAGTACAGAACGAGACAGAGTAAGTGATTTCAACAAATTTAAGCTATTTGATAAAATTAATTTAGAAATGTACTTTAAATAATAAAATATGTTCAAAAACCGCAAAAAAGAAAATATCAGGCTAATAGCCTCAGAATTAGGAGAAACTGTATCAGATAATTTATTAGTCACTGACTTAATTGAACTAATTGAAAGTAATAAACCTTGCAAAACTGACATAGATTTTGTAAAAGAATTAATAAATACTACGATTGAAGCTCGTAAAAATAAAGAAATTAGTTCCGCTAATTCAATTAGTTTAGATTAAATTAAATTAGAGCGTGTGAAAACGGAACTAGAGTTAGCACGATTACGCCCACAAACAAAAACTGAAAAACAAAGTGAGCATGAATATGAAATTCATAATTCTTTAAATTCCTTAGTGAAAAGTGTAAGAATTTTGACTGTGAAAGAACCTACTAGGCCGGAAGTCTGGACCTTCTTCTTCTTCTCTTCATTAGAAAGAGCATTTATAGATAAAAGTGTTCCAGACAAGTACAAGTCACAAGTTTGTTAGGTGAAAAAACAACTAATGTTATAATTTACATTGATGAATTAAATAATTAAGAAAAAGGTAAATCGATCATTTTGAGAGAATAGCAGCCTATCCCCCAAGCTTGTTTGGAGCAGTTTAAAGAAGCAAAACGTCATGGAAAAGAACCATATACTCAATTTGCTTCTCGTTTAGTCACGAATTGGTAATATTACTTAACTTTGAGAAAAGTATCAGAGTTTAAATCATTAAAAGGTTTAATTAGCTTCGATAAAATAATTAATACCCTTGTTAAAGAAGTAGCTGCTCACATTTCAGTTCGACATACGGAAAACTGGTTTGGCCCCTTTGAATTAGCAAAAGAAATTGATCTTTATACGATTAAAAATTCTTAAAAATAATTGTAGTTTTAAACAAAAAAATTATGTTTCAAACATATTCTTAACAGGTGTTAAACGATTAAAATGTGTTCTATGCAACCAAAATCACTCTTTGCATTTATGTTTTGTTTATAAGAATTTATCTGTAACTAACAGAATTGAAATAATAAAAATAACTATTGCGTTAATTGTCTGTCGTCTAGATATGTAGTTAAAAACTGCATATCTAAGTTATCTTACTCAGTGTGTAACAAAAGACACCACTTCTCTATTCATTATTAAAAAAAAAAAAAAAAAAAAATTGCGGCTAGGAAACAAATACAAACCAACCGCTTATAGGCGCCAATCTCACCCCCCCCCCCCCCCACACACACACACTGTCTCTGACCGCACAAGAATTTTTCCCCCGAAAGAAAATAATTTATTAGTAGCATCGAGCATAAATAAAACAAAGACATTTTTTTTAGTACAGCCATTTGTTTTTGGAATATCACAACCGATTAAAACATTATTGGACGTTGGAAGCACTTCCTGTTTTTTAACCAAAGAGTGTGCGGAAATGTTAAAAAAAAAAAAGAAAAAAAAAGTGAATATCGTATTATCAGGATTAAATGATGCATTATTTACAATTCAATCAAAAGCCTCTGCAAACATTTCCAATGAAGATAAGACCTATATAAAAAACTTAGACTTTTTTTATGGTGCCAAAAATAACACAAGACTTAGTTCCTGCACAAAAAACTAAAATAGATTTGAACAAAATTTCCAATTTAAAGCTAGCTGACGTAAATTTTAACTATCCACAACGATTGCAATTGCTTCTTTCTGCAAAAGTTTTTTATGAGTTATTAAGACTAGGGTAATTAAAAATTAAAAATTCAGGTCTAATTTTACAAAAATCTGTGTTCTGGTTCATAGTGTCAGGAAGCATAATAACTGAAAAAGAAAGACTGTGGGTTAAGTGCTACAAATGATTTAGAAGGAACGATGCGTAAGCTTTGAGAAATCGAATCAATAGAAAAAGAAATTATAAAAAGCAAAGAAACTGCTTTATGCGATGAACATTTCCGAAATACTCATAGAAGAGATGAATCAGGAAAATACATTGTTAGTATGCCCTTAAAACAAGATCCGTTATGTTTAGGAAAATCAAAAGATATAGCCCTAAGAAAATTAAATGTCTGTGGAGAAGGTTGAGTTTAGATTGCAATTATTTAAATTTATACAAAGGCGTTTTAGTGGAGTATGAGGAAATGGGACACATGTATGAAATGTCGGAGAAAAAAATGAAAAAGGCTCTTACTTTATACCGAACTTAGGAGTATATAAACCGCAAAAAAAAAAAAAAAAAAAAAAAAAAAAATCAACAAAACAGAGTAGTTTTTATTGTGCCGAGTCCCACAACAGAATGGAATTCATTAAACCCATTACAGGGCAATGGCTGCGTAATTCAAGATGATATTTTTACCTTAATGAGCAGATTTAGAGTACACATCTTTGCATTCACTGCTGATGTACAAAAAATGTTTCGAATGATCTTGATAACACCAGAACAAAGAAATATTCAAAGAATACTTTTGAGAACAGAAATTCGTGAACCAGTAAAAATATTTGAGTTAGCCACTGTTACATATGGGACAGTAAGTGATCCACACTTAGCTAATGCGTACACTACACTAACTAACATTAGTCGAATAAAAAAAAATCCCATTAGGTGCTCCGATAGTAACGTCTGATATTTATTTGGATGATGTTCTGTAAGGGCCTGACACATTAAGTAAAACTAAAAAATTAAAACATGTATTATTAAAAATCTTCAAAAAGGGAGGTATGCACATTTATAAATGGTGTAGTAATTGAAACGAATTAAAAAATAGTGATGATTCAAGTTATGCATTTAAAAAATGTGAAATTACTAAAAGGTTAGGAGTTCAACAAGTGAGAAATGAAATCTTCATATCTTCCTAATAACCAATTCTTATAATCAGCATTTTTCTCATATTTAGATGAAGAATTCAGCACACAAGGAAACATGCAAACAATACATTCTTCATCTGTTGAAAGCAATAAGTCTTCTAGTACTCTAGTCTTCTAGTTCAATTAAAGAGATAGGATTTTTTTTTTTTTTTTTTTTTTTTTACTTTTTATAAAATCGTGCACAATGTTTTCACCTTTTAGTTTCCAATCATTATTTTGTTTCATTTTTTGATAAAATTTTTAAATCTAGTTTAGTTTGATTTTCTAATCTTGATTTTTAATAAACAATCCCTCCACGAGTAATGCATTCATTACTCGTGGAGGCTGCCAATATTTAAGCCATAACATTCTTTTTGATTTGTAAGTGGAAGTGCTTTACTATAATATTTTAACATGTTCAGGAAAGCTACTCAGGAATGGAAATTAAGTCCTCATAGGCATATGAAAAATAATGTATTTTTTATGATTAATATTAATCACTTGGTTTTTTGTATATTTACACGTTTTGAGGCTTCCTGAATAACGAAGTCAAGTTTTATAGATCGATCTTTGACTGCGTCTGTTAGAGTCAGTTAAAAACAAATAATTTCAGGCGATCCAAATGATGTATTTTGAAGTTAATGCGTTTGTTACTAGAAACGTTTGTTCAAGATTGATATGTTTCAACGAATGATGCATGCGAACGTTGCCTGAAAATTTTAAATTAACTTTTGAACTTAATATCGTATTTGAATTCTATATAAATGTACAATAATAAAACGGGGGGGTTGAGGGGGCGGTAGCCCACCTCACATAGAATTATCTGTCAAATAAAGATGTTCCGAAGCCTAATTTGAATTGTTTTAACATAGGTTTGCATAACAGTACTCGTTATCTTAACCTTTAATATCCAATCTATACTTTTAGTGATAATTAAAGGGTAAGAGAAAGTCATGGGAGTGAGTCACCAGAATATTTCTTTTAACTTTGCATTATTCGTTTTTTCACCTGAAAATAACGCTTGTATTTTATTTAATTTTTTCGGACATGTTTCTACAAAGATATTTTCTTTCTATGAAAGCTTAATATATTTAATCACAAATTTTATGCAAAATAAAAGTGTAAATTATAATTATTTAAGAATAAAAAAAAAAAAAAAAAAAAAAAACCTTTTCTGCAATTGTATTAACATTTTGTTTTTACTCATACTTTCACATCTTGTATTACTTAATTTGTTAGAGAAAATATTTCTTTGAAATTACTCTTTAATTTATATGTTTTAAAAATTATTTATCCGCATTTTTTTCTTGTTGAACTTTATAAACTGCACAATTAAAAAAAATAAAGAGAAGAAAATGAAAATTTTTAATTTTATTCTTCATTAAACGTGACAAATGAGGAGCAAAGGAGAACAGCATATATTGCGACTTAGTTTAAAAGAGAAAAATAGAAGTTCCTTTAATTCTGTTGAAGACAGGGCAGTTAACGTAGCTTTTAACAAAAAGCTGTACATTTCACAAAGATAAATGAATTCAAGAACTTCTTAATTTAAAGAAAAAATACATTTTATAATTTAAACACACAGATAAATAGATAGGTAGAGGAGGAAGAAGAGAATGCGTTACATGGTATGAGTTAGTGATAGTCAATTACGGAAGCTCAGGATTAAGAATGCCATACATTTATACAAAATTAATATTCAATATAAGTATGGTGAAATATTGATTTGTGTATTGTTTCCTTTATCATTTTTTTTTTTTTTCAAAAGAAGATTTTTCGTGCTAACCTCCCAAATTAAAATGTGACTTATATTTTTTCTCATTGATGTTCATCACCGAAATTCTAAATATAAAACTTCAATTTAAAATAATATTTTTCATTCTATATGTTGAATATATAAAAGGTAAAAGAGGAAGATTAAATTTTAATCACATTAAAAACTGAGACAGATAATATACACTAAAAATATGCATTTTAAAATATTAAAAACACAAAACACAAATTTAAACGTTTCGAGCCTTTCACAGGCTCCTCATCAGTAAAAAACATCAAATGTAAATGTTGAGATGAACAACAGACTTTCATTAAGTGAGTACAACGTATTCACCAGGAACTGCTTATGCCTCATTAAGTGGCGAAAAATGTTGATTTGTGTACCAGCCCTCCAGGAAAATTCTTGAGTGATAATTTAAACAATTAGACATGATTATTTTAGTACTGTTAAAATCAGGTAAACGGTCAATTTCTATGGCATGCTGTACTATTTTCGAACGTATATCACGGTTTTTGAAATTTGTTTTATGTTCCTTAATTCGAGTATGAAGAGAACGGCCTGTTTGACCCCTTACTCACTTAATGAAAGTCTGTTGTTCATCTCAACATTTACACTTGATGTTTTTTACTGATGAGGAGCCTGTAAAAGGCTCGAAACGTTTAAATTTGTGTTTTGTGTTTTTAATATTTTAAAATGTATATTTTTAGTGTATTTTATCTGTCTCAGTTTTTAATGTGATTAAAATTTAATTTAACTACGAGACGTAATGATTTTTATATATTTTAAAAGAGGAAGAGTTTGCGCACAATTGAAATAAATGATATTGAAAATCCAAATATTATATTTTTTCAATTTCTACTACTATTTTATTGTTATGAAAAAAAAAAAAAACAGCTGTAATAAAACCAAGAGAGCTGTTTTATACAATCTCCAGGTAGAGGGTAGAAAAGGTTGCGCACATAGATAGGAGAGATTACGTTTCTTTATAATTGCAATTAAATTGTTAACAATGATAATAATTGCACTTAAATGACATTGGTGAAAGGTTTTTTTTAAACAAATATTTTAGCATTAAGAATGGCTATTATAATTTAATAACTAGAGAAACAGAAAATAAAAGAAATTTCAAAAGAATTTGAAAATTCTCGTTTAAGAAGTAAATTTTAAAAAATCAGAAAAATAACAAGATCAAATAATAAAAAATAATTACTAGATAAGAAGTTTAACTTAAAATTATTAAATAGTCTCTTTTTAATTTGAATGGTTTCTTGTTTGCTAACATAATCTGCAGTTATCCACAATCGTTGCAATGGTGCAGCTATAATTCTTCATTGTATTGTAAATTCTTGTTGTAAATGATGCAGGTTTAGTGCAATCACCTGCCACAAGAAATATATATAAACGAGTCCTTGAGAAATCGTTTAATTTATAAATATTTTGTAATATTACCATTTTATAGAAATTTCTAGGAATAATTATGAGAATTCAAGCAATCATTTTTGAAATAAAAAGATGCAAAAATCATTTTTGAGACAAAATAATCACGTTTTATCTTACAAGGAAACATTCAAAAGGTGTCATCTTCAAAAAGTATTGAAAAAAATATATGTGATTCTACTCTTCATAAAACACCAGAAAATGAAAAAATAATCGGCTGAAATTAATTACAGCGACCACAAACAATTATCAAAATTAAGCCTATTTGGCGATTTAGTGCTGTTAGGCAATACGTTTGCTAGCACCGAGATTGCCGTGTACGAACAGAACCGTGTTTTGCTTTTCCGCCAAGTACTCAAAATCAATCGCCTAGCAGTGTGAAATCGCCAAATATGCTTAATTTTGAAAATTGTTTGTGGTCGCTGTAATTAATATCAGCCGATAATTTTTCCATTCTCTGGTGTTTTATGAAGAGTAGAATCAAATATATTTTTTTCAATATTTTTTGAAGATGACACCTTTTGAATGTTTTCTTGTTAAACGCCTGAAGCAATCAATATGCACATTCAAGTTGGCATTCCCCAACTTATTTACATTCGGTTTTACAATTACCTGGAATTTCAGTGCACCCATTTGTTGAAAATTATGACAATTATCTGCCCAATATAATTCACAGACTATCAAAACTTTTTTCTTTCGGTTGGAACTGTAAAGAGAAAATAAATGAGGCATCTGCGCATGTCTATAAAAAACCGCTCGCACCTGCATCATGTATATGTATTTTCTTCACTAGTTGTAATGTAGCATTTGTAATGTTCGGAGCGTTTCAATTGCTCCGTAACTTAAACTCATTTTATTATTTTTCTATTCTTTTATTAAACAATTCTAAGACAAAGTCATCTCATAATTGAGTATGCTAAATCACTTAATTAATGGATAATTTTCCTTCTAGAAGAGTTTATGATTTAGCCGTCTAAAGAAGAATAGATTGAACGGATGCCCGATCATTGAATACAGGTAAGAAGATTCTCTTAATTAAAACTACCTGTAAGATTATTCTATCATATATATATATATAATTAAATAGATATGTGTGATATTTGAGATATTACAAAATAAAATTCTGTTCTACCGAGGCGTTTAAAATAACAGATTATGAGTATGATACAGAATAAAAAATGATGTCACACTTTCTATATATATAAATTCATTTATATAGATATAAGAAAAATACTAGTATTCTATTTTTTAAGATAATATGAAATGGAATGTATTAAAAATACAAAAATAATAAATGAATTGAAATAAAATTAGATTTAAAAAGGCATCTGTTCAAAATAGAACTGAAACCAAAAGTTTTGGTTTGAAAAATATATGTTCTAGAAACAAAAAAAAAAAAAAAAAAAAAAAAAAAAAAAAATTCAATTGAATTGTAATTAAGTATAATAAGAAAAGAAATATTATATAATCAAAATATTTGCAGTGATTAAATAATAAAGTTAAAATGGCTTTTGGGAAAGATGTTTCAATAATCGACAAACTGAATTCCACAAATTATGATTTGTGGAAGTTTAAAATTGAAATGATGCTATGTAAAGAAAATTTGTTTGAATTGCTAACAGACCAACCTCCAAATCCTGTCACTAATGAGTGGACAATAAAGGATCGCAAAGCCAAAGCGATCATTAATTTATCGATAGAAGATGACCAAATCGTACATATAAAAAATCTCGCGACAGCTAGGCAAACGTGGGATACTTTAAAAAGAATTCATGAGCGTTCGAACTTGTCCAGTAAATTATTTCTATTGAGAAAATTATATTCTGCTAAACTAGCAGAGGGTGAAAATCTATCTCAACATCTAACGCACATATATCAGATCCGTGATAGACTGACCGCTATAGGTGAAGTGATAAATGATGAGCACATGTCAGCTCTTATGCTATGCTCACTTCCTCCAAGCTTCGACACCTTGATTACTGCAATTGAATCTAGAGATCAGGAAGACTTGACACCAGAATTCATCAGGGGAAAATTACTAGACGAAGATTTAAAAAGATCAGAAAACAATCAAACAAATAATGAAAGCGCATATAAAATGCACATTAAAAATAAAACACCACCACGAAAGTTTTGCAATTATTGCAAAAAGAGTTCGCATAATAAAAGCGATTGTTGGCATTTAAAAAATAGAGAAAGCAACGAATATAAACACAAAGAGAATGACTATAAAAATCCAAATAACTATCAAAGCAATTTCTACAGTCGCAATAAATATAAAAACAAACAAAGATCAAACATGATGCAAGAAACGCAAAATAAAATGAAAAATCTGACTTTTGTGGTAGGAAATTCAAACAGAAACTCGTTTATCGTAGATAGCGGGAGTTCAAGCCATGTATGCAACAATATAAAAAGGTTCATGTCATTTAAAAAAATGATAAAACACAAGTTATGTTAGCCAATGGTCAATCTGTAATCTCACAAGGTTGTGGAGATGTAAAAATAGAAGTGAGAAATTCTAAAAACGAAATCAAGCACATTACACTCAAAGACACGCTATTCATTCCTGAAATTGCCACAAATTTAATTTCAATAAAAAAGGCAACCGAGAATGGTTGTCAGGCAATATTTAAAGAAAACACTTGTGAAATTAAATTTAAAAATGAAGAATATATTTTTGCAACTGTAACTGACAATTTGTATGAAGTTAAAACAAATTATAACATATAGGAAAAGATAAACATGACACAAACTTGCGATAATAAAAATTGTGTTAAACTATGGCACAGTAGATTAGGACACAAAAATATTGCACAAATAAAAGAACTTGTCAGTAAGGAAATGGCAACGGGAATTAAACTGAACAATTGTAAACACGATGATAAATGTGAAATCTGTATTATGTCAAAATTGGAAAACGACTCATACCCCAAAGTAGCTACACACATGACAAAACAAACATTGGAAAGAATACATTCTGACCTTTGTGGGCCATTCCAGACACCTACGGTGGGTGGAAAAAGTTATTTTCTTACTTTCATCGATGATTACAGCCGCTACACTTATATATATCTGTTGAAAAATAAATATGAAGCTTTAGAAGCTTTCAAAAACTACCATGCACTCACTTCCAATATATTTGGAAGAAAAATTAAAATTTTGCATTCTGACAATGGTGGTGAATATATGAACAAAGAGTTTGAAAAATTTCTTCAAAATGAGGGTATACAACACCAACTAATTGTGCCCCATTGTTCTCAACAGAACGGCGTGGCGGAAAGGAAAAACCGTACTTTGGTCGAAATGACCAGATGCATGTTAAATGAGAGTCAATTAAATAAAAATTTCTGGGGAGAAGCGTTAATGACAGCAAACTATTTACAAAACAGACTACCAACAAGTGCCCATGAAAAGACACCATATGAGCTTTGGACTGGTATGAAACCAGACCTCTCAAAATTAAGAACATTTGGCTGCAAAGCTTATGTTTATGTGAACAAAACTGATAGAAAAAAGTTAGACAATAAAGCGAAGCGTGGAATTTTTATGGGTTATGATCTAAAAAGTAAAGGATATAGAATTTATATAAATAACAACATAAAAATCTGCAGAACAGTGAAATTTCTCGAAGAGCATGAAACTCACGAACATTCTCGAAACATTGACCAAAATGCAATTAATGAGGAATCTAAAATTCCTGTTATTCTAAACAATGAAAATGATGTAACAGAAGAACACAATGAAATTCAGAATACACAAACCCTAAGGAGATCAGATAGAATAAACAAAGGGGTACCACCTGATCGTTTATTTTTCTGTCAACTGATACAAATTATATTGAACCGAAAACATTTGACGCCATAGTAAACATGAAAGATCCTATTGAAAAAGAAAAATGGTTAGAAGCAACGGAAGAAGAAATAAAATCATTAAATAAAAATGAAACGTGGGATCTTGTTGATCCTCCACCTAATACACACATTGTTGGTTCCAAGTGGGCTTTTAAAGCAAAATACAATGACTCAGGCAAAATTGAAAAATACAAAGCACGTCTAGTGGCAAGGGGTTTTAGTCAAAAGTATGGAACTGATTATGATGAGACTTTTGCCCCAGTGGCTTCTCATACAACAATCAGAACCTTCTTGATAAATGCATTGTACAAAAATTTGCAGTTAACTCACGTTGACGTAAAAACCGCTTTCCTACATGGAGAACTAGAAGAAGACATTTTTATGAGCCAGCCAGAAGGCTTCATAATACCAGGACAAGAGAAAAAGGTCTGCAAATTACGAAAAGCCATATATGGCCTCAAACAAGCAGCCAGGTCTTGGAATACCAAAATCAATGACACACTAATCAAATTAAATTTTACTGCCTGTGAATCAGACAAGTGTTTATACAAAAGGTCAAAGGACAATAATACAGTTTACTTACTTATTTATGTCGATGACATATTGTTGGCAGGAAACAAAAATGAAATACAAGAAGTAATAAAGGAACTCGAAAACGAATTCGAAATCACAAATCTAGGTCAAGTAAACAAATACTTAGGAATACAAATAGAAAGAGATGATAATGGGACATTAGCTATACATCAGAAAAATAAAATAAATGAACTTGTTAGAAAATTTAATTTGCAAGATTCCAAACCAATTAACACACCACTTGATCCAGGATACCAGAAAGATGACAAAATTGAAAATATTCTACCAAATAACACCAAATATCGGCAAGCCGTAGGAGCTTTGTTATATATAGCAACGTTAAGCAGACCGGACATCTCGGCAGCAGTTAATATACTTAGTCGTAGAAATGAACAACATAGAGAAAAGGATTGGCAAGCCGCAAAAAGGGTAATCAAATATTTAAAAAGTACTAATGACTATAAAATAAAATATAATGTTGATCAAGAACCTATTTTAAAAGTTTTTGCTGACGCCGACTGGGCAAATGACACACTTGATAGAAAATCTACAAGTGGTAATATATACTTTGTTGGGAAAAACCCGATTAACTGGACATCCAAGAAACAGAACTGCATAGCACTATAAACAGCTGAAGCTGAGTATATCTCGGCTGGAAATGCAGCAAAAGAAACAATATCAATATTAAAACTACTAAAAGATCTTGATATGGAACAAAAACAACCAATCGTTATTTATGAAGACAATCAGGCCTGTATTAAACTCACTGAATCTGATAAGTACCAAAGTCGTACAAAACACATTGATGTGAAATATCATTTAATTAAACAATTATGCGAACAAGGAATTATTAAATTGAAATATATCTCAAGCAAGGATATGACTGCTGATGTGCTCACTAAGGCACTACGTAAAGCAGCATTCATTAAACACAGAGACAAACTGCAGCTTATAAAAACTTAATATATATTGTGCAAGGTGGAGTGTTGAAAATTATGACAATTATCTGCCCAATATAATTCACAGACTATCGAAAGTTTTTTCTTTCGGTTGGAACTGTAAAGAGAAAACAAATGAGGCATCTGCGCATGTCTATAAAAAACCGCTCACACCTGCATCATGTATATGTATTTTCTTCACTAGTTGTAATGTAGCATTTGTAATGTTCGGAGCGTTTCAATTGCTCCGTAACTTAAACTCATTTTATTATTTTTCTCTTCTTTTATTAAATAATTCTAAGACAAAGTCATCTCATAATTGAGTATGCTAAATCACTTAATTAATGGATAATTTTCCTTCTAGAAGAGTTTATGATTTAGCCGTCTAAAGAAGAATAGATTGAACGGATGCCCGATCATTGAATACAGGTAAGAAGATTCTCTTAATTAAAACTACCTGTAAGATTATTCTATCATATATATATATAATTAAATAGATATGTGTGATATTTGCGATATTACAAAATAAAATTCTGTTCTACCGAGGCGTTTAAAATAACACATTCTACACCTTCTCGCCGATCCATTACGTACGTAATCTCTCATAGTCTTTAACTTACAGATTTAAGATCCTATATATATATTATTATTATTATTGTTATTATTATTTTGAAATAATTATATAAATTCGAAGAGAATTGCGAAAAAATTTGGCTTTCTGTTTACCGGGCTTTAAGAAAAAGTTCGTTAAAAATGTACACTCTTTCTAAGCGATGCATTTTTTTTCTACAATTACATTACAGTTTTTTTTTTTTTTTTTTTTTTTTTTCAAGAAGTAACTCAAGAAATTTTATGAAACTCCATGTTTAGTGTAAACTTTGAAAAATATTTAAAAATAATAATGTATTTTTATTATGAAATATATAATTAAACTTTCAATTTTTAACTCTTTGAAGAGCAGTGGAATATGTCATATTCCACCTAAATTTAATCTCCAACAGCAAAAAATCCTCTCTGCAATCTTTAGTAAAATTTACTTTTATAACTTAGGGAAAAACTGCATTTATTTTTTCTCTTTTAGATTTGCTTGTAAACTCTGGTGGCAGTCAATATTAAATGAGTATAATATCTTTGCTACTCAAGAAGGTAATAATTAAAAGTAAATCATTACTGACAATAAGTATTTTTGAGTCCTACTTCCTAATGTCGTGTTATGAATTTTACTAAAAATGACACCTTATACATTTTTGTATAAAAAATGCCTTTATCTACCTAACTTTTGTTCGCAATATACTAAATACCTGTTTTTGCCTTTTGTGATAGTCATATGTAAGTAATTGTATGCCAATATTTTAAAATATTATTTTATTTGGCAGCAGATACCATTATACTCAAAACTTTCATCTAAAAATTCCTTTATTTTACAATTTAACATACATCAACCGTAGATAACGACATAAATTTAGAATTCATAAAAAAGAAAAAAAAATGAAATTGTATTACCATCTGAAAATTGATAAACAGAAACACAACAGTACAAAACTACGCAACTTAATTTATACTACTACCAATCGATCATTTCTTTAGAGAAATGGTCGTTTGGTAGTAGTATAAATAATCTAAGTAGTATGAATAATCTAAGTAGTGTAAATAATCTAAGGTAAGCATTCAAATAATAAATATAAAAATTCAAAATTTCCATATAAAAATATTCTTATCAAGTAATCTATTATAAGAAAAAAAGGAAAAAAAATATATTATTGCATCTTTATTTACATGGTTATGCATATCTCTATGAATTTTTATATCAACTAGATTTTCCAACCAAACGATTAAAGGTCTTCTTCTAGACATTTCAATAACAAATAACACTGGCGATATCGAAAGAATATTTAAACGAAACCATTTGATTAAAAAAAAAAAAAAGAAAAGAAAAGAAAGAAAGAAAGAAAGAAAGAAAGAAAAAGAATGAAACCATATCTTCTGCTGAGGGTAAATGTCGATGATAAGAGAACCATGAAAAATATAAATAAAGTATACTCATTTTTGCTGCTAAAAGGTAAATGATAAAAGAACGTTAGAATAAAGTAGAATGATTATGCTATGAGGCGTAATGTTTGAAGTTTTATAAAATAAATGGTGAAAAATAAATCCACAAAATAAGTTAAATCACGAGCCGTTGTATTGAACTTAAAAAAAATTACACGTGTAGATTTAACATCTTTCTTCTGTGTTAATTCAACAACGAGGTAAGTAAAGTGGAGTGATAAATGGTAATCCTTGTCCAACATGACTCATGTGACACGAACGATCAATTTGTCGGTTTCTTTGGTAGCTTATTTTCAATAAATTTCTATGGTAACTATTTGAAGATTGTGTTTGGTGAAAGTCATAACTGATGCTGTTTTTGATTATTTACATAATTTAATATGTCTTTGTTCTAAATTATATCAGTTCTTACTTCTTTTTCGTTTCGTGTATTCAAAATTTAACCAAAAAATATTTTAAAATCATTGAGCAATTATATTTATTGTTGAATTTAGCTTTTTGAAAGTATTGTAATCAAAAAGATCTACAGTTCTCGAGCCTCAACAGAACATTTGCGATATTAAAAAAAATTATTAACCATTTTTCATTCATTTTCATTAAACTTTTTCGACAAAATTGAAAGGTAATAATAAAACTTTGATCATAGGACTGTAGCGTAAATAATATAGATAATTTGTCGAACTGAAATATTAAATGCTAAAATAGCGATGAAGAGACAAAAATAGCAAAATACTTTCTTAATCTGGTTCATATCACGTGCTTTATGTTGAGCCACGAAAGCAATTGCTTTATTCATTGAATCAGCACTAAACTTTATTTATCTCGTTTGATTTTAATATCTGTAAAAGATAAAAAAGTGTATAAAAATAAATGTACTTGTGTATATTTTGACATTATAAGAGAATAATTTTATTTTATGTAACGCATATTAACCAAACCTTTCAAACGATATGTTTCTTTAAGAAAATCTCCCTTTATTAAAAATGGGATTAAACCATACGACAAATTTTAACTAAACATTATTTATTTTGTTTAATTTTAATATATGTAAACGATTAAAAAGTGTATAAAAGTAAAGTTACGTGTACATATATATAGAGTGTACATATATATAGAGAGTACATATTATAAGAGAATAATTTTATTTCATTAACTATACCTTCGAACTATATGTCTTTGAAAAATCTCTTTTTATTAAAAATAGGATTAAAACATTCGATAAATTTTATTTTTGCATATTAATACAGGTAGCCCCATAAGTCTGTAGACATTTTAAAAATACATTTGATAGAATTGAACGCGGTTTATGAAAAATTCATGCTCTTGAAGAGGGATTTGCTTTTGGTAAAGAAAAAAATATAGTTAACTTTTTTGTGAGACGATAGTTAGACAAATAGTTAAATTTTTCGCATCGATATATATATATATATATATATATAAACATTCAAATGAAAGTCATATAAATTGCACAATTTTTCGATTAGAACAGTTCATTTCCTTTTTTGCCCCCTACTTGCGCATACAAAAAATTTTAATTGCGATATTGACTTGGTGGATAAAGCGTTATTGGTGAAGATGCTTTCCCACAGGTAACAACCGCCTACTGTAGCTGCAGTGAACAGTGTTATAATTCGTTTGCAGACTGTAATTTGTGGTGACGACGAACGCATAGAATATGATTTATATGCCTGTAAACTTTTGCATGCGAATAAGTACAGTTTTTCATGAAAATGTGTCATCTGGTCACGCACAGCGCTCTCTATCGACAAGTAGCTTAATTATTATTTTTGATTTACCAAAAAAAGGTCCCCCTGTACGAGAACGATTTTTTTGCAAACCGCGTTCAATTCTATCAATTCATTCAATAGTTATGAATTTTTAAAATGTCCACAGACTTATGGGACACCCTGTATTTAGAGGAATCGCGAAAAGGAAATTGTTTTTAAGGTAACAGCCTACTAGTCAAATGATCAGTAGGAGAAAAATAATGTTTCATAACAAGATGTTCTAGAATGTTCCTCATTCAAGCAGTGGCTATTATGTCAAAATATTACAATGTTAAATATTACCTTGATAAAAATTATTTTATCACTTTTTTATATTTATAATTATATAAATTTAATACTATATATACAGGTTGCAGATTAAGAGGTAAGATAACGAGTACTGTTATGTAAACCCGTGTTAAACAATTCAAATTAGGCCTCGGAAGAGATTTATATGATATATATAAGGATTACGATCGATCGTTCAACCCCCCGTTTCATTAATGCACCTACATTTATATAGAATTTAATTCGTTTATTAAAAAATAATTCTGTTTTTAAAAAAATAATTTATTAAAATTATTATTTAAAAAAAAAAATATCTTTTATGATAATGCAGACGATTTCCGTATTAGAGAAGTAGTATAACACCAAATATCCAAAAAAAGTCCATTTTATTCTCAATAATAATAAAAAAAAAAGTTTCGTTAAAGGTAAAAAAAATCGATAACTTTGTTTTAAATTATCTCAGATCGATCGTTCAACCATTCGTTTTAAAGGTATTGGCGAGCTCTTTTGAAAGATACCCATCATGAAAATTTACTCCCCTCGGGGGGGGCGGACTTCCCCTCCAGGGCGGGCGGCGAGGCTCCTACATACTCAATTTTTTTCCCCTGTTGACTATCTCTATTACAAAAAATATATATTCATTTTATTTGGTTTAGTGCAGTCTATAGATGTTAAACTCTACTTACCTGCAATTTCGCCCATAGACGTAATGTATTTGAATACTTTTGAGTGTCCCTGTACACGAACCATTTGCTTGATCTTAATGAAAAGTTTAGTGTTGCATCCTCATATAGTACACATTTAGCATACCAAGTTTGAACTTTCTGCCGTAATTTGTTTTTGAGATATGCTGATAACAGACAGACACACACACAGACATACACACAGACCATTTGCTAAAAACATGATTTTCGTATTCAGGGGACCTCAGAACATGAAAATATAACAAAAACTCGCGTTCTAAAATTTGACCCCAAAACAATACTTTATCTACCTTATGGGTAAGAGAAAGTAAAAAAGCTATTTACAAAAAGCACAACCTAACATATAAAGATAATTGAGCATTATTTCCTGTTCCTTTTTCTCAACGGCCAGCACTGATAGGGTCTAACTATTTAGAGATTTAGATATAACAGAGCGACTACGGACCCGCCTTTTTCTTCCCGGTTTTTTCAACATATATATATGATAACCTTCTATTTAATTAGTCGTGAAAATTTACTATTAAAAAATCTGAAAGAATAATATTGGTGAGAAAGGTTTGGTGCCTGTCACCACCCTGTATAATATTACGAATACATTTTTACACTTCTAAATAACCTAGAAAATAATTTCATGTGCAACAAAAAGGTCTTAAAAGACATATAAAGATTTAAACCTCAATAGTATTATTTTAAACACACTTTGGTATTATAATTGTTATAGATGTTTCAGTTATTACAAATGTAGAGATTTAAATTATTGCATTACTTGATCAATAAAATAATTTTGCATAGCATAATTTAAATAACATATTAATATGATGTCATCTTAAAAGTAATCTATGAATAACAATTTTGATACATGAATTGAAAATCAAAAATATCGAAACAAATATTTCATATTTTGAAATTTATAATGTATAAACGCTTTTATCGAAATTTTCTAAAGATATACTTTTTCTGTTCCTGGAGTATGTCAGCATTTTCCAATTAATGTAACTTTCGGTTTCAATAAAATTTATTAGAAACAAAATAACAGATTTCCCTGTTTTGATGTATAAACGCGCCATGCATGAACCAGGTGTTACAAATCATTTAAATATGAAGTTGTTCTAGAAGTTGAATGTTCTCCGTCATTAATCTTATTTATCACTTATAAGAATTATATAAACCAATGTTTTCATTTGCATAATTGTGGCAACAGATGTTTCATACTCATCTATTTATCTCGAAATAAATTTCTTGCACGCGACCGTCGTCAAATTTACCTAATTTTAGAATGGAATATCCATAATTTCTATTTTTGTTTATAATCAAATATCAAAAATATAGTTAAATAAAAACATGATATTATTTTTATAAAAAATTTTCATATTGATGCTGTTAAGATAAATAATCTATTCATATTTTTCTGTGTCCTACTTTTTTTAAGGCATGCAATCATACAGCAAAATTTGCTTGAAGTATTTTTTTTTTCTTTAATTGAACTTTAGAATTTCCCATTTCCATTAATTATTTGTTGATCTTTAAGTATGCTGAAAAAAAAAAGAAAATAATAATAATAATAAACAGAAACCATAAAGATGAGTTTTAATCATATTTAATCCATAAAAACCAGGTACTCATGTCACTTTTTTTTTATTATTATTATCAGATACCATAACAATTCTAACTAGCATATAAATTGACTGAAAGTATATATTAGCATAGTTCAAATGATGTGGAAAGAAATTTACTGCAAAAAATCTATTAATTACCAGATGGGGGATGCTTGAAAAATTTATGTGATAATTTACAAATATTATAAATGAAACGAGAGAAAAATATTTCTTTGAGCATTGCAAGCAAATAAAACATCTGAAATGCCTAATAAATATACTGATGTTATTTAGAATTTCTTCATGCTATTAAGTACTATAATACGTATTTTCTTTCACTCGTTTTTAAAATCTGCTTTAAAAAAATATGAAAAGAAATAATGCTTATGATGTGATG
Organism: Salticus scenicus; assembly: GCA_963930645.1. Taxonomy (NCBI): domain Eukaryota; kingdom Metazoa; phylum Arthropoda; class Arachnida; order Araneae; family Salticidae; genus Salticus; species Salticus scenicus. The sequence goes on along the minus strand of OZ005655.1, from coordinate 71,446,578 downwards.
TAAAAATGTAATCCGCATTGTAATGTATTTTCATTGCTGTAATGAGGAATTTGCACGTTTTCTGGTTTTATTCTTATATAATAGAAAATGAAAAGATTAGAAAATAAATACATGCATTTTCTTTATTTGAAATATAATTACTGATTTATAACATTTTTAACATCGCACTATTTACTCTTTCGAAAAAACGCAGCATAATATATGGTAACGTCACTCTTTATGACAACAAACGAGAGTAAGACGTTGTTTACATTCGATTTCGTGCTTTGCTTTGCTTCTTGAATCAGTGAATTAGGTTTAGTATTTTCTAATGATGACGGATATTAAAAAATCGTAGTATAAATATTGTATTGTACCACTCTGCACTAATACAACGACTAATATCCTTCTGAAAAGCTATTGTTTAACGATCCACAGGATCCTATTAAAATAAAACATTAGACAACTGTCATGAAAAGAAAAAAATTGAAAATAAAGATAATAGAAAATGGTGATAATGATATTATATGATTATAAGATTAAAAAGGAATGCTCATAAATCACATAAACGATTAATAATTAAGAAAGTTGAAACGAATTGCTGCACCCTAACTAGGCTAACAAAATGTAAACATTGAAGCACCATAAAGTGTGACGTCAGACAGCGTTTTGAAGTCACATGATTTTTGGTTAATTTTAAAGCTATTTTGAAAATTAATGAGAACTTTTTTTTGCATTTTTAATAAACTTTTTGAAATTTATGGGCCTAAAACTACAGAAAAATCGGATTTTGTTCAAATCCCCCATGTGTGCAAATTCCTCATTTTTCTCAAGAGTAAAATTTGTCGACAAGCGTCATGACAGTGCTATGCCTGCTCTTTAGAAACTTTGCCAAATTAAATAAATAAATAAATAAAAAAATATATATAATATAAAAATCCTCTAATTAGATCTTTTTATATTAATTAATATATTCTTTAATAATGATTCAGACTTGTTCTTTGCAAATAGAAACTTTCATTTCCGCTTTATTAAAAATAACCGTTAGGAAAATTAAACTTTTATTATTATTATTATTATTATTATTATTTTAACGTATAAATTCCAGATTGTCTTTTTCCCACCAGACCAAAAATATCCTCCTAGTTTTTATTCCCTCTCTGTCTGAAAAGTGAGGAACAAATTAAATAAGTAGATAGCACTAAACTACACCCTTTTTTATCACGTGACATTACGTCAGTAGGGGAAAAAGTCCCTCACCTCTTCTCTTTTTTCCCCTTATATAAAAGTGCTTGCGTCCTTAAAATATTGCCTTTTTTCGTTATGCTATTGCTGAATAACTTCATGTTACATTTTTCTACATATTATCGCAAATATACAGACTGTACTATGTAGTCTTCTAAAGTAATGTACTGGCTCCTCTCTACGAGAGAAAACTCCGGCCTATTAATATTACAATAAATATGTTTAGTCGAAGTGAGTTGATTGTTTATTACGTCTGTTTTTATAACAAAGATGACTGCTAATATAACAAGGATGAACTTGTTTTACCTTATATATATATATATATATTTGTTTTGCAAATGTCGCTTAAAACGGTCTGAGATATATTTAAATAATTTAAAAATAACAAAAATTATTTAAAAAAATTATTTGTAAATGTGTGAAACGGCACATTGGTGACTATTTGTTTAAGGCTGCTGTCGAACACTGAACAATTTTACTAATTCCAGTAGTGTGGTCGATGCATTTAACAACTTTTCTTAGCATAGTATCTTACAAAAATAACAAGTTTAAAAATAACAAGATGAATTCAGGATTTTCAGAATTATCCTTTCTAGAATTGTAATATTTACAGTGAAATATTCGAAGGAGAACGAGAAATATCTCCACCAGAATGACAGTAATCACATGTATATTTGCATATTGGCGGAGGGAAGTAAACGTACTTTGAACAAATTTTATTATTATTACGAAAAATTACATTTTTAAAAAAGTTCTGCATAGTATAAGGAAGAATTTACTAATATGCCAAATTTTTATGAATGACATAATTGTTACTGCTTAATACCTATTGCATTAAATCTTAATTAAAGTATTTAAAATATGAATTTGAATTAAAGTCTGCTCTAACCTCTTGCTTTGCGTTGTTTATAAGAAAAAAATGATAAGATAATTATATTTAGTTAAGTAGAAATTAAATAAATTTAGCTATAGTACCCGTAGTTAATTTTAAGAATAATTTAACTGCAATGCTGTTGTATCAGTATTTTTTAAATGGACACATTTACTTTTTTTTTCTATATTTAAAAGAAAATATTGAACCTCGTGTTTTCTATAGATTTACACGTCATGAGAGCTCTAAAATATGATTTAACCAGTTTTGAAAATATCTGTCTATGTGTGTTATAAAATTTTTCAAACAACTGTATCTCCTGAACCATTGGAAATAATTTCACACAAATTGATATGTAGTTGTACCTTGATATTAATTACTGCCTATCAACTTTTGATGAAAGTTGTCCAAAAGCAAGTGGTATTGCCATCTTGCTATTTCTATTTCTATTTCTATTTCTATTTTTTTTTTTTTTTTTTTTTTTTTAACAGTAATATAGTACAAAATTTCCTATAAATGTGCACAAGAATAATTATTTTTAATGGTTGTATTATTCATCTGAGATGATCTAAAATAGAGTTATCAACTTTGCCTTTCAGAATAAAATAAAATAAAATAAAATAAAATAAAAACTGAAAAAAAAGCGCTATTTCTAAGATATCATTAATAAAGTCTTGTCACAGGTTACTTGTTTTTACTTGTATTCTATCAGCTAGCTCTCTTTTGAGAATCAGAAAAGAAAAAAGTCAAATAAAAATTTTATCAGAATTAAAAAAAAAAGAAATAAAGATGTAAAGAAAAGAAAGCGCATGAGAGCATGGAAAAAAATGGCTAAAAAAGAATATAAAATTGTTATAAAATATGTAACGTTTAAAAAGTATAAAACAACTACTAAAACTACATATATAAAACTTTATAATAATAATAATAATAATAATATATATATATATATATATAAATATATATATATATATTAATGACTAATTGAAATATCCTGTTCGATTTTCGACCATATCGATTTTCTTTGTACGTCTGTGAGGAAAAACTCGTCTGCATTCACAATAGAAAATATTTTTAATAAATAATAATTAAAAAAGGGTATTTGTACTGAGTAAATTTGTATAGTAAAGTATAGAAGAAAGCGTTGCGATGGCCACAACATACTTGTTCAATATTACATTGTACAAGTGAGATGACATTTTTAATGATATTTATAAAAATATACATATTTAGCATTCAAGAATTATAGGTCTGAAAAATTTGTTTTTGTATATTTAATCAAAGTGACCTAGGGATATTAATTGGGTATTGATAAATATTTACTATTTAACTTCGCACTTTAACCTATATTTTCGCAATTAATTTTGTTTATTTCCTTCTACAGTGTATAGAATATTTACTAGTTAAAACAATTTTGTATAATATTCCACAATATACGCCAACGATTTAGTGTGCCTTCTTATTAAAAGACGCTAAAAACTCTACTACGTCTACTACGTTATTATACAAAACTAGAATTATACTCATACATTACGAGTAATTTATACATTTTTTTTAATTAAAAAGATTTTTTCTGTTAAATAAAAATATTTTTCAATACATACTTTGTGTGGTTACTCCGTGGCCGTGTGGTTATGTCACCACACTGCTAATCGCCTTCGAGCGTAGGAGGGCGGGTTCGATTACCGTGGTATCCCTGGGTGTCCTTCCAATTCTTTGTACTGTAATTCTGTCATGTGCTATCTGCCTTTATCTGACGAAGATTTACAAGCGAGCTTCAAAAGTCAAGCATACAAATCTGATGTATATGTTATCAATAAATAAATAAAATAAATAAAAAATAAAACATTCTTTGTGAAACAATATTTATCTTCAAGAAGCGTCCTGCTTTAGTATTTTACAGTAGCATTTCAAAAAATCTCCAAATTCTATTTCCAGAATACACATCAGAAAATTCCCATTATAAATCAGTCGCGTCATTCAACAACTATGCAGTTATGTTGCGGTTCTTGTATTCTGAAACAAAATAGAGTAACAGTTTTTCTGAGATTTGTAACTGAAATATGAAACAGTTTTTCCTTACCGAAAAAAAACTGTTTGATAAGTTGAAAATTTACTTATTTTCTGTACCTATATTCGTGATATATTTTTATTTGAAAGCATATTCCTTTTACACGGTTTTGTAAAAAATAATTTCTAACATTTGAAGTAATGTATGTATTTTTTTAATTATTTGTAAGTAATGTATGTACTTAAATAAATAAATAAATAAATAAATAACGTAAAATTTTAAGAATTAGAAAATTTAGGATTAAAATTGTCGAAATTTCTATAAATAATTATATTAGATAATCCTCCTGCCACGATTAACATCTGTAAATTCCCGTAAACAAGACTTTATATTATTTAGGCAAATTAATAGTGCCTAAAAGTAAATAATATTACTGGTTATAATAAATTTAATGAGATATATTTAATTTATCTAATCTGCATTTTCACCATGACACTTAACGTTTTGAAAGAAAAGCAACACATTTTTTTTTTTTTTTTTTTTTTTTTTTTTTTTAATTTAAATTTGTATCTTGCTTTTTTTCTCATAAAATAATTGCACTGTTTCTAAAGCTATTTTTTAATTTAAATGCTTCTCATTCATTAAATTTGCGACAAAATAAGAATTTGTAAGTAAGCAAGAAATTTTATCCCGCTTCTTTGCATTCTTTATACTTTTATACACTGAAAATCTTTTCTTCTTCTTTTTTTTTTTTTTTATATTTTGTCAAGTGTGAAATATATTTCATGTCTTCTTTGAAGATACATTCTTTTGAAACGGTCTTCTAATTTATTATTTTAGCGTGTTATTCCTTTGTGTTTTCTTTTGGGGAGTTTTGCAAACAATAAATCTTGAGTAAACTCCAAGTAAAGAAAAAGAAGATACTTTTAATTTAAACCTTCATTAAACTTGATAAATGAGCAATGGAGGGTAGCAAATTACAAAAGCCGCTGCAATTAATTTTTATGAAAAAAATAATGTTAATCAAAAGCCGCTGAATCCAGAGGAGTTATTCTGAATCATTTAGAAATATATATGCCCTTTCTCTAATGTGTTCATATTTTGCGCATCTATTTGGAAGAAAAAAAAAAACTCGTAGCTTAGTTTAATTCATAAACCTGAAATATATTTACATTAGTCATTTTTCTTTTCCTTTTTTATGTTCTTTTCTTTCTTTCTTTCTTTCTTTCTTTTTTTTTTTTTTTTTTTATAGATAATATTCGCTTTCGGAATCCTGGAAAACTCTTTGAGATGTTAAATTAAATATATATATATACTTATATCCTTTTTCACAATCATATTTTAATATGTCTTTTTCAGTTAATGAGTTTCTGACTTTTTCCTATGAGGTTTAAATAAATAATAGTAAGCGAAATGTAACTATGCCTCGTTGGTAGCTTGTGCGTCCACGTTATCCTTTCAACTTTTTTTTTTTTTTTCCTCATTCATTTTCCTTCATTTTTCAACTTATATTAGTTTTTTTTTTTTTTTTTTTTTTTTTTTTTTTTTTCAGACACGAATGACTGAGGTTCTTTTTTTTCATGTTATTTATTTAATTTCTGTGTATATTATTTTATATTATTGATATGATTAACAGTAAATTTCATATTAGACTTTTGCTTGTAAATTTGTCAGAATCAAAAAATTTTTACAGTATCTTCGCGTTTTACATAACATACGAGGGGGCAAATCGAAACACCGTTTTTAGCTCTAAATTTGTACTGGGAAATGTATGAGAGCTGTGGTCACAAAGTTTGATGCTTCGACTGTTTATATGTATCCGACTCCTAAAGTAACGGGATTTATGAAAATCAACCCCTCCTCTTCCTCCTGGGTGGCAAGAAGCAAAAAACTTTTGTGAGTATAACTCGGCCCCAAATTACTTCACGTTGAAGAAATTGCACTAGACCTGAGTATAAATAAAACAATATGTACGATTTTGAAATTCTTGATTCGTACGGGAGGGAGGAGAAAAATCTTTTCTCGAGGTGAAATTTCAGAAATTCCGGAGTTTTAAGTAAAGATCTACTAAAAAGGGTACAAAGATATTGAAAACAGCCTTGTGTCTTCTTTAGGATATTTCCAAAATCATATTTTCGCTTCTTTGTGATTTTGTACTTTTTTTTTTTTTTTTTTTTTTGGGGGGGGGGGGGAGGAAGGGGCGTTACGAAGGAGAAAATCGACCCCCCCCCTTCCCATTTAGCGCTAAATTTGTCTTGAGAAATCTATGGAATCTGCGGTCACGAAATTTGATGTGTAATTTTTTTTATATGTGTCCGAAACATATTTTAACGGGATTTTACGAAATACCCCCCTTCACATCCCCCCTACCCATGAGGTCGGAGGCAGTAAACATTTGTAAAAACACGATTTCCCGTTTGAGGTGGGATTTCGCAAAACTTCGAACTTACTTGCTGGTGAAGGGAAGTGAGAAGCGGGTAAGTTGCTGCCGATGGCAGTGTGGACCCGGAATCCTCACGCTGCGAGCGGGAAAAACCTCTACCAAACACAGCGGAAACTTTAACTTAGGTTAATAATAATGATATGGGATTTTAACAATTCATTTGAGTATAGTGCCCAGCGAAGCGGGCAAAGCTTGCTAGTATCTATATATATATACAGTCCACAGCAAAATTATTGAAGCACACACATCTACATTTTTTTTCTCTTTCTTCTTCCTCTTTTTTTTTTTTAAGTTTGATCGCTGATTTTTATCATTAACTTAATTTTTAACACTTTCCAACAAGGTTGAAACGGTTTATCTGTCTGTCCTTCTGTCCGAGTGTCTGTCTATCTGTCTGTTTGTCTGTCTGTCTGTCCTTGCTCTAATTCCAGTAAATATTCATTGAATTTCTTAAAACTGAAAAAGATAATCAAGTTCACAATCGGATTTTCCCTATTGAAAAATTAGTGAAAGCCTCTACTGGTTTGTGTACAGGTATACCCAAAAATATTATAAGCATTGTGTTCTATGAGAGGTATTTTTGTAAACTATATTTTATTTTTTTTTATTTTACCCAAATTTCAATGAAACTAAACACGTTATTCAAGTTCACTCTCGGAGGTTTGCTATAGAAAATGGAGTAAATATCAACAGTAGTTTGTGTACAGTGATACCCGAAATTATTCCAAAGCAATCATTCTAAGAGAGTATTTCTATAAACCAAATTTTAATAACTTTATTTTAAACAAATTTTAATAAAATTGAAATATGTTATTCATGTTCTCAAATGAACGTTTTCTACAGAATGTAGTATGATTATCATTAGATTTACTGAACCATGCAAAAATATTTCATTGACGGCTTTTACTGGAAATTTGTTGGAATTGTATTTTCGTTTACTTTATAGGCGATTTAATTCTTTTTAGCAATTTTTAAGTTTAAATATGATTCCAATTTGTGTATCTTTCTCTCTGACTGTCCATCAGTTTATCTGCCAGTCTATCCGCCCGCATGTAAAATTTAGAATAATATATATATATATATATATATATATATATATATATATATATATATATATAAATGTTATTAAAATTCACTATGGAATGTTCCCTATTTAAAACGGTATTAACAGCTCCTCTGCAACTGGTTTCTGTACAGCGACACCCACAAAAATGCCAATGCTTTATATTTTAGGACGGATATTTTTGTCAATTACATTAAAAGAACTTTCTATAGTAAAAATCATAAAGAGCTTGACATTTATTGTTAATATGCTGAAACAATGTTTTGTATAGAGTATGATTTTGTGTACAGTGAACTTCAGAATCACAGGGCTAATTAGAATCGAAGGGCTACGTTTTCTTTCGTGTTAAGCTCTTTTAACACTTTCTAACAATATTTAAGAACGAATAGAAATTCAATTTGTCTATTTCTATGCCTTTCAGAACATTTTGCCCATTGAGTGATAATGTAGGCAAAGATCATTAAAAGTTATACGATGCAACAATCATCTACAGTTGGAAAGTGTTAATAATCAATACGTACTGCAGGATTTTTCGCTTTTGTTTATAAAAAGCATAACACTAAGATCATGTCTCGGCAAATATTTACTTAACGAAACGATAAGAGTAGATAAATAATAAATGACAATCTTTTAAATACGAATTATTGCTAGTGCTTCAATAATTTTGCTGCCAACAGTATAGGGGAGAGTGGGGATGAATGGGACGCAGGGTGAATGGGACGCAGGGTGAATGGGACAGTAGCAAAATGTTTATGTTTTGCATGCACCAGAAACTTGATAATTTTTCTGATTTATGGCAGTATTAAGATCATTCATCATGTGTAGTTTCAGAGTTGTGCTATGTATAGAAGGGCAGAAAAAATTAAAGCGTCTTTTTCTGTTGCAAAAGAAACTTTTACTGATTCAACTAGGTAGTGAAATTAACTATTTGCGTAAAATTAATGTGACTCCTATATGATGAAAAGGCATAATCTTTTACTGTGTTTATGATATTCAAGAAGAATATTGACAATTGTTCATTAAACATATTTCTTGTTTTATATGATCATGTGGTGGTGGGGATGAATGGGACATTCCCCACTATGTGCTAATTTAAAATTGTACACAAGAATTATATTAAAACAAATCGCAAATAGATTTTCAACATTTTTATAGCCTGTAGTTCAGTAGTTATAACATGGAATTACAAAAATAGCATGTATTTAGAGAAAAAAATAGATTGAAATTAATTGTTCCGATTTTTGTTTATAATAATTATGATTAAAAAAATTATAAGTTAGAATATTCATTGCAACTTAAATCAATGATATCAATAATTAAAAAAATAAATAAATAAACTAATAATAATTTGATTAAAATCACAATTTCACTCAAGCTAATTAAATAAATCCTGGTGATTATTAATGTAATACAGAATAGAATGCTTTTTTTTTCCTGATCGGTTGGAAAAAAAAAATATCTGGATAATTTGTACTCTATTACAATGATTTATATCTTTCTAGTGTCTTATTTATTTATTTAATTTTAGATTAAATCTTATTAGATTAAATTACCAAAGCCTAGAACACTAGGAACTGTACGAACCAAAGGACTTTTGCCTTTCAATGTTAATTTGAGTCAATACATCAGTTTTAGTTAATTTCAGTAAATCCATAGTGTGTAATAAAATCACACAAACCAATTTAATTTTAAAAATTTATTTACTTTCCATTTTGTTTTCTCTTCTTTGCTAACTTCAGTCCTGTCCCATTCATCTCCACACGTGGGGATGAATGGGACAATGCACATACATTTAATATATATATATATTATTAATTAAAAATGATAACTTTTTATTAAAGTTAGTACGTTTATTTGTAACTGATTACTGAAGTGTCTTTATGAGCAATGTTAAAAAATTCTGAATTATTAATGGTGAACGTTATTAATAAAAACATGAAAAATGTCCCATTCATTCCCACCCTCCCCTATGTATTTAACTGCTTGTACACATTTTTATTTTTATTTTTATTTTTTTAATATAAGTTTATGATTTAACAAATAATATAACATGGATATTTTATTTTAATTATATAACTGTACCAATTTTTTTATTTACTTTAGCAGAGGGATGTAAAATTTCTCTTCTCTATTTCTCTGTTTTATCTTTTTCGCTCTACACCTCTGTTGATAAATTTTTCTTATTCTGATAATTTTAAAATTTTCAATTCAATATTGATAAAATGAAAAACTTAAAAAAGTAGTTCTTTCTAAAGAATTTTTATACACAACCAATTTTTATTTCAATTTATTTTGACTTTAGATTCTAACATTACTTACAAATAGGTTTTTAAAACCGAATAAGAAATTTAATTGTTAATAAATTGGATAAGAAATTTAGTTGTAATTATATAATTGTACCACTTTATTTATTTATTTTTCATAAGAAAATTATTTTTCCTTTCTATCTCGATGTCTTATATTTTTTCCTCCATTCTTCTCTCTATCAATTTTTCAGATGATATGAATTTAAAAATTAAAATTAAATATTGACAATTTTTTTTAATTATTTCTTTCTAAAGTGTTTGCATACACGGCAAATTTTTTACTTTATTCATTTGTTTGTTTAAATCCTTACATTATTTATAAATAAAATATTTCAAATATATAGTGTATTAACTACTTTGGCCTTGAATTATGAACTGGGTTGGTAAAAAATCACTGAATGGTTAAATATTCTACATTATATGTAAGTGTCTGAATTATGAAATATTATAACATTCTGCCAATTATCAAATTACTTAAAAATACTTAAATAGTAGGAAACTGGGATATAATAAAACAAAAAATGAAAATATATTATAAGTACAGTTTACAATTATTTTGTATGCAACATTTTCAAGCAATATCATTCTGCATGAAAATGCAAAAATACTGCACATTTCTCACAAAATGAAGTAATTTTAATAGAAAATATGCATTTACCTTTTGGCTGGAAATGACTATGATGATTCCGTTTTCTTGTCTGCTGGGGACGTCCTACCATCTACTGAGTAAAATTGGCAGCATACTGCTATTCTTGTACGTATTATTGGTAGGACACTAGATTTTGAGGTAAAAAAAAATTAAAATAAAAAATTTAGATTAATATAAAGATGTGTTCTCTTTCTCTCTCAAATACTTGGACGTTAGGGCCGAGGGGGTTAAATATGTTCAAAAAATAAATATGAACTTTTAACTTTTTTTTTTTTTTACTATACTATATTAAAGTGTAATAATATAGTCAGGAAAAAATAAATATATAAAAAATATATAAATAAAACCACCGCAACAAAATTTTCCTAAATTGTACGAATATTCGGATGGTGTCAAACGATTGGTAATGACATCTTATTATTAACGGTATAGTTAAAATTTGCTAAGTAGCTCACTTACATATTAAAATTTTCGCCAAATTAACTTTTTCCGAAGATAACACGTTTTTATTACTCCATTATCGTATTCATTAGATCAATGTAGTTCGAAAAGAAACTGGTTAATACTTTTAATAAATTCTACAATAGAAAATGTAAATTTAACATGTATTCTTTTTTATTATTTATAATGGAGACAATATTATAAACACCTTTCATTACTAGCAATCCTTATACATAAAATAATAACCATAAAAATGATAAATATACATTAATATTAATTCGATTTAAGGTCTTCAGTGCTGCTTTTATACAACAAGCGCAACAAAGCATTAAAATAAGAACTTGCATCCATAGATGCATATTCCATCCAACAAGCTTCTGTTGTCAATTAGAAGAATGACATACTCTTGTGTATCAATTTGCATAATTATGACAACAGATGTTTCCAAGGTACTTGGAATTTCTCCGTCTAATATACTAGTGAGTAATGCCTTAGATAGATACTGCATGTGAAAGAAATTTATTTTTATAAAGATTTTTAAGTGTGCAGAATAAATTAATTTAACTCTTACATGTTGAAACTTTTTATGTTACAATCGAAATTCCTTTTTATGTTATAAAACGAAGTTTCTGATCTGATAAAAGGAATTAAAGCATACATCTTGCATTATTCATAAAAAATAATTGAAATAAAAAGATCTTTATTTAAATTTTACAATATGCCGTCTTAATTATTTACATTTTGTTTCGTCGAATTGCTTAAACTATTCATTTTAATACAATTTAAATTACCTCTTTATTTTTATTTGAGAACTTTTTTGTTTCTTCCTTTATTAAATAAGAAAATTAACAATTTTTATTAATAACTAAGTATATTAGTTATCACACATTTGAATGACAAATTAACTAACACTGAAATCAAATATATGTGCAATACTATACATAATTTTTAAATTTATGTCAAAATTCAAAATGATAATTATTATATATTTTTACTTTCCGAACACTATAGTGAGGAAAGTATTGTAATCATGTCAAAAATCCGAATTCGAGATTTTGATGTTTCTATACGTTTTGAGGTCCCCTGAGTCCGTTTTCACTATTTTTACGATGATGTATGTATGTGTGTGTGTATGTGTGTATGTGTGTATGTGTGTATGTTTGTGAACACGCTAGCGTCTAAAGGCTTTGTTCGATTAACCTGAAAGTTGGTACGTATATTGTAAGTCACCATAGTACGAACCCTATAGATTTTGGTGAATCTAGCACTTATAGTTTTTTTACAGGGACACAAAGAAAAATTCTTTATCATTAAGGCCAATGGGGCCAAATTTTTAAAAGTGTGATAGCGTCTAAACGCCTTATTAATCTGAGCAAAAAAATTTTACACATGTTATAGGTCGCATTTGCACCAACTGTATAGATTTTGGTGAATCTAGCACTACAGTTTTTTTACAGGGACACAAAGAAAAATTCTTTATCATTATGGCCTATGAGACCAAATTTTTAAAAGTGCGATAGCATCTAAACGCCTTATTCAATTGAGCTGAAAATTTGTATGAATATTATAAATCACTGTTGCACTAAGTATAAGCATTTTGGTGAATCTAGCATCTATAGATTTTTACAGGGACAAAACGAAAAATTCTTTATCATTATGATCTAAGGGCTCAAAGTTCAGTAGCGTTAAATAAAACCTCGTGTGATATATGGAGAAAAAAACACTCTATTATGGTTTTCTCTCTTTTGTTTGTTTAGCAATTCCTCTTTCTTTATTTTATCTACAAAACTGTTAGTTACTCAATGTTCGGAAAGTCGAGTGGAGTCACTCCAGATTTTTTACTTTGTGACACGGTTAATTACAGGAATCTAAATTACTTTTTTTTATTAATTTATATATATATATGTGTGTGTGTGTGTGTGTGTGTGTGTGTGTACACTATAGGACACCCCCTCCCCCCCCCACCTGGTCTGAGCATGATACAAATCGATTTTTTAAACGTTTGTTTTTTAATGTGCGGTCATCCCGATTGAATTAGCAACGTGGACGTCCAAAGCCAAATTTTCAGTTTAAAAGGCCAAATATTTTACGTCTTCCCAAAAACCATATCACCAATATTTCGTTATTATTTAATTATTTTTCCATCTCACATATTAAAATCTTTTTTTTTTTTTTTTCATTCTGAAATTAATAGATTTATGGCATCGTTAATTGCCTAATCTTCGCAATCTTCGCAATTTTCTTAATACTTTCTAAAAGTGCAATTTTCCTGAATATTTAATTTTGTTTTTAACACTAGGCTCAATCCTTAAGTGTACATGGAAGACGGCGTAATAAAATCTGTTCGAAAATTTGCTTTTTAAGCATTTATGGTTGTACAAAGAGGAAAGGAAAATATTCAAGTGCAGCTTTTTTTTTTTTTCACTGAGAAAAAAAAAAAACATACCGCTTTCTCTAGGATAAATAAGTGACCATTTTCTAAATCCATTAACTAGAAATATAGATTTCCGAGCTATGCGCATAAGGCACGCCAATAAACGAAATTATCGAGAATTTTTACTGTACACATTTCTAGATGGTGAAACAATATTCTGAATACTCTAAATATTCCTAATCATTTATATTGAGAGAAATACTCGCTTGATTTTGTAGAATTTGGTAATAAACCAAGATTATAGTTGCAGAAACCCGCCTCATTTATTGCAGAGATTTTTAAATAACTTTGCCCTCGAGAATATGGGCAAACGCTTTAGAGTTCTAATAGGACTTCTAGAACTCGCTTTACAAGGGGACTAGAATTTATAAGAATGACATGGAACTATTTCTAGAGCCACAATTTAGATTCTAGATGTCAGTTACAGAATTTTGTTCTCAGCGTGTTCTTTAGTGTATATATATATATATATGTATATATATATATATATTATGAAATTTTAATTTTATGTATCGCATAATATCAGTTCATATGTAAAATGAAACATTTAAAATTTTACGAAATTATGATTACTGTAAAAAGCAAAAAAATGCGTTGGTGTCACAAAAATTATCTCCAAAGAGAATTTTAAGACATCATACTTTTACTATATTTTTAAATTGAAATTTTAAAGATTTCTTGGAAATATTTAAATTATGTCATTTTCTATTTTTAAGAAACAAAAAAAATTTTTTTTATAACAATTGACTCAATCATTTATAAAGGAGAAAAAACTTATTTGATGAAACAATCTCTAAAAAGTAAATCATTATTTTTAACGATTTCTGAGATTCTATACATAAATCATAGGAATTTGTTACAACTTCCTACATAGTTGTCAGAAAAGTAGTTGAAAACATTTCACAATATTTGCTAATACAAGGAACGAACTTATTGATTGACATTTCCTAATATGTTTTCAACATCTTCACCCTGCAATAAATATTTGATTTCCTAAATATTTTTGAAAAACTATTCGCAATTGGAAATCCGTTTTTTAAAATATAAAAATGATTAAAATATATGTGATATTTTTAATTCTAAATAATAGTCAGTTATATATATTGTATTCGTATTTTGGAAGATATACCCATTTAACTTACAATAAAAATTATATATACGTGATTTCTTATTACAAAATTTTAAAGCATTTCACATTACATGAAATTAATGCACTAGATGTGTTAAATCTTGCCCTTCTTTATATATGTTTGCATGATTTTATTTTGAAGTAGCAGTAAGTAGTCGAAATAAGTTTTCTAACAAAAAATGTAGACCACACTTTTTAAATTTTTAGAAGCTGTATTAAATTTCATACAAGATTTATTTCATAATCTTTAAAATTTTTAAGAGTTAATGTAAGTTTTATGTGATTGATCTATATCACAACGATTAACTACAACAAAATTACAATAAACATGTAATTAAAAATATAGATACTTCATATAAAGTCTGTGACAACTTCCTGAAAAATGTTTTAAAAATAAAATTGTATATTTATAAAAAGATGAAGGAGATTTTATTTTTTCAAATATATGGTTACCATATACGAACGTATTTCTTAAATTTTAATAATGTCCTTTTTTTGGTAGTAAATAGAAATTTTGTGTTCAAAATTTTCTAAGAGTCTGTATTTTCTCTGTGAGCTTCATTCGTGCTTTGAATCTGAATCGTACGAAAAACAATAAACTACAACTGAATTCTTCGAAAATACTGCCTTTCCTAGTGATCTTGTAGGGATCACTAGGAAATTCCCTAAAGTCTTGTTGATAACGGAGAAGAAAGAATATTAAATTTTACAGAAGCACAAACTTGTAGATTGTGTCTAACATTTTAAAGAATGATAAAATGTTTGGCTTTAAATGTCAGTAACAAGAACGAGGAGAACGTGGTGAATAAATGGAACAATCTTGTTACCTTTTATTTCTTTCTTATAAGAAAATTATATGATAAAATACTATTGATGTTTCAACGTTTGAATTTCATAAATATTTAAATGATGATATTACATTTCTTCTAACAGTATCAGAAAAAATTGTGATAATTGATTATATATAAATTACTAATTTAAACAAGAAAATACTAAAATTAAAAGTGTGTGTTTAGTTTAATATATGTATGTGTTACTTTTGCATATTTGAATATCACTAGTATTGTTTGGTTTGACCTATCTGTCGCAGGTACTTTTTTATGATATTAAGTAATACACTCCTTCTCATAATTATAAGGACACCCGTTTTTCTATATTAACTAAACACTATTATTTAAACAAATATATTTTTAATTAATTTGAATTTCATTATTAGAATATATTTAAAAAGTGTTATCGTTTTTCTATCTTAAAAAACTTTAGATATGGTAAAAAGATGATTTTTCAGGTGTTCGCAATTATAATGACAGCAATTATAAGGAATTTTAGTATTTTTGTTTCAGTTATTCTTTAAATTAATATTTTATGGGGTCTCTTTTTAGGGTTAAACAGTCAGACATTCTCTCTGGTATATATATATACATTTTTATTTTTAATATTCAGTTTCAGTACCATTTCGTATAGCAAATATGATATTCTTAATACATTTAAACTATTTAAAATTGCTTTCCACTTGCATGCACTATTCTAATATCGTAAGTTAAGGTTTTTTCAACGTTTAGGCCATGGGAAAGGCAATAATATAGAAGTTACTTTCTTCAAACTATTTCACTGTAAACGCAAATGTCTTAAATTAAGTTACAAAAGTGTCTTAAACGGATGGTCATTTTTTAAGCGAAAAAAAAAATGTCTTACTTTTTAAAACACCTTTTTGCATCTGAAATAAAGACATTGCAATGTCTTAAAACGCCGCCATGTTTTAGGCTTAAAAACACCGCCATGTTAGGCTTAAAAACCCGTTTCGTTTTTAAGGCTTTTTAATAAATAAATAAATAAATAAATATGGTGCACGATTATGTTTTTCTGTTAAAAATAGATTTCAGAATTGTTTAGAGCATTAATGAAATATTTTTATTTAAAAAAAAAAGAAAAAAATATCATTACCCGGTACGGGATTCGAACTCATACTGTCCGTGGAAACCGAAACCTCGAGCTAAGAACGGTCAAACTCAAGCATTTACCAATCACGCCACCGTCGAATACACAGTAGTGAGTTTTTTTTGGTAAAATATACTTCAGTATTCGCGAAACAAATCGCAGTGTTATGTTTTATTTCTGATTGTTTACTGTAAAACTATTAATAGTATTGATCTTAAAGTTAATAATTATTATTATCTTAAATTTCATATCTAGAGGTATAGAATTTTTTCATAATGCATAACAAGTATGTGAAGGTTGCAGCCCTCGATGGTAACGATTTCTTTCCTTAAAGTAATATTTAAATAAAAACAAATTATAATCATGAATACAAGAAAATTTGTTGTTTTACATTTAGATGCAGGTAAATATGTGAAAGAAAAAAAAATTAAATGAATAATAATAAAAAGAACGAAAGAAAAAAGTTATGCACAAATTATTCATGATTATTCACTTATAAATTCGCTTTCTCATACTTGCTACGTCCGCCTTCACACTTTTTCTTTTAATATAAGAAAGCTTTAGAGACATTTTCTTTTCTTTTCTTTTTTTTTTTTTTTTTTTTTTTTAACGAAATAAGATTTATATGTAAGTATGTTGTTTATGAATTATGTTAAAGATAATACTATGCTATCATTCATATCTCTAGTGTATTATTCCATGAAAATTTAATTTTATAAATCTACCATAGTTTAAGTAGCTTAACTGCTTATTATATAAAATAATAATATATTTATTTAATGTAGAAAGAAGTAGGATAAGCCTATTTTCATAAGTAGATTTCATATGAAAAAATTTCTAAGTTTTGCAAGTGTCTGAATTTCTAAAGTGTCTGAAAATTCAAACGCGTTTTGCTGTCTTAAAATTCGCGTATTTACGTGTTTCAGACATTTTTGTGTCTAAATTGGTATTTCAGACATCTTTCTGTCTTAAATTAAAATATCTATAACGTCTAATGTATGTTTTAAGACATTTATGTGTCTTAAATGCCATTTCAGTTGTTTTTATGTCTTACTTTAAGACCCTTTTATTTGCAGTGTTCCTATTGCTCTCAAAGTAGAGCTAAAATGTAAGTCTTGTAGGAAAAAAAATATTATTACCCCCCAAAATCTAACAAAAATCTGATAATTTCACGTTTAAAATTTGCGGATATTCTCTTGATGTTCATAATAATATAAAAATTTACTAAATTCATTCTGCCTTCAGTAGAAGCAGCTCCCCAGAGCACCATAGATCCACCCTTAAAAGGCCCGATTCATATCTGCCTTTAAAAAATCTGCTCTGTTTTTCGCTATCTTCAGATCGTGCCAGTAACTGTTAAAACCATTTCGTTAATCAAGAATAAAATGTTTTTCATCCGAAAATGCAACATTTTACCATTTAATATTACATTTATTCAACTTTAACACAGACGTTCTTTCCCCCATTAAATGCGGATTGATTATTACAGGTTTTTATTCATTTTAACATATTATTAATTATTTTAAACATGCATAAATGTGGACCCTAACCTTTCGTTACTAATTACGAGTAAATTCAGCAGCAGCCATTATGAGTAGAACAGTAAGAGGAATTATGAGTCTTCGATCTCTGTAAAACAACTCTCATTTTGCATCAGATCTCTCTCCTATAAAACTAGCAGTTCAACGTTTGATCACATTTCCTTCAGCAATTTTAGACCTTCGAATTTCGTTAGAAATTCGGCGGATTGAAGTTATCCTTAAACTTAAAAAACACATTTATCATACTTCACTACTTGAACGTTCTTTTTTTCGAGGAATTATCAGTAATGTCCGTCCAAGAAAAATTAAAGGCTTATATATGAATTAATCTAGCCCAGTAGTTAACGAATTCGCATGTCAACTGTAATTTATCCGCTAGTAAGTTAAATAAAATGAAAAAATCTGGATTGTCCCTATAATTATGAACATCTAAAAACGTGGAGAAAAACACATTTTGCATTATTTTTTATTAATTTTATTTTATATTAAAAAAATTATAACAGCTTTGGTTTTTAGAATACTAGATATTAAGTATAATCCTTAGTATAATCTTGTTTACAATTATTTTTACATTAGTTATTTCAAAATATAAAGTGTCCTTATAAATATGAGAAGGAGTGTATATATATATATATATATATATATATATATATATATAAACTGATAGATATTAAATATTAATTTAGGATAAAAACATAATTACATATATTTAAAACAAAACTTATAATATCATAAGTTTGCCGTTAATTATGAATTATTCATTTAACATCTATTCCAAAGAATGCTTTAATAGAATAAATGGTACAATCGTTTAAGGATGTTGAAAATGCTGATTTTTCTTTACGTTGCTTTCCCTAAGAAGAACTGCCCTATAAAATGGGCATAGGCCAGCAGAGTTTCTAATGGGAAGAATGTCTAAGAACAATTATTCAGACGTTAATCAACACGTTAAAACCTATGCGTTAGATGAGCAATTTTTATTAAAAAAAGAAAAAGATAGGATTAAGAAGCAAAAATATTTCTTTGATAGTCATCATATAATTCGACCACAACTACATATGAGCAGGTGTGATTATCCGATATGCGGACGTATGGTAAAGTAAAATCTGCTCAGCGGGCTCCAATGTCTTATCTAATGAATATTTCTCAGGGTATTCTTAGAAAGAATCGAAGCTAATAGCATTCTTCGTCTGTCCCACAATCGCATTAAACAGGGAAAAGAAAAGTAGTCTAATAAACAAAAATCGCGGTTCTATTTATATAAAAGTGAAAGACCACCAATCCATAATGATATTAAAGTCACCTAGTGTTCTAGTTCTGTTATTCCAGATATTAAGCAAATCTGTCTATATACGGATCTTTGTAGCTAAACTGTTCATGATCCATCCAGAACCCATTTATTAAAGTCAACTTTTAGAGGGGAATGTGTAATTTTAAAAATGTTGTCTCACAATATCTGATTAACACATCGAAGCACAAAGTAAATGTGCTCATTTAATATTGGCAGTCACCTGAATTTACAGCTAGAAGAAAAGAAATAAATGTTTTTTTCTACTAAGTTTTAAAAGCAAATTTTTGTTAATAAATTCTGGGATGAGTCTTAGCAATTGGGAATAAAAACTACGTAATATATAACATTAACCATCATGCTTAAAAGAGGTAAGAGACATTTCGAGACTCTGGGTTTGAAAACATCTACATTTAAGTTTTGTTGCATGCTCTTAAATTTGATGTGCATGCATATAGCTTGCTGATTTAATTATACAATAAAGGAAACATACAATCAATTATACAAAAAATTATCATAAAATAAATCATACAATTTTATTTTTAATTATTTATTTATTGAAATAGTGGCACGAAAATTATAATAAAAGAAGAAGAAGAAGAAGAAGAAAGAAAGAAAGAACGCGTATGTGACAGTTCTGCTAAAGGGTAGCCAGCGTAAAAGAGGACATAGTGAAAAAAAAAGCATGGCTTTTATAAAAGTGCTTTGTATTTGTATTAGGTTGACCTCGACTTGCATTACGCGGGTGCATTTTTATGCTGAGCATTTTGTACTACTAATATAGAGTACCAATAAGGAACTTATTACCAGTCCTTTTCTTTCAGTATTATTGTAAATGAAAAATGAAATGTTTCAATTTAAAACTTCATTATAATTAAACAAGGTGAGGACGGCTCCGCCTTTTTTCCAAACAGTCTCCACCAGAATTATTTAAAAATAAAATTTCTCTTAAATGAACAGTGTACAATTAAAAGGAAACGATAGAATACTTTTGGAAGATTCCTTGAAAAAAGACGGGACCGTGTGCACACCCTGTTATTGAGAAATCAGTGTTCTTTCCGAACGAAATTATAAGGATTAAATTTAAAACAAAAATCGTTTCAATAACTGCAAATTTTCTATTATACATCTTAAATATACATTTACACATTCGAGTTCAAATATATATAGTACAATATTAAAACAAATATTGTTTAACTATACATTTACATTAAAAGAACAGATAATGAAAACAATCAATTTTAAATTCAATCATTTTATTCTGGTAAATTTATTTTGCTCGTAGATATCGCATGATAAGCAGCCAAAAGGCATTACAAAAATGTGTACTATTACTGAAGGTTATTTTAAATGTGGAAAATGCTTTTAGAGTTTTTTATCAACTAATAAAACCAACCTTATATAACTTCATGAAATAAAGGTAGCACCATGTTTGTTTAAGAAATTTCAATAATTTTCTTTTGAAATTTTCGTAATTGACGTTTATAGTAAAAATAGCAATAAAATAACATATATATTCTTTTTGTTCTTGCAGTTTAATGTCAGTCTATTAATTTCATTAAAAACATTAAAAGTGATAAAATATATTAAAAATTAAAAATTAAAGTAATAAAATATAGACTAAACATAAAGATTATTATAATTCCTTCTTTTTTAAAAGTTTTTTTTTTTTTTTTTTTTTTTTTTAAACAGATTTCATAAAATAATTTATTTTTCATATTTTTAATTGAACATACTTATTTGCTAATTTTTATTTATAAGGTGAAATATATTTTTAAAATTATTTTATAATATTACTTATTTTATTTGCAGTTTTTATTTACATTTAAGAGAATATCTGCTTTTAAATATTTTAAAATATCAATAAGGTATGTTCTTCCTGATAATAATTACGTTTAGTCATTTGTACAATACATTGTCACATTTATTTCTACCAAAATAGTAAAATAAATTTCAATTGTCGAAAGATTTACGACTCTAATTTTTTCACAAATGAAATATTTTTCAAATATCCATTCTCTTTATACTCCCAATCACTCCATTTTGAGGGCTTTATATCTTTAGAACACTTGATGAAAAAAAAAAATATATTCTTTTAATTTAAACCTCCATTAAAATTGATAAATGAGCAGTGAAACGGAAGCATGTTTCAGAGGTAGTAGCTACTAGTTCAAGAGGGGAAAGAAGTGCTCTCCTGAAACCGAGCCCGCCTTAGAAATATTATGCTCCATTAAACAAAGTCGCTCTTTTTAGTAAGTATGTTCTAATTTAACACTTCTATTTTAAGAGGAAAAAATGAATTTAGGATTTTTTGAATTTTTTTTTCATAGCTTCCGCAAAATATATTTAATATACATTCTACCTTTTATTTATTTATTTATTTATTATTACAGAATTTTAATTACACTAACGTTTAAAAAAAGAAAAAAAAAAAAACATTATGACTTTTTTTCAAGATATGTTATTAAATAATATTTTTATATTAATATTTATTTTTTTAAATGTAACATAAACTCTGACGATGAAAAATATTTATTTGCAAATTCAATTTAACTAATGTTGGTTAAAAAATTAATTTTTTAACCTAAAAAAAGTATACTTTTATAACGTTAGGTATAAAATATTTAACATTCTGATTGAATGCTGAACAGAAATTGAAGACAGAATTTTTGTTACACTTTCACCTTTTGAGTTGCCCTGAATTCGAATACCAGGCTTTCGGTAGATGGTCTGGGTGTCTGTGCGCGAGTCTGTGTGTTTCTGAATCAGTCAGTTATTAGAGTTGCTCAAAAACATATATTTAAAAAAATTCCAAACTCGATATTCTAAAACCTATAGCATACACAAATGTCACGTCAAATCTTTGATGAAATCGGACAAACAGAACGTGTACAGGAACATTAAAAATTATTCAAAAACTTTACGTCTATGAACAAAATGTTTGATGGGTACATTTTAACAACTTCATACTTTACTAAAAAAATGAAATAAACACAGATAATGTATAAGCATAAAAGAATTTATCACATAGAATATGAAATGAAAAGCTTTTATTCTTTGTTTACAAGAACACACCAAATGGTTCGGATTTTAAAGACTATATCTTTTGATCGCTTTAAGATTTTCTTTCAATAATGCTATGCGTTTATCTTACTCTACTAAATTTAGGTACACTATAAAGTACTTATATATTTTACAAAAAATATAGGTGTCAAATATATATAGGTGTATTCATCATTAGACGAGTATTTTTCTAATGAATATATCACAAGTCTACGAAATCGTAATTTCCCCTCCCTTTTTTTTTTTTTTTAACAGTTTTGAGTTTCTAATGATTTTTCATACTCTGAATTAAGAAATGCTTGCCTTGCAAACAATTTAATAACAATCCTAAGACACTGAACGAGCTTGAAAAGGAAATCTGTGCGGCATGTAAGTTTATTTCCATAGGCACACTACAGGGGGTTATGGCAAATTTGATGTTCGTTTACGCCTTTTTTGCATGGATAGCGGTGAACATTTTGAACGATTTTACGTTGATTCTATGGATTAATTGCGGAAGAAATGCTTTTATTTTCTTTTCCATAACCCTCCTGTATAGGGACTCTAGCTGGTAACTTTTGTTACAATTTTCAAAATTCCTGTATCAATTTTTTACAGCTTTCGTAATTTGTCGTTCAGTTTGTCTCATCCCTATCTATGGTCCTTTGTTTTCGAGATATTTAATTTTGAAATCAGTAAGTCCTTTTCTGGACACCCTGTATGAAGAAATAACAGAGAGGCTATAAGGGAATCGGGCTATAAGGGAAATTATATTTTTCTTTAAAACCTACTTGCATACAGAGATGCATGCAACATACACTGAGAAAAAATTCTGTAACTGACATATAGACTCTAAATTGTGGCTCTAGAAAAAATACTTCCATGTCATCTGTATAAATTCTAGTCCCCTTTGAAAGGGAGTTCTAGAGACCCCTATTAGAAGCCTAGAGCGTTTGTCTATATTATAGAGAGCAAAGTTATTTTAAAAACTCTGCAAATAAATGCGAATACAAGAGGCGGGTTTCAGACAATATAATCTTGGTATATGACCCAATTCTAGAAAACCAAGCGAGAATTTCTTGCAATACAAAAGATTCAGAATATTTAGAATATAGTTTCACCATCTAGAAATATGTATAGACTAGAAATTCTCGAACATTTCGTCCATTCAGTTTATTGGCGTGTCTTATGCGCATAGCTTGGAAATATATATTTCTAGTTTAGGGATTTAGAAATTGACCACTTATTAATTCTAGATGAAGGCGATATATATACATATTTTGTCTTCTATAAGTAGCGATTAAAATTTTGATTTTTTTTGATAAATTTCCATTTATAAAATTAATTATTATAAATACTTTTTTTTAATTTTTCTTTTTATTTTTTCTTAAATATATATTTTTTTAATAATAAAATGCATATATTTATGAAATCACAAGAACGATGCTTAATGTTTGATTATAATAAAACAATTACATGGAAGAACATGGACACCTTTTTATTGTTTACATATTATAAAAATTTAAGCCAAAAGTTTAAAAAAAGTCATAAATTGCTATTTCCCTGTATTAAATTATGTTTATTTAATAAATCTAACAATGTGTATATTGCTAAATTAATACAATCTAATGGGCAATTATAATTTTACTTACATTTGAAACCTGTAAATGATTTGAATAATATAATAAATTTAGCACAATACTAGCTAAGATTCAAATTAAGATCAAAATTTCAACACGATAACTATGACCTTTTCTTAAAATTGATAATTTTCAGATAAAAGCTTAAAGAAATGTTTCATTTATATTCTTTCTTATCCAGAAAATCTTATTTTCTAATGTTGTGATTATGAGTAATTCAGAAAAACGTAGAGTTAAAATTAACTTAGTGTAATTTCGAATAAAACATTAAAACATCCAAATAGACTAGGTTTTTTTTTGCGGACAATAAAATGTTGTCGCAGACCATGGTTCACGGACGACCACTGATTTAAAGTTTAAAACTCCTATAAAGGGGATAAGCTAAAAAGAAAAAGAAGCGAATGGATAGCAACAGATATACATAATTTGAATCCGGGTAATATAATTTTCCATAACCCAAAGGTAAGCGAAAATAAAAGATAAAAACATAAGAAATAGTGTTCTAAAATTAAAAGTACATTCTACAAACGACGATTTTAAAAATTTAGTTTTAATGAAGAAAAAAAAAGGAAAAGAAAGACTAATATTTAAAGCTTCTCCGATACAGACTAGCAATAGCTAAAAAAATAATATTCGTCAATTGTTTGCAAGAGGGAAGATTTGCAAATATTATATTTTTAAAACAAGTAGCAAATCCTCAAATTATTTATATTTATAATTTTATGATAACTGGAGGCAAATTAAAAAGTGAAATTTTAAAAATATATATTTACTTAAAATTATAATTCGAGATATAATATTATTTTTAGAAAAAAAAAATTCATACCTTTACAGAAGCAAATATAAAAGGAAACACAATTCCACATAAGTGTTACTTTCTTTAGATTTTCTAAAATACGTAGATATTTAATACACAGTTATATAAATTGTTTAAATAATATTATAGTATAAAATTTAAAGCTGTTACTAGAAAAAAGCAAAATAAATTAATATTGAGCAAAAACACTGACACGCACGCACACACATACATGCATGCACACATAAATAAGTAGAATGAAGAAGGCTTATAATATATTATGAGGAAAATATATGACACTTCTAATTCATAAACACAGTTGTAGAAAAGAAATATCTGTGTATTTTAATGCCATTGTTAAAAAAAATATTACATGAAATTTACACAGAAAATACTATGTACACTTTAAGGTGCTTATCAGTGTATCTTGAACTTTTTTGAAAAACATTTTTAAACAAAAATTTAATTATATTAATAATTTTCTTTTACTTTACCGTAAATGTCTCTTGCATCATACAGTATTTTCCAGCGTAAGCTAATTATAAATAATTTTTCTTTTAATGTGGGGTGAATAAATTAAGTGCTGTACTCTCCGGACGTGATAAAAGTTCCGAAATTCTCGCCCATAAATGTGAAAAGTGCATCAAATTAATCGGTACCGTAGAACTTAGTTTCAAACAAGTGATGGATTAAGATGGATGACTTCCTGACAACCTCTCAATTTAAACAATTTTCCTACACTGTTCGATGTAGATAAAAGTAGCAGTTATTTTAAAATATCAAATGTAGGATAAATTTATAAATAAGAAGATAGTTCTAGTTACCTGATAATAATTAATGCATGTCGAAAATGTTACACTTAAGAAAAATGTTTAAGAGATTCGCTCGTAAAGATATTAAAAAAAAAAAAAATCTGGAGTGACTCCACTCGACTTTCCGAACATAGAGTAATTAACAGTTTTGTAGATAAAGTAAAGAAAGAGGAGTTGTTAAACAAACAAAAGAGAGAAAACCATACCAGACTGTTTGAGTATTTTTCTCCATATATTACACGATGTTTTATTTAACGCTACTGAACTTTGAGCCCATAGATCATAATGATAAAGAATTTTTCGTTGTGTCCCTGTAAAAACCTATAAATACTAGATTCACCAAAATACTTATAGTTAGTGAAACAGTGATTTATAATATTCATATAAATTTTCAGCTCAATTGAATAAGTAGTTTAGATGCGATCGCACTTTTAAAAATTTGGTCCCATAGGCCATAATGATAAAGAATTTTTCTTTGTGTCCCTGTAAAAAACTGTAAGTGCTAAATTCATCAAAACTATACAGTTGGTGCAACTATGAACTATAACATGTGTACAAATTTTTTGCTGAGATTAATAAGGCGTTTAAATGCAATCACATTTTTAAAACGTTGGCCCCATAGGCCATAATGATAAAGAATATTTCTTTGTGCCCCTGTAAAAAAACTGTAAGTGCTAAATTCACCAAAATCTATACAGTTCGTGCCACTGTGACCAATAACATGTGTACAATTTTTTGCTCAGATTAATAAAGCGTTTAGACGCTATCGTCCTTTTAAAAATTTGGCCCCATAGGCCATAATGATAAAGAATTTTTCCTGGTGTCCCTGTAAAAAAAACTATAAGTGCTATATTCACCAAAATCAATAGGGTTAGTACTATGGTGACTTACAATATACGTACCAACTTTCAGCGTATTCGAACAATGTGTTTAGACGCTAGCCAGGCCCTGACTAACGGCAGGGCATACGGGGCAAATGCCCTGGGCTCCCCTTCTGGAAGGGGCCCCCCTACAGACGAATGCAGAAATTCTGCAACCTAAAGAGCTCTTATGCCACTGCAAGGTGGCCCCCCAGAATAGGCTTGCCCCGGGGCTCCAGGTAGTCTAAGTCGGGCCCTGACGCTAGCGTGTGCACTCACAGACATATACACACTTATACATGCACACATACATACATCATCGTAAAAATAGTGAAAACGGACTAAGGGGACCTCGAAAAGTATAGAAACATCAAAATCTCAAATTCGGATTTTTGATATGATTACAATACTTTCCTCACTATAGTGTTCGGAAAGTAAAAAAAAAAAAAAAAAAAAAAAAAAAATGCTAAGTGTGTTTTCTTTTTCTAAGTAATAAATATAAAATTCTGCACAAAACAGAATTTAATTTAGAACGACAAAACTCAATTTAATCTATTCTTCCGTATACAAGCAGAATATAACTAACTGTGTTTTATTCCTTAACATCGGTTACTAAATCCATTTTCTAAGATTTCTTTGCTATAGCTTTAGCATAGGAGTCTTTTGGCGGCTTTTAAATGTTTGTTGTCATTTTGGCGATGCGTTACAATGACTATTGCAATTGCGTAAGTAAAGATCTTTTTTTTTAAAGTGGTCAAATCGTGTTCTAAACCTATCAAAACGTGTAAATCTATTAAAAACACGAGATCGAAATTCCATTATTTTCTTCTATTGAATATACAGGGATAAAAGAATTCTGCTTTTTTTGCCACCAGTATCTCTCTATATGAATTTATAACCCATACAATCTCAAAAATAATTGTAAAAATGTGGGAAAAGTTTTTGTATAGAAATACAAATGGCTGAAAAATCGGAATTCTTTCATACCTGAATATAGAAAAAATTAAAAATTAAAATTAAATGTGACTAAATATAAAAAAGCAATGCAGGCAATGTGAAAATATAGAAGATTTAAAACTTTTTTTTTTTTTTTTTATTTGGCCAAAAATCTAGCTTTTGTTATAACGGCTTTTGTTTATTTACTGATAGAAGGCGTTGCTTGTTTTACTGGTCACTGCATTTAAAAGAAATTTTAAACCATCGATAAAGAACAGAAATGATAGTAATAAAAAAACAAATTTAAGAAAATGTACAGAAAAATCAATGGATTAAAAGAAAAAAAAATCTAAAATGTAAAATATGAGATTGAGGTTCACACCAAAGGTCTAACCTACTCTTTTGTGAAGTTCTGTAGCTCAACAATCAGTGTACTTAGTACCAGAGAGCACAGAGCTTCGCCCTTGCACAATTAAACATATGCTGGAACTATCTATAGTTCTCCGTTATTTATTTATTTATTTATTTATTTATTTTTAATTCTGCGATCAATAAAATAACCAAACGAGCGCACACAGATAGAGAAGTAAAAAAAAAAAAAAAAAAAAAAAAAAAAGAAAAAGTCAATAAATGGACACGCACAAAATGATAACAACAATAATAATAATAGATAAATAAATAAATCAAATCGAAAATAAATATTTAAAAATATATAAATAAATAGATTTATAAAAATTAAATAAATGAATTTCGCTCTTTTAAGGACCAAGCTGACACTCTATGATGTTTTGTAGCTGCGCAACCAGTTGCCTGAACGCCAGAGCTTATGCGGTCAGATGTTTTTCTTTCCCTGTATAGATAACTTATATTATTATAATTAGCGATATGATTCTAAATATTTTTCAAGTGTTCAAAGTATCGCGTCTAAAAAATAAGCTCTTTTTTTTTGTATATATACTTATATATATGTATATATTGTGTTCCCTATACAATGCTACACCGTTCAATAGATCGCCAAGAAAATTAGTACAGTTAATAATCAGGAGAAAATATGTTAATGCCGTGCATTTTAGATTTGTCAAATAATTAGTTTAAAATAAATAATTTAAAAACCTCATTTTAAATTTAAAATTTAAAAAGGGATATCAGACTGATGACAAAAATTTTACGCGTTTAGTTTTTTTTTTCTTTCTTTTATTAGAATGGAATGCATTTATTTACATATGAATAAGAAAACTGAAATAAAACTTTATAAAAAATTGGATTTGCTTAAAATTTTGGCATATTTGACTTCTGTAATACATTTTAAAAGTTGTTTATACGTTGATTAATTTTCATTTAAATTTTATTATTCACGAGTAATTAAAATAGATATAAATAAATCGGAAAAATAAACTTTTGATTTTTTTTTTAAATTTAAATTGGTTGTTTATTTGTGGTTTATTTCTTTACATTCTCTTATTTATTTTAAGTTGTTAATTTGGATTTTATTGACATAGATTATTTAGTGAATCATTTGATGTTTTCTAATTTTTTTTCTGAATTTTAATGTATAAATAACATTAATACTAAAACTCAACACTGATATAAATAACTAAAAGGATGTGTTTAGTATATGTATGTAAGTCTGTAAATTGAAGACCTTGTTTCCAAATGGCGTTAAATGAATTTTTTCCATTATTGAAAAAATGGGATTTTGTATTTTGTTATGTAACATTTATTATTAAATTTTAGAAAAAAGATAACTTTTATCAGTAATGCATGAATGATAATAACACTAAATTATATGATTCAAAAAAATCCTGACAGTATAGTTATTTAGAAATAAAAAAAAGGAAAAAAATAGCTGAATCCTTTTTGGAAAAATACTATGACTTACGCCCTTTTGGTACAAACAAATAACGAAAAGAAATGACTTATGTACTTCCATTTGAAAGTAATCCAAGGTTTTTTTTTTTTTTTTTTTTTTTTTTATGTAAATACAGCATAAATTTTGGATACACAATTTTGGAGGGTAGTTAGTTAACACAAATCTTCATTTACAAATTCTATTTCTTCATCGCTATCATTATTTTCACTTATGTTAGCGTTAGGTGTATCGTTGCAAGATTTTTCATAAAACTTAAAACATTCTTGCTGTTTATTAATTTCCAAAGCTTCAAATAATTTCAAAGCATCTGACTTTTTTGCTTTTTTCATATAGTTTTTTGGTTTTATTTCAGAAGGGGCGCGTGGGAAATTTTTTTTCCCACGTTTCAGGATCTTGTGATTGCAAAACGAACCACAGTACGTTGTCTGGGTTTACAAATCTCGCTTCGTAATTTCCAGAAATTTTGCCTCTGAAATCAAGAAACGTTGTTTGCGTTTCAGGCGACTAAGAGCAAATTTTTCCAATCTAAAATATTCCATTGCTTCTTATACTCGGAAAGATTTCCAACCTTAGAGAAATGTTCAAAATATTCATTAAGGAGTAAAATTGTATCATATCCACTTTCTTTAAGCTAGTCTCCATTCGGCCGAATGTTTTATCTGCTGGTATGAGTGACCACGCACTGGGAAATAATATCTGAAGTTAAGGTACTTTGAGAAACCACTGCTGAAAGCATTCCTAATATGGTATAATTTTAATTTTGTTCTCCGCACGATTCACTGAACAATCGAACACTTTTCATTTCTGAAGGTATACGCTTCAACAAAAAATCATATAAAGCACTCGCAATTTCATTGGGACCACGCCTTGCTACGTGTTCACCTGAAGTGTAAAAAAATATATCCCTTTGTTTGCGCACTGTTTTTATCAAGATGGATAATTACACCAAAAATGTATTCCCAATGTTGACTTGAATAATAGGCTTCTGAAATAGGTGTGCGCGGAAATTCCCTGATTTTGCATCAGGTCAAAAACACTCTGTACTTTCATCTTCTCCTATAAGCTTTTACCCTGAAAGTGAATAAAATTTTTTCCTTTGATGCTTATGAATCTATTTCTCAGTATTACTGTACGTACTGAAATGCTCCTTCGATAGCATCGTTTGTGTGGATATTTGCCTCACAAAACACATTGTCAATATTACTGCAGGCGACTGTTCCATGCTTACCAGACGACGACTGAAGTTTATTTATTTTTTATTTATTTTTATTTTTTTCCATAGACTTTGATCACATTACCGCTGTCTAGAGTGCTGAGATAATAACACAGCTTCTTCATTCGACTCACTCATTATATTCTTACTAACTTAAACTTATCAGGAAGAAAAAATCTATTTCAATGTGACAACTTACCGCATTGTTTTCCATTATTTTGACTTTTCACCTAAGGCCAGACAAACCACTTGATCTCAAGGTACGCTGCAATTGGTTAAACTTGACTTAATTCTTTTCGAAAAAAAACACGAATTTCACCCTCTGTTTTGAATAGGAAGAAACTCTGTTTTAAGCTTCTACTTATTGAAAATATATTTTTAGGCATGTGCTGTCATCTTTTGCATTGAAAAGTCATTTTTTTAAAATTTCGACTTAACGCCTTCTGGAAATAAGGTCTTCAATTTGTCACTGAATCTGCCCGGACTTTTTTGTTCGCAATACAAAACTCCACCAATCAGTAGTTCGCTACGATAATTGATATAATTATTAATCATAAAAAAGTCTAGTTAACTCCGTATGTTCTAATTTGAATTAGATAATAAATTCATTTCATGCTAGAAAAAAACGCAATTTTAACTTAAAAATTATTAAATGGAAAATTCCACAGAAAAATAAATAAATAAATAAAAATTCATATTTTTTGACATAAAAGGAAATGTTTTTATTTACATGCGAATGATTAAGATGAAATAAATCTTTATCAAAAAATAAATTTGGTTATGCGTCTTGCAGAATTAATGTCATTATGCACTATACATTTATATATATATATATATATATATATATATATACCCTTCAAACCCTGCAGATTGTCTTATAGTGGCGAGGGGTATTCCTGGGCGGAATGGCCAAGTACATTCCGAGTTTTACTCCTGGTAGGGTCACCCAAGGCGGGAAGGCAATTTCTATTTGCCTAGCTAAAAGGGGCCGTCGAACGCGCTGACCACTGAGGCAGTGGTCCTACTTGCGTCAGCCGACCTCTCCTGCTCGTGGTGGTTCGTGGGTAGACGCTTCGGCGGGGAGCTAACGAGGCGGCGTGGACGTGAAGCTTTGCGGATGGACAGATAGTCCTCCACGTCGATTGTGCTTATGCCTCTCTGGCAAAGAGGCTATAACCACTCGTCGCTCGTAAAGTAATAGGTTGTTGTTATGTTGAGGGGCAGTATCGGCGGCACGAGATGTTGGTGCTATCCTGCCTGTATCTGCAGCCTACTCTTCACCCCTGGCTTTGTTCTTCTAATAGGCTCAACTGAGTTTCCACTACCCGGCCTTGCACACCCTGTGGAGAGCAGCTAGTTTGCTTGCGAATTTTGGGGTCTTCCTTCCCGCGGGATTCTCTGGGCCCGTGCCTCTGCCCGTGGGGTCGCAGGAGAGTTATGATGTCGTCTGTTGCGTGGGTACACTTTATGTGTCCTACTCTAAGCCGAAAGGTGTGTTGACCACGTCGGCTGTTTTCTGCCTAGCTAAAATCAGCAAGCGAAGGAGCTGAGTCAGTCTTCTACCTCTTAGTGCTCCAGTCTTCATTGATCACAGAAGCTTGCACTTCTTTCCTCATCTATGACTTCGATTATTGCTGAGACATATGCTGCCTCGGCCGTCACGCAGTTAAAAATGGGTTACGATCCTGGTTTGGAAAGAGGGCCACGGTCGAAAAATTTGCTACAGTCTTCCAGTTCTCTTAAAATTTTGCAGTTCAATATAAATGGAATATCAACTAGTGCAACAAGAATAAAATTGCACTATTAGACTTGGCAGACGTACATGGAGCACAGATCATCACCCTCCAGAAAACCAAATTGAAAGACACAAACAACCTCAAAATTAGGGAGTACAACATTTTTAGATCAAATAGACAGGATAAGAGTGGTGGAGGCTTGGCGTTCCTCCTTCGTGATATTAACTACTAAAGTATCAATATTGAGAGTTATATAACGGAAGCTTCTAATCTTGAAATTCACGGAATGAAAGATTAATTGGAGAGAAAAAGAGCTAAACATTTTTAACGTATATCATCCACCAACCCAAAAAGGTCTTCCTACTAACATGCACAATTTCTTTATTGAAAATACCATTTTCTTAGGGGAACTTAATGCCGAACCTCCAAATTGGGGGTGAATTAAATGATGTAATGCGTAAGTACTGTTGGAAAGCGCTTTATTAACTATTTGCACAGAATCTTTTTTTCTTTTTA
Source organism: Salticus scenicus (assembly GCA_963930645.1). Taxonomy (NCBI): domain Eukaryota; kingdom Metazoa; phylum Arthropoda; class Arachnida; order Araneae; family Salticidae; genus Salticus; species Salticus scenicus. The sequence goes on along the minus strand of OZ005655.1, from coordinate 71,413,819 downwards.
CTTGCTTAACTTTAGAATCTATAATACATCATTTGAGTTTGTTTTGATGAGCACTAAAGTTTATAATATATCCGTTCTCTTCATAATTCCGCACAATTTCTTAAAAATTAAAATACATTCTAAAATAATAAAAATAAAATTTTCTTCAAATTTGGTTAAAATTTCGATCACGAATGCTGTTGCAAAAAGAATTAGAAACATTTCTGATTGGAACTAAAGAAGTTAGAACAAAGGTTAGAAAATAGAAAAGCAAAAGTAAAGTGTGTACGGAAAATTTTGAAAAAGTTTAGTATATAATACAAGTGTAGCAGAGTTTTAGTATAAAATAATGATACTATTGTAGCAGAGGAAGAAAACATACATGAAATTTAACGAAGTCGGTTATGAAAAAAAATATATCCAACTGTATATTTTAAAATATATGTGTGCAGAAATATGTATATATATATATATATATATATATAATTATATTATATTAATATAAAAATATTATATGTATTTATCTTAAACTCCTACATCTTTTTGTAAATTTCTATTCAAAATTATACATACATATATATATATATATATATATATATATATATATATATATATATATATATATGTACATGTGTGTACTTTAATTTAAGATAAACATAAAGGAACAAATGTTTGTAGTTTTATAGAAATTGTTTCAAAAGGAATTATATATAAATTGATTGATTATTTCATTAAACAAAATGTTAAACTCTCTTTACATTCTTTCTATGAAAGGGTAAAATACTGTTAATCAGTTATAAAATAGTGGATTTCAAGATTTTTTTTTTAATGAATTTTTTAAAGTAACTCTGACTTTTAGGGGATAATACCCTCTTTCTCCTGTAAAAATTATTTTTGTTAAGCATTTTAATTCACTTAATTTATTTAAAGATTTGTAGTTTTTAAAATTATTTAGTTATTTAAATATTGCCATATTATCTAAATAATAGGGGAGACCGGGGCACAGTGGACCCCTTTTACAATCTTAATTTTTTCCCACAAAAAACAGAAAAGCAATATACTTAAAAAAAAGAAAAAAAAAATCTGTAAGCCCTTCTTAACATGTCTGAAATTTTTTATAACAATCTTTCTAATACATCATGATTTAAAAAATAAATTGTGAGCACTCACAAAGTGGACCACTGTGCCCCATCACCGGGGTACAGTGGACCAGCTTCTTTTGTTTACATTAAATTAATATAAATTACTTTTTTTTTTCTCTAAAATTTGTTTTTTATACTATTCTAGACTAAATAACATAATTCTAGCATTTTCATGAAATAAAATAAACAAAATTAACTTAAAATAAACAAATAAGAAATCAAATCTCAGTAAGAAAATTTATTAAGTTTAAATAGATATTGTTTTTTATTCTTTTATTAATATTATATAAATCAAATATTTTTTAACTCAAATATTAATAAATGTTATACTACTATTCAAATATTTAATATTTTTGTAATTATCTAGAGATATAATAAATTTACATTGTATTTGTAGGATAAATTTAAATAAAATATATTAAGCTACTTCTTTTGTTTTTCACATGTGATCTCTAAAAACAACAAAAGTAATAACTAATTCCTACTATTTATTAAATTAGATTTTTTAAAATTAATACTATATAATTCAAATAGTTAATAAAATTTGATTTTAACAATAATTATATTAATATTCAAATACTTACTCTTTCATAAATTTATTATTATTTTTATTTTATTATAACGTTAAGATATTTATTACTTCGAGATGTACTTTACATTATATTTGTATCTATGAATTTAACTAAAACAAATATATTAAATCTAATTTGTACTTTTAAGCACCTTTGGAAGGTGGTGGTCCACTGCGCCCCGTGTCAGTGTAAAACAAATAATAATAATAAAATAATATATAGCTTATAAATATGCTAATAAATTTAAAAAAATTTAAAATCAGCAATATCTTTCCTTCCTTTAACAGCTATGTAGTATTTATAGTCACTAGTTCAATCTTTATAAATTTTAAATACTTGAATGTGAAAAAATTACTCTGAGCACCTCAAAACATATAAACTGTTCAAAATGGTTATCTTACTATTTCCAATGTGATTTTTTTTGGCTGCATACAAGTAGTACTATTCTGCCATACATATGTATCCATATGAACTAAAAGAGTTGAATATTAATATATTGAAATAGGGGTGGTCCACTGTGTCCCTAGGTTCACTGTGCCCCGTCCTCCCCTATATCAGAGTAGATCTTAAATACTTCTTTATAATACGTCATTTAAAATCCTCTGAAAGTATTGTATTAAATAGCCATTTAATAATTACGTGTATTTAATTATTTTGAGTTTAATTTTATTCGAAATAAACTTCTGCAAGTTAGGAATGTAATATCGAGCATATATTTATTATGAAAGAAAGGAAACAATTTAAATACGGTTTTTAATACATACTATCGTTAATATAAACCTTGTGTTAAGCGCGCGCGTGACATACCTGCCCCATGGCATTTCAAAAACTTTTACATTTTATTCCTTTTATATGTAATAGGGTTCAATGTAATGTTTATACGTAATAGGGTAAATGTGCTTGCATCAGTTTTCTTAATATATATATATATATATATATATATATATATATAATTTTGTCGTTACTAATATCAGTATTCAGTTAGATGCGAATACGAAAGTAAGAAAACTACCTGATTTACAACTGCCCCCTTCTCGACACGACCAAACAGGAAACATAAATTGAAAAGCAGGTATGCTTTTATTGCTTTTATTATTATTATCATTTGGGATACTTTTAATGCTGTTATGCTATTTATACAAATAAATAATACACGGAATCGAATATATGGTAAATAACCAATACTTCTGCTTACTTTTTTTATGTTCTTACAACACAGTGGAATATTCAGTTTACGCAAAAAGTAATGTTTTCTTATTCTTTTTCTTTTTATATCTCTTTTTCACAAATTTCAGAATGAAAAGAAAAATCTAATTTTCTTACATTGAAGCATTTGAAGTGGTTGAATTAACTTAAAATTGAGGATGAACAAGAAAGTATCCCAGACATTGATATAAGTGGTAGAGTTCATGAAGATGACACCTATCAAACAAACCATAATACTGATTCATATGAAGGTAACGATAGAAGAGACATTTAGTGAGAGATAAATTCAGCAAGATTATTTTAATTCAAAGGATAACCATTACACGGCAAAGATAACGTAATTGAATGATCTAAATAAAAGTTAATTGTAATGTGAGTATTTTATCTTGTAATATTGTGATTCTGGTCTTGTAATATTGTGATAACTGGTCCTATTGGAAACATTGGAAATGTTAGCAATGTAATTGAAAAATAGCTTTATTAATGTGTGATAATATTTTCGAAATGATGACTGAATATACTAATATTTATATTCGTTCTATAAATATGTTAATATGTAAATAATTGTATTTGCATTAATATATAAATTCTCGTATGTTAAAACCAGAACACGATGCTTCTTCCAGAGATATACTGAAGCTGCAAGCTTTCAGCACATTGTCTTTCATACGTTGTCAAGTTTTCCGAAAGTTTCATGAAATTTGAAGAAAAAGCTTTGGAGTTACAAAGTAAAAACTTGCGAAAAATTTTTACGTTTTTTCATAAAATGTTAATAACTCCTTAAATATTTGAAATATCCTCACAAAACTCTACACACGTATAAAATATAGCATTTATAACCATATCTAAAATTTTCAGATCCATCGACGTTTTTCCATATACAGGGTAATCACAAATAATTTTTGTTTTATTGGACTTGTTGTTCGTCCCATAAGAGCATTCGTGACAAACTCTTTTCTGAAAAACATGAAGAAAGAAATGCTTTCTTTTGTTTAATTGTCTCTTATGGTTTACAATGACTACGTATTTAATATGAAGTAAAATATTTTTTTCCCGAAAAACCACTAACAACTGGAGAAGTGTTGGCTCTACAAGATGCTGATAGGTAGTCAAAGATATTTTTCAACTAGAACTACAGATGTTCGATTGGAATTATGGCAGGAAAATTCGGTGACAAAAACATGGTATCAAATTCAGCAGAATATTCCTCGAACCGTCTCATCATGATTCGGCCAGTTGTGACATAATGCATCCTAATGATATATAACATAAACCACCGGGAACACTCTTTCCATGGAAGGGGATCCAGGTCTGTAGCGTTGTTCACTTAGCGCACAGGAGTATTGTTTCATGGAGATGATGGGTCTTACTGTGCCCTATAAAACATTACCCACACCATAATAACGCCATAACATAAGCAATCGCCACCGCCATAACATAAGCAAGCGGGGTCCCTGCAGCGGGGTTGCAGGGATTTCTTTATAAATCGCGTATTCGAACTCGCTCTTTAATTTTATTCACAAAAAACGAGATTCATAGTTGGGGAGAATGGGGTACAATGGGCCGCGGTGTACAATGTACCGCTCCCTATAATTTAGTTATTTATTTATTTTTATGGTTCGCATTTTGGTACATAGATAGCAGTAGGGTGCCTATATTACTAGAGTGACGACAGTTCTCAGTGCGCAACCTCTGTGGATGAAATCTTGGGTTGCTTGCGTGAGCAACGAGTGGGGTTGATTCTTTCTAGATATGACCTTTATCTTACGTTGGCGAGAAAACGCTTGTGGTGAACATTTACTTTTCTGGAGGGATATTTAATTTTCTTAGAAGTAAAAAAGACTTAATTTATTCATAATTCGTTTAAATTCTATTGGAATTAAGCATTTTCTTTTTTGTTTTGTCAAATAACAAGTTATCAATAGACTTTAATTGCCAAATTTATAAAAGAAAAAAAAAAAAAAAAATTAAAAAAATTGCTCTTAGAAACACAAGTTTACGACTTAACAATTTTATTTAATAATTATTTTTATTTTTTCAGTGAGTTAATTTTCGATTTATTATTTTTATTAAACCATTATTTATAGCTTGAAACCTTAAAAACAAAAAATGTTATACTGAACTAAACAATTTTTTTTGTTTATAGTGAGGTAAAGGAAATTTTTGATTTGAGAAATTATAATGCATCCCGGTTTAATTTCATTATTTTTCATTTTGTAGCACAAAAAACTTTTAAATAAACTTTAATATTTTTTCCTTATTAAGTTTAATTTTTTGAAGTAATAAGAATATAAGAATAAATTGGTAATTTCTAATTCTTTACAGTTTTTTTTTTTTTTTTTTTTTTCATTTTGATATTATGTTTACAATTTAACAGGGAGGGGGGGGGGAGAAAGATTTCGAAAATCAACAATAAGTAAGATAGAAACGTTTTTGCAATTACAACAAATTTAAATTCGGGATGTATTTTTACATGGAAAGCACTTTAAATAAAATTTACGTTTATTATTATTATTATTACTTTATATATATATATATTTACACATTAACAAATGACAAATAATAATAATAATAATTTAAATGCTCAGATTAAGTTATTGTTCAGTGCAATTCAGTCCCCTTTAGTAGCTGTCATATCATTCTATTAGTTATCAAGCTGTATTTTTTTTCTTTTTTCTTACTGTGTGTGTATATTTATCAAGAAGCAATCTTTCTAACAATTTTTTAAAAGTTGGGTTGAACCGATTTATTTCAAAAGAACAGCGGTTTTTTTTTTTCATGGTAATAATAAATATTCATTTAAATAATCATTGTATATCATAATTCATAAAGTAATACTTTTTTAATAATATCAATGTAAAAAAAAATCTGCAGTGAATCCACTTGATTTTCCGAACATTTAGTACTTACAAACTATTAAAATAAATGTGAATCATTAAATATTTCAGCAAATAAACAAAAGTAATGGGTGAATGGAGGGTTTAAGTCGAATGAGTACGCTGGAATCCGAGACTTATAGGTGGAATGCCCTCCGCAGGAGCCTTTCTAAGGGATTTTTGCCCGTATTTAGTAAACAAATGTGAAAACCATAATAAAATATTTGAATATTCTGGCCCAAACTCCTATACTTGAAAAACGCACCGTAGTATTTTTTTTTTTTTTTTTTTTTTTGTGTGTGTGTGTGTAAAAGAATTTAAATGGTAAATACATTATTTCAAGCAGCTGTCATTCTCTAGAAAAATCTTTTGCTCCCTTTTTAATAAATTTCGGACAGTTATCTGTATTAGGACGTAATATGCGTAAAATATTTTGTACGCCCCCCCCTCTCTCTCTCAAAAAAAAAAAAAAAAAAAAGAAAAAAGAAAAAACTATAAATAATACGCACATTATTTTCTCTAATGAAGATACGTATTAAAATAGCATGATTTTTAACAATACAAAAACGAGTAAGTACAGTAAGCTATACCAATAAATCTTATAAACTAATAATAAGTTTTGTCAAGTGCAAGTGTAATAAAAAATATTTTTTAAATGTATAAAATAAATAATTTAAATTTATACTAACTGTCAAATTTTTCATTTATATATTTTGAATAAATGTCCTTAATGGATCTCCGAGCTAGGCCAGAAGATATTAATAAGCACATTTATCAATAAAATTTAAAACAGTAGCATTTTCTTTTCTTTCTTTATTTCCTTTTGTCTTTTTTTTTTTCTTCCTTTCTTTAGATATCATATATTTAAGCAATCATGCCCTTATTTTTCATATTAACCATCTTAACTATCATGTTTGATACATTTATACATTATAGAAGTCGAGATCTAACGTTCCTAAAAAAATTAGGAATTTCAGCATAGCAGCAACATTTGTCAACTAATATGCATCAAAAGTTGAAAGACACCAGTTTATGCTAAAATGAGACAAAATAAAAACTTTCGGAAAATACTGTGCATTAGATCTTGAACTCGAGCTGCCACAATTTTTTTTTAACATACACACATACAGAGAAAGAAAGAGAAATTTTCAAAATTATTCTTGATTTTTTATTTATTTATTTATTTTTTTTTTAATGTTACGCACTATAATTAAACGGGGGGGGGGGGGAGGGGGTTAGGATTGTGGCAGCTCCCCTCACATAGAATTTAATTTTACGCCAAATGAAACAATGCCCTACACCTTTTGTAGATTAATTTTAAAGTAAATTGAACTATTATTTTGCCTTACTGAACTTAAGACTTAATATGCCATTTGTCTTCATAACATTTAAATGCAGTGTAAGAAAAAGTCGTGTGAGTGACACACTAGGTAATTTAATCTAAAATCGTATCATCATTTTTTTTCTAATTAAAGATATCACAGATTTAATTCACACCCTATGTAAACATTTCTAGGGGAGAAATAATGTGCCCTTAGCATATTAATTCCCACTACAAAATAAATGTTTTAACAAACAATTAAAAAGGGACAACTTTTGTAAAATATTTAAATATATTTATAAATTTTAATACTTTCAAAACTCAATATTTTCAGAAAAACAAAACTAATGAATTAATTTTTATTTATTTTATTTTTATCTTTATTTTCAAAATAGTAAATAACTATTAATTTTATTGAAGAAAATTAAACATTAATTCGTAATTAGTCAGACTTGATAAATAAGAAACAATTAATTTATATATTCCTTAGTACATACTCTTTCACATAACACACACAGAGGTACATACTTATAAAGTTTTTGTCTTTCTCAAAGAAAAGATGTCAAAACACTGGCGAAGAACCTCTCGCCAAGTACCATGTTAAATATCGCCAAAAGTTTCTACTTTCATTTATTAATAAAATCATAATTTTTTTTTTTTTAAATAGCACAAAAATAGGACAAAAGTAATATATTTAATAAATAAGATGATTACAGATCAGTTATGACAATAATCATAGAGTTTTTTCTCTATTTATATCAATTTATAAGCTATGAAACAGGCTAATAAAAGAATCTGCCTATTGCGTCCATCAATAAAGTCAATAAAACAGATTAATAATTAACCTTATTCAGTAATTTTTTTTTTTTGATATATTACAATTATTCTTTCTTAATGTATTTCTGAAAAAAAGAAAAATCAAACTTATTTAATATCAAGAGATAAAAATGATTTTTTCGACATATCCGAAACTCTCAATGTAAAACCTATGGAGCATCATCCAACAATCGCCCCGGACGGCTGATGGTCACTCTTGTCCAATGAGAATCTGTCACAGATCTGTCGCCACTCTTATCTTATCGAGGCACCCTAGATAGCAGCACTGCAATGATGAAATTTAGCCAGCAACTTCATGCGTAACTAACAATTTAGCCATTTTATTCGTGAAATTTAGTTTACGGTAGCCAAAAGTAAATATTTTTAGTTAAAGAAATTTTTTTTTCGTCTTTCAGGAATAATGATGTGGAACAGGTTATTTATTACAATGAAGAGCTGAGGTCATCTATTATTATGATTAATCTCAATAAAATATTTTTTAAGAGGATTTTTAATTTTTTTATTTTTATCATTTGCTGTCAGAGGTCCAGACGGGGTACAAGGGACCGTGGTCCATTTACCTCAGTTTTCTGTCATAATAAACTGGTTTACGAAATCTGCATTTTTGAAGCGTTAGCGATAAATTGTATATAGAAATTTCAGAGTTAACCTTAATTAGATCTATTACGTCTTCAAAGATGAATGAGAAAGCAATTTACTTTGAAGTTTCTTCTTATTTATTTTTAATAACCATTCAGTTACTTTAGTATTTTTTATATTTTTTACAAATATCATACAGCTATAACAAACTAAATTAAATAATACAATTAAAAAATAATAATACAAATAAATTTGACGAAAAAGACGGTTTTAGATTTTGTTGGTTTAATCCCAGAAATAAAAGATAAAGAATCTGTTTTTGTGAGATTCATGCAAAGAAAACTTAATCAAGATCTCTAAATTTTTTTCTGAGAGTGTTGTTATATCTCTTGTAAATTTTCAAACTATTGTAATGATGAGTTTTCCAGACCCTACAACTTCACAAGAAAACAGCAGATTTTCAGTGACACAAAAATTGTTTAGCGTATCATTTTCTTAATGTTCATTAATTTACATTATTTGAATGAATCGAAGACATAAATAAACAAATATAATATATTCTACATTTTATACTATTAAAAAACATATTACATTAGTATGCTTTTTTAATTTGACCTGTGGTCCATAGTACCCCATGTCATAGACCATTGTACCCCGGTACAATGGTCCATTTTGCCAGCTGTTATTAAAAAAATTATATTAAAAAAAGTTAACATAATTATTGCTTTTGATTGAGTGTCACATAAGACCCAATATATAAGTAATATGCACATATATTTTCAATAGCGAGAAATAAGTACTTTGTGAGTAAACACCTAAAATTTCTAAAATTGTTCCATTGTATCCCACTCTAACCAACCAAGCAATTCTTATACTCCGCTATGGTCCAATGTCGATGGATATTCTTTGGCCCATATAAGGATCTGATAGCGATGATGTGCCATCAGAGCAGAGACGTGGATTAGTTACTATCTGCATAGGCACATACACAGAAGTGTAAGCTGTACTGTATATTGAGAAACGCCATCTCTGGATTCACTACTATTGCATTTGGTGTCGATTGCAGCAGTTGTACCCTTTAAGTTATGGCAAACAATGCGTAACACTCTCCACAATCCTCTGGAATCTTGCGTTGTGGACGTCAAATAATTAGACTGAGACTTAACGATCCACACACAACTATTAATAAGTGCTCACAAACTGCACATGAACAGCTAAAGTGACGTTTCTGAAACTGTTGTTTCCAGAAGCTAAGTCATTACATTTTAACGTTTATGAAATATCACAAATCAGCTGCTTTTTCTTATTATGTCGCTGAGCAGTGTACGTTTGGAAAGGCAATACATGGGCTTTTTATATGCTGCAGAATTATCCGTGAGAGCACATTAGTATTTTTTTCGATCAAGCTTAGATGAGAAGTAGTCATAATATAAGGGGCTTCTCTCATCTTCAAAACTCTACATTTACGAAAACATATTTGCAACTCGTACTGTCACCCTCTCAGTTTAACTAAGCTACGATCGGGAAATGAAAAAAAAAAAAAGCAGAATTTTCTAAAATTTGCTATTTTTAGGAAGTCTTCTGGGAATTATTATGGTCTATACAGTGGTCGTAAAGTAATACAAAGTTAACTAAGTTTTTTTAAAACGTATTTATTGAGTTTGTTGTGTTGATTCAGTGAAAGAAAAAGTTTTCTTTTCCCTTTCTTTTCCTGAATGTTTGATTTCTAATAGATGATAATTTTCTCAATTACTTGGATTGCAATGACTTGTAGTTTGATTAAAAAATATATATATATATGTTGATTTTGCATTTAAATATTAAGTGATTTTTTTTTAATCAGTTAAGGAAATTTTTAATAAAATTTCTATTAATCTAAGTACATGAACATAAACATTGATTTATGTTGTAATATTTCAAACCGATTACCAACTCTTCGGATCTAGGTATGGATGCGATATTCTAAGGGGCATTATATCGCATTTACATGAATTTCGGGGAATCTGTGAGAGGCTATGCTGTAGAGCACAATCTGAGATCAAACCTGCTAGTTCCAATTTACTAGTTTTGGGACCAAATCCTGTCACCCTTTTGACATGTAAAGAAACATTTCTGTAAAAAAAGCCTTGAAATTAATAAGAACTTACAATTTTACACATTAAGTTTTTCTTAAAAACACAAATTATTTACAACTCGAAAAAAAATTATTTTTCTTTGCCTCAGATAAAACATAGCAAACTAAGAATGCATTGCAGAGAATTACTGCTCATAGTCGTTAATTCAACTGAATTATTTTGGTTAAAAATTAAAGTGTTACTACAAGAAAAGAAATACACATTCATAAATTTCCCATGGTGCATGAAAATCTTACGCATAGTTTTGGTGTATATTTAAGAAATTTTACGGAATTGTCAGTGTAGATAAATACTAGAAAATCAAAATTCTGGGCTAAAATTCAGCATATTGCATTCTAATGGTTTAAGATGAGTTCTACATGTACGATAATATAATACATATGTTTACAAGGGAAAAAAATGAAAACGTTAAAGTTCCTTGATACACTTTTCATAGAAATAAAATTGAATTCACTTGATATTTTTTCCAAAGTAAATTTAATTTTTATGTATCACGATATTTTTTATGAATTTAAAAGATATTTCTCTTGATAACCAATTTTTCTCGATTTTCAATTTAATTTTATAATTTGCCTGTATAATTCTTAAATTAAGACATATGTACTATTATGCAGTAATAAATAAATAAAGTATTTTGACCAATACGCAATTAGTTCGGCGTTAAGTGCAAAAATACAGAGTTCTGTCACTTAATTTTTTAATTTAAATTCTCGAATTTTCTTACCTCAAACCATAATCTTAGGTATTTTTTACACATTATGTATAAATATTTACTGAAATATTTCTGAAAAACTAACTTCATTTTATGTACGTGTGTTTGAGGTAATTAAATCATTTAATAACTAATATCATTTAATAACTAATCATTTAATAACTATACAAAATAAAACTGTAAGTGATATATATATATATATATATATATTAAGTAAAAATATTTCATGCTATTGTTCAATTGAGCAATTTATGATTTTGTCGTTCTGTGACCTCCTGTATTTCACATCGAGTTACAGAAAACATTCCTTAGATGGTATCTTTTTATTTATATGTTTTCAAATTTACCCATTTACATTTATCTTTAATGAGTTTTAGAAACTGTGTATTAAAAATATTTAAAAAGAAAAGCAATCTGTATGTTATTTTTTTTTTATGTGATAAAGGAGACAGGGAGATGCAGAAGTAATTCTACATTTATTACAAACGTAATCTGAATTAATTTCAAAAAGAAAAATAATTAATTATGTTGAAAACAGACGGTAATTGTAACTATTTACATCGTCTACACTAAAAATGCATTCAAGAATTTCTTAATTTAAAATAAAATAAAATTACCTCTTAAAATTTTACACTGATAAACACATTCAATTAAATAAATAAATAAATATTCAAGAAAATAAGTATATTTCTTTCTCTCCATATATATATATATATATATATATAAAGAGAAAGAAAGAAAAGTGTATGTTATAAGATATGAGTTAATGATATCCTTTTCGTAAGAATGAGTTATTGTAATATAAAAATTCGAAGCAAACTAAATACAATAAAATATAATGCTCTGAAAAATTACATTTTTTTAAAACGGCTTTTATAAGATGCTTCTACATTTCATCACATTACCTTAGAATTTGGAGTAAGGTGATGTGAGGTAAGCGTAAAAAAAAAAAAAAAAAATACAATTTCACTTTGATCTTTGGCTTTGATCATTGGCCTAGTGTGAATTTACTCATTTGTTGCTGTACTTATTATTCTAAAATTTTAAGCATAAAATATAACTAATGGGTTATTAAAATCACGAGTTTTTACAACTAAAAATTTTTCCAATTAAAGCAGATTTTGTTGTTTGTTGTTTTACTTATACTATGGTTTGGTTCAAGTTAAACCTTGGTCTTTTTTGCACATATAATGTACATTAAAAGAAGTTTGAATCACGTATCTAGATACTGACAATTTTACGAATCTGGAATTTTTTGTTAATTTTTAAAACATTACAACACGTTATAATGTTGTGAGTTTTTCCGTACGCTTAAAACTAGCACTTTGATCTTAAGCATTATAACATTCCAAAAAAAACTGAAAAAGAAATGAGGGTATGAAGTTTCACTAAAAATTAAGAGATAGAACTGAAAAAAAAAATATATAAGTAATGTAATTAAGGTGCCTGGGACAACAACTGTACCATCCTGGTTACAATTTTCCGACGTACAAATGTATTGTAGTAAACTTAATTATAAGTAGAATTTCATGTTTAGAACTGTTGTCTGAACCTGATCGTCGGTGAAAAATTATCTTTCACCCAAATATTCTTTGAGTTAGCAGATCACAATAAAGTCACACAGCATCAGATCAGGATTGTATGGTTGATGCATCCACAACTATCATCCGAAATTTGCAACCAAACTTTGTGTTGTTCGTGTCTTGTGAGACTCTGCATTGTTGTGTAAGAGAACAATGTCATTGCTTAAATTTTCACCTCTCTCCCTTTTTATATCTTTGCCCTAAACCTCTAGGACACAGTATTAAAGGTTAAGCCCTTCCTCATATACGCTATGTAAACAATTTCTTCGTTACCGAAAAAGACAGTGACTATGCTATTACCTGTTCCGTGTGGAACTTTGGATATTGTTCTCGGAGTCGATGACGTGTGTCCCCATTACATCGACACTTACTTCGTTTTTTGAGTGAAGTGATGCTTGTATGTCTTATCATACGTAATGATTAGGCATTAAGAATCATTGTCGTCCGTCGTATAACTTTAAAGTAACTTCAGGAAAGCTGCAAATCTTGTTCCTTTTTGTTCCTAATTCGACGAACAAAAACTGGTCGTGCACATGATTTTCTATAATGAATTTTATGATGGACAATGGAATAAGAAGTACCAACAGACATCCCCGAAACCTATGCCATTTGTGCGACGCTCATTCTGCGATCACTGAGAATAATGTATTTTACCCACTTTACCTAGTCTGACCTGCTCACTGTTCTTAGACTTCCCTACATTTTCGCGTCGGTTATGTCAGCGCAATCGTCTTCTAACTGCTGGCTTTATTTCAAAATCCCTGGAGAAAACATTAATTGTGGCTAACACACTGCCGATATTTTACGATGAATTTCTGTATGCGCGCAAAACTTTGCACACGCACACACACACACACAAATAAATAAATAAATAAATAAAAAATAAATAAAAACACGCTGTTCCACGTGCTTTAACGGTATAATAAGATTCCAATAGATGCACTATATTTTTTGTCTCGTACAACACAAAAACAGTTACGAGTATTCAAATGAAAGATACTTTTGAAAGCCGTGGAATGTAAATATAATCTGCTCTTGTTACTCAATAATACCTTGTGTAAGAAAAATGTTGTAACTTACTTTCTGAATATCCTATGTAATTGTTATTATTTAATAAATAGTGATGTTAAATGATTTCTTATGATGATATTTATAGAGATTTCACATCATTAATCCAATTTGAAACAAAATGTTCTAAGTATATTTCATATAATAGAAGTGGTTATTTTATTAAATAAAGCCAATACTTTTTATTAATATTAATCGATATTTTTTTACTATTTTTATATACATAAATTTTAAACTTTAATCACTTAATAAATAAATAAAACAAATTGATTTTTATAAACAGTAAAATTAAAAATTTTTAAGACATTGGAGCATTGTTTCATTCCATTCGCTTCTTCGGCCAGTTCTTTATCCATAATAGCTAAAAAATTTCGATATTAATTTGTGGATATCATTTTTTTTTACATTTTTTATGTAAGTGTTTAAAAAAAAAAATCAATAGATATCAAAAAATCTTGAAAATCAAGTTATGAAACTTGTTTTTTATTTGATTTTATTTTATTTTATTTTGAAACACTCAAAGAACTATATCATTACTTTCCAATATTTTTAAACATGTGAAGGTATAAATTATTTCTGATAGCTTTATTGAATTAACTTATTAATACAAGGAAATGTTAATAGTAGCCGAAAAGAAACATTTCTAGTACATGCAGTGAAACACATGTGCATCTGAACAAATACTTCATAGTCCGATATAAATGACATCTAAAAAGCTTTTGCTCGTATTTTCTAAAAGTATTACATTCCTCTTCCTTATGGTGTCTCAGAATTTCCCCAATTAATGTACTTTACGTTTCAGTTATGTTTATTTGAATAAACAAAATAATAATAAATCAGAATAATTCATTTGTCTTGAAGTATCAACGCTGTATTCATGAACCAGATGTTGCAAATCATTTAAATATGAACTTCTACGAGAAGTTGAATGTTCTCCGTCATCAATCTTATTCGTCACTAACAAGAATGGCACAACTCATGTTTCTATTTGCATAACAATGACAGCAGGTGTTTCATGTTGTTCTGGATATCTAGAAATAAATTTCTTGCGTATAAGCACCTTTAATATTACTTAGTCTTTTATATTAACCTTTAAAATGAGAAATTAGCAATTTTTATTTTTGTTAATAAACAATTATGAAAACCTTTGTTTGTAGAAGTGTAACATAAAATTATATAATGAATGTTATCGCATTTATATACAAAAAGTGTAAAGAACCCTGTTAAAGCCCATATAAAGTACTGACTATAATTATAGTGAGATTGAAAATTCACACATTCTTTAAGAAGACTTAGAATAGATTTATTGCACTAATAATACTGTCCGCAAATAAACGCCAGCTACAGCAAAGATTTCAACCATGATTAAGGAAAAATCAATTATTTTGTAATGAGTCTGTTTATTCAAAGCTTCACATATCAGCATAGGAAAGAATTTCATGATATATTAGTCATACTATTTTTCTATATAGTCTTATAGACATTCAGAGGGACAATTTAGGTGTGTGTGTGTGTGAGAGAGAGAGAGCTTGGAATTGCGTATTACAAGGGCAGCGGTTTTGCAGCGAATAATAGTAGTTCGTTTTTTAACAGTCCCAAGCAGATTGCTGGAAGAACTCCAAGAGTCAGAAAATATAGTTCCTTTGTCTCTCAATATGAATATTTTGAATTTAGATTGTCCATTATAAAAATCTACGTCAACCTTTTATGCGAATTATTACGCCACATATCGGCTTGGAGTGCTTCCTAGGAGATATCTGTATTGATACGTATAAAGGATTTAAGTCCAAAAATGTCGATTTTAAGTTAAGAACATAGTCAGACTCAGAAAAAAATTCTCAATCGATTGGTATAAAGGATTTAAGTCTATGTCATTTAGTCTTTGAGAAAATATATTGGTAAAAAAAGGTTCAAAACAGAAATTTACCATTCATGTATGGTATAAAATATTTAATTCAAATTTTTCCCGTTATTAAATGAAGGTTGACAACCACTGAATGGTGTAAAGGGTATAAGTCAACGAAATCCTTTTTTCCTAATCGATTCTTCTGCTTTGTTTTTAGTTAGTTTAACTTTATTTTTCGTCTCCTGAAAAATCAAGAATATGGACTTAAATCCTTTATACTTATCAGTACAAATATAAACACTGTCATTATTACGACATATTATCATTTAGAAAAATAAATCACCAGTTAATGATGTTTCAACGGATACTTATTGCTAAATATAGCTATAATAAAATAAACTTACGAAATTTAAAAGAATGTATTGCAATTTATAGAACAAGCAATGGCTAACAAATGAGATTTATATATATATATAACTATTTAGTTTTAGAAGTTAGAAATTTCGAAAGAACATTTTATTTAACAAAAAATGTATTTAGATTACAAGGAATAAATTATTATTATTTCAACAATACGTTTTGATTTTCAGATGATTTATTTAATAGATAACTGATAAAATTTTATAAAAATTACGATATTTATTTATAGAGAGACAAATTTGTTTAAATATAAAGGATAGTTTAAGATTTCTTTAAATATTTTAATAGAAATTTTATTTATTGGAAATATAGTATTTAATTATTAAATTTACTTGAAAATGCAAATAAATCAAATGTATGTGAAGAGACTCCTTCACAAGACTAAAATATGAATATTTTTTTAAATTAAACTGACATTTTACTTTTCGAAAACTATAGTGAGGAAAGTATTGTAATCATGTCAAAAATCCGAATTGGAGATTTTGATGTTTCTATACGCTTCGAGGTCCCCTGAGTCCTTCCTCACTATTTTTACGATGATGTATGTATGTGTGTATGAACACTCTAGCGACTAAACGCTTTGCTCGAATGAGCTGTAAGTTGGTACGCATGTTGCAAGTCACCGCAGCACGAACCCTATTGATTTTGATGAATCTAGCACTTATAGTTTCTTTTACAGGGACACAAAGAAAAATTCTTTATCATTATGGCCTATGCGACCAAAATCTTAAAAGTGCGATAGCGTCTAAACGCCTTATTCAATTGAGCAAAAAATTTATACACATATTATAGGTCACAGATACTCAGTTTGTATAGATTTTTGAGAAACTAGCAATTATAGGTTTTCACAGGGACACAAAGAAAAATTCTCTATCAATATGGCCTATGAGGCCAAAATTTTAAAAGTGTGATAGCGTCTAAACGCCTTATTAATCTGAGCAAAAAATTTGTAGACATGTTATAGGTCACAGTTGCACCAACTGTATAGATTTTGGTGAATTTAGCACTTACAGTCTTTTTATAGGGACACAAAGAAAAATTCTTTATCATTATGGCCTATGGGACCAAATTTTTAAAAGTGCAATAGCATCTAAACGCTTTATTCAATTGAGCTGAAAATTTATATGAATATTATAAATCACTGTTGCACTAACTATAAGCATTTTGGTGAATCTAGCATTTATAGGTTTTACAGGGACACAACGAAAAATTCTTTATCATTATGATCTATGGTCTCAAAGTTCAGTAGTGTTAAATAAAACATCGTGTTATATATGGAGAAAAATACTCAAACACTCTATTATGGTTTTCTTTCTTTTGTTTGTTTAACAACTCCTCTTTCTTTACTTTATCTACAAAACTGTTAATTACTCAATGTTCGGAAAGTTGAGTGGAGTCACTCCAGATTTTTTAATATCCGTTTGCTGAATTAGTTTTAAGACAAAACTTGAGAATGCTATTGAAGAAAAATAATTATTTCTTTTTAATAGAAAATGGCAATCAGAATAATTTACTGGTTATCATAAATCAGCATACATTTTGGTTTCCGGGAAAAAATTAAATAAGAAATTAATTTAGAGTTTACCTAATTCTTCTGAACAAGCTACGCATTTATAAATTAAAAGAAGACTTAGCGCTGGATTATTGAAGCCAAGTAGAAACTACAGCGTCTAAAATGCATGAGAGAAAGAAACTGGGAAGCAAACAGCTGTTTCTGTTTCATTTAGCGTACTCTCTTCAATGCATAAAAAATGAGAAAAAAGTGCTCCCATATATAGGAAGAAAATCGAATTCTGATCAACGAATATAATTTCATGGAACGTTGGGAATGGACCAATGGGAATTTAGGAAAAACTGGTTGTGAAAAATGTAGAAGAAATTAAAAAAAAATGTGGACTGAATGTAAAATTTTCCACAATCAGACAAGTGGGGTACAGCGAAAGCACAAATAACAATATTAAAAAAATATAGAGAGAGAGAGAGATGTAAAAAGATTCAAAGAAATTTAGTTTATGAGTGGATTAAGGCCTGTAAATTATTTCAGCTGTATAAAAACAACTAAAATAATGATTCAGCTAATGTAATTTACGGAGAATAATTGCACATTTCGTTTACTTTTAGAATCACTTTTCAGGAGTGGCTTTAGGCCTGCAAACTATTTCAGCAGAATGAATTCAGCTAAAATAGTTTACGCACAATAAATGCACTATTCGTTTATTTTTAGGATAAAAATAAATTATCTAGTTAAGAAAAAAAAAAAAAAGAATGTTCAAAATATATATATATATTTTTTTGTGAAACACTATTTTTGTTCAAGAAGCGTCTTGGTTTAATATTTCGAAGTAATATTTCAAGAAAAAAAAAAGAATGTCTCCGAATGCTATGTTTTGAATACTCGTGAGAAAATTCTTATCAAAAAACAGTCACGGCGTTATAGATCTATAAAGTTATGTTACAATTCCTAGGGTTTGAAAAAAAAAATACTGTAACTGTTTGACTGAGATTTTTAACTGGAATCTGAATCAGTTTTTCTTTCCAAAGAAAGTGTTTGATAAATAAAAAAGAAGAAAAAAATAACCATTTCTTTTTCTCTTCGGTCAATTCATTTTTAAAATAGTTTGTTTTAGCTTTAATCTGTTTGTATGAAGTTATAGAAATGAGAAAAAGCTTATATTTGAGGTATCTTTAAAATTTCAAAATGTGTGTTTCAAATATATTATACCTTAATACAAATATATTATATCTTAATTACTTCGTTTATATTTATTTATGTGACTGTATTAAAATAGTTTCCAATCCAATGAGTGGATGAATATAAATAAAACTTATATACAACGTAAACAGATTTAATTATTTAAAGTGTTATTCAAAGAGAAAAAATAATTACAATTTTTTTCCTGCTTGTAATATATATATATATATATATATATATATATATATATATATATATATATATATTGTAATGAGTTATTAAAAAGATTTCAGAAAATTTTATATTGAGACTTTCTCATTTTTTGTAGGAAAATTTTTCATATTTTAATCATCATTATGCTTTTCGTTGGCAGTATATACATCAGAGAGAAGATTGAGACTTGATCCCATTTTACTTTCGGGGTCATATTTTTGTTCATTTTCAATTTCAACTATCCATTCAAACCGCAACAGATTCCGAATTTATTTGAATTTCACCGCTCATTCGTATAATTTGTTAATATTTCAAAATTTGGAGATAATGCAAAAAATACGAAGAACGAAAAGTCGAAAAAATTCCCAGTTGTGGGAGATTTGATCACCAGACATGGGTAATTTAATCCCTCATAAACTTGGCTATCATATGCTGAGTTTTATTACATAATATGCCAAAGTTTGAAGTAAATGTTATTTATTTGGTTACATTATACACTCGTTGTTGCATTATACTTTTAAATAAAAAAAATTCACTTTTAAAAAATCTCAATTATATACTGAAAAGCCAAAAAGCCAAAAATACGTAAATAAATAAATAAATAAAACTTGTACAAGCATGTATATGGAAATAATAGAGTAAGTGATACGATCAGCAGTACGTATAAGATAACAGGTGCCTGTCAAAGCTGTTAGATCAATTACTGTTGTTACAATAGCAGGTTATCAAGATTTCAGCTATTTGAACATGGCGTTATAATTGGTGCACGAAAGAAAGATTATAGCATTTCTTAGAGGTAGCGATGAAATTTAAATTTTCGTGTATGATCAATCACAAGTGTACTGTGAATATCGGGAATCCGATAAAACATCAAATTACCTACATCGCTGTGGCCAGGGAAGCTTGTGAAAGAACGTGACCAATGACGACTGACGAAAATAAATAAACATGACAAACGTGCAACCTTTCTTGAAACTGCTGCAGATTTCAATGCTGGCATCAACAAGTGCCAGCGGGAGATCTATTCAAAGGACTATCATTGATATGGGCTTTCGGAGTCGAAAGCCTAGTCGGGTACCGTTGTTGTCTACACGAGAACATTTTACGCCTCACTTGGGCCCACCAACACCGTCATTACACTTTTTCTGACTGGAAACACATTGCCTTATCTGACGAGTCTCATTTCAAATTATATTGGTCGGACGGATGTGTACGAATATGGAGATAACCTTATGAATTCATGGACCTGCATGTGAACAGGGGACTGTTCAAGCTGTCAGAAGCTCTACCATGTTATTATTACCAATTATTTTTCTGCCTGAGATTCACACTCTATCACATATCAGTTTGAACATCGTTTTGTATGTTATATTCAGAATCCGGCGATGGACGAAAAATATCATCTTCAAATAAATTTCGTGATTACTCAAGTTCTTTTAAGATTTTACTAGTTTTCAAATTATATTTTGTTTTTCTGATCTGTATTCGATGTTCTTTTTCTTTTTTGTTTTGTTCTTTGTCCCTAAATTTAAATTCGATAGCTAGTTTTTCTGAAATATCAGTTAAACCTCTTGTGTGGTCTCGTTTCCTGTCGCTTCTAATATTGATTTTCCTTGATGCAGCATTACGATAAGGCTTGATCATTGCTATGGTAATGAAAGTTTTAGCAAAAGTAGAAAATTAATTAAAATCTAACTGAACATTAACTGAATGCTCTTTTTATCGGAATGTTGTGCCGATCCTTATAAGCTTTGTTCCCTTGTCGAAGTTCCTTACTGTCTACCAACACTTTTTTTTCTAAACCTTTTTCTGCTTTGTAGATACGCGGCAATTTTTTCTAAGAATAAAAATAAATATTTGCCGACAGATGTTCGTTTTGAATATAAATTGCAACAATTGATGATCCTTATTACGGGAGATTTGATCCCTGGGATCAAAATTCATTGCTTGTTACAAACGCACAGTTATATGTGCTAGTAATGAAAAAAAAAAGGGGAGGGGGCATTCAGTTCTTTATATCCAAAATGCAGATATTAATTAGATACACGAGTTGAAAAAAAAATGTTTAAATTGAAGTGAAGCTCTCTACTCAAATACATTTCTGAATGTTTTGAAGTTATTCACTGAATTTTAAAAATTGTGTAGTGTCAGATGTAATGCCGTCTAACACATGAGAAAATAATCTCTATTAGCGTTACCAGGATGAGAATCAATCAATGATTTTTAATAGTTTGTAATACCTTATCTCTTCAAATTCGAATTAAGAGAAAATTAGAAATAATTTTGCCTTCCCTAGCTGAAATTAAATGAGCAGAAGCAGACTAAAACATTGTTTTTATTAGAAATTCCTCTTTTTAATTATGGTTTCCCACCAATAAAATATAACATTTTATGACATTATATTTACTCATGTATATATGTCATATAAATACAATTTTTTAATCACAGCAAAAATAAAACACACCTTAAAACTGCTTTACATTTTTCTCCATTTATATTTTGACGTTTAAAACACACATATGCATATGGGAAAAGTCATTGGTGATTTCAAAAAAAAAAAAAATAAAAAAAAATAAAAAAAATAAATAAAAAAAAAAAAACATATTTTTTCAATTATTTTTTATTACATTATTACGAATAATAATAAAAACAATATTATTAGCTTACTTTTGTCATGAATAAATGTTAAGATAATTGTATTGTTTGATTTAATTTCATACATGGAAGTTTTTTTTTTTTTTTCTTTTTCGTTTTACAATTCTCTGTATTTTCATGAGAATATCAAAACCATCTTTTTGTAAAATTAACACAAATAAAAAAGTAGTTGGCATAGGTGGACTCTGCTCGGTTTGCCATCATATGTATGTTCTCATAAATATCTTGTGCAGGACATATTATATTCATGTTTAGAGAAATGAATTTGACCAAACGCTTGACACAGTGACAGAACGAAATCCTTGCCTAATAGGCTATCCATCATTCAGTTCGATATATTTATCTTATTCTAATCTATTAATTTATTTTATTGGGATCAATTTCGTAATTTATTTTCATGCTACTATTTCCAATACAAAAATCCCAAAAATGCATATTTATATGAAATATCGCCCCATTTTGCTATGTTGATAAAATCTCAAATTTTGAATATCTTACGAAATTTTCCTATTATAATATTTGTAGTCAATCATGTTCACACAAGTATCATAAATGTTATTTTGAAATTTTCTGATATATTTATTATCCTCAGAATGGATGTTTATGCGGGATTTTGCCTTATTCAGCCATTTTAAGTAAATCGTAAATTCCAAATAACTTACGAATTTTTTAAATTGGAAAATTCATACTCTATGTTATTCATATCAGTATCCTAAATAATATTCCAAAAGTGGTCTGACATCTTTATGATGAAAATATCCCTCAAGATTGACGTATGTGTAAAATTTTGCTCTATTCTGTTATGATAAGAAATTCGTAAAATTCTAATAATTTACGAAATTTTTATATGGGAAAATTCATAGTCAATGATCTCCATGCCAGTATCCTAAATAATATTTCTAAAGTAGTCTGACATCGTTACGAGGAAAATATCCCTCAAAATTGACGTTTTTGTGAAATTTTGTCGCCATGTTAAGAAATTCGTAAATATACAATGACTTGCGAAATTTTTAAAGTAACATGTTTATAGTAACTGATGTTCATTCCGGCATCAAAACTGATATTTTAAAACTGGTCTGAAATTTTTACAGCAAACATTTTTCATTCCATGCAAGTTTAAGGGAAATTTTGCTTTATTCTCCCGTGTTAAGAAAATCATAAATTTCAAATAACTTACGAAGTTTTTTAATTCGAATGTTGCAAATAAATAGGGTTCTTGCGAGTGTCACAAATAATATTTTAAAACTAGTCTGACCTCTCTGCGATCATTTGTTCGTGAGATTAACAAACTAACGGACTAACACACTAACAAACTAACAGACACCCTACAGACGGACACCATACAAATTTTGTCCTTTTCGGATTCCTCACACCTGAAAACGAGTAAAAAAGTCAAAATTCAAAAAAGTTTCCCATCATACTATAGGTATGCGGAACTTAGGTAATCGTGAAAATGTTCGACCTCACACCTGAAAACGTGTAAAAAAGTCAAAAAACCGAGGTCGAAAATTTTTACGATTATCTAAGTTCCCCATACCTATAGTATGATGGGAAACTAAAAACCGAAGTTGAAAATTTTCACGATTACCTAAGTTCCCTATACCTATAGTATGATGGGGAACTAATAAATAAATAAAAAGAAAAATACAAGCAAGAATGGAAAATTCGACGAATTAATTGCGAAAAACCGAATGTGTTTGTGTGGTAAGAGTAAAAAAGTAATATTCTCTATTGGCATATTTTTATTATTTTCTAAAACAACGAAACGTTTTTATGTGTCAATGAAAATTCCAATTATGATATCTTTCCATTAGACATTTTTCTGAGAACTAATTATGCAATATTTTACAGTATTTTACGACATATTTAAACAATAGAAAATGTACATTGCTTTCGTGCTCCGAAAGAGTTGTGAAAAGAGTTAAAAAAAAAAAAGCAGTTTTGGGATTATGTAATTGAAAAGTATGTATAGAGTGCCCCAACGTGCATGGAGAGGGTCGCATCTATGTCTCTCAATTTATTTACCTTAGAGGCAACTGTGCCAATATTTTTGCTTTATATTTAAAGTTTTACAGTTTTCTTTAAATTGATTTTTTTTAAATACTTTTTTTTTGGTGGGGGGTGGGGGGTGAGTCACATTTTTTTGCCGAGTTACGGTATGCACATAATTAAGAAAACGTTAAATTATTGATAATATTTTACATAACACATAAATGTCTATTATTGTGATTTAATTGTAGAAAAAATAATTAAGAAATAACAAATTTTAATTACAATTAAATTTTGAAATTATGGTAATGTAATCTTCAAATGATCCTATATTTTAGCATTCAAATTCGCAAAATTTTGCAAATTACTTTAATCTATATATTTACTGCCCCGTGTATCATCGTTAAAGTGCTATAATTGCAAGTATACCCCAGATTGAAACTTTAATAGTGCTTACAAATACGTAATACTTTTGGGTTACGATTAATTTATAGTGAAAATATATTTTATCCTATGTGTATCATCGCCCTGAAACTTAACGTTTTTAAAGGTCACTAAATAACTTTTAATTTTTTTCTAATATTTTGTTACAACACACATCTCAAACATTCTTTTAAATCGTTTCTTGCTCTTCTCTGTTAAAACTATTGCATTGTTTAAAAAACCATTTTTAATTTAAATACTTCTAAGTCATTAAACTTAAAGTAAAATAAAAGTTTGTAAATAAGCGAAGATCTTTACACTGGTTATACTTTTACGCACTGAAAACTTTTTCCTGATTTCTTTTTCTATTCTGTCAAGTGTGAAATGTATTTCATGTCTTTTTATATGATACATTCCTCTGAAAATGTCTTTTAATTTATTATCTTAGAGTATTATTCCTTTGTGTTTTCTTTTGTCGAGTTTTGTAAGCAATATATCTCGAGAAAACTCTATGTTGAGAAAAAGAATCATTTTAATTTAAACCTTCATTAAACTTGATGGATGAGCAATGGAAAGGAGAAAATTACGAAAGTCACTGCAATTAATTTTTATGAAAAAAAAAAAAAAGTTCTTCTAAAGCCGCTGAATCCAGGGGAGTTATCGTGACATATTTCACAATATATGTATATCTTCTCACTAATATACTCATATTTTGCTCATCTATTCGAAAGAAAAGGGGAAACTGAGGCTTAATTGGTTTTATTTGTTTATCTATAAAATATAATTAACTGATTTATTTTGTTGATTCCATCAAAAATGACCTATTGTAAATATTTAGTTATCTCTCTCTCTCTATAAATATATGTATGTATCTGTCTATCTATGTATATACTTAAATAAATAAATATATATATATATATATATATACTTGTGGGCTTAGGTTTTGGTTTTATTACTTTTCAGGTTCATGGTGTGTTTTTGTTTTTCTGTGAGGGTTTTCTGTTTTTGTTTTCCTGGAAAATAATTTGTCATTGTTTCATTTGATTCATTTCGGGGTTCTTTTTTATTGTGGGTTCGTAATCAATCAATAAATTTCATAGTTTCATTTTTCATTATTTGCTATGGGGTTTTGCTTTTTTATTCTTTTATACATGTGTCTTCTAATCTGGTCTTGGCAGGCTGGGGGAGTGTTGCCGGCGTAAAACTAGTTTAACTCCACAGACAAGTCACAAGCCTTGCCGCTTGCCTCCTTCCTTTCTTTATTGGGTTTCTTGGGTTTTTTTCCCCTGGATTTCGATATAGCTTGAGTTTTCTGTTGGGATTTGGTTGAGTTGGTTTGTTGTATCGTTCGTTAATAAAATTAAATTTGCTTTCTTTAAATATGTGTATTTCATCCCTTGATGATTTTTTTCATCTTTCTGAGCTTCTCGTACATAGAGAAATCGTTCATTTTTATTGGTCTTTGTGGTTTCGGTGATCTTGTGTCTGTTGCTTGGTTTCTGCTGCGCTTAATGGGTCATTATTGTTCATTACAGGGTTCTCTTTTTTCACTTTGAAAAATTGTCCTAGAGTCAATCTTCTTTTCATCAGAGCCTAATTACACGGTCCTGTTTCAATTTGTAACATGTATTGCTGTACAGTGGATTGACATCATTGCTATTATTGAACTTAATAATTGAATCAATTTGGGAAATCTTGTTTCTTTGTTTGGCGTGTGTATGTCTCTTTGGTGAATTGTTTGACTAACTATTCTTCGTTCTTATTCTTTGCTTCTACTATCAAAAGGGTTATATGTATGTATATACGTTTATCTGTGTATATATATGTATATATATATATATACACATAATAAGAAAATTTTTATCATGATAACATGATACAATTTAAATGGTGCATAAATTCGAGCGAAAATTGGACGGTATATATCGATTATAAATATCTTGATTGAATTTGTTAGCAAACTTGATAAGCCATCTTGTTTCAAATTTAAGGCAATTTTAAAATTACCGTATTTTCTTAAAATTCGGTATGCAAACAACCTATAACAAGGTCTCAAAAACATTTATTAAAATGATCCGTTATTTTCAAAATCGGGGCCATTTTAGCATTTCAAACTATTAATAGATAAAATAATATAAATTTTAACTAATTCACGCAAACTCGCTCAATTTCTACCTGCTGGTAGCCACATGAACAACAACAACAAAAAAAAATCTATTTTAACTGAACTGGAAATATTTGTTTTAATTAATTTGGTTTTCTCCTTTCGAATCCGTTAGAAACTGTAGACTTCGTTAAACATAGTAAAATTGTTTATATTTTTATTTATAGTTCAATGTTTTTTGTTATTATTTATTGAATGTTTAAGCTAAATAAATTTACTTTCGGTACTTTATGTTTGTCTTTTGGCTGCGCATGAACATTTTTCATTTTATATAAAACAATCTTTGTATTATTCTTTCGACTATATCTTCTACAAACGATTAAAAAAAAGTTAATATGAAAAAAAAAAATAACCGCTGTTTTAATCATTAATTTCAGAATTTATAAAGTATTATTAGGCATTGTAAGCATATTTATTTGAGTGATAAAATTGTGCTACTGTAATTTCAGGAATAAGCCACATGTTACATTTTTTTCTGTCACTCTCCCCTGGTTTTCCTCGCCGTTTTTACACCACCAATTTTAGGTATGATAAAAATTTTCAGAAGATGGAAATTTAAAATTGAATTTAAAAAACAAATTTTTTTTTAGTTATTTATATCCATTCTACGAATATTTTTTTATGTCTAGGAAACTATTATTTTATTTCCTAATAGGATACTAAAAATTATAAGATATTAAAAATATGCTATATCAACCCGTAAAAAAATATTAGAATCAAATTTATTGTTTTACAATTACATCTGTAAAGCTAAATATGTACATCAGTTTCATTATATTTAAAGTTGTTTATGATATTTAAGTTGAATTTTCAGGAACCAAACATCTTCATATATATGGAAGATGGTGAATAATTAGTAGTGTTAATCACTGAGAAAAAATTCTGTAACTGACATCTAGAATCTAAATTGTGGCTCTAGAAAAATAGTTCCATGTCACCTTATAAATTCTAGTCCCCTTGGAAAGCCAGTTCTAGAAGCCTCTATTAGAATTCTAGAGCGTTTGCCTATATTTTCGAGGGCAAAGTTATTTAAAAATCTCTGCAAATAAATGAGACTATGAGAAGCGGGTTTCAGCAACTATAATCTTGGTTTGTTGCCAAATTCTAGAAAATCAAACGAGAATTTCTCGCAATACAAATGATTTAGAATATTTAGAGTATTCAGAATATTGTTTCACCATCTAGAAATGTGTACACTAGAAACTCTCTAGAATTTCGTCTATTCAGTTTATTGGCGGGCCTTATGCGCATAGCTCGGATATCTATATTTTGAGTTAAGGGATTTAGAAAATGGCCACTTATTCATTCTAGAGAAAGGCGGTATATTTTTTTTTTCTCAGTGAGTGTATGTATCAGAAGACTTAAGTATACTTTTGTACAAAAAATATATTGTAAACATTTTTTTTTTTTTTTTTACGTATAACTTATCCATCTTACATTCTGCCTGTAAAACGAATTAATTCGCCACCGCCAATGTAAATATTTCTGTAATTTTAAGGCAATATTTAGTAGAGTCTCTATCACTTGACAATAGCTTTTATTTTAAAAAAAAAAATATTTTTATGTTTTATTTTCCACTAAAATAAGTATTTTTACTTCACTAAAAGTTTTATAAATTACCAATACACCCCTCATGATACATAAATAGAGCAAAATTAGTCACTAAAATGTTTATATGATTTTTTATTCTTTTTTAATTTCCGTTTATTTATCGCTATAATTTTACATAGATAATAAGACAAATAATTTTTAGTAGATTTGCTTATGAAATTTTTATACGAATAGGATAATAAACTAATATTTTATTTTTGTTTAGAAGTTAGATATTTATAAGGAAAATTTATAAAGCAGTTAGAAACGGAAAAAAGAAAGCTTGAATGTAAAATAAATAAATAAATAAATAATTATTCAATATTCATCATGATTAATCTCATTTGCTATTGAAAGAATTATGAACATTTCTATAAAACATCCCTTGCCTCCAATGATATTATTCTTTTGCGAATTTTACAGTATAAAATACAGTCGGTAACAAAAGTGTCCGAACACTAGCAAAAATTCCTATGTAAAAAAAGCACACTTCATACGGTTTTGTTAAATAAATCCTTATCGAATCATGTTCTTATACTGACTAAGAACAGGTTTCGACAAGGATTTATTTAGCAAAACCGTATGAAGAGTACTTTTTTTACATAGGAATTTTTGCTAGTGTTCGGACACTTTTGTTACCGACTGTACCAGCAATGGTATTTTCTGTTAGTTCATGAATGATATATATATATATATATATATATATATATATATATATATATATTTCTTTACAACATTTATCTATTTATTATTTAATGATAAAGAAGAAAAAAATAATACCTTTGCCTTGCAACATTGAAAATGTTTACCTAAATATATATATAGATATAGACTTTGATACGGAATTCTAATAATATCATCATTGAAATTTTAATTATATTTTTGTAAACGTAAAATGTTACTTGCTAAATCAATTAATGATTTGTGCGTAAATTTGTATACGACTTCGAAATCTTCGAAACTCATAAAACGTATTTTTGGAAAAGATTAAATAATAATAATAGTAATAATAATAATAATAAAAGTACATAGAGCAAGTATAATTTTCAAACGTATATCACTAATAGGCTATTCACATTATATTGATGAATTAAATTGAATTTAGTGGCAAGCTATATCAAAGCCAACACCATTTCTATAAAAAAAAAAAAAAAAAACTTTTTTTTATGTTTATAACTTTAGTTCTGAGTACAATATGTATTAAGTTTCTAGTGTATTGTGTGTCAGTAAGTTACTATTTATTTCACTAAATATATATATATATATATACAGAGGGTTTTGACACATTTTTGTAAAGATTTTGACTTAAATTTAAATAAAATTAAATGAATTTTAAATAAAAACATGACTGACATCAAAATGTAATAGAATTTAACTGCCTTCTGCAGTATTAAAAATATTTTTTTGCTTTAAAATGTCACTGGAAAATAAACAATAGTTTGAATGCTATATTTTTTAGCTTTCCGAAGATAAATACGCTTATTCAGTTATAAAAAAAGGATGTGAAAAGCATGGTTTTAATATTTCTACACGTAAATTAAAGGACATAACTAATAAAAAAGTAAATAAGCGTCAAAGTTTGCTTTTGCCTGGAAAAAAGGCGAAAAATTAATACCCAGCAAAGATACGTACACGTTCTATTAAATCTAAAGTCGCAAGTTTTTATAAATGTTTTATGATAATTATTGAATTACCTTAATAACGGATAAATTAAAATAAGGAAATATATAAAAAGTCATAATTAAATCAGTTTACTCTCATAAATTTGTTTTAACACCTATTTTCAAAGAATAAATTCCAAACAATTTTCAATGTATTGAAAGTTACAAGTCACACCTCTTAAATGTACTGCTCAATTTTTTTTTTTTAAATAGGAAAAATGAAACCGGAATTGAAGCTATTCGCTTTATATGCATCTCACTAAAGTTCCCTAAAGCGTCTCTTATGGATTATTGTACATTTGGACTTTCAAAAGAATCTCTTTAAAAGCAGCATCTCAATACGTTGAATGGACTATGGAAAATTTTGGAAGAGGAGTGGAACAAAATCAATCTTGATGTTCTAATAAACAGTCTGCTATCTATGAAATCAAGATTTAATAAGATAGTTTAACAAAAGGGCTATTAGACTGAACATATTACAGAATAAATTGGTTTCACAATCAATTTTTAAAGAATAAAGCAGGCTGGAGTCTTGAAATAGAACATAGAATAATTTCAATATTTTCTTTTAATTAAACTGCACACACTTCCATAAACAGATACTGTTGAACACAAACATTACTATTTACAAACTATTATACAACAATTATATACAGAGGGCCCGGAAATTAAAGTAATATTATATTCGAATAATATTCGCACCATAGCGACATATTGATCAAAAACAGAACATTCTTTCGTAGCGATAAACAGAAGCATTCCGGTAGCTCTCGCTTCAACCGGAGAGGAGTTGAGTTGTACTGCTGAGTTCTGCAGTTATTGCTGGCCTTGGGGAAGGAACTATTACAGCTGCTCTAGTTTTCCAACATCCTCCCCACTTGAGCGTTCTGCAAAAATGCTCAACAGAAATATGACACTGAAAAATACTAATAGAAAGGTTAACAAATGACAATATATATATGAATTACATTAAATATCTAATAATAAAAAAAAAGAAAAATACCAAAAAAAAAAAAAAAATATTTAGAGTTCACTTTTTAAAGGAAAAAAAAAATGTTTTTATAGTTTTTGAGCAGTCTTATGTTAAAATTACACATCAAGTCTTTTTACTGGCCTCACTACCCTGCCAAAACGTGTCTTAAGTAGCTCTCCATCATTAGGCTTCTCACTACTGTTATTTGTTTTTGGTGCAGGATTTGGCACATGCTGTTCAAGTCTTTGTGTGATTTCAAGAGGATAGAGTCTCTGGATCGGTCGTAGTAAAACTCCTTTCGATGTTCTAAGCTTAACCAGCCTAATAATTCCATCTTTACTAGGAAAGAGTTCGATGACCTTTGCCAAGGGCCAATATAAGCGTTTCTTATCGTAGCTGCCAATCAAGACTATATCACCCACTTGAACTGTGTCGTGACTTTTGGGGATCGACGAACGTAGAAAACCAAGATATTCTCTTCTGAATCTTTGCTTTAAAGATTCTCTTACTCTCTGAATATATCTGTATCTTTCAACAACGTCAGTTTTCTCAATTTGATCCAAGTCAGGTACATCACTTGTTCGTAATTCTTGAAGGAACAGTGAAGGCGTTAGAACATTTAGTTCTTGATCTTCAGATATGTACGTTAACGGTCTAGTGTTCATAATAGATTCGCATTCACATACAAGCGTATGTAGTTCTTCTTGTGTCAGAGAGGCTCTACCTAAGTTTTTTCGAAGCAAATCTTTGAGAATTCTTATAAGTCTTTCCCAGAACCCTCCCCACCATGGGGCTGATGGTGGGTTGAATTTCCATCTAATTTCCTTTACTTCAAACGTTCGTTGAATCTCAGTCCAATCCAAACTCTTCAATGCGTTATTTAATCCAGTGAAGTTTGTACCGTTGTCGGAGTATAACACAGAAATCCGTCCTCTTCTCGCTATAAATCTTCGTAAAGCCTGAATGAAAGCATTCGTACTAAGTGATGGAATCAATTCTAAATGTACAGCCCTAAACACCGCACAAGAAAATAGTACGATCCAAACTTTTTCTTTGGACTTGGTGAGCAGAGGACCTGCTAAATCAACTCCTGAGACTTGGAAAACTGCTGTTAATTTCGTGCGATCTTCTGGAAGAGGAGGAAATGGTACTTCTAGATGTTTAACCTTTTGCTTCTTACAGATATTACACTCATGTATGACACTTCGAATAATTCTTTTTCCCTTTAAAATCCAAAATCGTTCTCTCAAAATAACAAGTAGAGCAGACGCTCCAGCATGCTTGTTGACAATGTGCTCTTGCTCGATAAGTCTTTTCACTACTGGATGTTTGGACGGAAGAACCAAAGGAAAAATAAAATCAGAATTTTCATTTTCGTTTGTAAGTCTTGATTTCAGTTTTAGTATTCCCTCATCATCTTTATAAGTTTGGAAATTTACGAGAGATCTTTTGCCTTCTTTATCTGTAAAGCATTCAGTCTGTACACAACGAAAAAGTGTCTTTTGAGCATTTTCAGTTTCTTCAGATGTAATATTTGGATATTTTCTTAAGTCTTTAGATTTCGGTTGAAAACGTAATATCCAAGCTATGATTTTAACAATCTTGGAAAATTTTGAAACTCTGTTCGCTAATCGGGATACAACAGATTCAAACTCAATATTATTAGCAGAAACTACAGTTCTTCTTTTTTCTTGAGCAATCTCTTCTTCATTGATATTTATGACTGACTTAGGCCATTGCTCTCTTGGATTCTTCAACCAGACTGGTCCCAGCCACCACTGAGATTTTAACAGCTGTTTAGCTCCACATCCTCTGGATGCAAGATCAGCAGGGTTCAATTCACCGGAAACATGGAACCAATTATCAGCATCAGTAAGTTTCCTAATTTCATTTATGCGATTATTCACAAAAACTGACCACTGTTCTTGCCGCTTAATCCAACTGAGTACTGTAGATGAATCAGTCCAAAAATAGGATTCTATTTTTTCCATTTTCAGAGCATCTTTAACTGATTTGAACAATCTTGCTCCTATTGTAGCTCCCATGAGCTCTAAACGTGGAATTGTTATCTTTTTTAGTGGAGTTATTCGAGATTTAGCTTGCAATAAGTGAATGTTCACTACACCATTAGTGGACTCAGATCTTAGAAAAACGCATGCGGCATAGGCATCTTTGCTCGCATCTACAAATGTATGCAAACTTAGAAGTGACGATTCAGTCACACCAGTCCATCTAGGTATTTTTATGTCTTTTAAAAAATGCAAATTTTTGACCCAACCAAGAAACTTCTTTTTAATTTCATCACTAACTTCCGCATCCCAATGTTCTTTAGTTTTCCATATGGCCTGAAGCAAAATTTTGGGTTGTATTAAAGCTGGGGCAATATAACCTGTCGGATCGAAAATTTTACTAATAAATGACAAAATTTTTCGTTTCGTTAGTTTTTCTGTCTTATCAAATTTTAACACTTCATAATCTATTTCTAAGGTATCAGAGTATTTGTCCCATATTAAGCCTAACACTTGTGTTTTAGAATCTTGAGAAGGGATTTCAGGACAAGCTGTACTTTCCCAGCCCCTAAGATCAAATTTCCCTTCTTTCATAATATCTGTCGCATACTTCACAAAGTTATCTAACTCTGAAATGTTATGTACACTGGCCACACAATTATCCACGTAAAAACTGTCACGCAATCTTTCCAGCAATTTTTCAGAATACTTTATTTTCAACGATTCAGCTGACAAATGGTGATGAATAACTGCCATGAGTAAAAAAGGGCTGCTGGTTACCCCAAAAACACAACGTGTATGACGGAAAACCCTTATGTCATCTTTGTCATCATACCAGAGGAATCTTAAGAAATCTCGATCTTTTTCGTGCAGAGCTATCTGTAAAAACGCTCTTTTAATGTCAGAAATAACCCCAATTTTGTATAAGCGAAATCTTGTTAAAATCGAAGGAATGGTTTCAATAAAGTTAATACCAGTCTCTAAGCAATCATTTAGGGATGGATAACCAGGCTTCTTAGCTGAGGCGTCAAAAACGGGCCTAATTTTCATAGAGGTCATTGATGATGTTTCCTTAATTACTGGACGATGGGGAAGGTAATAAGAATTAGCAAGCGCCAATTCTTCAACGGGAACTTCTTCAATAATTCTATCATCAATCCACTCTTTAAAAACTTCATGGTATTTTTTACGATATCCAGTTTTTTCTAACTTTTTAACAGTAGATTCTAATCTTTGTACTGCAACTTCGTAATTGCTCGGTAAGCAAGCATGGTCATTTTTCCACGGTAAATGGACCTCATATCTTCCATCTTGTTTTTGTTTGACTGTTTCTTTAAAATGTATCATAACAACCTTTTCAATATCTTCCCTATTACTTTGTTCTATAGGATCTCTAATGCCAAGGAGTTCTAAATCCCATAATTTCGAAACCGATATGTCTTCTTGTGAAAGCATACTAATGACAGACATATTTATATCTCTACAACTACTGGACTGAGGGACTTTTCCCATCAAAGTCCATCCTAATTTCGATTCCATGGCGACTAAGCCTGACTTAAGTTGTTCTCGTCTACCAGTAAATAATTTACCCACGACGTCTGCTCCCAAAAGAACTTCGATAGGCCCAGAATTGTCAATGTCAGTTAAATTGATTCCTTTATTTTTTAACTCACGTATCCAATTTCCTTGAGTTATCGCAGAAATATCATTACAAATAACATTTTGATCTAGAGCATCTAAGCTACAAATATAATCATTATGAAGATTGCTCAAATAAATTTTGTAACATATGTGTTTATTTATATCTGTTTTCTCTCCACCGAATAATGAATGACAAAATTCTTCTTCTCTTACAAAATCGAAATTTAATTCTTCTGCAGTGGATTTCAATATATATGACTTTTGAGACCCTGTATCTAGGACAACTCTCGCTTTGCGCTTCGCATTTTTTCCATGCAGCATTACAACTAAAGTTTGTAAAAATACATTCTTAGTGGCATGCGATTTTGATTTAGTTTCTTTTTGTGTAAACAGTGTGTCAACACACTTTTCTTTTATTTCATCGTGATTCGAAAGTGACCTAGAACCTTCATTATTTTTATTAGATTCCAACGTGGGACACATAAATTTTAAATGTTTCTTACTACAAATCTGACACCTAATGTTTGATTTGCATGAATTGGCTACGTGGCCCTTAACTAAACAGATTCGACATAATCCCTTATTTTTAATAACTGAAAGTTTCTCGCTTAAAGGAATATAAAATGCTTTCTTACAAAATCGCATTTCATGATCTTTTGAACAAAATGAACATAAATTACTTTTTGAATCATGTGTAATTAGTTCCATTGCGGATGAATAATTATCTTTTACATTTTTATAAGTTGTTAAACCTTTATGTTCGCGCTCAGGAAGCGTATTACAAAGATCGGTTCTGCTCAATTTAATCTTTTCTTCGGACTGTACTTCATTTCTTAAAAACAGAAGTATGGCATCAAGACTCGATATTTTATTTTCAGTTTCTAGAATTTTTCTCTGTCGTTCAAATAAACGTAATATATTTATGGGTAATGAACTTTCAACTAAGGGATATAAAATTAGGCCACACATTTCACTAGTAACACCTAAAGTGCCTAGCGCTCGTAACTGAGTAGATAATTTATTATATAAACCGCTCAAAGAACAATTTTTCTTATTATTAGAATTAAGAACGAGTTTTAATAACTCCCTAACATAAAAATCGATCAAAAGGTCTTCTCGACCATACCTTTCTTTTAAGTTCTGTATAGCCAAATCATAATTTTCTTCAGTTACGGGATATGACTGAACAATTTCTCTTGCTTCTGATTTAATTTTAGTTGACTGAATCAAATAGTGAAATTTATCTGCTTTACCTAAATTTTTATTCTCATGAATATTCTTAAATTGATTCCAAAATGTGAGCCAATCTTTTAAATCTCCCCCGAACGTGTAAAGTTCAACTTCAGGGAGACGCTGACATAATGTTTTACTCAATTTGTTAATCTCTAATTGATTATCATTATCAACAATATTTCTTTCTTTTACATTTAATTTTTTGTGATTTTCTAAAAAGCGTTGAGCTTTTAATTGAATTCTCAGTGATTTTTCCCTATATTCTTCTACAGAATCAAATTCTGTTTCAAATTCTTGTTCTTTTAAAGAATCTAAATATGTATTATGTGTCAGCTCTAATGTATCAGATTTTTGTTTAAATAAAACTAAACTGATCTCTACTTCTTCGAACGAAGAATTTTCGTCTGCTAGTATATTTTCTAGCTTATTATAGGCCCTCGTAAAGGAAGCTCTGTGTGCAGTTTTATTTCTTTTGATTATTTCCATTTTTACTATCAAATAATATAAAACAATATTCACTCAATATTTATTTTACTTAGTAAATCTCGTTTTCATAAATTTGAAATCACCACAAAATAAACTTCAAAACCAAAATATTTTCGTTTTACAAACTTTCAATTGACAATCATAAACTTCTATTTTCATTATATCAATAAATAATACACTTTGTATTACTATCTAATACTATCTAAATGATATAATAAATTCATTAATAAAATGCATTCATTTAGGAAATATTCTTCGTAAGTTTCGTTTTAATATTTTTTTTTTTTTTTTTTTTAGATCATCAATGAAAAACTTCAAAATGGAAAAAATCTAATCTTCTTACCTCTTAATTATTAATCATTCTATTTTAAAAGACGCCACGCCCACCCGGGGGCGCCAGATGTTGGTTTCACAATCAATTTTTAAAGAATAAAGCAGGCTGGAGTCTTGAAATAGAACATAGAATAATTTCAATATTTTCTTTTAATTAAACTGCACACACTTCCATAAACAGATATTGTTGAACACAAACATTACTATTTACAAACTATTATACAACAATTATATACAGAGGGCCCGGAAATTAAAGTAATATTATATTCGAATAATATTCGCACCATAGCGACATATTGATCAAAAACAGAACATTCTTTCGTAGCGATAAACAGAAGCATTCCGGTAGCTCTCGCTTCAACCGGAGAGGAGTTGAGTTGTACTGCTGAGTTCTGCAGTTATTGCTGGCCTTGGGGAAGGAACTATTACAGCTGCTCTAGTTTTCCAACAATTCTTATATTTCTTTACATGTATATATCTTTGCAAAATCGTTACAAAAATGTGTGAACACTCTCTGTATATACATATATATATATATATATATATATATATATATATTGGTTGATACCGCTTTCACATAGAGCGAATAAGTAATGACTTTCAGAATCCCTAAACTAAAATTATAGATTTTTAGTTAAGCGTATATAAGGTAAACAAATAACGTGACAAGCAAAATGATCGAGAATTTCTAGTCTACACTTTTCTAGATAATTAAGCGGAATTATGGACATTTTGGATACTATGAATTATATGTACTGTGAGAAAATCATGCTTGATTTCCTATAATTAGATCATAAACCAATATTATTGTTACTAATAATCGCCTATTGAGTTCGCATTTATTT
This sequence comes from Salticus scenicus, assembly GCA_963930645.1. Lineage (NCBI taxonomy): Eukaryota > Metazoa > Arthropoda > Arachnida > Araneae > Salticidae > Salticus > Salticus scenicus. The sequence continues at coordinate 71,376,636 of OZ005655.1, read as the reverse complement.
TCAGAGGTTTTTAAACGAGATTGGCACCACGATAATACATGAAAACGCTCTAGAATTCTAAAAGCGGTTTTGAGAAATCTATAGCAAAAGGAGCTAGAATTTATAAAGATGAAATAAAACTTCTTTTACTACAGCCAAAATTTACTCACTAGATGTCAGTCACAATTTTTTTTTTTCCAGTGTAAAAATAAATATTTCAGAAAATAGTTATTGTTTTTTCAAAAATCAAAATTTGTAATTTATTTAGAAAATTATGTATATGAATAAAATTGGTATTTTTCACATAAATTACAAAACACTCCTATGATAAAATAAGTTTATCAATAGATCTCTAAAAATTCATGTATGTAAAAATATTTTTTTTTTTCCGATTTTCATAAAATGCATTTTATAAAGTAATTATTTAAATAAAAAAAGAAAAAAAAGAAAGAAAAGTTTCATGTGTTGATAATTAACAGTCAGTATTTATGTATTATTTAGTGCAAGAAACACTAATCATCTACTCTAAAAATAAAAATAAAACGCTACCTACAAATAAATTTAGCTCTATTTGCAACGTAAATTTTAGAACTGAAGAAAAAGCATTAATTTTAGTGAGTATTTAGCGTGTTATTATTTCATTAAAAAAAATTTCTGAGTAAACATTTTGTTGATTTGAAAATATATTTACGCTTTAAGGGTTTAATTTGTTTTATTTATCAGATTACTTAATAGTCACCATTTTATTATTTTTATTTTATTAAACATAATTTATTTTCCATGTGTATCGTTTGGATAATTGTTAGATCAGTATTTCACTCAGTGATTGATATTCGTATTTACACACAGCACATTATTTCTTTTAATATACATATAGCTGTAGAATATTACATTTTCTCTATACCTATAAGTTTTATGATTCCCCCCCCCCCCCCCAAAAAAAAAAAAAAAAAAAAAAAAACTTTATGTATATATATGATTTTTTCAAAAACTTTTTCCTCATTATGAAACATACATATTATGAAATAGTTCTAATTTCATGAAGATATAGATAGAAATGTACCGGTGTCTGGAAAAATATATTCAAACAGAATATAAATAGTATATCATACGACTTTTTTTAATTGCTTTTTATAGGTCATTTTGCATTTTTATAGGAAAATACACTCATGTTTGTGAAAATTGCAACACCATGAAGGGATTATGTAAATTGAACCAAACTTACAAGAAAAGTAAATTGATGTAAAGCATGCAAATTATTAGAATTACAAGCGTGGAACGAGAACCGCATGCGTGGAATGAGAACCGCCTCCTTATCAGTCGCTTGTTCCAGGTATATAAAAGACTATAAAGGCGAGTTGAAAACTGTTTATCGTCCCTTGTCTGTGGTAAACGTTTCATTGGTAGTCAATATGCCTCGTCAAAAGCGGATGGTGCCATACCAACAACTAAAGGTGTTCGTACGAGGTCGCATCGTTGAGGGTGGATTTTCGTATCGAGAAATCGCAGCCTGCATGCAGTGAAATGCCACAGAAGTATTAATACGTGTTAGGAAGAAATGGACAGAGGAGAATCAAACAAGCTGAAAACCTGGCAGTAGGGCACGCGATAGAACAACTGCACGAGACGACAGACACCTCATCCGCATGTCTGTGACAGACCGTACAGCGTCCTCTCGTTTCTTAGCACAACTTTCAAGCACGGCTACAGGAGTTTTGTTGTCAAGCTCCAAGGTTTGTCGCCATTTGCTGTAGCATTAACTGAGTGCAAGGTTTCCTCTACGCAGGATTCCCCTCCTTCGACTTCAATGGGCTCAGCAACATAGCACGTGGCGTGCCCAGCGACAACAAATTATTTTCTCCGATGAATCTCGCTACAATCTGTAGTACAATGATGGAAGAGTACGCGTCAGACGTTGGGAAAGTCTGCTCCCACAATGTGTTATCTAACGTCATACTGCACAAGCGCCTAGCATCATGGTGTGGGCCTATTGGGTGTAATCGCCGATCCCATCTAGTGCACATTGCGGACAACCTCAACAGTGAATGCTACATAAGGGAAATTTTTGAGCCAGAGGTCATTTCCCATTCTTCGACACATTCCGGTTGCTGGAACTGTATTTCAGCAGAATAATGCCCATGCACATGTTTCTCAGACTGCACAAGCCTTCTTCAGTGCACAACAGGTTTTGGTTCTTCCATGGCCTGCTTATTCCATGGATATGTCGTCCATTGAGCATGTCTGGGATTTCATTGGTCGGCGACTAGCTCGCACAACTGGTGAGTCCCTCAGTAAGTTTGAACTTTGGCGAAGTCATCTGGATTGCCATTCCCCAGGATTATATTCAGAACCTGCATGATTCAATGCTACGACGTGTACAGACTCTCATCGCTCAGCGTGACGAACACACAAAGTACTCATTTTAAACGTTCTTTTTTTGTTTTTGTCTTGTACATTTAGTCGTTTATCTGTACCACTATCAGTATATAAACTTCAGTATATAAACTATCAGTATATAAACACTATATAAACTTCATTAATTTCTGACAATTCTTTCATGGTGTTGCAATTTTCCCAATCATGAGTGTATCTTCAAACAGAATATCAACAGTGTATCATACGATTGTTTTTTTTTCCTAATTCCATTTTCACTTCTCATTATGCATTTTTATAGGAAATTATCTTCGAACAAAATATCAACAGTGTATCCTATGATTGATATTTTTAATTTCATTTTCATAGATATACGAGGTGTGGCTATTAAATAACGAGACTATTGTTGTAAAACATTTTATTTTAAATTTATACATATTTAGTTATTATCACCTTCAATATACACCCCTCCTCTATCCCCACAACGCTCCATGCGAATTTTGCATTGTTCGAAACAGTGCTGGAAGTCTTGTCCTGTGAGCTCCCGCATGAGGCGTGTCGCTTTTTCTTTCACATCTTTAACTGACTCAAATCGTGTTCCTTTTAATGCAGATTTAACTTTGGGGAACGGATAAAAGTCACATGGGGCCAGGTCAGACGAATAAGGCGGATGGTCTAAAACTGAGATGTTGTATTTGGCTAGAAACGCCTTGACAGACAATGACGTGTGAGCCGGCGCGTTGTCTTGTTGGAGAACCCATGACTTGTTCTTCCACAATTCGGGTCGTTTTTTCCTTACCCCTTCACGGAGTTGAGCAAGCAGCTCAAGATAGTATTGTTGAATAATAGTTTGACATTCAGGAACCACTTGAAGGTACACAATACCATGAATGTCGAAAAAAAAGGATCGTCATCGCTTTGAATTTCGGTCATCATCTGCAACGTCTTCTCAGCCATCTTGGAAACGCTTGAACCACTCATAAACTCGCGCACGTGATAAACATTCATCGCCATAAACTTGTTTTATTGAAAGATAAATTTCACTAGCGGTTTTACCAAGTTTCACGTGAAATTTCACGACAATTCGTTGCTCTACTTTTACACTTATCACGTTTTTCCGGCAAAACGAAACAAACACCTCTTACACAAGCGAAGGTTACGGCCAGACTGATTTCTCTACAAACACGGGAGGCGCTACAATCGAAAGAGAAGACTTTACGTGCACAGCTGTCGGTCGTTCGGATTTGGCGCATCTGTAGTTCATCTGTAGCAGCAATAGTCTCGTTATTTAATAGCCACACCTCGTATATGCATTTTCATAGGAAAATGTCAACTAATTATCTACAGTGCATCATGCGATTTCTTTCTTTCTTTCATTCTTTTTTTTTATTAATTTCATTTTCATAGACTTCTCAGAAATATTCAAATTATGTAATTTTATTTTGTTATTTATTTATTTTTTTAGAAAGCGAAAACATTAAACAAAACGACGACTAACTATATGAATTAAAAATTAAAATATATTTTTTTCTTGAAATAAAATTTAAAAAGGTAAAATATCATTTGTAAAGATTTTCTAAATTCCCTGCGTAAGAACCGATTGATTTATAACAACTTTCTATATAGTTGTCAGAAAAGTAGCTGAAAACGTTTCACAATATTTACTTATTCAAGGAACGGACTTATTGATTGGCATTTCCTAATATATTTTCCACATCTACACTAAACAATAAATATTTGTTTTCTTAAAATATTTCGGAAAAGTGTTACAGTTAAAAAAGCAATGCAATAAAGATAAAAATATATGGGATTTTTAAGGTATAAATTATATCTAATTATATATAAAATCATACGTAACTATAACGTCTAGTTAAAAAAAGAGACTATTTTAATCTACATAGAAATTATACGTGCATGTTTTCTCATTAAAAAATTCTTTAAAAAGCTTTTTTAGATTACATGTATTTAATACATCACATTGGCAAAACCTTGCTTCTTTCATATATGTTTGTATGATTTGCTTTTGAACTAACAGTAATTAGGAGAGATACAATTTATAACAAATAAGAATGAAACAGACCACAACTTTTAAAATTTTTAACAGCTGTATATTAATTACATACCTTAATATATATTAGGGCTGGATTATTTATCAATATATACCCAAGTATCGATATTTTTTTAATATCCCGATAACAATATTTAAGATCTAGCTCCGCCGATATATCCCTTTAACAATATTGCCTAGTGCGCACCCGAGTGAACGAAACTCGAACGAACGAAACCCGATCATCCAACATACAACAGCGAACGAGACCCGAAGAAAAAAAGCACCGAATATCTTATTCTAATACCCATTCTCTACTTTCCTCTAATTACTCACTGATAAACTAGAAAAAATAACCCCACGCCAAACGATCTCTATTGCAATACATATACTTCCTCATCATTCATAACTTCAAATCTAAACATCACTGCTTTAAAAAGGCCACCGCATACTAAAAAAATAAACCGGTATTTATTGAAAGCCATCTACTTTGATTATCACGTGAATAAGCTGACTTCGTTCAAGGTCACGGTTCTACCCCTTCAGAAGAAATTCATCAGCCAGACATACTCCAATATCACAATCCATTCACTATTAATGCGTATTCATACCTATAATCAGCAGGTGTGTTTACTAGGAAAGACATTTGATGTTAGTCGAAACGATATATCCCTATCCGAGATATCTACTATGAGTTCTGATCTATCACACTGAATTGACTTCCCACTCTACATTCATGCATATCGTAGGTGATGAAAAACCACAGGCAAGGCTATACAAAAACAAACGCTCATTATGACGAATGAAAACAAAATCTTTTGTTTTAGCTCCTTTCCTGCTATTGGTTCATTGATATCGGTCTATTTCAAAGTGTCGATATTTTCTGGCCAATGAGAATGACATGCGAGCTTCAACATGTGTTTAACAAAGATCATCTAAGCCGAACTCATATCTACTAGAAGAGTTTCTTTGCAAATTTTCTTAGCGTTTAATAAAAAACTTCTGAAATATAAGCAATTATCGAATGTAATTTTTTTTAATATTATTTTATTATTATTAAATATTTCGATGAAATATTTTTTTATTAAGGCTGTATATCAGTCAGATAGCTCCCTTTCTCCTTTCCCATGTTATTCAATGGGATTTTCGTTGCTTCGTTTTATAAAAATATCTCATTCAAAAATGAAGTTTTTCAAATTCTGTTTTTTGAATATTATTCTTTGAACGGGCGCCTTTTAGCTTAGTGAGCAATTTTTCGAAAAAATTAATTTAAATATTTTATTTCAATAAGAAAATTATGGACTCTAACACTGGATCTCTAAGTAAAATATTTTTTTTTTTTTTTTCGAAAAATTGCTCACTAAGCTAAAAGACGACTTGTTCAAAGAGTAATATTCAAAAAACAGAATTCGAAAAAGTTCATTTTTGAATAAAATATTTTTATAAAACGAAGCAACAAAAATCCCATTGGATAACATGGGAAGGGAGAAAGGGTGCTATCTAACTGATGTAAAATAAAGTTTTATCTTCAGTAATTTTACAGTGACAGTTTCTTTATAGAATTATATAATATTGAATAGTTTATTACTTTTTTTATGTAGCATTTATTTTTTCTCTTTCCATTTATTTATTTATTTATTTTTTTAAAGCCGTACATGTTAAATAAAATTGGTTGAAATGCATAATGAGTTACTTTAAGTAACAAAATGAAACTTTAACATAATTTTGTTTAAATAATATAATTTTTATACTGACAATGTCTACACACACACACACACACACGCACACACACCACACATATATATATATATATAATTCCAATTTCAATTATTGTGAAACTATTACGAATGTGAATTGAACATATATATTTAAAAGATATTGTAATGATTTGGTAAGCAGATACAAAAATAAAAATGACAAGTAACTAACATTTAGGATGCATATAAGAGTTTTAAGTAAAAAATATTACTCTCAACGACCAAAAAAGGTGTATTCAATGGCAATTCTGAACTATTTATAATGGCAATTCTGAACTATTTAAAATGATTTTCATTTTTATTTAATACCTGCATCATAAGACAATTTTTCTTAAGATTTATTTTTAATAGAATTATGAATTTTGATATACTTGGTACAAATAAAACACAGATCGCATATTAGCTGTGTTAAAATATGATTTTAAAATAATTAAAGCTTAAAATGGGAAGAATAGAGGATTAACTATACAGAGGTATACTAAAAAGCAATAGTATAAGTTATAAGAAACACAAAACATTAATTCACTTTTTATGCTTTTATATATATATATATATATACATATGATAAAGTTATTGTAGTAATATACCAGAAAATACATGGAATACACTCTATACTTGTATACTTTAAAATTCGTGTGCATATGTCCTTAAAAAATACTCGCCCAACTGAATATTAAAACTTAAAACTAAATATTATTCAAATAAAGTCGGGTGGACCTAGGTACATGATGGCCCTAGGTACACTGGTCTCCCATATGATTTTCTTACCAATCTGCTGATTGCGTGATATTAATAAAAGTGCAGTATTTAGTACAATTAAAAAGTGGTATGGACTGAATTAGTTTATCCTTTATATGTATATATATACAGTTTGTTCCTAAAGTCCCATCCCCCTTCCTAATTCGAAAATGAGTTGGAATTGCGAAAAATGGCGAAACATATGTTCAATTAATTCGAGAGGGACCCCTTTTGGTGGAAAATGTTTGGGCCTGGGTGGCTGGAGAGGGCCGCTGCAGAGGGCAACTTTAAAATTTCAAAAAAGTAGATACGTCTTGTTATACATCCCTGGAAATGTCTCTTCAAATCAATGAATTTGATATAAATAGTTTTGCGCTGCGATGATTATTAAAGGAGATACATTAGTTTTAAAACTTTTGAAATACGTATTGTATACTTATGCGTCCCCTTTAATAATCCTTGCAGGACAAAACTATTTATATCAAGTTCATTGTCTTGAAAAGACGTATCCAGGGATGTATCACAAGGCATACTTTCCTGTTTGAAACTGTAAAGTTGTTCTCCCCAGTTGCCCTATCACCCCCTTCCCCGGACCCAAACATTTTTGGGCAAAGTATGTCTTGTGATACATCCCTGGAAACGTCTTTTCAAGACAATGTATTTGATATAAACAGTTTAGTCCTGAAATGATTATTAAAGGGGATACATATATATAAATTCCACATTTCAAAAGTCTGTTTATATAAAATTCATTGTTTAGAAGAGACGTTTCCAGATATGTATCGTAAGACATACATTCCCATTTGAAATTTTAAAGTTGTCTTCCCTAGCAGCAACCCTACCCCCCCCCCCCCCCCCAACGGGCCCAAAATGTTTTCAATAACAGAGTTCCCTATCGAATTCATTCAACACATGTTTCGCCATTTTTCACAATTCCGACTCATTTTCTAGTTAGGAGGGGGCGTGGGGCTTTTGAAACGCCCTGTATACATGTACATATATATAATGCAGAAATGTTTGTTCCGATATACATCATTGTTTTTGAATTACAGAAAGTGCGGTATTACATCGGTGACGGCCACCGAGCGAATACATACACCTCTCTTTCTGTCAAATGACATTATCTATACGAGATCTTAATTGAAACTGAAATTCATATACACATATACAATCACAAAAATCACGAAGCCACATAGCCTACTATTGGCGTTCTTAAATGCAAAACACTTTTGAGTGTTACCTTAAAACTATCATTTTTATAACACACACGCAAAAAAAACTCCAGTTAAAAGTCTCGAATTCATTAATGAAGGAAAAAAAATCTTTTTTAATTCAAGTAAGTTTCTTAAACATAACCATAAGTATTTTATTTTAAGTGATCATGTGCAAACTGAAGAGAAACAATTTTTAAAATCTTTTTTATTAGTCCTATTTTTGCGTTTCATTATATCATCTCATTCAAAAAAATAATTAAGTAAATAGTAACTTTTCATTAAATGATTAGTTAGCACAATAAAATTTGTCGAAAATGTGAAAATCAAAAGGAATCTTTAACAAAAATGTTGATTATTTTGAAAAAAAAAAAATTAATAAACCTCTAGGAATTATTTTTGAATTTAATTATTGTCAGATTTTTATTATATTGCATTGTGCAATTCCAAAAAGTAATTCATATTAATATTTTGGATTGGACATACTCTTTATTATTAATTATTTATTTATAATATTAGGTAATTTTTTAAACTATTTTCTTTCTAATATTACCATTTTCTTTCTAATTTTTAATTACATTTATGAAATTCCGTAATGTTAAATAAAAAATGGTTCTCTTAAAAATAATTATTTTCAGGGATTTGTACAATAGATTTTCGAATTTATTTCAACTTAAATACTAAACTATTTTTAGCTATTAAAAGATTTACAACTCTAAATTATTTAAAGATGGCTTATTTAAAAAGTATTCCTTCTTTTTATACTCCCAGTCACTCTATCTTGAGGGCTTTATATTATTAGAATGCTTAACAAAAAAAAAAAAAAAAAAAAAAAAAACTTTTAATTTAAACGTTCATTAAAATTGATAAACGAGCAGCGATACGGTAGCATGTTTCAGAGGTAGTAGCAACTAATTCGTGAAGGAGAAAAAATGTTCTGATCAAACCGAGCCTGCCATAGAAATATTATGCGCCATTAAACAAAATCGCTCTTCTTAGAAAGTGTGTTCTAATTTAACACTTCTATTTAGGAAAGAAAAAAAGTTTTTTTTTTTTTTTTTAAACTGTTTTTCACAGTGTATTTTTAAGATTCATTTTTAGTCTTATATTTTAGGAATTTTTGTTACACTAATAATTACAATAAATCCTGATGAATGTGTGTTATTAAATTTATCTTTATGTCAAGTTTTTTTTTTTTTTTTTTCTTTTTTTCTTTTTCCTTTCTTTTCTTTTTTTTTATAACAGAACATAAATGCAGGAGTAAATGTTGCTATAAGTTATTTTTAAATAGCTAAAAAAAAAAAAAAAAAAAAAAAAACAATAATAAACCTTAAAAAAAAATATTTTTTTTATAATGTTAGGAATAGTATCTTTATATCAAAGATAAAGTGTAATACACAATGGAATAAAATTGAAGAGAAGAAACTTGAGTGTAATATTTAATGAATCGCTGTTTGTTCAAATCTTTTCTATGTTTTCCATACTACAACTTTTAATTAACTTTTAGTAATAATAAATTTTCATTTCAATTGTAATAGAAATACAGTACAAACGGCTGGAATTTTTCTTCTTATAGTTTATCAAATGCATTTCTCCTTTTTAAAAGACGATTCAATTTGAAAAGTGTTTTTAATTATTTTACATTTTGCACGTTCTCACAATATTTTTAAATTTCCCTTTAAATAACGAGAAAAATGGAATAATAATAATAATTAAAAATATTTTTTTTCTGAAATTTGTGTTAATGTTTTAACGAACTACTTTCGTAAACATGTGTTCGTAAAAATAAATAAATAATATAAAATATTCCATCCTTGTAAAATTTTTGTTAATTAATCCCCATATTCCTAAAATGGAGTGAGTTTAGTCCCATTTGGAGATTGGAATTTAGATAAGTTAAAGTCCCATTAAAGGAAAATTTTCCAATCTTTTTGTTTATCGATATGGTTATGGCATGATAAATAGATTGATTTACTATTTACAAATATATGCATTTCCAAATTTGTTATTCTTGTCTATTTAAATCACGTAACAGTTTATATAATTTAACATCTTTTTACTTGATGTCTTATAAGTAATTGGATAAAACTTTACATTGCAATTTCTACATCACAATACTTTGAAATTCCGTGAGGCGAAAATAATTTAATACTAATACTTATAGCGCCCCCCCCCCTTTTTTTTTTTTTTTTGTTATTTTGATAGATCATTAATTGGTTAACTGAGTTTTGAGACTGTTGTAGCTATTCACTTATCAGATTGTACATACTAAATGTAAAATAAACAAATGAAAAGGTAAAGATTTTATAATGTTAACAAAAATATAAACATTGTTGTTAAACAAAATATGATATTTACTCCTTATTTTGTTGCTGTTCCGCACTAAATTTGTTAAGCTATTTACTTTTAGTATATAAATGAAATGTTATGTATTACGTAATTGTGTTAGGATATAACCTAATTTTTCTTTAGAATTATCTTGTCTTTGTATTTTATTTGTTCCAAACTATGGGCAAAATTTGATTTTTTTTTTTTTTTTTGGAAATATGTTGTTGCAGATAGTCTGTAAATTTTTTTTCTGGGAAATTATATTTCGTTTATTAAACGTTCTATTTGTCTCAAACTGTGTATAACATATTGCTTTATTTTCAATATAATTTTAGACTGAAACTAAAGCCGAAAGATAAATACTGGAAATTAAGGCTATTAGTACTAGAATATGTTACATTTTTTTAAGTAATGTTCATACTGAAAAATAATATAAGTAAATACATTGAAAGATAGAAAATCGCACATGTTTACCTCATAGCTTCTTAGTCTTTATCATAATATTTTTATTTCTGATATTAAGTTTATTTTGAAATTATTTATAAGAAAATCCGAATTACAAATATTTGTTATTTTTTTTTCGGATATGTAATTAAAAACACATTTTATTGTCTAATGCTGAAAAGTCGTCTTATTATCAGCTTCTCAGCTTCTTCAGAGGTCTCGTGCTTTTATGAAAGGATTAATATCGTTACAGATACTTATCCTTTCATAAAAGAAAGAAAAGTTGAAAAAGAAAAAAAGGAGTTTTACGCGGTGAAAGAAATAGATTATGGACGAAATTGTGATCACACGTACATTTTGACAGTATACGGTGAAATAATTCCATACTTCAGTAATAGGCCCAAAATCGCAGTATATTTCGGACAATAGCTTTGGGGAATCGTAAATTGCATCGATTAGCGACGAAATAATTGCATAATTTAGTAATTAATTACGCTATAAAACGTTAAGTTTTGCAATTAATGACGAATTGTTTCGTATTTCAATAATGGTATGCAAAATAATCACGTATTCTGTAAAATGAATTTGAATAAATTTATTGATTAATGACGAAATAATCAATTAACGGAAGAATTATTCTGTATTTGAAAACATGCTGCAAAATTATTGTTTATTTTAGAAAATAGTTTAAAAAAAAAAAATTACCAATTAGAGATTAGATAATTGCATATTCTGCAAATAGATGCGTTATTGGTAGATGTATATTGACAATTAGTGAAAACATGATCCCGCATTATAATAATAATAAGCAAAATTTTTGTTTTTTTGAGAAAGAGCATTGAAACATCTGCGTTATTTATCGATAATCGATAAAATAATTGTGTATTTCGCTATTTATTTGCGTTAACAAATATAAAATTTTGAAAATTGTTGGCACAGGATTCCGTAATTCAAAAATTAACCAACATGCAAAAAAAAAATATATATATATATATATAAATTAAGTAAAAAAGAAATAATCGCGCATTTTGGCCATCAATTGCAAAAATATCACATATATCTTAAATTAGCTTTAAAAGTAATATAATCGCGAACTTTGATTAGAAGTTTTCTTTTATCAAAAGGGCAAAATAGTCTAAGAATTTTATATAACACTGATAGCCATTAGCTACTATTCAAAATCACTTATCTAGATCATTCATATATATATATATATGTATATTTGCATGTGTGTAATTCAAGTTTCTTGGTATTATTCATTTATGTCTATGAAAACATATTTGAGAAATAATGAATTATTTCATTATGTCTTTATGCATTTTAATTTCTAAAAATAAATTTTCACTGTAAAGTAATTAGACAAAACGTCAGGTTGTACGCGATGCTTTTCGTATGATTATTTTGGTAAAAAATACAGTAAAAAAGTTAATTAAAATAATTTTATTCTCATCATTAGCTATTTATCCCGACATTTAACCATCGTTTTTGATTTGGTGAATATGGGTATTTTAAAAAAAAAACAGTTCATTTGGAAATATCGATTGCTAGCAGACGACGACCCATTGCTATACAATATTTAGACATTTATTTAATAAAACATTAAATTAAATAACTCATAAAGAAATTTATACGCAATATTTTTTAAAGATGAGAAAATTTCTATTTCAGAAAAAAAGAAATAGTGAAAGGTGGGTGTGTGAGTGTTCTCACACATATGTCCTTTAAAAGTTTATTTATTTATTCAAATTTAATATATAACAAGAAGGAGGGATTAATAAAAAAATAAAAAAAATATTTTTAAATTTATCTAATTCAATTAATTAATTATATAGAATTTCCCGTTTTATTTAGAAATCAAAATTTGTGTTCTTTGTCCTTTTTGTTACAAACGCATTACTCTCATAATAAAATAAAGCAATTTTTATATCGGGGTTTTTGAAAAGTAGTTTTGTTTATATATTTCCCCTAATGGATTAAATCAATTTAGCTATAATTATTTATTTTCAGAGGGTAATTTAAAAAGTCGTTATCAACCTGTTTCTAGCATATACAGCTATTAATAAAATAAAATAATCATTTCATTTCTTGTTTATTACCCTTGTATGTTTACGTTAAAAACCTATTATTTTTTCAAGCGGGTCATTATAATTCTAAAAATAGATTTATAATGGATTTTTGCGTTCTAAGTGTCGCCTTTTTATGTACGTTGAGAGTTGAAGGTCATTTGGCGTTGCTTCTCAATGTCAAATCGATCTAACTTTATAACGACATTCTATATTCAAAAATTTTGTATAAATATGTTAGAAGGACAAAGAAACTGCTAGGCATTCTTTTGGCTGAATTTTAAGAATGCCAACTTTTGGGGTTGCAATTTAAGTTCTCTGAGGATGGCAGATTTAGGTAAGCTTTTCGATTGAGACTCGGTCAGAGTAACACGTAAAGTTTTTGTGTTCCTCCTCTCCTCCCCGTCCCAATTTCCGTAAGAGATTGGTATGTTCATTTGTGCTTCAAAGAAGATGTAATTCATGTTTGAAGAAGATTGTTTTTACAAACCTGTCAATAAATACCAGTTTAGTTAATTGTTTCTTCTTCTTTGATCTGCAAAGGATTGTTTAAGTCAACAGATTTTTTAGCAATTTCGTCACGGCAAATTTAAACATGAAACTGGGTTACTGGTTTGACGAAAATCTTCGTCATAGTGGGGATGATACTGATCATTTATTACAGTTTTCAACTTCTTAAATTTTTTAATGTTTTTCTAATAAAAATAATATTGTTGAAATTAGTTAGGGAGTAACTCAAATCTTTCTAGAACATCCAATTAAGCATTTACTTTCTTAGGTTTCTAAGCTTCTTTATTTGAAATTAATGTGGGTGATTATATTTACACCACGAAAAGCACAGAATTACAAAATTTTGGGGGGTCAATGTTACCATCAGTAGAGAAATTATAAACTTTTTTGTTTTTTCTTTATACTGAATAATATAAACTTTGTTGCAAGAATTGGTAACACTATATTGTTATGATTTGCTTTAAAGTACTTCTAATTGCACAAAATTCTAATATTTGTTGTTTGGAAAATTACTTTATTGATTAAATAAATAATATAAAATGAATAAATTCAACTTATTGAATCAATTAAAACTAAACGACATCTTGCATTAAAAATTTCATGAATTATTTTAACAAGTGAAAACTAGTATGTTGTGGCCACCACATGACTTTCTTCTATCTTTTCCTATACAAATTCACTCAGTAACAATAATTTAAAAAAAAAAAAAAAAAAAAAAAAAAGTGGGACTTTGACAAAATTTTGGGTAAAATGTGAAAATTATTCTAAGTTTGTCAGAACACGGAAACCGTAGGACTTTGACAAAATTAGGGGGAAAAGCAAAAATTAGTTTAAGTTTGTCAGAACACGGAAACCGTGGGAGTTTGATAGAATTAAGGGGAGAGGGGAAAGAAAAGTGGGACTTCAACAAATTTTCACATTTTACCCAAAATTTTGTCAATGTCCCACTTTTTTTTTTCCCTCTCTCCTTAATTCTATCAAACTCCCACGGTTTCCGTGTTCTGACAAACTTAAACAAATTTTTGCATTTTTCCCCCAATTTTGTCAAAGTCCCACGGTTTCCGTGTTTTGACAAACTTAGAATAATTTTCACATTTTACCCAAAATTTTGTCAAAGTTTGTCAAAACACGGAAACCGTGGGACTTTGACAAAATTAGGGGAAAAATGCAAAAATATGTTAAAGTTTGTCAAGACACGGAAACCGTAGGACTTTGACAAAATTAGGGGAAAAAAGCAAAAACTAGTTTAAGTTTGTCAGAACACGGAAACCGTGGGAGTTTGATAAAATTAAGGGGAGAAAAAAAAAAAAAAAAAAAAAAAAAAAAGGTTTTTTTTTCTAAGTTTTTTTTCGTAAAAAGAAAAAAAAATCGATAACTTTGTTTTAAATTATCACAGATTTATAGTTCAACCATTCGTTTTAAAGGTACTGACGAGACCTTTCGAAAGATACCCATCTTGAAAATTTTGCCCTATATCACCCTGTTAAAAATTTAGAAAAAGCGGGATGGCAACGCAACCTGTAAGACGATTTTTACCAAAAGTTGATAGGCACTAATTTATGTCAAGGTGCAACTACATACCAATTTGTATGAAATTCTGTGCAGTGGTTCCAGAGATACAGTTGCCACAAAATTTTGTCACACACACACACACACAGACAGACAGACAGACAGACAGACAGACAGACAGACAGACATTTTCTAAAAATGGTAAAATCGTGTTCTACATCTCTCAAAACGTGTAAATCCATCAAAAACCCGAAATCGAAAATTTTTACGAATCCAATACTTTCTTCTATTGAAGATAGAAGAAAGTAATAAATGTCTAATACTGTTTAGAAATAGCAACTGTTTTTTTTTAATATATTGAGACAAAAAAGACTTACTTAATACTGACTTATACTAGGTCATGAATTTTGAGATTCCATAATTTTCCGGCTTCTCTTTGACTTTTTTCTTTAGCATATTAACTTTGTCCTTAAATTTATAAATTAAGTAAAACGAATTCGACATTTAATATGATTTAAGCATTCTGAAGCAGAATATATATATATATATATATATAATATATATGTATATATGTAAACTTTAATATTTTTGCTGTTACTATTTCGTTACAGTATGGTCCTAATTACCCTGCTTTTGAAAAATAGTTAGGTAATTATAATTATGAATATTTAAATATTCATAAAAAAATTTAAGGCACATCAGAGATGCATATATGAATCACTAGCATGATTTTAATTATGAATTATCTGACCTGAAATATTTTCCTGTTGGTTCTTCGTATTTTCTATGTTTGAACACCGACTTGTCAAGTTCGTTTTCAGAAAAATATCTGTCATGGACAATACATTATAAACTTCAAATTTTAGTTAGAAAAAAAAAAAAAAGAAAGAAAGAAATACTGTGATAACTTTCGTGAAAATAGTATCGATCACAATTACTCTATTGTCATAATTCCCCCACCTGATTCAAAAAAAAAAAAAAAAAAAAAAAAAAAAGAAAAAAAAAAAAAGAAAGAAAAAAAGTAAATTTATATAAACATCTGCGAAAGTAAATTTCCATGTTTCAGTTACGAATGTTATAAATTTTGAAATTAACTTGAATACACTAAGAAAAAAACATACCGCCTTCCTCTGGATAAGTGGCCCTTTTCTAAATCCCTTAACTAGAAATATAGATTTCCGAACTATGCGCATAAGGCACACCAATAAACTGAATAAACGAAATGGTCAAGAATTTCTTGTTTACACATTTCTAGATGGTGAAACAATATTCTGAATATTCCGAATATTCTGAATATTTTGTATTTCAAGAAATTCTCGCTTGATTTTCTAGAATTGGGTCATACACCAAGATTATAGTTGTTGAAGCCCGCCTCTTGTAGTCTCATTTATTTGCAGAGATTTATAAATAAATTTGCCCTCGAGAATATAGGCAAATGCTCTAGAATTCTAATAGAGGCTTCTAGAACGCACTTTTCAAGGGAACTAGAATTTATAAGGATGACATGGAACTATTTTATCTAGAACCACAATTTAGATTCTAGATGTCAGTTACAGAATTTTTTCTCAGTGTAACATACACACACACATATATAATAGCAGGCTTTGCCCGCTTCGCTGAGCACTATGCTTAAATAAGTTGTCAAAATTCCATTACATTATTATTAATCTAAGTTAAAGTTTCCTCTGTATTCCGTAGAGGTTTTTACCGTTCGCAACGTGAGGATTCCGCGTCCACATTGCCTTCGGCAGCAACTTACCCGCTTCTTACTTCCCCTTCCCCAGCGGCTAAGTTAGAAGTTTTGCAAAATCTCACCCAAGTACATAATGTGTACCACTAATCAACATCTACACACCAAAAACTCATCATTCTAAGATAATGTAAAGCGAATTAAAACAGAATAACGTGTTTTTACGCGTGTTTATTGACCCCCCCCCAATCCCAAGGGGGTAAGTGGGTGAAATTCGTAAAATCTCGTTACAAAAAGTGTCCGATACATAAAAACAATTTGCACACCAGATCCCATAGCTTCCCCAAGACAAACTCAGCGCTAAAGTGGGGGGGGGGGGAATTTGCAACTCTCCCTCCCCCCTCACAAAAAAAATCACAAAAAAAACAACGAAAATATGTTTTTGAAAATATTCTAAAGAAGATACGTGGCTATTTTCAATACCTTTGTAATATCTTTAGTAGAGCTCTACTAAAAAATTCGGAATTTCTTAAATTTACCCCTCGAAAAACGATTCCCCCCCCTCCTTTAAGAATCAAGAATTCTAAAATCGTACATAATGCTTAATTTATACAGTAAGACCCCGCTTAACGCGGGGGATACGTTCCATCAAAGTAGAGCGTAATGAGAAACAGCGCGTGCACAAATTCAGGGAATCCCCGTACTACTGCGAGCAATTTCGGGGAATCCACAGGGGAAATAAAAGAGCGCTAAACCGAAACAGCGCTAAATGAAACAGCGTTAAGCGGGGTCTTACTGTACTCAAGTCTAGTCTCATCATGTGCAATTTCTTCACCGTGATGTAATTTGGGGCCGAGTTATGCTTACAAACGTTTTTTTTTTTGCTTCCTGTCCCGCTGGGGGGAAGGGGGTGTTTTGATAAATCCCGTTTCTTTAGGTGCCTGTTGCATATAAAAAATCCAAGCACCAAGCTTCGTGACCGCAGCTCTCATAAATTTTCCAGGACAAATTTAGCGCTAAAAAGGATGTCTCGAATTTGCCCTTTGTAACACATCCCCCACCCACCACCAAGAAAAAAAAATGGCAGATCACAAAAAATCAAAAATTTTCTTTAGGAAATATCCTTAGAAAGTCGCATAGCTTTTTTCAACATCTTTATTCCATTTTTGGTAGAGTTCGACTCAAATCTGATATTTTCAAAATTTTCCGCCAAAAATCGATTTTCTCCCTTCCTTCCTTTAATAATCGAAAATTCCTAAATTGCAGATAATGTTTTATTTGTACTCATTTCCAGCCTTTTTTCAATATAGTTCTTCCACTTTTCGTAGAGGTCTACTCAAAAATCAGGAATTTTCAATATTTCCCCCCTCCCTTCCCTTAAAAATCGAAAAATCCTAATTGCAGATGATTATTATTTGTACTCATGTCTAGTCTCCCCATGTGCAATTTCTTTACTGTGAAGTTACTGAGTTATGCATACAAACATGTTTTTGTCTTTTGCCTCCCCCAGGGGGAAAGGGGAGTAATTTCGGAAAAGTTGATAGATATAATTTTAAGTTGGGTAAAGGCCTAATTTCCTACAAAGCGCCGTTGAATTCCGTCCAGCCGTTTCTCAGGTGATACCCGGACAAACGTGTTTTTGTATCTTGCCCCCCCCCCCAGGGGAGAAGGGGGGCGGAATTTCTGAAAAGTTGATAAATGTAATTTTAAGTTGGATAAAGATCTAAGTTTCTGCCAAGCGCTGTTGAATTTAGTCCAACCGTTCTCAAGTGATGCCCGCACAAACGTGTTTTTGTCTTTTGCTCCCCAGGGGGGAACGGGGGGGGGGAATTTCTGAAAAGTTGATAGATATAATTTTAAGTTGGGTAAAGGCCTAATTTCCTCCGTTGAATTCCGTCCAGCCGTTTCTCAGGTGATACCCGGACAAACGTGTTTTTGTATTTTGCCCCCCCCAGGGGAGAACGGGGGGCGGAATTTCTGAAAAGTTGATAAATGTAATTTTAAGTTGGATAAAGATCTAAGTTTCTGCCAAGCGCTGTTGAATTTAGTCCAACCATTCTCATGTGATGCCCGCACAAACGTGTTTTTGTCTTTTGCTCCCCAGAGGGGAACGGGGGGGGGGATTTCTGAAAAGTTGATAGATATAATTTTAAGTTGGGTAAAGGTCTAAATTTCTGCCAAGCGCCGTTGAATTCCGTTCAGCCGTTCTCAAGTGATGCCCGGACAAAAAAAGCGACATACGGACACGATGACACACACACACACACGCACACACACAGGCAAAATTTTCTGAAGTCATTTTCTGCTTTCATGGTGTGTGAAACGTGAAGATAATGCAAGATGTTTCGATTCTGACAAATTTTTCAGACAAAACTCTGATTTTATTAATATAGATATATACTATTATTACTTACAAACTTTGAATAAACACCATAAAATGCAATAAACTCGCAACAATTGTTTCGGGTCGAAAAACACACGACCCTTCATCAGGCGAACAAAGTAAGCACGAGTGCTGCAGTCAAAGCGGCAACGCACGTGCGTTGCCGCTTTGACTGCAGCACTCGTGCTTACTTTGTTCGCCTGATGAAGGGTCGTGTGTTTTTCGACCCGAAACAATTGTTGCGAGTTTATTGCATTTTATGGTGTTTATTCAAAGTTTGTAAGTAATAATTTTTACAACGCCAGTTTTGTGATGCTTCTTTATTAATAGATATATACTGCTTGTCTCCTCATTTGAAGATTTGCAAGAGATACTTCAGGATATACACAAATAATGCAAGCTCATTGCATTGAAAATGAACCTCAGCAAGTCAAAAGTTATGTCAATTTTTTTTATTTCTTCACTGAAAATCACGGTTGATATGAATGTTACAAATGGTATGTATAACTGTTAATAAGTCCCAGTTAAGTGTAACAGTTAAGTCCTTACGATGAACGTAAACATCCTGGAAGAAATTAACAAAAGAGTTATGGGGAGCATACGGAATAAATAGCGCTATAATCAAAAGCGACCTCCCATTTTGTTTGAAAAGAAAAATTCTTGATCAAGTGCATTTTGCGTTTTTTAACTTATGCTTCAGAAACTTGGACAATAACATGTAAAGCTATACAAAAACTTTAAAAAACCGAAATAAGCATAGATGGGGGGGATGCATGTTAGGATTCACTCGAAGAGAAAGAAAACGAAACACTTGGATTAGGAGACTAATCAAAGTTACTGATGTTATTTTTAGAGTCAAGAATTTAAAATGGAGCTGGACTGGGTACCTTGCGAGAAGAAATGGTGATATATGGACCACCAAAGATAAGATAAGACCGAGGAAGAGACCAAAGTGTCGTTAGAGAGGTGAAATTGTGAAGTTTGGACAAGCAGAAGCGAGAAGAATTGCAGAAAACAGGGTTGTTTGATATCACCTATGAGAGGCCTTCATTCTGCAGTGGATTGAAAAAGGCTGAAATTGATGATGATGATGATGATGATACATATAGCTATATATATTGGCTTTACAACTTTCAGGCCTCTAACGCTTATATATGTACGTGTGGGTGCGAAAAATATTAGTTCTCAAAAAATAAAAATAAAACCTCAGTTGTATTTGTTATGTAAAATACGTTACTAAATAAAGCATAATGCAAAATTTTACATACATGTTACATAAGTCAGATGTTATTTTCAATTCGAGAGTATCAAACGATATTATAATATAAAAGAAATCGAACGCAATCTATAAATTCAATATATTATCTGATGGAAAATATTGAAGTTGCTTTTATATTCATACCACGTTAAAAATCTATTTTTCAAATGACTTCCTCGAATGTTTAAATAAAAATAGGGGGAAAACTCTGAGTATTACTTAATGGTGTTTCCATGTTGAAGCTAAAATATTACCCACTATGCTCTAAACAAAAACAAAAATCTCACCATCTTCAATAAAAGTAAATGGTTCCTTAGCATAGAAATCCAATTTCCATAGAAGATAAATGAATCTCAAAATACTATTCAACGAGGAGTGCTTTGAATGAAAATCTGATGTATCTAGAAGGTTTATTTTAAAATATGGAGTTTCTAGATGGAAGAAAAAGCAGTGAAGTTAATTATACTTATAATTAACCTTTTGTATCATAACAAAATACTGTATGGAAGAAAAGTTTTCTTACGAATGAAAAATAAAATATCGATAGTGTACAGAATTAAAAAAAAAAAAAAATCTTTTAATGATACTTAAAATATAAATTAATAAGATATTTATTAGATGCATTACGGAGATTTCAATATAAAATAGTATGTAATTTTCTGTTTTGTAAAATATTAATGCAGATTAGATGTTTAATCTTACTTTTATTTCATTTTGTAACTGAAATCTATAAATATATAATGGATTTCTATTTTTATTATTTTTATTTTATTATACTAGTATTGTGTCTTCTAGATCATTATGCAGTAACATTAATTATGCTAAAAATGTGCAGCGATATAAGAAAAATAGGAAATATTTAGTCATATATCAAATAAAAAGCAGTGTGTTTATTCTGATAATAAAGTAAAAAATGAAGAAAAAAAATTCAGTTATCAAAGATAAAAACAAAAATAGCGAAAATTGTAAACATTCGAAGTGCTGTAAAAATTATATAGCTTGCTCGCTCTATTTTAGGCTTGATTTTAAAGATAACAAAAGATAATGAATTTTCCAATTGTTCTCCAGCTTTTTTTTACTATATGTATATATAATAATTATAATATTTCTTCTTTCTTATTGTTTTGTTTATGGTATATATCAGTAAATATCTCAATTAATATGTAATGAACAAATTTTTGAAGAAACGTTTAGAAAAATTATCTTCTATATTAAAGGGGAATAATATAATAATTCCATTTTTCTGAATCAAAATGCACTGATAGCTTCATATTTTTAACGATACAATAAACAGGAACCCATTATTCTATGATATTTTTATTTTTAGGATATTATATGATAAAGCTAGAAGATTCTGAGCACAAGTCAAAAGAATATTATAAAAAAATCTAAATATTATTTTGATAAACTACCCATGAAAATTTTTTACTCCATTTGTTGTTTATACATTTTCTCTGCTTTTATTTAATTTTTACTTATTATTAAATTTAATACAACTGCTGTAATAAAACCAAGAAAGCTGTTTCGTACAATATGTTCTTATAGGTTTGTTGGGATTCCGTACATTTTTAGAAAATATTGTTATTAATAATAACTACAACCAATTTATTGAAAATAATAACTGCACTTAAATGACTTGGTCATCAGGCTAGCATTATTGTATTAGAACATCCTTCTATTAGAAATGAATATTTTAAACTAATAATTTATAAATCAGAAAAATGTAAAATTTTTAAGAAAGGAAAAATAATTAAAGGAAGACTCGGAAAAAAGCATATCCAGATAAGATTATAAAATAGCTTTGTTACTAAATAATACATTTAACTTAAAATTTGTCTTTTTCCGTTTCCAGTTTCGATGTTTTCTTATTTGCTGACTGAAGTAAATTTTGGGCAAGTCACATGTAACATACATTTAATCCAGTCACTGTTCAAAGTTCAAAGTCGTATCCTAGTCTTAAACAACTGCAAACATTCAATGTAAGTACCCTAATTCTCCTGTCATTACTAATATTCTCCTGGGTTAGTGACGTAAGATGATATCTGATTGGTGAACCCAGACCTAAAGCGTACATTCGACTACTAGGCTAGAGGCTAAGCAATTATAAGTGCTTTGGCCGGAGATTTCTGCTACAAAAATTTAATCTAACACTTAAATGTATTTTTTTTTTTTTTTTTTTTAAGAAACTGAAAAAATAAATAAATATAAATAAAATATAAATTTTTGTGCTGAAACATTTACTCAAAATCTCATATTTAGGAGTATATTTGGAAGAATTTAAAACAAGTTAGGTAGCTCTATAATAGTCTTTAATGGTGGACATTCGGCAGGATTGTAGTGGCTCCATCTATTATATATATTGCATCTATTACATATATTTTAATTTTACTATAAATGGAATGAACATTATTTCTTTTTATTTCTTTATTTTGTAGAGCAATTTATTAACTATGTAATTACTGTTATGTATTATGATTAATTTAATTCTGTCAAATTTTAGGGAATAATAGATTTTTAATTTTTCAATAGTTTAATTTAATTCTAAGAATTTTTAATTTAGTAATCGATAAAAATTATTTTCTAAAATTGAAATTATAATTCAAATATTGAAAATCATATTAGGTATTTTAGTAGTAATACGACGATGTTCTGCGCGGGAAAAACTAGTTACTTATAAACTGTGTGAACTAATCTAGCATAGAAATTGTTGGAAAAAATGCGCTATCTCTCCTGCGTAGTGAATGTTCAAACTCTCCTATTTCGATAGAAGAGATTGCACGGCCTTTAATTTAAACATGGCTATTTTAAGAAAGAACCGTCGATAATCGCATGTTAGTTTAGGTTAGTAGCTTTTGAGAAATCGTTTAATTTTGAAATATTTTGTACTTGCCATTATATAGATATCCAGAAGATACTATGAAACTTTTAAAATTATCGTTTTATTTGAAAATTTTGCAAAGCATGCGTGATAAAAAATTTCACATTGTTAGCATAACTCACCTGAATTACAAGAGGACAGAGCCTGGGTTATCTGCAGGAGGCTATATGTAGCGTTTTTAAGTATTGCTTTTATTTATTTATTTATTTTATGTCGAGTTTTGAAGACTACGTATCTAAATCTCTTGTTCTCTAAAAATATGATTTAAACGTCTTTATTTATGTAATTTCACATACGTACACATACGTAATTTCACAGACGAACCTAACTTGATAATTATCAATTGAACAGAATTTTCATAATAAAAGATTTATAGTTTTGTTTTGTTTTGTGAAAAAAATAATTAAGTTGAAGCTAACAGAAATCTGATAGCTGTAAATATTTATTCATAAACTTTTAATGACTTTAGTATATTTAGATTAAAACTTTAAATTATTTTAAAATATATATAAATGTTTAGCATGTTGTGTGGAGTATATTTTCCGTAGCCGTTGTGTCAGGCTGCATTTTGTAAACCTTCATTTGCTTTCGAAATAATATAATAATTTTACCTTATATCATTACCTTATATTTCCGTAGATATTTTTGAGTGTGTGCCTCTATTAACTAAGTGAAAGAAAATTTTTTTACAACAAAAGAATATGCTATAATAATAAATATTCCAGTCACAGAAAAATGAAAATGTTTCCAAAGGTGATGGTGTGATGGTGTTAAGGCCAACTGAATACAAGCATGTCATAAACCAAGTGGTGAGGTTGTGTTTAGGTCTTTAGGGAGTGACCCTGTGTTTAGGTCTTTCTAAAGGTTTCTTAAACATATTCACAAGTTTGGAGAAAATTACGATAAATCCAAACAACAAGACCTAGAATAGAACTTTGAACTTTCCATCTATGAGGTTAGAAAGCAAAAACCCGCGTTAAAGGTTCGGAGATCAAAAGTTAAGTTCTTTTGTTGTTGTTGTTGTTGTTATTTGTATGAAATTAATTTAAAATATGAAAATAATTTATTTTAATGTAAAAGTAAAAGTAACGTTTAACATTATGAATACTTTTTCGGTTTTCTATAACAAAATACTTTTAAATAAATACTTTAAATAACAACTGCTACAAAATTTGAGATTTTATTTTATGGGCAAAAATATTCTGAGTTATCAAAACGAAAACTATATTTCCCAGTTAGATACAGAAGGTCGGCTGTTCATATTTTATGGAAATGATTCTATAATTTATTTTTCTCTCTTGCAGTTTGAGATAAAAATTTGGCAATTTTAGAATAATTATTTGATACTTTTATCTTTTGATTAGAATTAGAAAAAAAAAATGTTTTATTTTGAAAATGGCCCTTAAAATTTATACGTGATTCGAAGGTCACTTCACTGCACTTTCTGAGTAGAAATATTATAGCAGTGTAAAAATCACGGTTATTGAATTTCTAAAGAAGGTATTTATAATATATTAAATTTGAAAAGAAAAGTTGTCTAAGTGAAAGTAAAAATGAAAAAATGACCGACAAATCTTATCATGAGATAGTTCGAATGTAAGTAAATATCAAGAAATTGAAGTCTCTGACCTTAGAAGACGTTCCACCTACTCAAAAATCCATTGCATCAGAAATAGGAATGCCTTCTCGCACTGCAAATAAAATCCATCGTAAAAGATAAATGTTAAAAAAGATGTTTAAAACTAAAGTTCATCTGTTTTTGCCAAAGCGTATTGCTGAGAGAAAAACAAATTGTACACAATAATTTAAAAAGCACCTAGTTGTAGGAAAATGGAAAGTTGTAGTAACACTCGATGAGGTGTGAGCATATTCAAGTGACTGTAATAATAATAATAATAATAATAATAATAAATGAACTTTTTTTTTTTTTGCTCAGCTTATAGGAATGACCGTATGAAATGGCTGTGTGAGTTTACAGAAAGTTTCTAAGGGGTTGTTGTTGTGGTTGTGGTTGGGTTTTACGTCGCACTAATGCTGCGCAGGTGGGCAATTGGCGACGGTCTGGGACACACCCCTAGAGGTGGTCCGGAGACATGCCATCACAATTTTGATCCTCCACGGAAGGGATGGCTCTCCCGCTTCGGTGACCCCCAGAGGTATAATTTTTGATGGGAACATGGAGGACTTTGTGGCCACGACAGATTTTACGTGCACCAGCCACCATTAGTGTACACGACGGTCTTTGGCCGGCTCGAGTACCGAACCCGCAATCTTCCGATTACGAGGCCGGCGCTCTACCGACTGGGCTACCGCGGCCCTCTAAGGGGATTCATGACAATTCTAGGATTTTATAATAATGGGTAATTAAAAATAAAAAATTCTTAGTTAAAGACAAAATTATTTCACTCTTTTCTCTGCAGAATATTTAGGACCAATTTTTGAAGAAGAATTTCCAGCCTAATAAGGAAAGGACTTTGATAAAGTTAAGCTTTATATGGACAAAGTCTCTAGTCACACGTCTAAATCAGCTGTCTCTTATTTAACAAAGAAAGAATCAGAAACAGGAATAAAATGTGTCCCATTTAATGAAATACCTGTAAAATCAACTGACGCTTCTCTAATGGACTTTGGAAAATGGTGCAAGAAGAATGAGATAGCATTCACATGACAGTACTCAGTAAAAGTTTACCTCCATGGAAAATTCGAGCTAGAGCTATCGTCAAGAACTATCAGCAAATTGACGCAAAACATGCGTGTTTACGCATAAAACTCGAGTACTAAAATCGTTTCGAAAATATGTGGACGATCATCTTTATATTACAAAGTACTGAAGACATATAATTAAAAAATTGTCAATTTTAAAATTTATACGACATTTGAGCAGACATTTTTAAAAACGTAAAAGTACAGTCGGGGGAAAAAAATGCAACACCCGCTGTAATCTAGTTATTTATTGACGCAGGAACATCTAATAGACATAATTCAACAGGAAAATGAATGCACTTTCTGAAAATGTCGTCGAAGGTTGAATTAGGGGTCGTCTACATATTGAAATGAACGCTAACTTTGATTTTTTCAATGGCAATACCAAATTTTGACTTCATACTCGAATTTTTGAGAGTCTGGTAGTGCGGAAAAGTATACTGTTTGTATACTTTATCTTTAGTATTTATAGAGTTATAATCAAAAATGTGTTAGGGGGTTATCTCTAAATGTAGAAAAATAAAATTAACATCCTTTAAGAAATAGACAAAATTTTAATATTTGACACCGGAAATTTTTCAGGAAAAAAAGAAATATATAAATTAATAAAAACTTTTTACTTTTTTAATTAACCATAATTTAATTTTTTAGATTTGTATATACTCCAGTAATATTTTAGATAATTTTAGGTCTATTTAAATACATTACCCTTGCGACTGGTCCAGACAGTACTCTTTGAAAAAAATGCAATATTTTTCAAGTAAAATTGTCTATTATGGCTGTACTGATCACCAATAAAGCTTAAATTTTCTTTTCTAGGTGTAACATAATATACAAAATGAAATAATATATATATATATAAACAACGTATAAACTAAATCTTTTCGGATAAATTATTGTAAGGGTTCATGAAGTAAATATTAAACAATTTTAATCGCACTTACCAGTTTTGGGTCAGTTGAACTCTTTGGAACTGTACGATTCGTTTTATAATTTCAATGAAAATATAATTTCTTAATTAATGCTTTCGCGACTGCAGACATAGATTCATGCCATTTGAAAATCTGTAACTCTGTCAGTGGGCGTTTCTTTCGTAATTTGTGTGTCATTTATTTCTTAAGTGTGTACCCACTGTTCATATTTTTGCAATAAAATATACTATGGATAGAAATATGATGATTAGAAAGAATATAATTTTAATGTATATCTATTAGTAATATAATTGTGAATACAGAAAATTTGTTCTGAAATATTAAGCCTATTTTTCAATTTAAAACAGTAAACCCCGCCTATTTAGTTAATTTTTTTTCTTCTAGTGATCGTTTAAAGGATTCAAAATGTATCACCAGTAATCGATGAAGTAAATACCACTTGTGCATATTTTTTTCAACATAAAATAAGGGGTTTAACACGAATACTCGATGTCACATTTACTTTCCTTTCCTTTTCTGTATTGTTTTGTTTTGAAGAACGATGAAGGCGGGGCTTTTCTTTAGAAAACAGGAATTCTTGATGACTAATGACTAAAAATCATCATTTTTTTTTATTTCTTTGCGTTTGACGTCGTTGTTATATAATTTGAACCGTAAGTAAAATATAAAAATATTTTCTTTGTTATTTTTTAAGATTTGATTCGTTATCTCATTCAAAACTTTATAAGAGACGGCCCTCTAAACCGCTCGAAAAGAAAGATTTATTTATATCTCGAAAACTAATAACTGGAATGAGCTGCAAATTTGCACACCCATATTTTTGAGCATTGGGATTCATTTTATGTAAAAATTAATATAGGTCATAATTCATAATTTTTATGAATATGAATTTATTAATATTTTTCAGAATTAAAAATATTTTTCAGAATCAAAAGTAATGATGGATTATGTTTGCGTTTCTTCACTGTATCTTGTAAAAAAAAATATATCGATCAATTTATTTTTTGTGAAGATTTTAATAAAAGTTTGAAATATGAATTTAACATTAGCACCTTCAAATTTTGAACACTTATAACTCTGTGAAAAAATAAGTAAAATATACAAACAATATACTTTTTCGCGTTGTCGTGATCCCAGGAATTCAAATATAAAATAAAAATGGGGCATTGCCATTGAAAAAATTAAAGTTGGTGCGCGTTTTAACATGTAGACGACCCCAATTGAAAGTTTCAGTTCATTTTCTGAAACCATTCTCAATTTCCCGTCGAATGATACCTATTACATTTTTCTATATCGATTAACAACGAAGTTACGTTGAGTGTTGCGTTTTTTTTTTTTTTTTTTTTCCCGACTGTACATATTTTCAATGTTTAACATTTTATCCAACATATAATATGTTCACATATTTAAAAAAAAAAAAAAAGAAAGAAAAAAAGAAAGAAAGAAAGAAAGAAAGAAATTTTAACGATGTATGCAATATTTAAAATAATTTATTTTTAAATTAATTAAATTTAATAATTAATGAGAAGCATCTTAAAAGTATATCTTAAATTATTGTATTTAAAATATCTTGTAAGAAAATTAAGTATTAAAGAAATAATTTATATATAATAATATATAATATTTAAATTCTGTTTTCTATCGTATTATTACCTTTCGATTAAACATTTTAATATATTTAATAATTATTACAGTAATATTTCCTTAACATTTAACAATTTTAAAAATTCTATTTATAACCTTTTTTTTTCTGTGTAATTAAAAACCTCAAATAAATTACTGCAAAATAAAAGTTATATTAATTTAAAAAGTAATTCTATTTTTAATAAAATAATTTTAAAGCAAATTTATTAAAACAAAATTTTTTCAATAGTTACCATTCTGTATACAAAGATTAAGTCTATTTCTAGAAACCAGGTGTTTGAAACACATTAAATAAGGTACTGTTCTAAGAAATGTGCATTCTAACTCTTTAACCTCCTTCATCGTATAGAGGAGAAACATGTCTTCATATTTACATTTGCATAATCTTGACGACAGATGCTATAAAGCTGTTACGAATTCTTTCGTAAGTATAATAGCAAAGTACACGCTTCAGATAATTCATTTATTGTGTCGGGTTACCGGCAGATATAATTAACGTTTCTATAATATTTGTTTCAACCCGTAAATAAATGTTTTCCAGAATAGCAATTTAAAAATCTTAACTTATCTTATTTTTCCTATAAGGCTTTAAAAAAATAACGTAAGTCCATTTAATTATATAAAAAAATAATGATAAAAAGAGTTTTTTAAATGGATTAAAGAAATATTTTATGCGTGCAATTCATAATTATCTTGCTTTGTTTTTTTCTTTATTGGAAAACTAAACTTTTAATAATATTTATCTGCAAAAATAAATAAATAAATAAATAAATAAAATAAATGAATCTAAATATAAGTAAATGAATAAATAAACTTGTATATAAATTTTTAACTGAATCCTTTAAAAAAGATAAAAACAAAAATTGATAAAATCTTAAAATTATTGATAATTTAAGAAAAATTTTAGCACAAAATTTAACCACTGAAGCATTTATAATTCCTTTGATTTTATAAGTTTTATTTATTTTAACAAAATTTATTATTCTTATTCAAAGGAAACGAGGTTCATACTATTCTTCTATTCAGTGCCAAGTAATCTTCACCATTTGAAGAAATAGCCTACATATCTGACATATTCATGCAGACAATTATTTTAAACCACGATGAATGGAGATGCTCAAATATTTCCAAATTTATATATCAAAATAATAATAAGAAATATTTTTTTTTAAGATAAAATAAATAGTTGTAACATATCCCAGCTGTTTTTCTCAACATTCATATTATACATTTAATGCATACATAAAAATACAATACAAATTTTTAAACGCGCTATGTCCATTACTCTTAACTAACAGCTCAAGTTTAAATAAATATAAAATGAATATGTGATTTTTTAAAAGTTCATCAGAGCTTTAAAATAATTTTAGAATTTCATTACTAATATACATGGGAGATTATAAGTACCTGACACAATTTAAATTTTAATATAAAATTAGGAAATTGATATATGTTGCTTCGGTTTGTATCATGATGCTTTTTTTATAACAATTTTTTTCAAGCAGTCAATACAAGTCATTTCCAAATTTTACTCATAGGTGGCCCTTTACTTTAAAAATGTAAGAAAACCCATTAAAAATTAAACAAGTAACATGCGTTCTTTTAAGAAATTCTATGGTATTTCTATATTGATGCCCTTTGAGATTCGAATCACATTCAAACTGTAAATCAATTCAATCCACGTATTTGATAGTATCGATTGTGTGAGCTCTGATATTTGCATGCATCATTTGAATTTTGAATACTCTAAAATCTGCCGCATGGTAAGTACGCAATTCGTCATCCACTAATCTCACAAGAATAACACAAGAACGTTTAAGTCAGGAATCGAGTAATCTGGCGATTTTCTTTAATCATAGAAAAACTAGAATAAACGGTATGTACACTAGGGTGTATCGCAAATATATATATATATATATATAAAATTTCTAATAGTGCGGAAAAGTTGCCTTATGCTATTGTTAGTATGTGTGCAAAATGTTGTTGATCTG
The DNA here is from genome assembly GCA_963930645.1 of Salticus scenicus. Lineage (NCBI taxonomy): Eukaryota > Metazoa > Arthropoda > Arachnida > Araneae > Salticidae > Salticus > Salticus scenicus. The sequence goes on along the minus strand of OZ005655.1, from coordinate 71,346,198 downwards.
AGTTCATATATTCAGTTGCCTCTTCGGTCGTTCATTATACAAAAGTCGTAATTTTATCGTTCTTTTAAATATTTTTTTTCAATAAGAAATTGGAATCCTTAGTTCCAATAGGGCGGAAAAATTTACATATGATATCCTTAAAGCGTGTGCAATTATTTATTGATGTGGGTCAATGGCGTCAGTTGCATCTACGGGTCACTTATCTGGCCAAATTCGCTAATTTTAATGATTTTCCTTCAACACTTCTACGACTGTAATTCTTTTAATTATGGTTATTTCTATTAATTATTTTTTGTATGAACAAATTGATCCATATTTCATTTGTATTCTATCCTTTTCAACCTGAATGTTTTATTGTTTGCATTTTAATAAACAATTATTAGAATGAATCATTGTGGATTCTGTTCACTGTTAAAAAAAAAAAAAAAAAAAAAAAAAAAAAAAAATGCAGCAAAATTTACGGGGTTTTGCCTGTTTGCAAAAGTTCCGGCCAAATACTTTTTAATTAATGTTTTGTTGGTAATTTTTCATTTTGAATACCACTCTATATATAAATCAATTTTTGTATTATTCCTTTGAAGATATGTGCTACGAACGATTAATGAAGTTTTCCCACTAAAAATAATCTCAAAATTTTCTTTAAAAAAAATCTGCAGCATATCTTAAGTTATTTGGCCCACTTTTTAAGCCTATATGTTCTGAAGAAAATCTACAGAACATAATCTTCAGATTTTTTTCAAAATATATAGGCCTAAGAAGTGGGCCAAATAACTTAAGTTATTCTGCAGATTATAGTTTTTTTAAGTTAATCTTAAGATTTCAGTGTGATCTACAGAAAATTTTTGCATTTAAATCAAATGGAAGATAATTATAAATGAAGTAAAATATAAAGTCTTTTCAAATTTAATATTTTCTTCAGTTAGATTATTTTAAATACTTATTCAAGACAGAAGAGAAGGTTTAGAAGAAATTACATGTTACTAAATTATTATGAAATTTTGCATAAGACAGATCTGTTTATACACACACACACATACACACACACACACACACACACACACACACATATATATATTGTATCTCAGCTACTAATTAAAATAATTTCATAAGTATTACATCAGTTGAAAGATTTGTTGATCTGAAATGGAACAGTAGATTACAGTAATTTCTACCGCCAGATGATGCTGTAATATTTTAAAATTTCAATATTTCAAATTCTAATTATGATTAAATTATTTTTAATGCATCATTCGAAAGATATTTTAAAGTTCTTTTATATTATCGAAAGTGGAATTCAAGATTTCACCTGATTTACACGTTTTAAGGTGTCCTGATTAGGTTTTCTTTTCTATCTCAGCTAATTGAGTTAGACCGTTCAAAATTGGTATATGTAGGCTAATTAGGAGGGACTGCAAGGGTGGAGAAGGAATAGGCACATGCAGCGCGCACAGGACAGCGCTGCCGAAGGCAGTGGAGACCCGGTACGACTTTTTACCCGATGAGAAAAGATGTTTTTATTTTTCTTTCCTTAAGAATAAAAGTTTGATTTCAGAAGGCATATGTGCGTACACCGCACGTATATCTTCACAGGTGCAAATGCAACACGCATGGGTTGGGACCCGGTGCGAGTTTTTACCCGATGAAAAATGATTTTTTTTTCCTTAATAATAAAAGTTTCAGTTGAGAAGGAATATGTGTGCACAGCGCACGTATATCCTCACAAGTGCGCATGCAGCGCGCAGAGGCAGTGGGGACCCGGTGTGAGTTTTTACCTGATGCTAAATGATATTTTTTGTAATTCATTTTCCTAAGAATAAAAGTTTATGAGTAATAACATGAATTTTCAGAAACTATAAGGATGGTGAAGGAATACGCACGCGCAGCGCACGTGTCAATGCTGCCGAAGGCAGTGGGGACCCGGTGTGAGTTTTTAACCGATCACATTTTTTTTTTCTTTTCTTAAGAGTAATGTTAATGAGTGATGATATGGAATTTTAAGAATTCATTCATTATAGTGATTCATTTAAAAATACTGAACCGCTAGCGGGCGAAGGCAGAGGGGACCCGGTGTGAGTTTTTATCCGATCAGAAAAGATTTTTTTTTTTTTTTTAATTCCTTTTCTTAAGAATAAAAGGTTATGAGTAATAACATTGAATTTTGAGAAATCGTAAGGGTGGTGAAGAAATACACACGCTCAGCCCTCATATATATACATTCGCGCGCATCGCGCATGGGTCTACGCTGCCGAAAGCAGTGGGGACCCGGTGCGACATTTTCCCTGATCAGAATTTTTTTTCTTTTTTTTTATCACATGATAAAAATTAATGCACTTTTGATAATTAATTATTGTGATTCATTTAAAAATAGTGACCAGCGAAGCGGGCGTAGCCTGCTAGCTAACAATAAAAATAAGATGGGGCAGAATTAAAAAAAAAAGAAAGAATAATCAACACAAAAAATTTATGAAAATTAAACTTTTTAAACTCAAACAAACCAAGGTTTGTTTTGATTAAAAAATAAATAAATAAATAAAATAAATTTTACTCGATAATTACTAAAATATGCCAAACAAATAAAATTAACCATTAAATTTGAACTTTCCTCTTTTATTATAGCGCTACGTATTACACTTCCAAAAAAATGTTATGCAAGTATTTATTATATCAGCAAAATAAATAAATAAAATAACATTAATAAAATACTGGTAATTCAGCAAAATATTAAAAATAATAGTTTTAAAGTGCTCATGTCTAGAAGCATAGTATAAAATTTAAAACAAACTGAACTGAAAAATTTTTACATTAAAATAATTTTTATTTCTTAATTTTGCAAGAAATAACACACAGTGCAATATAAAAAAGGAAAAGTGAATTATCATAGCGAATTTTAAGTATCATGTGAAATAAAAGTAAATAGATTTTTCACACATTAATGCTTAAAATATATGTTTAAGTTTTTTAGTTCCCCATCATACTATAGGTATGGGGAACTTAGGTAATCGTGAAAATTTTCGACCTCGGTTTTTTGTCTTTTCTACACGTTTTCAGGTGTGAGAAATACAAAAATGAAAAAATTTCTATGGTGTCTGTCTGTTAGTGTGTTAGTCTGTTAGTGTGTTAGTCAGTTAGTGTGTTAGTGTGTTAGTCAGTAAGTTTGTTAGTCTGTGTACACGAGATCTCAAGAACAAATTGTCGCAGAGAGGTCAGATCAGTTTTAAAATATTACTTTTGACACTGGCAAGAACCCTATTCATTTGCAACATTCGAATTTAAAAACTTCGTAAGTTATTAGAAATTTCCGATTTTCTGAACATGGGAGAATAGGACAAAAATTCACTTAAACGTGCATTTAATGGAAACTTTTTACTGTAAAAATGTCAGACCAGTTATAAAATATCACTTTTGATGCCGGAATGAACATCAGTAATTATAAATATGCTACTTTCAAAATTTCGCAAATTATTGGAAATTTACCGATTTTCTTAACATGGCAGTATAGGGCAAAATTTCACATAAACGTCAATTTTGAGAGATATTTTCATCGTAAAGATGTCAGACTACTTTTGAAATATTATTTAGGACACTGGCATGAATATTAATGACTATGAATTTTCCAATATAAAGATTTCGTAAGTTATTGGAAATTTACGAATTTCTTAACATGGCAGAATAGAGCAAATTTTCACATAAACGTCAATCTTGAGGGATATTTTCATCGTAAAGATGTCAAACACTTTCGAAATATTATTTAGGATACTGGCATGAATATCATAGACTATGATTTTTCCAATTTAAAAAATTCGTAAGTTATTTGGAATTCACGATTTACTTAACATGTCAGAATAAGGCAAATTTGAGCATAAACTTCCATTTTGAGGATCATAAATGCATTAGACAACTTCAAAATTACGTTTATGATATTTGTTTGAACATGATTGAATGCAAATATTCTACTATTGAAGGTTCGTAAATTATTCGTAATTTACGATTTTATCAACATAGCGAAATTGTAAATTTTTCATATAAATATGAATTTTGAGGATTATTGCATTGGAAAGAGTAGCATGAAAACTAAACAACGGAATTGACCCCGATAAAATAAATTAATAGATTAGAATAAGATAAATATATCGAAGCGAACGGTGGATAGCCTATTAGGCGGGGATTTCATTCTGTCACTGTATGAAGGTTTGGTCAAATTCATTTCTTTTAACATGATTATAATATGTCTCACACTAGAAATTTCTGAGAATATAAATATGATGGGGAACTGAGCAGAGTCCACGTATGCCAACTAGTTTCAAAAGAAATTGAAAGTTCATCTGAAAAAAAAAAAAATAATAATTTTAATCCTTTAAAATACAGTTATAAGTTTATTTCAAAATTGAGTAGCAAAATTTATTTTTATGTAAAAGATTTCTCACTAATAACTAAAAAATCAATATTTGAAAGCTAGCGGGTATCGGCTATTTGAAAAGTAATTTTAAAGAAATTTTTCACAAAAAAAAAAAAAAAAAAAAACTGGAAATTTATCAATAAAACTGAATTTCAATAGTTCATAAAACTTTTACATGCGTTATTTATTTCAAAAGTGAGAAAAAAAATCTATTTTTAACTAAAATATTTCTGACTGGTTAAAAATAAATATTTGCAAACTTCCGAATGTTGGCGATGAAAACCAAGTGTTATATTTTAGAAATTTCCAAGGAAATACCTATATCATTGCATATTTCACCTTAATAAGGTAAAACAAGCATGATTCATACTTCAATTAAACCTATTATGAATATTTTAAATATATTTTTGCAAGAAATTTGCTCAACATTCAAAATTATGAAAAACATAAATATCGTAAAATATCTGTTTACTTTTTTTCACAAAAAACTGAAAATTTATCAATAATACTGAATTTAAATAGTTTATACAACTTTTATATGTTATTTGTTTCAAAAATGGGTAACAAAATATATTTTTAACCAAACAAATTCTCACCAATGTCTCAAATCCATTTTTGCAAGCTACCGAATACAGTCGAACCTCGTTAACGTGAATTACTTTTAACGTGAACTGTTTCCACAATCCCAGTCAACAGGAAGATTAGTTTTCGAGTTACTGATAGTATGAACTACTGATAACATGGATGGATGAATGTCTACTGGTAACATGAAAAGATCTGTTACCACCCTTGAGATTCACGTTAACGAGGTTCGACAGTATTGGCGATGAAATCGAAGTGTCATTTTTTAAAATTTCCATGAAAATTTCTGTATTATTGCATACGCAATCTTAATGAGGCAAAGCAATCATGATTTATACTTCAATCAAGCCTGTTATGAATATTTTTAATATATTTTTACAACAAATTTTCTCAACATTCAAAATTTTTCAAAACATAAAAATCGTAAAATATCTTTTCACTTTTTTTTCACAAAAAACTGAAAATTCAGCAATAAAACTGAATTTCAATTGTTTGTAAAATTTGTACATGTTATTTATTTCAAAATGACTTAACAAAATCCATTTTTAACTAAAACATTTCTCACTAATGGCTTAAATTAATTTCTGGGAAGGAGCGAATGTAGGCGATGAAAATAAAGTGTTATTTTTTAAAATTTCCATGAAAATCCCTGTATTATTCTATATTTCATCTGAATAAGGCAAAATAATCATGAATTACACTTCAAATATGCCTATATGAACATTTTTTACCATATGTTAACAAATAATTTGCTCAACATTAAAAATTTTTACAAACATAAAATTTTGAAAGTGTTTGTTTACATTTTTTGAAAATATACTCAAAATTCATGAATAAAACTAAATTTTAGACCTTCAAAATACAGTTATGTACTATTTATTTCAGAATTAAGCATTAGAATTCACCTTTATCAAAAATATTTCTTACTAATGGTTAAAAATCAATATTTGCAAACTACCGAATGTTGGCGATGAAAACCAAGTATTATATTTTAGAAATTTCCAAGGAAATACCTGTATTGTTGCATATTTCACCTTAATAAGGTAAAACAAGCATGATTCATACTTCAATTAAACCTATTATGAATATTGTACATATATTTTTGCAAGAAATGTGCTCCACATTAAAAATTATGCAAGACATAAATATCGTAAAATATCTGTTTACTTTTTTCACAAAAAACTGAAAATTCATCAATAATACTGAATTTTAATAGTTTATACAACATATTAAATACTAAATTTTATCAATACAAATGTAATAAACATTTACACAACACATGAAACACAAAATATTTTTAATAAAATACAATCGAGCAACTACGCTAATCGCCATTTTAGCTACCCCTAACAGCAGCACGCATGCTTAGTAAACAAACTTCTTTTATTTTTACCTGGTCACATCTTCGAGTTGAGTTGTAATTCTCTAAACTTGAATGAATTCCATTGCAGCAAGCAAAACATATGGTCGTTGTTTTTTATTTATCTTAAATTTTAATAAAAGCAAAGAAATGGATTATCATAATTCACACACGCACCACACACCGCACAAACACGTACGTACTAAAAGCTGTTTATGATTCAAAATGCCCACAAAAGTTCTACAGTTATTTTTCAGATTTAATTTTAACTTTTTGCTTATACCTAAAATAATAAAATTGTTCGTGTTAAAACTTCAAAAAATCTGAAGTTATTTTAATTATGAAATTAAATCTTTATAATGCCTATAAAACGTCGTAAACAAATCTGTGGTTATTTTGGTGATAAATCTAAATCTGCAAAGTTTATTTAGATATTTTGAATATTTCTGTATAAAGTCGAAATTTTTTAAGATTATCTGAAGATAATTTTTAGTGGGGTTACTATAAAAATTGTGGTAAAAGACTGCTAATTACCTTGTGGTATATTACCTTGTGGAAAATATCAAGTCGTATCAGAATATACGAGTATGCCCGTCTTGTAGGTAAAAAACGGTCGTGATCGTAAAAATTTAACGGGCGGAGGCACGTAAACTTACGTGTTTTTTTAACGCTACACGCGTTGCACACTTGCACACTTGCACAATTGCATAATTTGTTCATACAAAAAAGAAAAAAAAAGTGAATAGAAGAAACCATAATTAAACGAATTACAGTCGTAGAAGTGTTGAAGGAAAATCATTAAAATGAGCGAATTTGGCGAGATAACTGACCTGTAGAGGCAACTGAAACCATTGACCCATATCAATAAAAAATTGCACAGGGTCTAAGGATGCCATATGGGAATATTTCAGCCCTATTGGAACTAGGATTCCAATTTTTTATGAAAACAAATATATATATTAAAAATTAATAATTTTGTAAAATTATTTTTGATAAAATTGTTTTTGATAAAATTACGAATTTTGTATAACGAACCACCCCAGAGGCAACTTAAGATGTTAACTAAGATAAACAAAATTTTGCATACATACTGACAATAGCGTAAGGAAACTTTTCCGCACTATTAGAAATTTGATACATATATATATATATATATATATATATATATATATATATATATGTATATATATTTGCGATACACCCTAGTGTACATACCGTTGGAAATTTGATGTATAAAAAATAAATAAATAAATGAAAAAAAAAATAAATATAACTTCGATACACCCTAATGTACACGAAACATAAGAATAAATAGTTAAAAATTTGAATTATGTAATTAATTAAAAAATATATATTTTGGAAAAATACATGAGTAGTAAAGTACGGAATCGAGTAATCTGATAATTTTGTTTTAATCATAGCAAAACTATAGCAAATCCTATATAAACTAAACATAAGAACAACGAGTTAAAAAATGGAAATATGTATTTTGGAGAAATACAAGAGCGGTTAAGTTTGGAATTGAGTAATCTGGCGATTTTCTTTAATCATAGATAAACTAGAATAAACGGTATGTATACGAAACATAAGAACAAAGAATAAAAAATTAGAATAATGTATTTTGGAAAAATACAAGAGCGGTTAAGTTTGGAATCAAGTAATCTGGTAATTTTCTTTAATCTTAGCGAAAATTCAGCAGATGCTCTATACACTAAAAACAAGAAAAATGAATTAAAAATTGGAATTCTGTATGTTAACTGCTTAAACCAAATCATTAAATATGAGAAGTAATGTAATGCAAACTGCACTATTTTTGCCTCTTATATGATTTTATATTACAGTTTAAAACGTGTCAGAGACTTTTGTTCCACCCTGTATATTTAACAGAAAAATGAATTAATTTAAATCTGTAATTTTTAGATAAAATTTTCAGATAAAATTTTCGGAACATTATAAGTACGCTTTTCCGAACTTCAAAACATATTTCTAATTTCAGTAATTTTTTTCATTTGACACATTTTTCCTTGAAAAATATCCCATGTTTCAAAAATTACTTATTCCTTCGTTTTGTGTGTGTATGTGTGTGTGTGCTTTGTTTTGCTAAAAGAAAAAAATCATCAAAATAAAATGAAATTGTTTCAAATGAGTTAAATATATATACAGATTTCAACTATTGGTTAATGTCTAACAAACTTAACGGTAATAATAACTTTTTAAACTAGTTGACATAGGCGGACTCTGCTCAGTTCCCCATCATATTTATGTTCTCATAAATTTCTAGTGCGAGACATACTATAATCATGTTAAAAGAAATGAATTTGACCAAACCTTGATACAGTGACAGAATGAAATCCCCACCTAATAGGCTATCCACCGTTCACTTCGATATATTTATCTTATTCTAATCTATTAATTTATTTTATCAGGGTCAATTCCGTTGTTTAGTTTTCATGCTACTATTTCCAATGCAATAATCCTCAAAATTCATTATTTATATGAAAAATTTACAATTTCGCCATGTTGGTAAAATCGTAAATTACGAATAATTTACGAAATTTTCCTATTAGAATATTTGTATTCAATCATGTTCAAACAAATATTATAAATGTAATTTTGAAGTTGTCTAATGCATTTATGATCCTCAAAATGGAAGTTTATGCTCAAATTTGCCTTATTCTGACATGTTAAGTAAATCGTAAATTCCAAATAACTTACGAAAATTTTATATTGGAAGATTCATAGTCATTAATATTCATGCCAGTGTCCTAAATAATATTTCAAAAGTAGTCTGACATCTTTACGATGAAAATATCTCTCAAAATTGACGTTTATGTGAAATTTTGCCCTATACTGCCATGTTAAGAAATTCGTAAATTACCAATAACTTGCAAAATTTTCAAAGTAGCATATTTATAGTTATTTATGTTCATTCCGGCATCAAAACTGATATTTTAAAACTGGTCTGACATTTTTAGAGGAAAAAGTTTCCATTTAATGCAAGTTTAAGTGATTTTTTGTCCTATTCTCCCATGTTAAGAAAATCGTAAATTTCTAATAACTTACGAAGTTTTTTAATTCGAATGTTGCAAATGAATAGGGTTCTTGCCAGTGTCGAAAGTAATATTTTAAAACTGATTTGATCTCTGCGACAATTTGTTCTTGAGATATCGTGTACACAGACTAACAAACTAACGGACTAACGGACTAACAGACACCTTAAAGACAGACACCATACAAATTTTGTCATTTTCGGATTCCTCAGACCTGAAAACGTGTAGAAAAGTCAAAAAACCGAGGTCGAAAATTTTCACGATTACCTAAGTTCCCCATACCTATAGTATGGTGTGGAACTAAAAAAGGGTATCCCTGCTTAAGAGGCACTGCGTTTTTTTCTGATATTTTATTTCTTTAGTCGATTGTAGTTGTCAGATGAATCATATAAATTTCATTTAGAATGTAATTTGTATTTTAAAATATACATGTAATAGTAAAGTGGAAGTAAACAATCTTCGCATGCGTATTGCAAAAAAGCAGAATCAGTAAAAATTAAAAAAAAAAAATAATTAAATTTATAACTTTATAAAAATACTAGCAGGCTTTGCCCGCTTCGCTGAGCACGATACTTAAATGAGTTGTCAAAATTCCATATCATTATTAATAGCCTAAGTTAAAATTCCCTTTGTGTTCCGTATAGGTTTTTCCCGCTCGCAACGTGAGGAGTCCGGGTCTACACTGCCATCGGCACAACTTACCCGCTTCTTACTTCCCCTTCCCTAACATCAAAGTTAGACGTTTTGCGAAATCTCACCAAAGTACATAATGCGTACACCTAATCAACATCCACACACCAAAATTCATCCTTCTAGGATAATCTAAGGCAAATTCAAACAGGATAACGTGTTTTTACGCAAGCTTATTGCTTCACCCTGACACCAAGTGGGTAAGGGGGCGAATTTCGTAAAATGCCGTTGCAATGTGTGTCGGATACACATAAACAATCGCACCAAATTTCGTGACTGCAGATCCCATACATTTGCCAAGATAAATTTAGTGCTAAAAGAAAAAAAAAACGAAAATGTGTTTTTGGAAATATTCTACAGAAGACACATGCCTATTTTCAATACCTTTGTAACATCTTTAGTAGAGCTCTACTAAAAAATCCGGAATTTCTGAAATTTCCCTCCCCCGAAAAATTATTTTTCCCCTCTCCCATTTAAGAATCAAGAATTCAAAAATCGTACATAATGTTCTATTTATACTCAAGCATAACCTCCTTAACTAAATGCCTGTCGCGTAGCTCGGAAACTAGGCAACAATTGAAGCAGTAAACAACGCCACCTAGTACAGATTATAGGACTTTTGCGAAAGATATAGATTGCGTGACTTTTTTATTCAACTACCACCAATAACTTAAAAAAATGATACATGATACACTCTGTCACAAAAAAATATATGCACCCAGAAGTAATCGAACCACATTCACGAAACTCGGTACAAACATAGTCTGGTAAGAGATATGGAAATGATTAAAGTTCCAACGCCAATGTGACAAGGGTAAGTACGTTATGCGCATCTGATCTGCGCAGCTGGGCGAGTTTAAAAGCATGATTTCTCGCACCGTAGAGCTATTCAAACGAATCTGTCGACTTTAATGGAAGGTATTGTGACTTGAGATGCCTTTGAGACGTAACCGGCGGCAATACAGACAATTGTCGGATAGTGAGAGGGGCCATAGAGAAGGCCTCAGAGAAGCAGTTTGGTCGTTCAGACATATCAGCCGCCACCTCGTTCGGAGCGATATGGTAGTCGCTCGGGATTGGTAACAGTGGGTTACGGTAAGGAGAATCAACCATTGTAGAGGGTCAAGACGTCCCAGTAGCGCAAATGAACACGAGGATCGCGCAATCATAAGATCGACCACGTCCGCACCAGCAGCGTCATTAGTCTCGATTCAATGCCATTTACCACATTCTAGGCATCCAGTAGCATCAAGGGAAACCATTCTGAGACGACTGGCCGACGCTGGTATAAACAGCCGACGTCCATTAAAACGCCTACTCCTCACCCCACATCATAAGCAGTGTCGACTGGATTTTTGTCGACCCAAAGCAAGCTGGAGTGTGACCAACCTAACGTGTGATCGTCCGTGGTGAATTACGATTCAGTCTCAGTGCTGATGACCATCTCACACGCATGTGGAATGGGCCAGGCCAACGGTCTGATCCGGCATTTGTTGTCGAGCGGCAAACTGCTATTACACAAGGTGTAATAGTGTGGGGAGCGATCTGTTGGGACACGCGATCACCTCAAATCGTCTTTCAAGGCACTATGCTGGCTCGCAGTTACGTGGACAGTTTTTTAACGCCGGTTGTGCTGCCTATTCTATGAAGCAGCCTAGGTGCCATTTATCAGCAAGACAACGCTCGTCCATATACTGCTCTACTCTCCCAACAATATCTTCAAGGATATGACGTACTCCCATGGCCTACCAGGTAATCAGACATCTCGCCAATAGAACACAATGGGACGTGCTAGGAAGTAAACTGCTGCCGTGTTGAAATGTTGGTGAATTAATTGCCCAATTGCAAAGGTTATGGCACAATCTTCCACAGGGGGATATAGATGACTTAATTGATTCGATGCCACGCCGTGTTTCGGCTTGCATAGCTGCCAGAGGTGGCGTTACTACTTACTGATTTGTAACCTTTTTCAAGCCCTAACTTCTTAATAAAACGATCTTTTGTTCTGAATTTTTAATCATTTGCTTATCTCTTCATACACTATACACATGTTAAGTTTCGTGATTGTAGCTCATTTGCTTCTGGGTGCATATATTTTTTTGTAACAGTGTGTATATATAATCGACGTTTCTTTAATTCTATCCGCCTTTTATGTATATCATATCCCACTTTAAAAAATTTCTGGTGGCTGTTGAATAAAAAAGTCGCGCAATTTGTACCAGGTGGCGCTGTCTACCGCTTGAACTGTTGCCTTGTTTCCGAACTATGCGACAGGCATCTACTTAAGGAGGCTATGCACTCAAGTCTGGTCTCATCATGTGCAATTTCTTCATCGTGAATTAATTTCGAGCCGAGTTATGCTTACAAACGTTTTTTTTTTCTTCTTGTCCCCCTGGGGGGAAGGGGTATTTCGATAAATCCCGTTCCTTTAGTTACCGGATGCATATAAACAATCCAAGCACAAAATTTCGTGACCGCAGCTCTCATAAATTTCCCAGGATAAATTTAGCGCTATAAAGTTGTCTCGAATTTGCCCTTCATAACACATGCCCCCTATTTTAACACATACCCCCTACCTTTTTTCAACATCTTTGTTCCATTTTTGGTTGCGTTCTACTCAAAAAATCCGGAATTTGCGAAATTTCTCGCCAAAAAATCGATTTTTCCCCTTTCTCTCCTTAAAAATCGAAAATTCCTAAGTTGCAGATATTGTAATTTTTGTACTTTTATCTAGTCTCCTCATGTGCAATTTCTTCGCTGTGAAGTAAATTGGAACCGTGTTATGCTAACAAAGTTGTTTTTGAATGGGGGAACGGGGGTAATTTTGATAAATCCTGTTACTTTAGATGTCAGATACATATAAACAACCCAAGCACCAAAATTCGTGCCTGTAGCTCCCATATATTCTTCAGGACAAATTTAGCGCTAAAAGAGGTGACCCGATTTTTGCCCTTCGTTACCCCCCGCCCCCCCCCCCCCCAAAAAAAAAAAAAAAAAAAAAAAAAAAAAAACGCAAACCGCAAAAAAATAAAAATGTGTCTTAAGAAATATCCTAAGAAAGTCGCATAGCCTTTTTTCAACATCTTTGTTCCATTTTTGGCAGAGTCCTACTCAAATCAGGAATTATCGAAATTTCCCGCCAAAAATCGATTTGCCCCCTTCCTTCTCTTAAAAATCAAAAATTCCTAAATCGCAGATCATGTTTTATTTGTATTCATGTCTAGTCTCCCCATGTGGAATTTCTTTATTATGAAGGAAATAGGAGCCGAGTTTTGCTTACAAATGTGTTTTTGTCTTTTGCCGACCGCAGGGGGGAACGCGGGGGAATTTCGGAAAAGTTGATAGATATAATTTTAAGTTGGATAAAGACCTAAATTCCTGCCAAGCGCAGTTGAATTTCGCCTGTCCGTTCTCAACTGATACCCTGACAAACGTGTTTTTGCCTTTTGCCCCCCATAGTGGTACGGAGGGGTAATTTTCAAAAGGTTGATAGATATAATTTTCAGTTGGGTAAAGACCTAAATTCCTGCCAAGCGCAGTTGAATTCCGTCTGTCCGATCTCAAGTGATACCCGGACAAACGTGTTTTTCTCTTTTGCCCCCCAGGGGAAAAGGGCGGGAATTTCCGAAAAGTTGATAGATATAATGTTAAGTTGGGTAAAGACCTAAATTCCTGCCAAGCGCGGTTTAATTCCGTTTGTCCGTTCTCAAGTGATACCCGGACAAACGTTTTTTTTTGTCTTTTGCCACTCAGGGGGGAACGGGGGAATTTCCAAAAAGTTGATAAATTTAATTTTCAGTTGGGTAAAAATCTAAATTCCTGCCAAGCGCAGTTGAATTCCGTCTGTCCGTTCTCAAGTGATACCCGGACAAACGTGTTTTTTTTCTTTTGCCCCCCAGGGGGAAAGGGGGGGATTTCGGAAAAGTTGATAGATATAATGTTAAGTTGGGTAAAGGTCTAAATTCCTGCCAAGCGCAGTTTAATTCCGTCAGTCCGTTCTCAAGTGATACCCGGACAAACGTTCTTTTTGTCTTTTTCCCCCCAAGGGGGGAACAGGGAGAATTTCCAAAAAGTTGATAAATGTAATTTTAAGTTTGGTAAAGACCTACATTCTTGCCAAGCTCTGTTGAATTCCGTCAAGCCGTTCTCGACTGATACCCGGACATATATGGAGCGACGTACAGACACGATGACCCACACACAAACACACACACGCACAGGCAACATTTTCTGAAGTCATTGTCGGCTTTCATGGTGTAAGAAACGTGAAGATATCACAAGTTTTTTTTTTTTTGATTCTGACAAATTTACAGACGAAAGTCTGATTTTATTAATGTATATGTACCTAAATTATATTTTTATACTTACTTTTATTATACCTTGCCAAAAAACAATGAAAGAGCATAAAAAACGCCGCACATAATTAGCGTCTCAAACAGAATCAATAAATGTTTAGGAAACACTAAAAATATTCATTTCCGAATGGCCGCTTAAATTTTAAATGTTGTCGTGTTAATTGGTATCTATATTAACGATAATAAAACAAAATTACAGAATAAATTTGCACGTTATTTATATATCGCAGTTCCCCCCCCCCCCCTCTCTCTTTCTCTCTCTCCATATATATACATATGCATATATATGTGTAATTTTAATAATAATAATAATTCTTTTAAATGATCAAACTTAAGAAAAGAAAACCTTGAACTAATAAATAAACAATTACATAAAGTGAAGTTTTTTACAAGTTATTTCAATTAAAGTAGCTACTATGAGTTGTGTCTGAGACATTGATAGATGAATTCATATATAACAAATAGGAAAAATGTACAAAAAAAAAAAAAAAAGAAGAAGAAGAAGAAGAAGAAGAAGGGATAGAGACTACTATGGCTTAAGACAAGTGGAGTGGATGAAACTAGGGTGCTGAGCCCACGAAATTCCCTAAATCCTTTTCAAGAACATGTACCAATAATTTAACATAATATAGTTATTTAACTTTGGTATAAGTTAATCCTAATAACTTTGATACAATTTAACTTTAATAACTTTGATAAAATAATTTAACTTATAATTTAACAAATTTATTAATTGTATCGCATTTTATGAAACACGACTTTTGTCATGTTATTTTAAACTTATGTTTTGTATAAATTGCATTAATAACACCCATTTAAAATCTGAAATATCTATTTAAATCCATACATGTTACATAAAATAGTTTATAGTAAAATTGTTATACTCCAATATATTTATTTATATACTTTATTAATATACTTCAATTCAAATAAGTTTCAGTATGCAATTCATTAGATCAAATTTTAAAATAGTATTGAAATGAAATGAATTTTTAAGATCAAAACTCAACTAATGTACCAAGCCAAACATCACCACCCTTCCTCTATAATCAAACAATAGCCCACGTATTCTTCTCTATGTATATATATATATAAATTCAAAATCAATCACAAATTTTTTTTGTGTAAAATAAGTGCACGGAATTTATATACAAAAATATAAATAATTAAATTTAAATTATGATAACCGAAAATGAAAGTGAAATGTATATATAGCCAAAACAAATTCTTTTAGCAGTGTTAATTAACAAGAAAAAGGTTAATTTAAAAGCTATTCAAGCCAAAATTTCAATAAAGTCTTCTTCGTCAGCAGCTCAGAACACAACCATTAAAAAACTTTGTACTCTTAACCGGTTTCTGAAAATATGCCAAGCTAGCATACTCCAAAATATAATTCAAACAACAAATTAGCATAACAAAATTGATATTACAAAATTTGAAATATGATTTATTTGATAAACATTATTTTATATTTAAATTCGAATTTCAATGACAGCTAAAAAAGGTTTTATATTGAGAACTTTTTAAGTAATTATTATTACTATTATTATTATTTATAAGTTTATAAGTTTATAAAATGACGTGCTAGCAAGGATTGTATATATAAAATTAAAAAATAGATACTTTGAAAAATTCTTAATATAAAATCTTTTTATCTCTCATTGAAATTCAAATTTAAATATACAATAATGTTTATCAAATAAATCATATATCAGTTGTTATAATATCAAGTTTGTTATACTAATTTGTTGTTTTAACTATAATTTGGAGCATGCTAACTTGGTATATCCTCAGAAATCTGTTAGGAGTACATATTTTTTAAATAGCTGTGTTCGCTATGCTGACGGAGAAGATAAAGCTTTATTGCAGATTTGAAATTAACTTTTTTCTTGTTTATTAACTCTGTTAAAAGAGTTTGTTTTGGTTGTTTATGCATTTCACTTTCATTGTCACTTATCATAATTTAAATTTAATATATATATATATATATATATATATATATATATATATATATATATATATATGTATGTAAACTTGTAAAAAGTTATGGATGAAAAAAAAAAAGACCAAAATAAAACAAATTGAAATAAATTTGGGGGTGCTTTACGACACACACACACACACACATATATATATACATATAGAATATGGTTTTAAGAAAATTCCTGTTCAAAATTATAAATCACTAAGAACAAATTTTCCATGTTAGAGCAATGTTGTCTGTGGTCATACATTAAACAAAATTAATGTCTGGAAATTCTATTACGAGCCCTGGACTAATTAGAATCGAAGAAATTCGAAACAAATAGGCAAAACGTAGATAAAAGTGGCAGATTTGCAATTCAACAACTATGATTTCACGTGGGTTATCTCAATCCAATATCGGAAATCCGTTTAAATAATCAGAATGAACCGTTGCATTTGTTCGACTATAGATATAAAGCAATAAAGATATTTTGATTGTATTGTTAAAGATTTTTTATTAATTCCACAGGATGCATATCATCGTAATTACAACAGACATATACATACATATATAATAATGTTATTAATATTATGATTGGTTGAATCGACTTGCAGAATTGTATACATGCCGAGGAGAGCCAGATTTCTTAAAAACAAACACTTATTTTTTTATTGTGTTCAACATCTTCAATTATTTTAATAATTACATGTTTTATAGGTTTTAAAAAATTAATAACAAGTTTTCTAATACTTTAGGTATTTTTAAAATGTCTGTTATTTATTTTAAAGTTAAATGTATCCACATTAAAAAATTTTTTATATGTGCTTCTGAGGCCGTATGGGGAAAATTACAAATAAAATTTTGTACAGTGCATATTATTTTTAAATATATGTATAAACAAACTATTTGTAAGTAAATTAACAATCATTGGATTCAAAATTATTAAAAAACATTGTTTTTTTTTTTTTTTTTTTTTTTGTCATAAATATAGCTGAGTAAACTAAAACTCTTTTCTTACAGGTTATGTTTACTCTATTTTTCTTTATAATCCTATTTAGCTATATTATAAACAGAGTTCTATTTTTTTTTTTCATTTATTAATAAGTAAGGCAATCTGACTTCAATGTAATCTCAATATTATTTATATCATACATTTTTTCCCAAACGATTAAATTCTATTAATACATTATTAAAATATGTGGAGTGACTCCACTCGACTTTCCGAAAATTACGTAATTAACGATTGCACATACAAAGTAAAGTAAGAGAAGTCGTTAAATAAATAAAAAGAAAAAATATAATAGGGTTTTTCAGCCTTTTCCTTCATATAGTTTGATGTTTAATCTAACGCTCTTATACTTTAAATAATTTGAGTCCATAGATTATAATGATAAAGAATTTTACTTTGTACACCTGTAAAAATCTATAAGTGGTACATTAACCAAAATTCATAGAGTTCGTGCGACAGTGACCTATAATATAACTATAATATAATTTTCAGTTGAATCGGTTAAGGCCTTTAGACGCTATCGTTCTTTAAAATTTGGGTTCATAAGCCATAATTATAAAGAATTTTTCGTTTTGACCTTGTAAAAAATTATACGTGCTGGATTCTCTAAAATCAATACAGCTCATGTGGCCTGTAACATGTGTATGAATTTTAAGTTTATTTGAATTAGGCGTTTACAAAACCCATAGACCACAGTGATTATTTTTATTTGTGTCTCTGTAAAAAGAAAAAAAAACTATAATTGCTAGATTTACCAAAATCAATAAGGTTCGTTGTACGGTGTCTTAGAACATATATACCAATTTTAAGCTCTACCGAACAAAGTCTTTAGACGTTAACGTGTTCAGTCACACACATACACAGTCACATTCACATACATACATCACCGTAAAAATATAAAATTTAATTCAGAGATCTCAAAACGTATAGATACATCAAAATCTCAACAACGAATTTTTATTATGATTACAATACTTTCCTTACATACAATGTTCGTAAAATAAAAATGCGTAAAATCTGTGCATTGAATGAATATGTCATTTAATGCACTCAAAATGTTACATATATTTTACTACATAATGTAATTATATCGACATATTTTATATTTAACTCAGAACATGTTATTTATAACGAGTTCAAAAGTTTAATTAGTGGCATTACGTTGTCGAGTCAAATGGAATTTATAAATATATATTCTTAATTTACGTTTGAAAACTGAAAGTAATAATAAAGCTTTCGCTGTTTATTTATTCATTAAAGAGTGTTATTCAAATGTAAGGTAAAATGTATTGTTTTATACATGTTATTTTACAATTTATTACGTATTATTAAGAGTTCAATAAACTTAAGTTATAATAGTTTTTTAAAGTTATTTTTAAGTGATTTTTTCTCTGTAATTTCACTTATAATATTTGCTTAGCTGGTATATATTTTATGTAAAAGAGCTTAGTTATTGCAATGTAAAAAAAAAAAAAAAAAATTAGATGTAAAAATAAATCTCTAATCTTGAAGATGGTTTTTTTTACACATATTTTGATTATAATATAGAAAGATTTCTATTTTTTTTTAAATATAATCTTTATAATATATACAGTCGGTAACAAAAGTGTCCGAACACTAGCAAAATTTCTATGTAAAAAAAGTACACATCATACGGTTTTGTTAAATAAATCCTTATCGAATAATGTTCTTACACTGACTAAAAACAGGATTCGACAAGGATTTATTTAACAAATTCGTATGAAGTATACTTTTTTTACATAGGAATTTTTGCTAGTGTTCGAACACTTTTGTTACTGACTGTACATATATTATATACACCATATATGTTATAAAATTCAGTGAGATGTATATATTATAATATATATATCTCACTGAATTATATATATTTTAAGAATTTTAAAATGTATACATTTCATCTACATTGGATTTCCTAAAATTGAGCCTAATCGATATATATATATATATATATATATAATATGTAAGTTCATTCAAAAAATAAACTACAGTTTTCCCCTTGCAGATAACAGTATTGTCAAACAAAAGATATGCTTGCGCAAACAATAGCTGAATTCCAGAGCTTTCAAACATTAACAAATTTGTTCAAATAATTACAACCGTTTTGCACAGTACGAGAAAAAAGAAATGGTGCATCAACTAGAAATTTAATCCAGTGTTAAAGTGCGCGACCAGCACGTTTTTTGTGCGCAAATCATTGCACAAGTACAGAGATTCATTATGAAATATCGATAGTGCGGGGGTCTTAAGCATCGTCGCGTGCAGCCATTGTAAAATGATACAAGTAGAAGAAGATGGCGCTGACTTAACCGATTCGGAAATGCAAGAAAGACCAATAACGGTGAGTAAATCAGACATAGTTGACTGGGCTGTAGAGGAGCTCGCGGGAGACATTTTTCTTGGGAATCCCAGAGTGAATGTCGCACACTTTGCACAGGACTTAAAGAACGTATGCTGGCAGTGGTCATTCCAGTTCTAAGTTTCTATCGTCAGGGCATCTAACCATTAGTGTAACGTTCAGAGAAATATCTATAACAACACGGACATTGCACAGAGAAATGGTGTGCTGTATATGTGTCAAACTGTATTTTAATGTTGTATTGTGACACCAAAAATGTGACTTTGGCCTACATTTTTTTTATTGTAAATTACTTTTTGAAATCATATATACACAAACAGAAATGACAATTTTATTGATGACATAGGAACATTTCTTTCAATTTGTAACTTTACTTAGCACTTTAAACTATAAAAGTATGTCAATATCATAATAACATAAAAGAAATTTACGACACCAGAGTATAACTTTTCGTGCTAAAACCGGATTTTCACAAAAGCGTATTTACAAATCTTGTAGATTACGTGTAAATCTGTTGAAGAAAATTTTAAACTGTACTTTTGACAATAAATTAAAATCTGTCAAACAGAGATTTTTTAGAAAAAAATATCATTGTATTTAAATTTTAAGATGGAGCATATTTTCTTAAAACATCAAGAATAATACTGTTCCTCTCCTTTAGAAATTTTCTTTTCGTATGGCGCTAATACAATGCTTTTATTTAAATTCCCAAGTGCATACTAAACCTACAAGACAAGTCGTAGGTTTTAGATGACACGTTTTTACAAATAATAGCCTATTTTTTCAGAGTTATATATAGCAGTAGGTTTTGAGTTATTTCTGTTAGCTTTTCTATGATGAAAGAGCGGAATGGAGATCACGCAGAGAAAACAGTAACTTAATATAATAAGAATTATTTTAGTAAAAAAAAAAAAAAAAAAAAAAAAAAAAAAGAAAAGAAAAGAAATACATCAAAAACTAGATACATACGTTTTGTTTCTCATTTACAACATTGATTATTTTTCGTTTATCTGGTAAAAGTCGATTTAAAATAAAACTTATGGTGAATATAGATTGCAAGTTTCGAAACTTGCAATCTATATTCACCATAAGTTTTGTTTCTGCTTATTTTAACAAGTAATTTAATGATGATATTATATAAACTACTACGTTATATGATATACATTTTAAAACTTCTATATAGCTTTTTAAAAGTACACTTTAGTGCATTTTCTTTTAATAAGGAATAGAGAAAAAATTATTTCGTAAAATACTAGAAAGGTCTTTTCATATAATAAATAAATGAATAAAAAAGGTTAATAAAATTTTATTTATAATAATAAGTTTTAAAATGTATATCATATAACGTAGTAGTTTATATAATATCATCATTAAATTACTTGTTAAAATAAGCAGAAACAAAACTTATGGTGAATATAGATTGCAAGTTTCGAAAATTTATTGTATATTAAAACACACAATTTCGGGCACTGGAAAAGACAATAATAATGTATAATTACAAAGTAACGTGAATGTTGTTACAATTCTTAAATATAAAACTTCTATATAGCTTTTTAAAAATACACTCTAGTATTTTTTGAGATTTTTTTTTCTTTTATTTAAGGAATAGAGAAAAAAAAAAGTATTTCGTAAAATACTAGAAAGGGCTTTTCATATAATAAATAAGTGAATAAAAAAGTTTAATGAATTATTATTTATAATAATAAGTTTTAAAATTTATATCAAATAACATAACAGATTACATAATATCATCATTAAATTATTTGTTAAAATAAACAGAAACAAATGAGATAATAAAATTAGTTTGAACGTAAAATAAAACTTATGATGAATATAGATTGCAAGTTTCGAAAATTTATTATATATTAAAAACACACAGTTTCAGGCACTGGAAAAGACAATAATAATGTATAATTACAAAGTAACGTAAATGTTGTTACAATGCTTAAATACAAAACTTCTATATAGCTTTTTAAAAATACACTCTAGTGCATTTTGAGATTTTTCTTTCTTTATTTTTATTTTTCTTTATTTTTTTTTTTTGTTTGTTTAAGGAATAGAGAAAAAATTATTTCGTAAAATACTAGAAAGGTATTTTCATATAATAAATAATATTATAGTTTTAAAAGATTAAAGAACACGCTTTTATAGAAATGTGAACTAAAAAGCACAAAATATCTATCTTAGTATTAAAATGCAGGGTAAGAGAAAACCGTGTGAGTGACACACCATAATATTTATATACATTTAAATCTTTAATTAAAATAACTTAGAATTAAACAAAAACCATTTTTAAAAAATCTCCCCTGACTGGGATCGAACGCTGCACCTTTAGGTTAGTAGCGCGGAGCTTTACCTCAACGCCACATCGTTCACGTAGGGAAACTCTTTTTTACAATATAAATTTTTTGTTTGCTCCCAGAGCGGTTACAAACATACAAACATACATACATACATACAGGTGAAGCTGATAAAAGCGTGTTAAAAATACACCCAAGTGATTTTTAAGATTTTCATTTTCATTTTTTATTTTTTATTTTAAGGAATAGAGAAAAAATTATTTCGTAAAATACGAGAAAGGGCATTTCATATAATAAATAAATGAATAAAAAAGGTTTAATGAATTATTATTTATAATAAAAAGGTTTTAAAATGTATATCAAATAACATAACATATTACATAATATCATCATTAAATTCTTTGTTAAAATAAGCAGAAACAAATGAGATAATAAAATTAGTTTGAACGCGTCCCAAAAACTTAGTAAACAAAAGGAAGGAAATGGCTTGTCTTTTCGGCATTTGGACGATAGCCACGTCAAAAGCAGTTAACGAACTGTTCTCGGAAACGACTCTCTTGGGCACATTTATCTTATTCCTTCTTTCAATTACTGAGTGCTGATGCCACGCTGCGCCCCTGTTGTGGTGATAATTATTTTACTCAAAGTGAGGTCAGTTGAGCAAATTATTCTAAAGATATGATTAAGAGAATCCTACCATTTATCAAATAAATAGCTCTTGGCAGATCATAAGACCAATTTCAGATATTTTATTGTATTCTAGTCAGCTATATTTTTTAGAAAATAATAGCTAATTATTACACTTATAATCCGTACGCATTTACAGAAAAATTATCATTTAAATTATGATTATCTTTAAAATAAAGAGTCATATATTTTAGGATTTATTATCATAGAAATTTGTTAAAAATTGAGCATTTTAAACAATATTAATTAATGCAGTTCTAAAAGTATATTAATTATAACAAATTTAGGTAATTAATAAGATAATATAAATAACAAAATAATAATAATAATAATAAATTAATTTTTGATAATATTACAATTTACTGTAAAAAGTCCCAACTAAGAAAGCAAAGAACTTCGATGATTTAATAAATTAATTTAATAAATTAGATTAATAAATATATTAAACGTTACATTAACAATTTAATATATTAATTTTTGATAATACTGCAATTTACTTTAAAATGTCCCAAGTAAAAATACAAAACAAAATCGATGATTTAATAAATAACAACCAATGACACACGGTTGCTGTTTCCAAAATTTCAGCATAAAAGTTTATTTCAAAAGCTTGCTTCTAAGATAATATTTTCTTTTGAAAATTCTACAAATTTCAGAAACATAATCAAGACATTTCATTTTCAAAGTGTTCGTGTCAAATTTTCGTCACCTGTAAGCTTATGCGGCTTAATTAGTGTTTTGGGATCGATTATGATCTTTACATACACACAACATGGCTTTTGATTTAATAATTAATTTAAATTCAAATTAGGGTGTACATTGTGAAAACAAAAATGTTCATCTTATAAACGTATATTTTATAAACTTTTATGAAAATATTGAAAGCAGTTTTCATTATTTATTAACTGTAATTTTTTTATGCTCTCTGCTGTATATAATATCTGATTAATATGCAGTGCTTGGACATCACTTTAGGACCAGAAGATTTTTTTTTTTTTTAAAATATATTTTAAATTGAAATGTGAGGATTAAATAAAATTTTTAAGTTTATATATATTAATTTAATCCACTATTAAAATAAAATGAAAAAAAAATATTATTATTATCTTAAATATAATTTATTCATAAACAAGATCACTTTAATCTGTGATATATAACACCCCTTGTTAGCAATTACACACTCTATATATCTAGTCATGATTCAAATAGCTTTTTTTTTTTTTTTTTTCTGGCAACTCAGAATTATCGTGACAAATTTAAAAATTGTCAGAGCTTCAACCCAATAAATAAATAAATAAATAAATAAATAAAAATAACAGTACGATATCAATGTGATGGCCACCCACAGTATTTTTACACATAGACTCTTTAGAAACAGTTTAAACTATAGCCCTTATGCCCACACAGCCACTTTTATCCATTAGACATCTAAATTGTATCCAATGAATCCATAAAAGGAAAAATAAATCTTTAAAATGTCCATTAAAAGTCCTGGATATCCTGTACTAATTATAGATATATGTTAGATGTTTAATGTAGGCAAAATTCAGACGTGTCTTTTTCGATGTCTACTAGATGTAATATGTTAGATCAAAACAAGATTTAGATATTTTCATTATCTATTAGGTGCAACAAGTCCAATTATTGAATATTTAGAGATTTAATAGATGTCTAATGGATATTAAAAAAGAGTAACATTTGTCGGGTTAATAAGTGTCTGTAGTGCGTTTATGGATGTCAGACGGACCATTTTTATTTTATTATTTTTTATTTTTATAGGTGACTTATGGATGTAAGTGGCTGTGTGGATACTAATACAGGCTGACCCATCAGCCACCTCAGAAGGTGCCCCCAGGTGGATCATTTATCGCATCCATGTTCTTCATTTCTTAGGATCTGAGAAATATTTAAACATTTTATATCCTTTCCTGGAGCGATTAGAGCACATTATTGCTGAGCAACCTATAAAATTACTAAAAGCTAAAATTAAAGAAAACAATTTAAAAATATAACTTAAAATGAACATATGATGACCAAAACACTGAATACTACGCGATAACCTATGGATTTGTTGGGTACATGCTACAAATATATTATATGTGACTAAAATATTATACTAGTATATATCTTAGATATATTATATCTCTATCTTATATATCTTATATATCTATAGTGTTTCTACAGTCGAACATATTACTCTGCATAAACCTATATATTAAATGTGCCGTCTGATTGAGAAATCGGCCACCTCCAGAAAGTAAAATAGCCTAGTCAAAATAAGATAGGAACTAAAACTGTTTAGTTTTATAGTATTTAAGACAGTATAGTTAAAAACACCAACTAAGGTGTCAGGGGCAGGTAATAGGAGGGAATTATTAAAATTTTATTTTAGATTTGGCCACCTTCGCAATTTGGAATTGGCCTGTTTTGCACCAAATTATAATTTAATTTTAGCTAAATTTAATGTAAATATTAGTTCTTTAGGATTGCAAATACACGAAAAGTTTCATAAAATTAAAATTTATTGATAAATAACTGATTTTTTTTATCTGATAAGAAAAATAACTGATAAAAAGAAATCTAAGGAAAAATAACTGATATCATAATAAAAAACAATTCTAGAAAATTATGAAAATATGTCACAAATGGTCCAAAATTCATTAATCACAAGCCATTCTTTAACACGGTTTAAAATCATTCGAATTGTAAACAAATTTACATAAACACATCGCTATAACCTACTGAATCATCAGAAGTATGTTATTAAATTAACAATATTTGATTAATTAATCGTAATATGCAAACAAAGACGTTATTAAGTTACAAATTAATATTATGTTGTTAGAAAGTGAATGTACATTATTTTTGAGCTTTGGCTTTGTTCATTTTCTTCTTCGTAGTGTAACTTTTCCTATTCCTTGATTGGTTAGAAAATACTTATACAAACTTATCCATTGTCGAAGAAAACTCAAAAATTCCATTATTAGAAACTTTGTGTGCCTCAAGAAAGAGCTGTCACAGGCGAGAGAAACACGATAACACTTGTCTAATCATCAAGTGTGCTGCTTCAGTCATGTGGGGCATAATCGTGATTTCACAGATATGGAGATGACCGGTTTTAAAATTCACCAGCCGTAGAATTTGACCAGTTTTGCAGGACATCGTGATATTTAAACGCAAATAACGCAGGGATGGATTGACTTTGGCATGGTATCTTGTTTTCAGATGGCGAAAACGTTTACTTATAATTGAAAAAAAAACTGAAAAAACACATTTTCTGAATTTAAGGAGTTGTCCGAATTTGCAACTAGATGACACAAATAGAAAATGAAAAACCATCAGTGAATTTAGTTCAACTACTATTATTTAAAGTACTCATAATTAGTTATATTAACGCTTTTTTATGACGAAAGTATTATTAAAATCTATATACCTTATTTAAAATGAAAGTTTAACAACCTACTTACTTATTTTAGCGCATTTATTTATTTTGCTTATTTTAATATATTTACTTATTTTACTTTGAAAATTCCACAATAAAGGAAAACGTTCTTTTATTTTCTTAAGCACACAAGACACACTCTCTGTAATTCTAATTAATGCTTCTCCAGGCAGTAATTTTGTTTAATTAGTGTCGTGTCACACGATCGCCAGACAAAAATAAATATACTAATATGTAATGTTTTCAGAATTAATATTTACTTAAAGGAATACCGATTTCAAAATTGTTTTGCTTTTTAAAAACATATGAAATTCTTTCTGGAATTAATAAACAAATATTTTAACCAATAATCTAAAATAAAATAATATTTTGATCTTTATATCTTGCACTTTAAATAAAGATTTATTCATGATCATTAATTTAAATGTAAATTTTAAATAACAAATATGATCTTATTTAGTGTCAGAAAAGTTTGTCATCGTCATTCCAAGTAATTTGTAAATAAGTCTATTGCATTTATCCTGTTTCTATAAACTGAACAAGTGTCTATTATCTTAAAACATTATCTAATAAATAAAATAATAATAATAATAATAGAAATAATAATAATAATAATAATAATAATGCATTTAACATTAATGAACTATAAAATACTTTTCAAATTAACTATTAAATGCTTTCCAAATACACGAAAATATTTGTAAAACTTTCGGTTTAATTTTTGAAAACTTTATACCCTTTTTGAGTTCCTATATGCATTTTATTGTTTTTGGAAATAAGTGTGTCAGAGGATGTAGTATGTGTTTGTGACAAGAAAATGTAGGAGCTCTAGATTAAGAAATAATACACAGTATATCATAAAAATTTATTTTTGGATGTGCCTATCATAAATTATTGTCGAAGAGCTCTTGTATCATATCTCGCAATAAACGACTTTTCTATGAAGAAATTTTTCCTAATACAGGAAAGTTATAACGCTCCTTCTATACTGTATAATATTACAAAACGTAAGGTATCATATATCTATTCTGACGAACTATACAGATTCAATTTGGGTGCAAATCAGTAGGCAGACGGAACTATTATGCTGTAGTAATTAGAAAATGGTTTATCTCAGATTTTGTAGTGTATAAGTGCGGCTGAATAGTGTAAATTAATATGAAGTTGGCTATTATGTAAAAACAAAAATGTCACTTTTCGTTCATAACAGCCGTTAGGTGACGTTCTAATTTCTACCTTTGTGATTTTACATATCGTTCTATCAGCATCTATTAGTTAAAATTTAGTGTAAAATTTAATCATACAGCATCAGCAAAATCTTTATTATGAGAAGTTATGTTGATTAACGTTTTTGCATGATAACCGGTACGTAGCGCAATTCAATAGAAATTTATAAAAGTTTTGTGAAGCATAATAGTATAAAATAATTTTATACAATCACAAAAGAAAAATTTAAATATATATAGGTTAATAAATTTACTATTTTATTTTCCAGTTTACACTCATTACAATCATTAACTTAATTGGTGTTGCTATAGTAATTCACTATCACAATACATAAATAATTACTTTCACCTACCCATATATATATATATATATAATAGAGAAAGTATTGTTTTTAGGTCAAATTTTCGAAATCAATTTTTTGTTATATTTGCATGTTTTAAGGTCCCTGAATTCGAAAAACAGATTTTTAGTGGTTGGTCTGTCTCTCTCTCTGCGTGTGTATCTGTCTGTGTGTATGTTAACAGCGTACATAAAGAACAAATAGCAGCAAGATGTCAAACTCGGTATTCTAAATTTGTATCATATAGGGATGCTAAACTACACTTTTTGTTGAGATGAAGCAAATGATTCAAGTACAAAGACACCCAGGAGAATTCAAATACATTATGCCTGCGGGGGGAATTGCAAGTAAGTTGAGTTTGGCATCTAAAGGCTGCACTAAACCAAATGAAATGAATATATATATATATATATATATATATATATATATATTATTGGCATAAAATCAAATTTTATTTAGAATATGGTATGAATATCCTTCACCGTTTGTTTACAGGGCTACACAAAAGAACGAAAATATAACGGAATAATACTTCATAGGAAATGTATTTCAGGCTGTGCTATATGTTATTAATATAGAATGTTACAATGTGATGTGTACATAAATTTTAAAAGATGTACAGGGCTTCCAATAATTAAGCGAAAACATTATTTTTTATTGAATGAAATTAGTGAAATTGCTTTACTATAATAATTTACCATGTTCAAGAGAACTGATCAAAAATTGAAATTTATTTCTCATATCAATGTAGTAAATAAATTGCTTTCTAAAATAAACTAAAATTGCTTTCTTTTTTGTATATTTATATGTTTTGAGTTTCCCTGAATAAGTAATTTTTTAACGTTTAATATTTGTCTATCTCTTTTATCAGAACAAATAAAAAACAAATAATTTCAGACAATTCAAATGTTGTATTTTGAAGTTAATATAAGATTGTTACTAGAAATATATTATCAATTGATAAGTTTTAAGGAATCGTGCAGGCTACAGTTGTCTGAATAATTTGCAATGAACTTTTAAATTTAATTACATATTAAGTAAGGGATTTTGGTGACACATTTTTTTTTCCTTAAATTCTTTGGAAGTGACTTTAGCAACCTTATATGATAAGAAATTAAATATTCTGTTACTCACTGCTAAAATTTTAATGGAAGTTTTAAATTCAGAATTTCTTAAATATCAGTATTAAACTAAAATAAATACACCTTAGAAATATAAAACGAAATTTATTTCCGATGATTCTTTATGGAATTCTACATCTTTCTTTAATATTTTTGTTGTATGAACGTTACTATTAGAATGAATTTTTTCCTATTTATTTAAACAATTTCATTTAAGAAAAAGGAAATGCTTAGTGTCGCAGCAATGCTTTATGGAATAAACATAAATTTATACATAAAAACATTTATTTAAGTAGTCTGTAAAAGCACTTAAAGCAGACAATTTCCTATAATACATTTTGTAATAAACAATTTTTATATCAAGTAAATAAACACACTAGATTATTTATTTATATATAAATATTTTATATAATGAGATGCTATAGCTTTTTTTTCTATGTTAGTTCCACACTGAAAAGTAATTACAATTTATACGCATTATAATTGCGCATTATGATACGCACACCTATTATTTTCAATTCAAATGTTTAATTACTATCATTATAATGTCGAGTGAAATGGACACACCCTTTGCTATTACTTGTTTCATTTCATGCAAATGAGAGTTAAACGGAGACTGTTAAATTTTAGCTAATTTAAAATTTAACAATTAGAATATTAACATCTATCTCATTCAAGATTTAAAAAAAAAAAAAAATGTTAATAAATCTTTTTTTTTTTAAATATTTGTTTTATTTTAAATTGAATTTTATGCTAAAACAAGTAGGAAATTCGTCAAGCGTATTTTTCAATGCTTCGATAAAATAACTATTTCATACTCTATATGAAAAAAAAAAAAAAAAAGAAAAAAAAAAAAGGCATTATCTGTTACTAAGTAGGATCATTTAAAGATATTTTACAATAGGGGTATTATCATAAAAGGACTACAATTAATATTTATAAATTTAACTATATTAGATTTGTTCAATAAAATATATATTCAGGCAAAAATTCTTATGGTTTTTGATAATTTTTTTTTATCCATTTTAAACCTTTAAACTACGTTTACTCCTATTACATTTTTTCCCGAATTCATGATCTTTGAAATGCTAAAACCTCTGCAGATAATTAAGAAAAGACTATATATATATATATATATATATAGGGATGGATTTTGTAGTTTCTTTAAAAGATAATATATTAAAAAGGGAAATATAACAAACATCCTTTTTTTTCAGACTTTTACCTAAACATTGCTCGTAAAATGTTTAATAAATTCCGAACCTATTCCTAATTCTTTTAAATATGTTCCATTAAACATATATATCAGGGTTTAAACTGCCATTAGTTTTTTTAGCATTTTGCTAAAAGGTATCGTATTTTGCTAAAACAAGTCGGTCAGAATTTCGCTAAAAAGCTAAAACTGGATAACTATAAAATCTCTCTATATAATAATTCAGATTTTTTTTTTTTTTTTTTTTGTAATATTTGCAGGCAAAAAATACGAAAGGACTGAAATTTTTTGGAATACTTATTTATATAGTAATTTGGATTTATTTTTAATTTTCAATGATTGAATTTAAATGCAAAAATATTTAAAGGTATGTTAGAATTCAGAATTTGCTTCATAGAAGCATTTTTAACACTAGTATTTCACGATTATCTACCACTACACTTTACTTGATTTTTAAATTACTTTTTCATTTTACACATATGATATGAATACCTCTTTTTCTATTGATAAAATCAAAACATAGTTTCCCTGATTCATATTTTTAAAGTCACAAATATGGACGCTTGGTTAAAATCATCAATGAACATAAGGAATAGAAAACAAAGCTAAGTAAAAGAAATCAATGGTATCCAAAGAATTAATTTTCGAAAAAGCTAAAATAGTTCTTGCCTATTTTCGCTAAAATGCTAAAGTAATTTTTTTGCCAGGTTAAACCCTGATATATATATATTAAGTCTTTTCCTATATACACTGATGGAAATAAAAATCCCAACAACAGGAAGGAGCTGAGCTAGATAAACGAAATTTGGTAGGCGTGTTTATACATCTGAAAGATGACGTCGATTCAAATTTCGAGCTACGTGCATAAGTGTGGCGCTAGTAGCGTCACTATGAACATGCAAATGAGGTTTGCTTTAAATAAGCGCTGTAAGGTTCGTGATCGTTATTTACAGTTGAGATTTGACGTAGTGGGTTAATGTTAGTCAAGGATGCCTCTAAGAAGACGAAGAAGCCATTATCAGCAGCTCACTGAGTTTGAACGAGGTCGTGTAGTAGGGCTACGAGAAGGTGGGTTTTCTTTCCGCGATATTGCAGAAAGACTTGGCAGGAATGTATCCACTGTGCATGAGTGTTGGCAGCAGTGGTCAAGGGAAGGTACTGCCTCAAGAAGACCGGGTTCCGGGCGGCCACGTGGCACTACTGAGAGGGAAGACCGCCGTGTTCGGCGTATGGCTGTGGCTAATCGTACTGCGTCTGCAGCTGAAATTCGAGCTGCAGTTGGCACCACAGTGACACAACGAACTGTTACAAATCGGTTACTTCAAGGACAGCTCCGAGCCAGACGCCCTGTAGCGCGCATTCCACTGACTCCAAACCACTGCCGTTTGCGACGTGAGTGGTGTCAAGCTAGAGCTCATCGGAGGACGGAGTGGAGATCTGTTGTGTTTTCTGATGAAAGCCGGTTCTGCCTTGGTCGCAGTGATAGCCGTGTGCTGGTTAGAAGGAGGCCAGGTGAACGCCTGCTAGCGACCTGTCTGCGGCCTAGACACACAGGGCTTACTCCTGGAGTTATGGTTTGGGGAGCAATTTCGTATGACAGCAGGAGCACTCTCGTGGTTATCCCACGCACCCTGACTGCAAATTTGTACGTCAGTCTAGTGATACAACCTGTTGTGCTGCCATTCATGAACAGCATTCAAGGGGGTGTTTTCCAACAGGATAACGCTCGCCCTCATACCGCTGTTGTAACCCAACATGCTCTACAGAGTGTCGACATGTTGCCTTGGCCTGCTAGATCACCAGATCTTTCTCCAATCGAGCACGTATGGGACATCATTGGACGACAACTCCAGCGTCATCCACAACCAGCATTAACCGTCCCTGCATTAACCGCCCAAGTGCAACAGGCATGGAACTCCATCCCACAAACTGATATCCGACACCTGTACGACACAATGCATGCACGTTTGCAAGCTCGCATTCAAAATTCTGGCGGTTACACCGGTTACTAATGTACCAACATTTCACATTTGAAATGACTCTTCTCGCCAATGGCTCTACCTGTGATCTTGAAACTTTAATCAATTAAATATGTTACCTAGACAAATGTATTGCTGAAATTTCATTACTGTACAATAATTATTTCTTGGTGTTGGGATTTTTTTCCATAAGTGTATATTTAGACTATAAAGTATGCCTTTCTAAATTTTAATTGATACATTCTAAAAACAAAACTGAACAAATACGTTTTTAAAGACTAGTCTTACCGTATGGTCTGATACAAAATTCCGAGATTGTCTGCTGTAACTTAAATGAAGAAAAACATAAAGCAAAATAAAATAATAAAATAAAATAAAATAAATTTCTTTGTTGGAGATAGTTTGTAATAGTTATCGAAACATCCTAGACTTTCATGAATTTTTTTCTAAGTTATTCAGTACTTTAAAAACCTAGAATGAACGTTAAAAAGGCAGTTATAGATACATATAGATACTCCTACATAACATTTATCATCATACATAACCCGCATAAACGTAATTATTTTTAATTTTCAAAAATAAATAAAAAAATAAAAAAATGTATCAAATTTTTAAGGATCTTAAACGTTTAGTCATAAAAAGTTTATTTATTTATAGAACAATGAAGAGATTTTCTGAGATTAACAGCACTGCAGACGAAAAAGACTGTGTTAACTAGAATCTGTCATCCACGATTGGTAAGAACACATTAAGGGAGAGATTCGCCAAAATCCTTTGTGGTAAAAGGACTTTTCTTGATCAACAGACGAACATGCCATAAAGAAAAATGTGTCCCATAATGAACAAAGATCTTAGAGTAATAGGTTATCGAAGAATCACTGGCAATTTTCATACAAAGGAATTAAAGTGCCATATGCGCCTCAATTAGGAAATCATTATTGTAGCGGCATTCTGATGAGAGACACACACAATTCTGCTTACCGAAACGATGATTTTTGAAGACGAAAATCCTTCAACCACCAGAATGACCATGTATATAAAACTAGGGGTCAAAAAGCTAAAGAGAAGAAAAAAATAGTGTAGAGAGCTCAGCGTCCGGCTTACGTAATGATATGGTGTATTGACAGTTTATGATGGGGTTACAGAAATACATTTTCGAGAAATGGGTGAAAACTTCTACGACAAAAATTTATTAAGATATTGTCTTAGAAATAACAGTGAAGCCTCTAAATGTATACCTGTTCCATGGACATGGCTTAACTGTTCAACAGGACTCTGCTACTGTTCATAAGTGGAAGACGAACCGATGGTGGTTGAAATAGAATTTACCGGACTTCATAGAATACAAAGATTAACCTTTCAGAAGTCCGGTTATAAGTCCAGCGGACTATAAATTGTGGTTAGTATTAGACGGAGATGTGTGCTATGAATGTCATTCCAATTTGAAATAATCTAAAATATTATTTTAGAGGAGAGAGGTTAGAAATTTCCATGGGTATAGAGCGTGCCTCGATAGATGTTTGGCCAAAGAGACTACATAATAAACCTCCTAATTGCCTTAGAACTTATGACACGTCTAGAGAGTTTAATAATCGTAAAGGACTAGCATTTTTTTCGTTGTCTGTATAATAAAGTGAATACCATTTATAACACTTTCCGACTCCAAACATTTTCATCTTAAAACATTACATTCTCTGTTTTTGCAAACGAAAAAGAAAATATGGACTATAACCGAGAGTTGTTGATTGAAAATTGTACTTTACACTTTCTGCTAATGCTAATTAGCTTGAAAGTTCATTTCCTGATTTTATTACATACGACTGTTCCAGATGCAAAAATGCAAGTGGTTGTCGGGGATGTCTAACCCGCACGATCGTACGGCCTGTGTTGGAAAGGGCTATCAGTAAGTTTTTTATTACTAATTCTTAAAATGAAAACAAAACTTATTGAAACTTCATAAATATACTTTAACTATATAATGACTAAAACATATCTTCCAAAATTGTGCAATTTATTACATGTTACATTACTCCTGCTTTTTACAAGTATGTCTTTTTAATTTCTGTTGTCACAATCTGTATATATATATATATATATATATATATATATATATATTAATACTTTACATTAAACTAAATTTTATATAAAATAAAAACGTTTTTTTTTTTCTTTTTTTTAATATTGAAAATAATATGTTAAAACTATACACTTAAAAGCAATCTAAATTAGCTTTTATTATTAATAATATTATTATTATAGTAACAATAAGCAGCATTTCAAATAAAGTTTGCTGTCATTTTTAATAATAATGATAATAATAATAATAATTAATTAATTAATTAATTGTTTCAAACATTTGTTTATCTACATTAAAATAAAAATCATATAATATTTTGTAAGTTTCAAATAAATGCGAATTGTCAAGTTGTGTGATAAAAAGATGGAAAACATGTATTATGTTGGCATTGCTTTTGATGAAATGCCTATAAATAGAAATTGTGTATTTCCTTCTTTGTTATTATGACTAGTTTTTTCTACAAAGAGAATTAAATTGTTAAACATCCACTTTGTAAAAATTATGTTTGTATGTTAAAATCTGAAAAAAAAAATCGTGAATCATTTTATAATATTTATTCTTCTTACCAGATGTAAGTATTGTTTTCATACATTTTTCAATTTCTAGGATTTAAGGGATTTGCATGTTTTAGGAAGTTCTGATAATGTCTTGACAATTTTTAGAAAATTTCTGCTGTTCTATGCGTGGGGAAATAATTTCAGGAAGTTTTGAATCAAGAACCAGCGCGCAAAATTTCATAAAAATTTATATTTAGCTGCATATATATATATATATATATATATATATATATATATATATTTATTTATTCTACAAACTTTTGGTACATATCACCTCGCAAATACTAGTGCTCAGATACTGCAATTTTTCCATTGCCGGAATATGCTGTTTATAAACTTTTATGGTGTATAATTGCTGAAAATTTCATAAGTGTGGGGACTATTTTAATAAAATCTATGAATTAAATATGGGTGCGTATCGGCCGACCTGTGTAACACTGCTATATCTCAGCTTCTATAGAGTATAAAAGCATTAAAATTTATACGTCAGACAATCGTTAGAAACGAATAATATATAAATTTAGGAGTATATCGATTGTCAAATCTCAGTGCTCTTACGTACTTTCTGATATTTAAAATATGGACTTATTGATTAATTAAAATTGCTCCAAACTATATATATAAATTGTTTATTTCGAGAAACTGTATTGATTATATTCTTGTGCATGCTATACAACATGTGGCGCTGTTTTGTAGAATGCAATTGTAGGATATTACAATGTGGAAGTTTTTTTTTAGGAATAATTATGCCTAAAAACTTTTATTTTTATTCTGTACAAATATTTATTTAATTGTAATAATATACTTACATGAATTTCTAGTTTTTAAACATTTTTTTTATAGATAGTTGAACACACATGTAATAAATCAAAAAATACTCAAATATTTATGAGATATCAGGATAATTCAAATGAAGCATTCATATCTTTGAAAAAGTTTACGCATATTTAAAACCACACTTGTGTTGAAATTTTAAAAGTATTGACCTTTTAAAAATGAATAGAAAAATTGCTAAAATAAGGAGCTGTCTATGTAAAGTCCTATTCAAGATTATATTATTAACAAAGAAATAAACTTATGAAGAATTCGAAGTATATAGTTGAAAAAAAAAAAAAAAAAAGAATAAATCTGCTCAGTTGATTTTGTGATAAATAATAATGAATATGAAGTAAGTTAAAAATTATATTTTATGGGTATTTATGAATTTATTATTAGATTTTGTCTACAAATGCTAATTTTAGAAATTAGGCACAAATTTTCACCAGTAAATAATATTTTGGTAATGCCTTTATATTTTACATTCAAATCTTTGTCTGCATGCTGTTTTGTTTTAAACCGATAAAACATTTTTACGATACTTAAAAATAAATAAATAAATAAATAAATAAATAAATAAATAATAATAATAATATTACGTTATTTTTATAAACGTTTATTTTTTTCTTACAAAATAATCGTATTACGTTAAACTCTGTGTGTACATAAAGTACTATATATATATATATATATATATATGTATTCATTTTTAATATTTTTTTATAAAATTTTTAATATAATAAAAATATTATTAATTAAATATTCAAAATTTTAATACGTGCGACTTAGTTTAACTGATTCTTTCAGATACAATTTAGTTAATCTTAATAAAATACGCTTATAGGAAATGCACAGGACGATTTGATTATTATCCAAATCTGTCTTTTTGAAATATCCCAGAATTTCAATCATTGTAAACAATAACAATTATTATAGTAATAAAGAAAACATTGTTAATTTTAAAACTCCCTACATAAACAACATAATAATTTTCACATGGTAATTGGATTACAAAATATGATGAAGTGCTAAATTTGCACATTTTTACCGAAAATAAAGTTTAAAGTTCGTCAGTCTTAAAGTCGAACGTTTAAAGTCGTTATGTTAAAAAAAAAAAAAAAAAAGTGTAATTAAAAGTAGTTTGATATAAGGCATTTTTATTAATAATCAATCCTGAATGAGTAGCTTTATTTTTTCTTTTTGCATTGTGGAATGACATTTTAAGAGAAGTAACGAAATAAGTCTCAAAATAATTTATTTTATTATTTGAAGAAATAAATAGAAACAAGATCCACGATAAAAAGTTTGAACGCGTCCCAAAAACTTCGTAAACAAAGAGAAGTCTTGTGTCATTGTAGAATTTGGACGATAGCCACGATGGGTTGTCGAAGGAAGTTAACGAACCGCACTCTGATCCAATTCTCTTGGGTGAATTTATCTTATTCTGTCTCTCACTTGCAAGCTTTGCAGGACGCCCTGTTGGGATGATAATTATTTTAGTCGAAATGAAACGATACAGTTAATTATTTACCACATAAGAATAAACTTTATCAATAAACTTTACTAAACAAATAAATATTTAAAAAGTTGGAACATAATTAATATAATTTATTATAATATTTAAATAAATAATAAAGAAAAAAACTTTTTTTTTTTTTTTCTTCTTCTTCTTTTTTTTTTTTTTTTTTTTTTTTTAAACAAGAAAGTTAATTTATAACTATAGAATCTTATTTTTGTCAAACACTCTTTTAAATTAGTATCAATATACATACATACATACATATATATATGCATGTATGTGTATATATGATATACACACATGCATCAAGATCTTTATTTGAAACAAAATTTGAAATTTGATTTAATATCTTCAAACTTATTAATATAATATAATTATACACAAAACTATATAACAAAGACACTAAATTATTTTTATATAATCTGACAAAAGTAATTATTAGGGGCAAGCATTATAAAATTTCTTACAACATATACAGATATTATATACATATCATACACAGATGCTATATTAAAAAGTATTTTATCAAAAGATACTTTTAAAAGTGTTCACAGAAGAAAAAAAAAAAAAACTTTTCATTTAATGTGGATGAAAAAATATTTTAAACTGTTTCTTAAATTAATAGTAATCTACAGGTTTGTAATAATTATTATAACTTCTAAATATAGTTTACAAATAATATGATGAAGGAAACTATGTTTAGAGAAAAATAATA
Source organism: Salticus scenicus (assembly GCA_963930645.1). Classification (NCBI taxonomy): domain Eukaryota; kingdom Metazoa; phylum Arthropoda; class Arachnida; order Araneae; family Salticidae; genus Salticus; species Salticus scenicus. Next base: position 71,308,420 of record OZ005655.1, on the reverse strand, counting down.
ATAATAATAATATTTTTTTTTATTTTTAATAAAGAAAGAATTAAGAAAGTAAATATTATTTATAAATCGTTTTAATGATAATAATAATAAAAAATATTATTTACCGAATAATAATAAAAAATGAAAAAATAAATAAATAAAATAAATAAGTACTTAATAATAAAAACATTGAAAATATCCCCATGGATTTAATGTAAACATTTGTTTAAGGATTTTGTTAGTAAGATAATATTTTCCTTTAAACATTCCATCGTTTCTGAAACATAACCCAAACATTCTGCGTTCAAAGTTTTCACGTCAAATTTTGACGCCTTGCAGTTTATTTGGTTTAATTAGTGTCTTACCACCGATTAACTTCTCGGGTTAGACACAACATATCTTTTAAATTAATACTTTGCCTAAGTAGAAAGTACGGAATATTTTCGAACGTTATGTGGAAAAGGCGGATTTTGAATAATAAACAATTTAATCTTTTTTGACAGATTGACAGTTGTTTATTCTTAGTATTTATACACAGAAGTATTATAAACATTTAATTCTTCCTTTTACTACTCAGATAACTAGATGTTAGTTTATGCTTATATGATTCATTCTTGTGTACGTACATATATATATATATATATATATATATATATATATATATATATATATATATATGCATTTAGATATATATATAAATACGATTAGATAAATAAAGAAAATAATAATTACTTTTTGGCATATTGATGAGTTTTTAATATTGCAATATAAACAACATGATTATTTATGAAGAAAAAAACATTTTACCACTAAAATTGTCCCTGATATTTTGCGCAAATAATTTATTTACTGGAATAAATAATATTTAATTATTTTTGTTCATTATGAATATATATACATATATATATTCTATAGTTTTTTCTGTAATAAGATAAAGTACATCGTATAAATGTTTTCAATTGGATAAGTTTTGGAAAAAATATAGATTTTTTCTTTTTATAAAGATATGTCAATTCCCATTTATCTTGTTTGCCTGAATCAAATATAGCATGCACTTTAATATGATAATGCATATTGTGTGTGTCATGAGAAAGAAGGGTTCAACACGTAATTAATTAAATAAATAAATAATGCATTAAAAAATAAACAAATTCAATCTATTACAGGGAGAAACGGTATTTTCGTGAGTACTTTTAAAAAATTAGTTGAGTTTCTTTTCTTTTTTTTTCTCTTTTTTAAACATTTTATTAAGGCTGCTGCACCATCCATAGCAAGTCTTCGAGGAGTACGAATGCCATGTGTACCGCATAAGATCTTTAGCAAAATATAATGTGAAAACATCTATTGTAACCAGTTCTTTTGTTTAAAATTATTTTTAGTTAGCCACATAGATCAAGTTTTATATTCAAAGTAATTCTAGCGTCAGCAAATTTTGATTAATTTTATTTCAAGGAAATGTGTTTGTTACTTAAACTACACTGAAATTAACTGAATTAGCTATATACAGATTTAAACAAACTATGAGCCAAATGCTCACTTGTAAGCAACTTGAAAATGGTGTAAGTAGCCTTTTTACAACATAAGAATTGCTACTTATGATATTAGGAAAATTCAAAAACAGTATTATAAAAGTACGGATCTAAGAGTATTTCTTTTGTGTAAATAGTTGAGCACCACGAATGGGTTACTCAACATTGAAAATATTACATACTGTCAGACTTTTATGTCCGATTGTATCCTGTATATATTCTAAGCAGGACAATTCCAACAAAATCCCTCTGCCAGTGTCAACTGCCAAAAGTGTCTGCATGAAAACGAGAGGTTATCGTCGGTGATGTAGAGTAAAAGGCCGTATGACTATATAAGTTTCTAGTCTAAATGGAATGTCTTCTGCAGAAATATTTTTAAAGGGGCGTGATCCATACTCACATCCTAGTCCATACTGGATTTTCAGAGAAAATCCGTTACAAATTTGAATAAATAAGATGGGTTTGAATTCGAAGATTACCATCTATATCTTCTAGAGCAGAACTTTTCGGCCACTGGTGGGGCAGGTCATTGTAAGTCATGGTGCACCCATAATTCGTCAATTTAACTTCAGTGTACAATACTGTGCAAACTACTAGACGATACATAGCAAGTCTTGGGGGAAAACAAGTCCGATATACCGAATAAGATCTTTTGTTAAATAAAGAATGTATGGCTGAACAATTGCTATTGGCAAGAAAACTTTGTTGATAAACTGCCAAAATGGGGAAATAATCATATGGAGTACTGTATTAAGATTAATTCTTGTATACATTGCTGGTAGACTACGTGTATATCACAAACCGCATGAAACGACAGCTATTCCTTGCCAGCAGAGCACTCTGCAGACTCTTGAGGAAAGCATCCTCATCTGATGATATTTCCATCGAATAAAATTAACCTTCGGTACGTCTGACATTTATTACTCACATGATAACTTTAAAGGGATATTCTTTACGACAACCTGCTGACATATAATTGTTTTAGAAAAGCAGCAGCTAAAAAAAAAAAAAAAAGTTAAATAAGCAAGAAAATGCATATTGATATTACTCCCAAAATGAATCTAAACGGCTAGATGAAAATTCTTCAGTCCGTCATATTATTTCACGTTCATCAAATTCACCTCGCTTTAATCAGATCGACTATAACTGAGATGTGATTGTCCAGATGTCTGACTACCTTTCATCCAGTCTTCACTATTGCAGGAATTTCGTACAACACACATATATATATCTATATATATATATTTTTTTTTTCGAAAAAAATCTTCTTTGCCATTAAGTCTTCCGTCACAATCAGTTTCTGTTCAAATGTTGTAGACTAAAAATGACATTGATAAATTTATTTTCTTTTTAAATTTTAAAAATAATCTTTATTTTCCCTCATCCTTTCTCTTTCTGTTTCTTTTTTTCTACACAATTTATAAGTGAAATATCAGACTGTTACGCTTTTTATTTTGTAATGCAATCTAAGTGTATCAGTATAAATATTGAATTATACATGTAAATCAAAGAATCAATACATATATTGTAAAAAAAAAAAGAACCATGTCTCAAAATTTATTAGTGCACGTTCCACTCAAATTTTGCATATGTACTTAATAACGGAACTTTGTAACTAATACTAAAAGTAATGCCTATGTACATTATACTATCGGCAACAAAATTATTGAACCAGATATCCACATTCTTCATATATTATTTTTTTTTTATATGATCGCTAATTTTTATCATAAACTTAACTTTTTTATAATTATGATAAGGACTAAGATCATGACTCGACAAATATTTACTTAACTAAAGAGTATTAGGTACACATGTTTTAAATACGAATTATTGCTGGCGCTTCAATAATTTTGCTGCTGACTGAAACTATATTTAATTGCATAAATGTTTTTTCCTTTCGGTTCAGTCCCTGAATCCGATGCGAAAAAGGTTGCGTTTTTGACCAGTCGTGATATCCCTGTTATGACTTTTTAGCTTCGGTCAGGAATGAATATCCTAACGTCCCAATCTTCGTAAATTATGAATTGTTGCTCAAATTCTGGTGGATATGGCAAATGTTTCCAGCACCTGGATGAATCCATGAAATGACCAATCGATTATTAAGTCGAAAAGGGGTGTCACCCGATACAAAAAGGTAATTTTTATTTCAGTTGCTATACAGTCTACGTTCTTAATCCGAAAGCTTTGTCCAAATTTTCTGGGCTACATTAATCGAAAAAATGAAAAAAAAAATAACTCTATACTTAATAATTCTATTTATGTGTGAAATACTTTCGTTATTTCTCGAATATTTCATATAAGAACTTTGTCTTCTAAATAACCAATAAAGCTAAAATTGTGAATATATTTCACCATTCGTTATTTATATCTGTAGTTATTATTTGCGAATTATTCCCTGTAATAATTTGTTCTCTAGGCATTCAGTGAAGGTGAAACTTGTGCATATATTCTTTATTACATAACTTTTGATATTGCTTTGATTCTGTTTAAGGATAATAAAGACAGCTTAAATGCTGCAAATTACTTTTCGTAATAGTGCATAGTAACAATTTTAACTTTACAGACTTTTCTCAGGGAATGCCTTTAAATAATTTTGTCCGCAAAACTTCCAACCAAGCTAAATTCTTCGTCTATAATGTTTTATCATGCATATATTTTCTATAATTAAATGGCATCTTTGTTACATCTTGGATTCTTTTTTAAAATAAAAAAAGAAGTGTGTTTAAATATTTTTTTAAATGTGGGTTAGTAGCTGTTATCGAAACCACTGCATACATTTCTCACAATATAATATCATAAAAACACGTAATACTAGTTTTTTTAATAAAATGTTATTTTTATTTATTGCTAACTTTCCCATGCATACATGGAATGGTACAAATTTTTATAACAGAAATAAAAATAAAATATATGAAAACTATTATTTCACTTTGTGAAAAATAACAGTTTTAATTAAATATATTGTGGATAAACATATACAAACTATTCTGTAATCCTTTCACTTGTAGCAAAAACAATTAAAAGGAAAATATTATTGATTGATAACCAAAACAAAACTTGAGCAACAAGCTTATTAATTAGAAAATTTATTTTCTCTTGAATATGCTATGTAATCCTAAGTATTCCCTAATTTTCATAAACACGCAAGACTTCGTAACGACCACTCTCTCTATTTCTAATTAATGCAGCTCTAGGCAGTAATTTTGTTTAATTAGTGCAGTGTCACAGGACCTTCAACCTGTAATAAACATGCTAATACTGTTTTCGCAATTAGTATTTTCTTAAACAAATACTGCTTTTAAAATTATTCCTCTCTTCAAATGTGTAGGAAATTGTTTGCTTGAGTTTATTCATATTTAATGAGATTAGCATATGTGTGAATGCAATTTCATATGCAAATGTTCACTCATGATCTTTCTTGTTTATATTATGAAAATTATGTGCAAATAATGCATAAATATATATGCTGAAAACATAAAAATATTTCTGTAAATATTATATAATTGAGTGTGAATAACAAAATATTTCAATTAAGAATAATATATATATATTTGATTATCCATCTGTCCATTTCTATTATCCATTCATCTAATATGATTATAGTGGTTCCCTAAATATATTTTTATAGATAAAAACTCGGTAATTGCACTGAAATAATATACAAAAATAAGTATTTTCACATCAATTTCATTAATATTATTAGATTTGTAGTTTTAAAATTAAAAAATTACGCACATTGCGTACTAGAAATTTATTAATATTTACCAATTTGAAATGAAAAATCTTATTTTAATATATGTGTATCACAATCCAATATTATATGGGATTTTTTTTTTGTGTGTGGGTGACTGTTTAAACATAGAATGCGAATATGAAATATTGGATTTTCAGTGTAATTTGTCGATTAGGAATTGTCCACTGTACCACAGCGGTAGAGCTTCAAGTTCTATTACTGGTGAAGATAATTTTTGCTATTAATAAAATAATTCAACTTTGAACTAGAAGATTATTAAAATTTTAAATCAATGTTAAAAGAATATACATGCTCAGGTAAAATTAAACGCAATAGATTATTTTATGTTGAAAAAAAAATCAAATTTTAGGTAAAATAATACATATATATAAAGAAAACGATACGATTAAACAACAACTAGTTTAATCAGATTCCTTCATATGAAAAAGTAATCTTTCGTTTTGATGTAATCCTTACTTAATTATCATTTTTCATGAACGTCAAATTTCTTGACCTGTTAAGTAAAATAAATAAAATACGATATATAACTGTATAGTGATAATACATATTTGATTAAATATACTATTTATCAAAGAAACAAAATTGGTAATTTTTATTTGCAAGATAGTCTATATTTACAAAGTATACTATATTTACAAGATAACATAAACAACAATAACATTTGAAGATTTAAACACAACTATTTTACAAATAAATAAATAAATAAATAAAAATTTAACAGTTTGCTCTCAAACGTCGCCCGTGAGGCGCCATGACCATTTAAGTTAATATATATCTTATCTCCACCAATAATGTTCTACAACTAAAAGTGCTATAATAGGTGTAATACTTCGTTAAGAAAGAGACTCCACCTATATTTTTTATTAAGTGTAATTTTGCAAGGTTTGCACCACAGATGTATTTTAAATGGCACCTTGAAATCATCTGTGCGTTGTAAGAAGTAGTCTCTGCAGAAGTATGTGGCTGGTTCACTCTTCTTTTTTTTTTGTTAAAGACTATTTCTTGCTGAGCAGTATTATGGAATTATCTGTGTAACATACATTATCATTCTTAAAAAAAAAGATATTGAATATTAATTGGGCTCGATAAAATAATAGTTCAACTGTAATTATAAAAACAATAGTGTATTTAGATTTTTTTTGCTGTTTTTGACAATTTTTATGAGGTATTCTTATCACCGATTTCAGGTCTACTCAGAGTTAATGCATTAAAAATTAAATTTTTATTGAGATCATGTTTTTTTTTTTTTTTTTTTTTTGAGAAATTCAAATGCTAATTCATATATTAAAATTTTGTTCAGGAAAAGGAAATTATTTCATACGAGTAAATTTTAATATTTTTTTTGACCAACACAAGCTATTGAAATAAAGTTGGTTCATAAATTTATGCAAAAAAAAAATAAATTAGAAGGCATAAAAATAGACAAAAGTTAAAATAAGATAAAATAAAATAAATAATTTTTCTTGAACTCTTACATGTGCGCTTTTATTGTGACATAGGGCTAGATTTTTTTTATTACACATTTTTTACACATACAAGGGACATTTCATTATGTCACTTAGCAGAATGCTGGTTGTCATTTTTGCACAACATGAAGCCTCTTCTGCTTCACACATATTGTTCAGTACGCTATGTTCAGTTAGGCATCACAAAACCATCATAGCTGTCATAGCTATTGTTCCATTATACACTCTCTGGCTCACTTTGTTAGAATTTAATTTTCACGTGTACGATAATGGTCTTTTTAATCAAAAATGTTTGATTTTTTTTTTTTCATATTAATGCAATGTTAAATTTTTTTTTGAAAATTAACAAAATACAAAAATTATTTGTTTTTCATACTTCTTGTTACTGATTTCCTTTTCCTTAGTATCAATCATACATACACTGTAATGAATGATTATTTTTAATATTTTACACATGTTATATATCATATTTATATAATTTATTGATTATGTGATTTGTTTCAGAATGTCACTTTAGCATCACGATGATTGAATATGTCTCATTGTTCCATAACTCATTATTATTGATTTTTTTTCAAATTTATTGTTATATGCAATAATTTTTTTTTTATTGTTTAACAAAAGGTTACTTTACATGTTCCACAATGGTATGCAGAAATTTTTGGAATTGTATTACACTGTTGTGAAGGTGAGAGAGAGCGTTCTATAATTTTATAATTTTCGTCCATTTTGACGATTTTTTTTTCCTCGTCGCTGGGGAGAGATATGTGAAGTCGTTCCTTCACATATATGAGTTTTAATTATGACTTTAAATAAAGGCAATAAGTAATTATTATATTTTCAATAAATTAAATGGCTAATAAAAACAGATAACGAAATTCTAAATTACTTTTATTTATTCGCTTTTGTTTATAATAAATATCTTAATTCTAATAATACTTTATCCCTTATGCTATTAATAAATCTTCTGAGAACAAAAACATATTCCTTTTAAATGACATCTCTCAGAATTATAAGCTCTTCTAAATCATTTAATAAATAAAATATAAAAAAAAATATTTTTTCCATGTTATAAACCGTTGGATACATAATTACATTTTCATTCTTTTAAATTGCGTATGTTTATTTATTTGAAGCTAAATTAAGCAATACATTTCCGTTATGATATCAATAAAGAGTAATTTATATTTTTTAATGATAGGATATGCAATAAATCACAGACTTGATGTCTCGCTTATTTAACGGTCTTCTGGCGATAAAACTTGGCGTAGATAATTGGCGTTGGTTCTGTAACGGTCTTGCTAAATTCAAAATATTTATATTAATTTGATCTAGAAACAATGGAATATCTTTGGCTATAAAATTTGGCACTTTTTCAAAATTGTTGGCGTAATTCAGCAGACTGATCTTAATTGCAATAGAGTCAACTTCAGAATTCGCTCTTCAATCTTGACGTAAGAACACGTAATCGCGAAGCCCTCTCTCTCTCTCATCCAACCCTCTGTATGTCTGTTAAACTTTATAATAGACAGTTGAAAATAATTTTTATTAAAAACTTTCTTTATTTCCATATTGCCTAAATAAAGATGTTTGATGCGAAATAATTGATTCTTATTCTTCACGGCCTACAGTTTATTTTTCCTTTAGTTATTGCGACTGCTTATTGTTCCTGGAGTTTTTTTTACGGACCCTTTTCCTATAGCTCAAGTCTTCTTCAGAATCTTCTTGACAAGTGTCTTTGGGCGTTACTTCTCTTGGCCAAGAATTCTTTGCAAAATATCACACAGTGGAAAATTATAAATAATAATATTCATATATAATGTTTGTAATGTGTAAATATACATCAAATATAGAAATAAAATGTTTATATTTAAAATTCTTATGTTTTATATTTTGCATTTTTTTTATTAAAACTATTGTCGGGTAGCTCATTACGCTTACTAAAAGAAGGTTCGAATGCAAAAGGCTAATTTTCCATCACATTTCAGGCCCGCTCTTGGAAAATACAAAGTGGTCGACATAAAAGAGGCCACTGATAATAAAGAAAGCGCACCCTTCGTAAAAGGAGTATAAACATGCATTATGCTAGACTTTTATTACACAGCCAGCATAACATAAGGACAACCAAATCTTGTATTAAGCTATATTAGCTAGATAAGATTTAGCTATACTAGCTAAAAGGCGGAAAATACGACCCCTGCTGTACTTCAATACTTTTGAATAGATCGCTTACACAATTCTAATTCTGTTCTCAAGCCACGCCCTTTTAAGAAGCATTCTCTAGTACGAAAAAATATTCCATCAGCACCGCAAAAATTAGGATGTTTTACATGCACATCAACAAGTATCTGGAAAATAGGTTCGAGTTGTCATTTTACCCTTGCGAAAAACGCTTCGACAGCAAACGTTTAGAGAGAAATTATTTGTAGAAAAAAAGTACATTGTTTTTGACGCATCGATTTTTTGTTACCTTTAAAACAACAATTTTTTTTCGACTCCAGAATTTGAGATTTCTATGCTGGTTATAAACCTATTCAATTTATAACATTTAGAATTCTCTGTAATGTTTCATAAAGTGCTTATACGGATCATATATATTTTTTTTCAATACACACAAATTCTATTATTAATGCTATGCAATGTATGCAATAATAGAAATTCCTTTTGCTTAAAAATTATTATTTTTTAACAGAAATGCTTAAAATAATATTTCTTTAAATGTTTTAAAGAGTTTTAAAGAGTTTAAAGTTTTAAAAGTCCTTTTAATAAAATGTCTTTTGCTTAAAGTTTAGATTTTGCACTTTTGTTTTGTTGGAATTTTTGAAATGTTTATCTATGTATCTATCTATATCTAACTATCTATCTATATATAGATATAGATATATATATATATACAGAAAAGAGAGAGAGAGAGAGAGAGATTTCTTTTCTTTAAAGTGTTTTAAAATTTTACACAAAATGTTTAAAATAATGTTTCGTTAGAATTCTGAAAAATGTTTCATATTAATAAAAGAAAATCTATGCTTCAGTATTCACTATTTTAATAGCCATCTAAACTGAAAATGTATGGTAACCAACTATTTAAAAATAATAATAATAATAATAAGCTTAAAGACATGTGCCACCTTTTTTTAAAATTATTTTTTTTATCTTAAGGGGATTTGGAACCTTTGAATTAACACTACTGAAAGTTTCAGATAAAAGCTTACATTTAACTATGAATTGAACTATATTTGGTTTGTTCAATAAAATATATAATTAGTCAACAATTCTTATGATTTTTTATTGATTTTTTAGAGATTTAAAATATTTAAGTTGCGTTTTTTCAGTTTGTATTTTTTCATGAATTTGTGATCTTCAAAACACTAAAATGTCTAGAGGTAATTAATGGAAGACTAAATATTTTTTAAAGAACATGTTTAGAAGACACTGCTTAAAGAATCAGGGATGGATTTTGAAATTTATTAATTAGTCTTTCAGAAAACAAATTAAAAAGTGAATATACACGTTAAAAAATGATTTTATTATATGATTTTATTTTTAATATATTTTTATTTTAAATATATTGCAAAATCATCCATCCCTAACTCTATTAGGTAGGTTCTTTTAATCATCCAAAATAATTAAGTCTCTTCTTAAACATCGTAGACGTTTTAGCATTTTGAAGATTGTGCATGATGAAAATATGCAAACTGAGCAAATGTTTCGATATGTGTAAAAAATATCTTCAAAATCATAAAAATTGTTACCTATATATGTATAATATACATTTTATTGAAGAAAGCTAATATATATATTTTTTAATTTTTAAAGTAAATATAAGCTTTTAAATGAAACATACTTCAATTAGGACAAGTGAAAGGTGCCAGGTCCAATTTATGTTAACATGGTACAACATATGCTTCGTACCAATCCCTTTTCAACAACTGTACGTATAATAATACCTAAATCATCTATAACTATGATAAATATTTCTTTTCCGAACAGACAATATGTATATATATATAATATATATATTTAATTATATGCGTGTGTATGAAATACTTAGTTATTAGAAAATGTATTTAAGTAAATAATAATTACTTAATCCAAAAAAGGCTATCACCAATAATTAACATTTATTATTATTTACATATTTTTAATGAATATTATTACATTGTTAAATCTCTTATAATGTGTTATGAATTCATATTTTTGACCAACATCTGTCGCTTAAACTTTTCCAAACAATGATTTACATGTAACATTTGAAAGGCTTTTGCGAAATATATGATAAATGTACAAAATGTGCTAATTTATTTAATTTATTTGACATCTGTTGTTATTTTACATAAAGTGTGCATTAGTTTAAACATTTAAGTTAATGATGTGAAATAGACAAAATGAATGATTAAAAGTAACTAACTGCCAAGATTATTAAATTTTAATGGCAGCTAAAACAAACATTTGAGAATGTAAAGTGAACAATGATTAATAAATAACAAATTTATAATAGTTATGCAAGTATCTCTTACCGAATTATTGAAAAAGCTTTTACCATGATAATATTTATTATAAGGATTATAATTATTTTAAATTAACAAAAGCAATTTTATCATAGTTTCTACGATAACGACAACTTTGAAGATTTTTACCTTTTAGATTTTCATCTTTGAATATTTTTATAACTTTGTACATTTTTATCTTTAAATAAGAGGATTTTACAACGTAATCAATTACTGCATAGAATAAAAAAGGTATGTAATAAAACTATTCAGAGAAAGCGTTTGATCTTTCAAAAAACATGTTCGGAATATAACAATTATTTTTATTAACCAATTATATAAAATATTTTTAGCTCTCAATAACGGTATATTTCTAATATATTATTTGCGGGATGTTTAGAAAAAAAAGTTAAAATTTTTGTTTAAATATAAAATTTGTTAGCAGTATATACTAGTAATATAATCTCTAGAAGTTTTAATACGTATTGCAATACAATGTATATGTATTGTAGCGTACTTGGGGGTTTGTAAGTTGTCCAAGAATGAAAGGCGAAACTTGCAAAAATTCAGTAGTTTTTTACAGAAAATTCCAGATGAATACAGGTCTATAAATCAGGTATCAACTACAATTCCACCAATAAACACTGCTTAATTAACAGCTGTCAACAGCAAATCCACAGTAAACATTGTATAGCATTAACACATACAGCAATGCAACACTAATTCCAAAGAGGATTACAGCTCTTTCAATAGCAATGCAACATTGGCAGAAGCTAATCTGAGACTGACTTCCTTGGCGTAAAACAGCTCCTTATATACCCGCGTAGAAAATTGTAGAAAATTGTGGAAAATTCGAGAAAGGGGTCAGCCAATCAGATTACAGCTTCCATATTTGGTATATTGATAATAAGGATTTTCTCGACAAGGTCGTCAAAGAGGGGAAAAGTCACCAAATTTGGCGCCAAATCCGTAATTCATATTTTCATGGACAATTAGCCAATTTAAGGCTAAAATGCACAAAATGCACATTTTATCAACTTACTAAGCCTCTTTGAAAGAATTTCTACAAAAATAAACAGAATTATTTGCAAACTTGCAACAGTATATATATATATATATATATATGTAACATCGGGGTGTACGATGGCAAGCTGTCAGTCAGGCACACAATAAATATCAGGAGATGTTCAACGAAACTGCGTTATTTTATTCAACACGGCAAAGTTGTGGTGACATGGCAAGGGTTGGACTATCTGCGGAAACTTCTGTGATCGCCGTCCGGTATTTTACGCCTCCCGGCGTATGTTGTTCGGAAAACTATAACTCCTTTGTGATTTCGGAGGAGGACTGCAGCGTGGAAGTGTTTAACAAATGAAAATTGTGGTAAGAAGTGTCCGTTTGTTCAATAATTGGGCTTTTATTCCTAATTTTCTGAGCTGCTGATTCGTTCTTTAAATCGTCTGGGCTCTTAAAAGGAATTTCTGGGATTAATTAATATGCAGCTCAGTGGCGAGACTGTTGCAAATTGCATTAACGTCACCGAATTTTGATTTATAATTTATTTATTTTTTCTGATTTCTGAGTTATAAAGTCTTCTTCTAGGAAACAATCTTTAGAGGGGCAATTATGAATTATTCACAATTATAATTTCGACTAGCGATTTTTACACTTTTAATTTGGGTTTTTTACTAATTTAAATTTATTTATTTTTATCCCTTTCATATTCCCCCCTCCTAAGCGAGATCCCTCGGGTTTGCCTGCAAAGCCGTGGAGCTCACCTGGAGGTAGACGATGTTCCAGGTGATACGGACCTAATCATTTTAATTTACTCTATTTTATTTTAATTAATTATATTTTTACTTTCCGAACACTATAGTGAGGAAAGTATTGTAATCATGTCAAAAATCCGAATTTGAGATTTTGATGTTTCTATACGTTTCGAGGTCCAATGAGTCCGTTTTCACTATTTTTGCGATGATGTATGTATGTGTGTGTTAGGGTGGGCCGAAAAAATTATTTTTTGAAATTGATTTTGGTATAGTGCGGAAAAGTTGTGTAATGGGTCTGTAAGAAACCTCTAAAAATTTTATCAGTTTTGTTTAATATTTAACCGCGCCCCTTTGGCACTGAAAAACTGAAAAAAACAAAAAAAAATAGTTTTTTTCAAAAAATTAAATTTCAAAAAATAATTTTGAATTTAGTTCTGGTATATTGCAGAAATGTTACCTAATGAATCAGTTAGAACCCTGAAAAACTTTCATCAATTTTGTCAAATATTTAGCCGCGCCCCTCTGACATAAAAAACTGAGAAAAAGATGAAAAGCCGGGTTTTTTGAAAAAAGTATATTTAAAAAAAAATTGAAACTAGTTATACTATATAACTAAAATATTACATAATACGTTACTACGAACCAATCCAAATAAAATTCAAGTAATTTTACTCTATTTTTATTCTCTTACTTAAAAATAATAAGCATACATATGCACATAAGAAATTGAAGCTTATCTTATTCCCTACTTTCGTTTTTGTTTCTTTTCGTTCAGATTTCAAACGATAGATGGCGTTCTACTGCTCCCATTGCTTCCAAGGTCAATTTAACTAATATATAAGATAAAATATTGGATTTCGTTTCATTCTACGTTTGTTTGTCAAATGAAACGGTTGTTATGGAAAAACGGGTAATTAAAAAAGTGACGCGAGCAAACTCAAGTCGTCCGCTGTTTGGAACATGGAAAGATTTATTCCCTTCTGATGCTGTTTATCTCCCAACTTATGAGGACATAATAAGATGTTATCAGAGTATCAGATTGCAAATAAAGGGAGACAAAAGTCAAGAACCTTCTTCAAGAACCGTGGCCGCAGCGGTAGCAAAAAAAATTATTGATATATGGAAACGTGCTTCGATTCCTGTTGTATCATTAAAGCGAGTTACTGCCATGGTTTTATCTTACAACTGTAAATATAAGAACGTTATAAAACCTGCTAAATCTAGGAATACGCCGTTTTTACAATCGAAATTGATGAAATTTAAAGCAGATGCCGCAAAATTGTTCGACATTTGTGCTTGTAAATGCCAAGATTTATATTCGTGCAATTGCGAAAAAAATCTAAAAGTTCCTGAGAGAGAAAAAGAATTTTTAATTGATCAAAGGACAGTTAGAAAAATGTCTATTGGAAATCTGGATATAGTAACAACCCACCAACTACAAAAACGAGTACGTCGAAAAATGGAAATATCCAATTGTCCAAACAAGAATAAAATGTCAATGCCCAGTACCAGTGGATTTCAAAATAAAGACTCTCATAACATTTTGAAAGATAATGAATTAGAGATTGAGTCAGAAATGGATACAAAAAATGCAGATCAAGATTTCAAGTGGTCTTATCCTCTTTTAAGAAAACATAAACAAACTGAAACGCCATCAAGATCGTCAGATCAAATGAGAATTTCTATGCCTCATACAGCATTGGCTGCAGATTTAACTGGTGCCTCAAGTAGAGCAGTGGCCAAAATTACTACTGCAGTTTTGGCTGATTTCAATTTAGTTTCGCCTGAGCAACAAACATATATAGTTGATAAAAACAAAGTGAGAAGAGAAATAGAGAAGAAAAGAAAAAAAGTAAGGGAAAATGATTTAAGGCTATTTGAAGAAAAACCTATTAAGAGTTTGTATTTTGATGGGCGCAAAGATGAAACTATTCAACAAATACATGGTCATCGAAAATTAACATCAGAAGCGCATGTAGCATTAATAGAGGAACCAGATAGCAAATATATGGGTCATATATCGTTAACTGCTGGTGAAAGTGCAAAAGGAATAGCCGAAGGTATTATAGAATTTACAAGAAAGAATAACATAAGTTTGCAGAACCTATCAGTTATCGGATGTGACGGAACAAATGTAAATACGGGATGGAAAGGTGGAGTAATACGTTTGCTTGAGACAAACATTGGAAGACCACTACAATGGAATGTATGTTTGCTTCATACCAATGAGTTGCCACTAAGACACCTTATTCAAGAAATAGACGGCTGCACAAGGGGACCATATTCATATTCTGGACCTATTGGATTGCTTTTAAAAGACTGTGAGAAACATCCAGTGGTCAAATTTGATAAAATGGACTCTACACTTCAGCATTTGGATCCGCAAGATATTAGAAAGCTAAGTACAGATCAAAAATATTTGTATCGCATCTGTCAAGCCATAAAAGATGGTACTATTTCTCCTATGTTGACTGACAGTAATCCAGGTAAACTTAGTCATGCACGATGGCTGACTACCGCAAACCGTTTGTTACGGTTATACATTAGCACACCAAGCCCATCAGAGAATCTTATAATACTTGTGAAATATGTAATGCTGGTTTATGCTCCAATGTGGTTTGAAATAAAAATGAAATCGCATTGCCAGTATGGTTCCCAACATTTTTGGAAAATGATATCCCTTTCAAAGCAGCTTCCAGACAAATCTAAGAAAATTATTTTTAAAGTTTTGTCAAACAATGCATATTATGCGCATCCCGAAAATTTATTGGTAGCAATGTTGCATGATTCCAGGAAACACATCCGGGAACTAGCAGTTAGGCGAATTCTAGGCGCTCGACAAATAAAAATGAAGAACTTGAATGGTTTACGAGTTTTCAAGCCTCCTCAAGTTAATTTCGAAGCAGACGACTACATTGATTTAATTGATTGGTCAAACTGTGTTGTAACAGAGCCACCTCTTACAATGCATTTAAAGGATAAAGACTTGAAAGAAATGTGCAAAAAAGAAGAGAATCAATTAATGACATTCGAAAAATTACCATGTCATACGCAATCTGTTGAACGATGTGTTAAATTAGTATCTGAAGCTGCAATGAAAGTTTGTGGTGAGATTGCAAGGGATGGCTATATTCGTAGCAAACTTCAAGCAAGAAAAGAACTCCCAACGTTTGACAATAAAGGACAATATTATTCGAGTACCTAATATTCAATAAGCAACAGGTATTATTAAATCCAACATAAATTTGTATATTTTTGCTTTAATCTTTATTTTCTTACTATGTAAGAGAAAATATGCTTATATACAAGAAAAAATATGTTTATATATTAACCAAGTAAAAAAAATAATAAAGTAAAGTAATAGTTATAGTTATAGAATTCTTATTTATAATACTAATTAATTAATCAGTTATGTCAATACTAATTTAGAACATAATGAATAGTTTATCATAGTACAGGTTTTCAGAAAATCCGATATTTCTTTCATTTTTCACCAATTTTTTATGTCAGAGGGGCACGGTTAAATAATGAAAAAAAATTATACCAATTTTTATGGGTTCTAATTGACATATTATCTAACATTTTTAATGAATGTCTTTAAAAATTTTGGATATTTTTTCAAAATATTTTTTTTTCCAAAAAAAGCTTTTTCCGTTCTTTTTTTCCGTTTTTCAATGTCAGAGGGGCGCGGCTAAATATTGATTAATTTTGATAAAACTTCTTGTGAGTTCTAATTGGTCCATTACACAACTTTTTCATTCTATACAAAAATCAATTTCGAAAAAAAAAATTTTCGGCCTTTTTCCAAAAAAAAGCTTTTTTCCGTTCTTTTTTCCGTTTTTCAATGTCAGAGGGGCGCGGCTAAATATTGATTAATTTTGATAAAAATTCTTGTGAGTTCTAATTGGTCCATTGCACAACTTTTTCATTCTATACCAAAATTAATTTCGAAAAAAAATTTTTTTCGGCCTTTTTCGGCCCACCCTGTGTATGTATATGTGTATGTATGTGTGTATGTATGTGTGTATGTATGTGTGTATGTATGTGTGTATGTCTGTGAGTGAACACGCTAGCGTCTAAACGCTTCGTTCGAATAAGCTGAAATTTGGTACGTATATTGTAAGTCACCATAGTACGAACCCTATAGATTTTGGTGAATCTAGCACTAATAGTTTTTTTACAGGGACACAAAGAAAAATTCTTTATCATTATGGCCTATGGGACCAAATTTTTAAAACTGCGATAGCATCTAAACGCCTTATTCAATTGAGCTGAAAATTTATATGAATATTATAAATCACTGTTGCACTAACTATAAGCATTTTGGTGAATCTAGCATTTATAGGTTTTTTACAGGGACACAACGAAAAATTCTTTATCATTATGATCTATGGGCTCAAAGTTCGGTAGCGTTAAGTAAAACATCGTGTAGTATATGGAGAAAAATACTCAAACACTCTATTATGGTTTTCTCTCTTTTGTTTGTTTAACGACTGCTCTTTCTTTACTTTATCTAAAAAACTGTTAATTACTCAATGTTCGGAAAGTCGAGTGGAGTCACTCCAGATTTTTTTTTCTATTTCTATATTTATTTACTTAGGATTGATTGATTTTAGTTTATTTTTCACTAATTTTAATCCTACCATGACTCCATTGCCTTGGGAATATACAAAGGGCTTACAAGATTAACAATAAGCTTGCTGATGAATCAACATATTGTACACATTTTAACTTTCTAGATTAATTTATGATTAAACGATATACTACTCATTATATTTAGTAAACAAACATTGATACTTCATATTAAAATTTACTTGGAAAATAGAACAAATGTATGACACTATATATATTAAAAAAAAAAAAAAAAAAAAAAAAAAAAAACTTATTCAATAAAGTATTATAACATATTCATTAAAGCAGATATTTAAAAAAGTTCTTGGCCAAATGTCTTTGAAATACATTAAAATGTTTTCATTCAGACGTCGTATAAAAAATAATAACAGCAACAGTTTATGTGTTTTTCTTTGCTTTACAATTGTCCACACATCTTCTTATACGACAGAGTTTCTTGAGAACCTCATACGTGTGGGAGGTTTTAATTTAGGTATAGTCTTTAAACTAAATGTCCATACTTGAAGCAAATATAGTCTTTATAACCAATAGAGTCTTTAAGCTAAATTTCATTTTTTTTCTCTTAATTAATGCAACAATTAAAAGTATATAACAAAAAATATGATGCAAATAATATGTAGCTAATACATAAACAATGTTATAATGTACTATACATAATTCTGAAAAAAATAATAATAATATGGATATGATAAATAATACTGGCACTTAAAATTATATACTAATACTTGATAATAGCAGTACTTAAAAAGAAAAAAAAAATACTTGACACAATAGCTTGTCTAAATTGCTTGTAATAATCACTTCTTCAAACTACTGTAATGATACAAAACAAAACACTAAAAATGTTTACTCAAAAAATGTTTACTCAGCTTGCCAACCAAAAAAGTAATTTCTGTCAAAAGTAAAAAGTGGTTCTTTGACAAGTATCATCATCAGAGGGAGCACACTTGTTGCCTCATGCTCTTCAGGGGTCTCCAATCAGGTGAAGTCCGGAAGAACATGAGTAAACAAGGGCGTAAAAGAAAAGGGAGTAAGGAGTGGAGGATCCTCATTTCCTGAATACATCTACTAACATTTGTAAATAAAGTAATATTTGAAAAAATAAAAATAAAAAGAGTTCAGACCTGCTAATGCCACTGAGCGAAAGAATTGAAACTATGTCTCCCGACATCCCTCCGAATTCTCCGACTCAGTTAGGATCCTCATCCAACGCGTAATGGGACTATAGGAAAGCAAAAAAAATATTCATGGCGACTCCGGACTGATAAAGGGGTTTATTCATGACATAGTTTAAAATTTTGAGGATTATTATAATATCTTAGTTTAGATGAATGCACAATTTCAAACTGTCTTTTAAAATGAGGGTTTGGTCTATCAGTTTCGAAATTTACGTCAGATAACTGTTTTAAAATGGTATAGGGTCCTGAGTATGGAGCAGTTAATTTACGTGTATTAGGATACTGAAATTCTTCATATAATACTTCATCACCAATTTTAATTTTAGCAGTGAGAAATCGAGCGTCATTTTACTTTACTTTTATTATGATATTCAATTGTATGTTCTTTTGCCAATTTTCTCGCTTCATCAAGCTTAGGATAATAATCGTTATTAAGATTTAAAAGGTCATAGGGTAATTTTCCAAATAATAGATAGCTAGATGAAAATTTTGTAACAGAATGAGGGGTAGTATTATACTCCTCTAGTAAGACCTCCTCTAGTAATTTTGTTCAAGGTACTTTAGATGAAGCGGAATTTACATTTTAATCCAGTTACGATAGTTTGATTGAGAGGTTCAATTTTTCCGTTTGTCTCGGGATAATGACTGCTAGTAAAAATGTGTTTAACATTGTAATTACGTAAGAATTTTTTAAAACGTGATGAATTAAAGGTAGCATTTCTATCAGTTAGTAATTTTTCAAGGACTTGAATTTGGAAAATCTGTTTTAAAAAGTTGGTATAAGCTTCAGTTGTCACACGTTTGGATGGAAAACCCCACACATAACGTGTTTTATGGTCGACGACCAAATGCAAGTATATTTTAGTTGAGTTGTAATAACTAAATCCACCAACAGTGTCTAACGAAAAACATTCAAATGGTTTATCTGTTGGAGGTACCTGCTGCAATAAGCTAAATCATTTTTGTTTACATTTTTATTTACTTGGCAGGTATGGCAGTGTTTAACAAAATTTTCTATATCTTTATTTATGAAAGGCCAATAATATTGTGGAGTGATTAAACTGATCATTTTTTGAATCCCTGGGTGGCCGAATTGTGTGTGGGCTTTATTTAACAATGTTAATCTTAGTGACATAGGAACGATATCTTATACAAACTTTTCCCTTTTGTTACTATAAGATCATTTACTTCAACATATTTTTTACTATTGACTATTGTTTTCTCTTCTTTTTGCAAACGTTTCAGATCATTCAAGTCAAGGATACATGGTGAGAGATATGTTGTATTACAGGTTATCTAGACAATCGACTTCTACATTAATGGTTCCTTTCTGATATTTTATTTCATAGTCAAACGTACTAAGTTTAAGTGACCAGCGGAAAAGACGTCCTCTAAGATTTTAAACATTTTTAAGCCAAGTTAATGCCGCATGATCATTATGAATGACAAATTTTTGACCCTATGAATAGTGATAAAATTTATCTAAAGAATCTATGATGGCAAGACATTCTAATTCAGTTATCGCATAATTTTTTTCATAGTCTTTTAAATTTCGCGAATGGTAAGTTATTGGGTGTAATTTTCCTTTCTCATATGGCTGTTTGATTACACAACCAACTCCGTGACTTGAAGCATCTACAAATAAGTGGCAAAGTTTCTGGGGATCATACAAATTTAAAATAGGCTTTTCAATTAAGGCATTTTTCAGTTTTTGAAATGAATTTTCGCCTTTATCGTCTCATATGTAGGGAACATTTTTCTTGAGTAAATTATTTAAGGGATAACGAATTATAGCGTAATTGGACATAAATTTATTATAAAAATTCGCAGATACCAGGAACTTCTGTAACTTTTTAACATTAGTGGGATGCTTTAATTTTTTAATAGTTTCAACACTTGCATTATCTGGTGTTATAGTGCCATTAAACACTTCATAGCCTAAGAAATCTATTTTAGATTTTACAAAATTACACTTAGATAACTTCAACTTTAAATTTTCATTGACACAAATTTGAAATATGGCTTCTAAACGTTTTAAATGTTGTTCTTCAGTTTCAGAAAAAATTCTGTCATCAAAATAATTACAAGCAAAATCAATTTTATACTTATGCAAAATCCTTCTTATAGTTCTGTTAAATATTGCAGGTGTATTTTTAAGTCCAAAGGGTAAAACGAGCCATTCATACAATCCCAATGTGGTGGCAAATGGTAATTTTTCTGTATTTTTTTGGCGGATAGGTATATGCCAATACCCACTGGATAAACCAATGTGGATAAAATTTTTTGCCTGAGCAAATTTATCGAGGAGAGTATCAATACTGGGTAATTATTCTGCGTCTGTTTTATTTATAGAACTTAGTTTACGAAAGTCGACGCAGAGTCATGTCTTCTTCCCTTCTTCTCGTTTATACACTAATGTTACAGGGATGCAAACAGAGATGTTAAACAATCCTTATATATTTATAATTCTTTAACACTTTCCAAAAATATTGAAAATTGTTTATAACTTCAGTTAGTCAGTTTATCTGTCTGCTGAAGAAAGATTTTGTGAGATTTCAACGGATTTATTTTTTTAGACTTTATTTGTAAAAAAACTGTTTCATTTTATTATTTCTTTAAATAAGTGACCAACTAAGAGGATTAAATTTAATTAAAAAAAGAAGATAAATTTATTTGTTATTTTAAAGATTATTAAAAAAGGACAAATTGTCAATTTTTTATATTGCAAAATTAAAAATAGTTATTTTTAAACTCATGTTTCATGTTTCAACTGACCAGTGTAATTATTATCATTGTAGTCAAAACTATATGTGAATAATAAAGTAAATTGCACAGAAAAAAAATGTCTAAAAATGTGTAAAGACAGTTAAAAAGCAAAAATATCAGTGATTTACAAAAATTTTATAATCCTTTAGCAACCGTTTGCATTCAAAATTATTTCAATTTTTTTTTTTAATAAATGTCTGTATACAATTATGATGACTAGAATATGCACATGATTGCAATGTTGTTATGCCAAATGCATCGCTGAACATGCAAAGATTGGACCCGCCAAAGATGGCATACAACGATGCAGCAAGCACAACAAAGTTCCGTTGACCACCCGGAAAAGGAGCAAAACATTTACATGTTCCTTTTTTTTTTTTTTTTTTTTTTTTGCCTAGAAATACTGCTAAGTAACAAAATCAATGAAATTAATTAAATGATTAAAAATCGAAATAAAATGTCAACCAGATGTAATATAAACAAAGGTAGTGTATGTGTATGTTATGAATACAATATTTTGTGAGAAAAATTTAATTTCAGATTCCCCCTGCCGTGGGAATTGTTAAAAAATCACATATTCAAATTATTTGAATTTGTAATGTATAAAATTTGTAATATCGTAAGAAATAAATACATATGAGAGTTGCATGTTATGTGCATCAGAAATGTAAATAATCGAACTCGTTTAAACTTAGCATCCTCCCCAGATGGGATAAACCCAAAAGTGTATCAATGTATTCAAAATTATTTTTATTATTATTTTATTTATTTATTTATTTATTTATTTATTTATTTATTTTTTTTTTTTTTGTCTTGGACGAAGACTGTATACATGTGTAGAGAATTTATATTTATTATTTGAACATATCCATTTTTTTTTTTATATCATTTATTTATTTTGTTTGTTTGTGAGTGTATGTGTGTAAAAGTGTGAGTACCCAGAACTAATTGGGTAAATTTTGAAATGTATAACAGTATAACATTTTGTTTACATCTCAATAATGAACAGTCTCATTTACATGAAATAAGAAGGATGTGTAATAGAAATATGTGTGGGTGATAAATTTGAAATATAAGACATATGATTTTATTGATTTTAACCAAAAATTTGTAAATAACATTTTTTTTTTTTTTTTTTTTTTGATGACATAATATTGAAAGTATCAGACAACAACAAGATAAAATGTAAAATTATTTGATATATATGTTAGAACAGTACATTTATGTGTGTGTATGTGTGTGTCATTAAATTAATTACGGATCTCAATTTGAAGAATTGAGTAACAGCCATAATTAAAATTTATGTGATATTTAGAAATCTCGAGCAAATAATATACGCCCTTATTATTTTTATTATTATTATTATCATTTGTGTGTGTGTGTGTGTGTGTGTGTGTGTGTGTGTGTGTAGAAATAGTGATGTAAATGATGTGTGAAAAAATAGTTAATTTGCATAAAATGCATAAGTAAAACATAAAATGTCTCTATATGATTTACCAAACAATTTAAACAAAAATAAAACACTATAAAATTATGAAAAAGAGAGAAAATTGTGCATTTATGTACACATTGAAAGAAACATTTGAAGCTGAAATATAATGACTGTTAAATATGAAAAAAAAATAATGTAAACAACAATTTAAAAATCTGTAAGAGGAGAATAAAATTAGAAAAAAATATGGACAAAAGTATACATTAATAAATAATTTTCATTAATTGTTGTCTTTTATAATTATTTTTAATAAACAAATTTCAAGGCAAGCTATGTATGTTCACGATGTCAAAAATGAAGTAAATATAGGCGTGTTGTAATTAAATTGTAAAGTCTAAAAATTAGATAAATAAATTGCTAACCATTCATGAAATAAATTTTCGTGCACATTAAATAAGTCAGAAAAATTTGTGAACTCAGCAGAGGCTACTCCTGATTTATGAGTCGTGAATTCATTTACCAAAACATAGCTTACTGAGTAGAATGTGTGTGTGTGTGTGTACAAGTGTAAAAGGCATCTATTGAAAAAATTTGTCATTCAACTTCTCCACCAATCAGTTAAACAACAATGAAGATTCCGACTTTATAAAAACGCACAAATGAATAAAATCGTGAAATATAGCAAAAATACTTACCACATGGGTTTTAAGAATCATTCAACGTTAATTAATTATGAACATTTTTATTTTTATTTTAACCAAAAGAACATTAATTTATTTTTATTCCATTTTCTTTTTTTTTTTTTTTTTAAATATGACAGAAATATAAATCGGAAAATTAACCATCAACAATCATTAAAAAAATATCCTTTGTTTAAAAATAAATTATTATTTTTATCATGGCAATTTATTTATATAATAATATTTATATATTTTATTTTCCTTTTTATTATGCTTATTATTAATATTTATATATATATATATTATTATTTTTTTTTTAAGAAACGTCTGTATTGATTGTAAAACTATGCAAGAAGTGTTATGCAAGTCTTTACCCTTACATAAGAAAAATTTGGCGCCAGCATTCAAAATGAAAGGATAAAATCATGCACAACACATTAACCACAAGTGAATTTCAGCGCTTCAAAATACACATATGGGGCATAAAATTACCAAAAATATTAAAAAATGAAATATTAAGATAATGAATTATTGTTAAAATTGTACAGTAAAAAAATAATTTAAAGTCATAGGATATTTGTAAACATTTTGGCAAAAATATTTAAGATATATATATATTATATGTGTTATTTATTTTGAGCAACAATAAAACAATGTGTACAAAATACGTAAGATAATTATCGGAAAGAATATTAGAGGTTTCAGAAATGTAATTATGCAAATCATTTCAATTACTTAGTTATTTGATAAATATTCTGCAACATGAAAATCAAAGTGTGTTTCAATGTGTTTACCAAAACTGTCTTTCCTTAAAGAAATATTCAAGAAGGAAAAAAAATGTACAATTAGTTGCATAGTATTTGTAAAATTTGTGACTCATAATGTAATTCTAGAATATTGAAAATTTTAGCATTTGTCATGAAGCGTTCCAACACAAACTGTATGAGGAAATTGAAAAATGTAGAAATGGATTTTTTTTTTTTTTTTTTTTTTTACAACAATATGATTTGTAATATTATGGAAAAAAAAACATCTGTGAAATTGTAATCAAAATTCAGCACGTAATTATATAATGCATTGTCAACTTAAACTTATGTGATATATATCACTATTTATTGCTGTTCATGAAGCTATATGAATTGATTAAAAATACTTGTCTCACATAAATTACCAAAGATGTAATAAAAATGTAACAAACATTAAACACATACACATAACAAAAATAAAATATGAGACACTTTTATACTTTATAATTTATGTAAAAACTATTTTTCTCATTTTTACCTATATGCTGCAAAACAATAAAATAATATATTTTTCATATGATTGAAGTAACAAAAGCTGTTAAATGGGCCCCTGAATTCAGCCACATATTATATTTTCCTTCTTTTAATACTGAAGGCCTAGGGCTTAGTATTTTAAAAATTAATGTAAACAAATCAAAAGAAAAAGTTATATAAAATTAAGTTTTGAATTACTTACACTGTGTTGGTAGAAATATCTCTGGTTGTATCTCTGAAAAAAAACAAATTATTATTTTCGAAATACACATACATATGTATATTGTTCTTTTCCACAAATTAAAAATGTCGAAAATTATTCTCTTTCTGAATTAACCGCCGACACATATTTTTGATATTATTCTTATTATTAATATTTTGGCGTATTTTTATTCTTTTACTCATGAAATATGGTAAACGGTTTAAAATGGACTTCTGCACTTATAAAAAGTTCCACAAGTAACTTCGAAAGTTACACAAGCAGAGATTTCATCTGCGGTAAAAATATGCATCTGATTAAGTATGAGAAGTGGGTGAAACTTATTTCTAAGTCTCCTCCGTATTAAAATGATGTAACCGCAAACAGAAAAATGAAGACGATG
The DNA here is from genome assembly GCA_963930645.1 of Salticus scenicus. Taxonomy (NCBI): domain Eukaryota; kingdom Metazoa; phylum Arthropoda; class Arachnida; order Araneae; family Salticidae; genus Salticus; species Salticus scenicus. The sequence continues at coordinate 71,282,866 of OZ005655.1, read as the reverse complement.
GCATATATATTATATCGGAAATCATTTTTCAAGATTGTTTGCATATTATTCAATAAAAAGAATGCTTTTCTTTTGCAGGAAAATCGAATCCTTGTGATGAATGATCAATAGCATAAATAGTTTTCTTGATCACTGGCACTAGGATACACTTAAAAAAAAAAAACAAGGACTATAGTTCATATTCCATAAAATGGAAAGTTATTTATCGGAGTATTACATTTGTGGTTTGAAGTCGAAATTAAGAATTGTTTCCGATGCATATCGGCTGTTTAGTCTCAAGTTAAATCGAAGAAGCAAAAAAATTAGCAACTCGAAATGCTTGTTTTTGTGGTTGTTTATACATGAAAAGAGTTTCTTTCTTCACATTAAAAATATTTCCATATTCTGAGGTGTTTTAAGTACGTAACAGGAGTTTTGAGGAATCCTCGAAAATTAGTTAAGTGTCCGAGAAGTGTTCATTTTGTTAAGTATAAAATTATCCACTAATGCAATGAAGCACTTGTGCTTTTGAACACCGGGACACAACAAAAAGTAATTCAGATAAAAATTTCAGGATCATCTTCTTTTTATGAAACATATCAGGAACTGTAATTGATAAATCCATAATAGTACATTTCGAGTCCTGACAATTTTTTCTTTCATCAATCCGAAAATTCAAGCACGTCGAACATCGCTCAACGGCTGCTTTACGACCGGTGGGAGCTTCTGAAATACACTTCCCGGAATCATGAAGCATTTCAAAGAACTAGTTTAACAGGATCTTCTGAAATTTTGAAGTACTCCCAAACATTTGTTTAAAGGGGCTCCCACTCCATAAAAAAATTTAAGTAACGCCTGTTGGTAGCTTGGCACCAAATGTAATGTTTATTTAGATGACCGTCGATCATTGAACTTGAAATTAGAAAAATAGCTTTATAATTCTTGCGATATGAAACGCTAATAACACAGGAAAGATCCAATTATACAGGCAATTTTTGTATATATAATGATGAATTTATTATTTATGAATTGATGACTTATTGAACACAGCTATAGGTGACCAAATAAGCATATTATTATAAAGTGGTAGATATAATTGGGGTAATAAAATAATTTGGAGTGGAGTGGGAGCCCACAACGACGACTTCACTGGTCAAGTCATGATGATGAAGTGACGCTTCGATTTCTTGATTAAATTCGCCAGAGCTCTAGTCGACGCCAAATTCAAAAAGTAGAGGAAAAATGGTTGTAATTTATGTGACGTATAAACACATACAATTTTTGAAAAGGTTACCACATGATTATAATTCAAACGGTCCTCACTAATAGCCAAAAAAATCGCCATGAGAACCAGGAACTTTTAAGCAAAATTAACACACCATGTTATGAGATAAAGAATGCACACAAGGCGACAAACTGCCTTTATTTTGTAAGATGAAAAGAAACTGAATTAGGAAAAGTCAAAACAAGCTATTGTAGATCTACATTACGTTAAATAACGAATAATATGTGATCAAAGGTTTCGATAGAGTTGCAATAAGCTAAAGATACATATGTGGGAAGAGGGAGAATGAAAAAATTTAAAGAACATACTGTATGTGAATTTAAGTTGCAATTTAGAGGTCATAAACATGTGTTCGTTAGATTAATTTAATTTTTAATATGATAATATATTTTTTTTAGAATATGTGATTATCGACATCACAACCAGTATCCTATCATAACGTTCTGAGAGGTTTATGTATACCTGTAAAACTGCTTATAATAAACATTTAGTGATAGTAAGCTAGATTTTTCTCCGTGTGATAAAAATGCGTAATTTATACATCAGATATCACTTCTGCCTGTAACGAATACAAAAATCTGTTTGTTTGTTTTTTTCCCAAGAGCTAATTGTTTTTCATATGATTTAATTTAGTATTTATTTCAAATTTATTAGAAATGATCTTGTGTGGTACTCATACGACTTTCTTTTTTCCTGGCTTTTAATACTGTAAAACACAATGGAGATTAAGGGGTAAGATAACAAGTACTATATATAAAAAAACGTTAAAAATATTCAAACTAGACTTAGAAACATTTCTGTATAACAAATAATTGTGTGCTGCAGGCCTCTCTCAACCCCCCCCCCCCCCCGTGGAAATACAGTACCTAGATTCTGATAGAATTCAAATTTGTCCTTAAATTTGAAAGTTTATTTAAAATTATTCACATATTTTTTACCCACATCACTCCTGGTTATTTATCGATCATGATAAAAATTTTCAAGTAGCAATCTCATGTAAACTTTAAAATACAACATGTGGATACCCTTCAAGTATTTGTTACACTGATATCAGGCATACACAAAGATTGACCATTAAAATATTGTCTTTAGTGTCCAAGGTATCATAAAGCGGGTCATTATACAAGAACACCAACGTTGAAAATTTGTCAAAAAATATTAAGGAATTAATTTTCATTCCTAATATGTTTTTCAAGACATAGTAAAACGTAGCACAGCATTTCCGCCAATTGCATTCATTAGAAAAGAATGCTTTTGCTTAATTATTGATAACTCTTTGTGTCTTAAGTAAATTACACACCATAGTTTACGTAAATATAGCCCTCCATAATAGCTCACAACACAACCTAAAATGCATTTCAAACAATTTCCAAATATAGCCCAAAATCTTCTACTACCTTACATAACAAGAAAGCACCACAGAACTGGAGTTTTAAAGCAAAAATTACAAAACTTTGAATAAACAACATAAAATGCAATAAACTTGCAACAATTGTTTCGGATCGAAAGACCACACGATACTTTGTCTGGCGAACAAAATCGGTACGAGTGCTGCAGTAAAACCTGCAACGCACAAAACCGTTGTAAAAGAAGGGCAAAAATAAATAAAGACGAATGTAAATTTGAATACTGGTGTGAGCAGAAATATGAAATAAAATAAACAAATAAATAACATGAAAGCGTTAACAGATAACATTAAGATTAATATTACAGATTTTGCTACATGTTTTAAAGTTATTTATTTATTTATTTCCTTCTTTTATTTCATATTTCTGCTCCCACCATTATTTATATTTATATTCGTTTTTATGCATTTTTGCTCTTCTTTCAAAACAATTTCGTGCGTTTCTGCTTTCCCTGCAGCACTCGTGCCTTCTTTGTTCGCCTAACGAAGGGTCGTGTGTTCTTTCAACCCGAAACAATTGTTGCGAGTTTATTGCATTTTGTGGTGTTTATTCAAAGTTTAGCAATTATTACTTCTACTATCTCCGACAGCGATTGACGGCCTGTAAACGGTGATTGATTCCAAAACACGAAACAATTACATGAAACATGCTTTAATGTATATATATAAAAAAAAAAAGATTTGTGCATTTAATTTTCTTTGGATGTTAAACTGTACCTAACGAAAATTTTACTTTTAGACGTATTGTACATAAATTCTCTTCAATGTTCCTATATATGAACCATTTGCTTCATATAAACGCAAATTTTGATGTAACATTCCTATATGATACATGTTTACAATACCGAGTTTGGATTTCCTGCTACCTTTTGTTCATGAGATATGCTGATAGTAGTAACACACAGACACACAGGCACATACACAGACAAATAAATACACTGCCCAACCAATAAAAACCTTTTTTTCAGATTCAGGGAACCTAAAGCGTGTAAATATCACAAAAAGTCAATTTCGAAAAAATCTCCCCAAAACAAAACATTATATATGGGTAAGACAAAGTAAAAAATAAATAAATAAATAAATATTATAAAGTAAAAATAAAACGTTCTCTAAATTCAGGCTGTGTGTCATTCCTTTAGTAAATAGTCTGTGTACGCAAATATACTGGAAAATGACTTAAAGTGAACAATAAAGAGGATTGGGGAGATTCATCAACAATGTATAAATATATATATTTATTTAATATTATTTGTACGTGCCAAAACTTTTTTTCTCCTTTTAGTTTTTTTTTTTTTTTTTTTTTTTTTTTTTTTAAAGATTCAAAAGAATAATGTTTTGGGTACGAAAAAAATTTCGACATCCCGCTTTCGGTGGATTTACACATTTCAAGAGGTTTTGAATAAGATTTGGCCAATTTTAGAAATGTACGTCTGTTTGCTTGAAAGAGATATTCTAAAAGCTCTAGGTCAATAAGAAATGCTTATAATTTCACATTAATGTATATATATAGATTCTTCTTGACATAATTTAGTCTTATAAATCATGTAGCTTAAAATACGAATCTTTAGTACAAACTGAAAACAGGTGGCTTTGCTATCCCATTTTTTTTTCTTTTACACATACATTTTAGAGAAAATATTGTTTTGGGGTTAAATTTTCGAAAATAAGTTTTCGTTACATATACACACTTTGAGGTAACCAAAAACTAATTTTTAGCGGTAGATCTGTGCATATCTCACGAACAAATAGTATCAAGAAGTCCGAATGAGGTATTCTGAACCTGTAAATATTAGAAATGCTACACTGAACATTGCATTGAGATTAAGCGAATAGTTCGCTTACAGGGACAATTAAGGAAATTCAAAGACATTACACCTATGGACAAATTTTCTAGTATGCACAAGTTAATATTTAAAGGCCGCACTAAACAAAATAAAATAAACATATTACTTTTATATGCATTAAAGCATGCTTCGTGTAGAATATGGCATGAAAATCCCTTACCATTCGTTTACAGGGCTTCTCAAAAGTAATGGTATATAGTAAGACTATACTTGGATATTGCTGAGAGTGGATTTAAGGCTCTGCAATGTGTTATTAATGAAACATTATTTTAAAGTACAGAATGGGGTGTGTACTACTTAATAATTTATAGACAACATACAGGGCTAGAATAATTAACCGAAATATTTTTTTTTCTATTGAATATAATTATTGCAGATGCTCTACTCCTTTTTAACATGTCCAGGAAAACTACTCAAGAATAAATTGTTTTGTGCTGGGTGAAAGCTGAATGATTAATTTGGAATATACTTTTAAATTTAATAACAGCCTTGAATTCTATATACATATATAAGTAGTATATCCAAACGGGGGTTGAGGGTGGTTATTTCCCCTCTCACAGAGATATATAGTGAATAAAACTGTTCCCAATGCTATTTTGAATAGTTTTTATTCTAGGTTTATATACAGTAATTGATATTTTGCCCTTTAGTCTGCAATCTGTTTTGAAATGCAGTGTTAGAAAATACACTGTGTGTGCAACAGCCGCATATTATTATTATTATTATTATTATTTAATATGACAGTATATATATGTGTGTGTGTGTGTGTGTGTGTATACAATGAGAATTATTTCTAATAAATCATTGTAGAATTGAATATATATATATATATATATATATATGTAATAATAATAATCAACTAGGACAAAAATGTGTATGTAGAAACACAGCTCCTCTCCCTCGAGGTGTAAATTTTCAGTGTGAATATATTTCAAAATAGTTCTTATCCTAGGTTTATATATAGTATTTGTTATTTTATCCTTTAATCTGCAATCTGTTTTTAAAGTATTGAAATACAGTGTTATAAAATGCCCTGTGTGTGCCACAGCCGAATATTATTATTATTATTATTATTATTTAATATGAGAGTATATATACATAAATATACATATATATATATATATATATATATATACATAAATATATATATATATATATATATACATATATATATATATATATATATACATATATATATATATATATACATATATATATATATATATATATATATATATATATATATATATACAATGAGAATTATTTCTAATAAATCATTGTAGAATTGAAATAATAATAATAATAATAATAATAATAATAATAATAATATATATATGTGTGTGTGTGTGTGTGTAATCTAGAAGAAAAATGTGTATGTAGAAACAAAGATCCTCTCCCTCCAGGTGTAAATTTTCAGTGTGAATATATTTCAAAAGAACTCTCAATACCTTTGAAATTGTTGGTTGCATTATTTATATGCGATACTTTCAAAGAAGTATATACTCCACTATGAAAATATATTTTAATAAATAGTACTTTCAATAAATAGTTTGCATTAAGTGAATTTATGTAGAAAAATACAAAAGAAAGTTTTCTGATGATGGTTACAATATACTTTCTTTTTATTTTTGTGGAAAAAACGGTTGATATTATACAACTTTCTTTTATAAATCACTTTAAAATTTAGAAAAAAATTGCATAAATGTGCATTTAAATACAGTAATATTAAGTAATTTAAATTTCTTCAAATGGATTTAAATTTTAACACTCGAAAGATGGGAGCGTGGTATTTGCAATTTAAATCTAATGTCCAAAGACATCACTTTAACTGCTTATACAATTGCTTTAGAAGCACTTCATCACTTTTTCTATTTTTGTATTTTTATGAAAATAATTTCATGATGAGTGTTTGAAACGATACTTATTCCTAATACATTTTAATCAATTAAGTAACTCTGAAACATATTTACTTATTAACTGAGACAGTTTAGATGTTTAACGAAACTGATAACCATTATCTCACTACTTAAAACAATTAAGTAAGTCACTGGATTTCTCTAGCGAGTATATCTACACTAACGACTATTCGTATTCCAAGTTTCCATATAAACAATATGGAAGGATAACTGACTAAGTTGCGATAGAAACTCATATCATGTAGATCATTCCCGGTCAGAGGTAATTAACAGTGACACTTTTGAATTATGTATGACGAACAACTAATTTAATTATCAGCTCTAACGCAATGCTTCAAAACTGCCGCTTAGGATAATAATCCTATTCCAAACTTTCCCAACTCTCTCAAAAGTTGACGGAGAGATAAGGAGAATGGTTGTGATATAGCTCCATCTAGTGTGAACTAAACGAAGCCTGCATTCGGGGTATAACAGGCAGAAAGATCGTGTACCTGGCGAGCGGTCCGGCTGCGGATCTGTTTCTCCGATGTGGAAACGCTTCAATCGCGGCGTGAAAAGCTGTGTTCTCTCTAATTAAATAAATGGGTATTTCCTAAGAGAAATTAGCAGAGCTCACGTAACTGCATAGTGACTGAAAATGGCAGGTATGTAATATGAGTTTCATAACTTAGTAACGTGTTATTTATTTTTACCTTGAAAGTTTTTTGTAGTCAAAGCATGCTCTGTTATCAATTACGTTTTAGAAAATATATAGAATTAGAATTAACATGTAAAAGCGAACAAGTTTAATGAATACATTTTTCAATGCTTAGATGAATGCATAATAAAAGTTAGTAAAATTATAAAAAAACTATAAACTTTTAAGAAAGTTTATTTTTAAATCGATAACATGTTTTATAATTAACTCGTAAAACCAAAATATTCAAAATATTTTTTTTTTTTTTCAATATTTGTGGACAAATAATTTTTTGAAACATTAAATGAGTGTATCGATTAGATGTTTATTTAAAATCTTAAATAATTGACTAAAATAAAAATAAAAAATATTCTTAAATAAATAATATAACAAATTTTAAATATTTTTGAAAAAATACTGAAAAATGCATGATAAAGCAATGTTTTATAATTATTGTTATTATATATATATATATATATATATATATATATATAAATATATATATATATATATATATATAAACTATGCAAGCATATTTAGATTGCATTAATTTTAGTTATTTAGTTACACACACATACACACATACACATATATAACTTTAAAAAATTAAAAATAAATGTTTAAATGTTCCTAAGATAAAATATTGCTATTAAGATAAAATATTGCTATTTTAGGCGAAATAAGCTTAGGTAAGCACGCTTTAAGAGCATAAGTAATGAAACAACCCAGTATTTATATCAATACAATAACATAAGTAATGAAACAACGTATTTATATAAATAAATATTAATATATACAGTAATTAAACTGAATTCATGCATTGTATCCTTACTAAATAAGGGGAATAGTTAATTATTAGTAGCAATGGTCTTTAAATTGCATTTTGTTTTAATAGTATTTGATGATAAACATTATTATTATTATTATTATTATTATTTTAAGATGTGAAAAATTAATAATTTTTATTACATGGTATTTTTAATAATAAATGTAAATAATAATTTTAATATAAATAAAAACCCTCTGAGTATTTTTTACAGATATCAGTTTATAGTCTGCATAAAAAATAAATAAGCTTTTATTTATTTTTTATTTATTTATTTATTTTTTAATTCATATATATACGTTTAAATAAAATAAACTCTTACGTCAGGAAGATATATCAATATCTTTGCAAACAAAACTTATAAATCAGCTACTATTCTATAATAGTAATAATAATAATAATAATAATAATAAAATTAAAAATTTTTGTGCTAAAATAAATAGTTTTTTTTTTCCCAAATTTTCAAAAATCTATGTTTTTTTATTAATTTTAGAAATAGTATAAACAAACATTAATGTTAAAAATAAACGTTATTTTTTTCACATTGGAAACCTTTTCACTTACATATGCTGTCTGAAAAGTGAACTCAAAATATTTATTTTTTGAAAAATTTGAAAATGGTCTCTGTTAGGTATTCCCCCGCTCTCTATTTTACATTATTATAGTTCAAAAACGTTTTTCATTTGTTACCGGCATGATATTGTACAGTTTTTTTTTTTTTTTTTTTTTTTTTTTACGAATTTTTAATGCCAAATGTTAATTTATCTTAAAGAATTTTAGTTTATGAATATATCTATATGTCTTGCTTTTACACAATACAGAACTTTTCGCCAAAAATAAAATAACTACATTTAATAAGATAAAACTATAGCTTGACATCTCAAGAAAAAAACAAACATGTTTTCCGTGACTGGTCTTTGTCATTCCATTTTTCTAAACTGAGATACATACGAAATCCAGAAATTTTAATTTATATAAACAAGGTTTTCATATTATATGTAATTTATAATAAGTTAAATAATTTAATTAATTAATTATTAAAATAAATAAAAATTTAAACATTATTTATTTTCTTGACAGATATGACACGTGTAAAAAAAATATATTTATCTTTTGCTAACTTCATTTTTCTTTCTTTTTTTTTTTTTTTTTTTTTATTACGGACATTTAATGTTGATATATCTGATATATTATATTATTTGATATTTCTTATATGTTTTCTGTCAATAAAAGTTAAAAATATTTAAATTAGTCTGAATTATGAAATGGTCTTTATGTTCACTTTTGCGTAAGTTTAAGCCAACACTTTCTAAGGACATTTGGGTATTAATTTGTGTATTGATGAAAAATATTTTTAAATTTGAATGCTAGAACTGTTCATTACATTTTTGCGTTCAAACATGAAAATATTTTTAAATAATAAACTTACTAAAAAATCCAAGAAGTAATTCTGGAATGTGTTTAATATATATATAGTTAAACTAAAATAATATAAAATTAAAGTAAAAATGTACCATTAGTTAGTAAAGAGCGTTTAAGACTTAAAAAAATAAAATAAAAATAAAAATAAATAAAATAAAAATTTGCATTCATTAAATTTAAGTGTTTTTCTAGAAATTTTAATACATTTAATTCCGATGTATTTGAATGCATAAGTTATTCAAACTTTCATAAATCTAAGACAAAAATTTACAAGATAAAATTACAATATTCTTTATTTCTTTAATCGTATTGCCATGCACTAAATGTCTATTATTTTATCTAATTGTTCAATATAAACTTTAAAAATCACGCTCTTTACACAATTAAAAAACTAATAATGAAAGAAACAAATATTTAGTGACTGAATGGAAAATAAAAACATTTAATGAAAAAATTTCTAGGAACATATTTTGAAGGTTTTATTTATTTATTTTTAATTTTTCTGACAATTTTTTATTTACCTTGATATTGAAAATTATACAATTGTTTTTCCATAGGTATAATATTTAAAACGTAAGAAAGAAACTGTCAGTAATATCGGTAATTTTTTTTCAAATCACTTCCATTTTATCTCGTTATTTAACGCATTAGAAAAAAAAAAAAAGTAATACAATTTATTTTTTAGATATTTAATGTTTATTTTTAATTCTTGATTTTTTTTTAAAGAGAAATATTGATATTGCCTTATCATAGCAGTTTATGAATATTTAATAAGGTGGTTTTACCACTGATACATAGAGGTCAACAAAATAATCAGGACTTCGAAAGAATTAATAAAGAATATATATATATATATATATATATATATATATATATATATATATATATATATATATATATATATATATCCATGACAATTGGTAGTAGATTCTTGAAGTTACATATAAATTTGTTATATCATAAATAAGTATCAGAAATATAAGCGTTCAGAGATAGCGAGAGCATAATATAACATCCATTCTTAAAAAGCCCTCATGACGCACCTAGAAGCACAGAATGAGGTTAAAGGAAAATACATTATGTATCTTTGACCTTTTTTTTCTACAAATATGATTTTACACGATTTTTACTCTTACGTACCTGTCGGTAGATAAAGATTTAAAAAACAGTTGTAATAGTCATAATCAAATATCAAAATAAAAGAAATTTTCTTTTGTACATAATTTATTGTTATTATTATTATTATTATTATTATTATTATTATTATTATTATATCTAAAATGGAAATCAATATTTCATATAAGAAATGATTTTAGTAATGACAAAGTTTGTAATCTCCATTTAAAAAATTACCAATAAAAATTATTGATGCGCACAGACAAGCTTAATGTACAGTATTTAAAGGAATTATAATAATAATAATAATAATTATTATTATTTGTTTTTCAAACACCAAATAAAAAAGTACGTTATTTTGTAAAATATAATTTCCATTTCCATAAACTGAATTAAGCTATTCTATAAACTATAATGTGAATTAAAATATGAAATTAATTTAAAAATTAAAACATATACCTTGCACGTCTTACATTCGTGCAAAATTCATAAATTCGTAATAAAAGCAATAATTCTAAAGAAAATATTCGAGTTTGCAGGAATATGAACAGAGAGACATTAGATTTTCTCTTCTATGCATAGAAAAATAATTCCTAAAGTAACCGACAGAGGGCGATGAAACGTCCTACTGAGACGTGTTATGTTATACAAATCAGTCTAGCAGTAAAACACCTGGCTGAAAATGAAATAATAATGTCATTCCGCAGCATACTATCATCACCCGACAACGCTTTTTATCGTGCCTGAAATAAAAAGTCCCTGGTCTAAAAAAGTGTTCTTTTATTATTCATGTTATACATGATGTTATAATAAAATTTTTACCATAAAAATTTAAAGGCATTTTCATAAATTACAAGAATTTTAAAGATGTTCATATATTTTTGTTATTTTTGGTAAATTATAATAAAAATTTTAATCACTTTTTAAACATTTCTCTTTCAATTTCTGCCAATACCCATGTGACAGAACGATATTGATAGACATTCGAATTACTTGGGTTACACTACATTTTTTACTTCATAGATTATGTAAATATTTCTGCAGATTATAAACTTAGCATTAATTTTATGAATTTAAATTGTATGTCATAGATAAGACACTTTTTTTGGGGGGGTGGGGGGGTGGGGACATGTTTAAAAAGCATATAAATGATTGTTATAGATCTTTTTCTTTCTCATTACAAAACCATATTGTAAATTTGTTAATATTAATGATACCCCAGAAAGAAATTCTTCTACGAAGCCTTTTAAATAAATAAAATATGCAGAAAGGTTTCTTTCTGCAGTTAATAAATTTCTGAAGATTTCAAAAATGAAATAAATATACAAGATTTTTATTAAATTAATAAATTAATACCAAAAAATGTTACAATAAAAATTTGTAATTTTTGTAATTCAGATATACTGTTTAAATACACTACGCTGGAAAAAGAAAAAAAGAGCCCTTGTACCATTTCGACTGATTCTTATGTAAAATGACATCCTGAATCCGAATATGACCGCCATTTTGCCCCATCACCCACCGTTTTCTCGGGAAGATACCTCATCCCCCAATATTTATCACTCTTTGTAATTTCATGGCCATGAACTTGATTTGTAGAATGGAAAATAATTTTTTTAACTCTTAAATATATAATAAAATCTAATAAATATAACTTATAATTTCAGTGGTAACCCCCCCCCCCCCTAAATATTCCCGTTGCTGAAAATGTTCATGTTATAGAATCTTTCACTTCTTTTGGCCCTCAGAAGATATCTAACAGATAACATATTTCTTTTCTCCACTACAAATCAAACTCATAGCCATAAAAATTACCGAAAAGCAATAAAAGTGGGGGAGTACCCCAAAAGCGGTGAGTGTTAGTCCAAAATGGCCGTCATATTCGGATTCAGGAGGTCATTTACATACGAATTTGCAAAAAGGGTGTTGAGGCAATTTTCATGTCGAACAGTGATATAATTTATATTTTAAAAAAATCATAAACATACATTTATCAGTATTTATTATATTATTTTGTCCTATATGATGCTTTTAAACAGTTTCAACTAAATAAAAAGTTATATTCAGCAATATTTTTCAACATTATATACATATATATATGTGTACAAAAATGGAAGGAATTATATATTAAACTTGGTTTATGCACACAAGAATTTATTTTAAAAGCGTAAACATAAAAATAAGCCTTATTTTATTTGTTTATATACTGTTGCCTATATGTATTTTACGAACTATGTAGAAATATTTATATTTCAAACTGAAAGACATTTTAATGTTTTGTTTTAACAAATTACTCAAAGCTACAAACCAAATATATATTTATGTACATGGGTATTTGCCATAAAGATAACTTAAACAATAAAGATAAATATAATAATGAATAACACCGCTGTAACTAGTCATAAAAATTTATTTAATTATGTATAATTAAAAAAAAAATCTTCGAAGTATATAAAAAATAACGTGGTAGGACACTCTCAGTAGTTTCACATATACAATTATACTGCAGTAAATTTATTGTAGTTTAAGGTATAAGGCCATAGACACTGTATTTGCCCGTTTTCTGTGTATTTTAAAAGCATTTCAAAATAGTTTTAGAAAAAGTTTAATTTGGCGTACACTTATATTAAACCTTCACATCTGTCCGTTTGATATGTAGCTATATTAAAAAGCATTTAAGAAGTTTGTTATATTTAAAAATAATAATAATTATAAGTTATGCAAAGAATTTCCGCTGCTACTCGTATTTTATATTTATTTAACTAATTTATAGTAGACTTGAATATTGTCTGTAAATTATATGCGCATGAAATGTTGTACTTAAATTAGTACAGAAAGAAACAAAAATTATAATACAATATTGAATGAATGTCCGGCCATTTTCAATCATAATCCTAATTTAATACATTCGAATTATTTTATGTGACTCAGTACACTAAAGATGAATGATTTTATATAATATTCTAAATGAAACACGTTTATGTGTTAAAATATATATATATATATATATAATAATAATAATAATAATAATAATAATAATAATAATTCCGTTTTGTTAAGCGTAGTTTAAAAATGTTAAAATGTACCAATAAGAAGTTCCGTCCATAGACATAAAATATTTGAATTCTTTATTCTGTTCCTGCACAGGAACCTTTATAGAATTTGATAAAATATTTCTGGCAATATCCCCATGTAACACAGATGCAGATAGAATTATTCGAATAATAGACCAGCAAACAAACACAGGCGACATAAACACACACATATCTCTAAAAAAACTGATTTTCGGATAGAGGATTTCATAAAGTCTCTAATAATAGAAAACACAAACAATTTTGAAAGTTAACTCGCAAAACGATATGTTTTATTTGTTAAAAATACATAAATAACGGGTAATGTTATTTTAAAAAGAAGTCACGGTTACTGTTCTGACATAAAATGGAAAAGAATGAAAAAAAAAAAAAAAAAAAACTAGACACAGATTTAAAGAAAATTTAGTGTTTTAGTGTGGATTTTCGTTTGTTCTGAAATTAAAAGCTTACGAATGCAAATTTCTTTCTTATAATCTTTTCGTATATATCGTTTCATAATTTAAGTATACTCTGTTCAATATTAATAAATGTGGTGATAAAGATTAAAAACACATTTTGAAGTTGAGTTGTGATTAAAAACTGAATTTGCGTATTTAACTTAAAATATTTAAAATACTTCAATAAATAAGAATTTTTTTTCTTGGTAAGAAATACTGCTTAGTTTTTCTTTATTGCAAGTTAAAGATGTTAAAATGTGTCAAAACAAAATTTCTACCTTAATCGTAATTTATTTGAATAATTCCATGTGTCCCATTATATTTTGTATGTCCATTTGTCTGATGTATAAAAGATCCCAATTAACATCTCCACATGGCAAAGGTTTAAGTTTCTGAGTTTATACTTTTTATTTGTTTCTTTATTTATTTATCTGCTTAGATTGGTGACAGGCTTGTAAATAGACTAATAATAGACTCAGACAGGCTCATAGGCACAGATATACAAAGTAGCTACTAAAATCTCAATTTTTGTATTTAGGGCAACACAAAACATGAAAATTAAACAACATCTCAGTTTAAAAAAATTGACACATAAACAATATTTTCTTAATCCTTTTTTGGATAAGAAAAAATAACTATTTTGATTAATTTGATTGAGATGTAAGATGTTTCATTCATTAATCTGTTTGTGGAAATGTTGTATTATTGTCATATTGTTTTATTTATTTAATTTAAATAAATATTAATGTGTAAAACTAATAGGAGAACAAGGAAAGAGGAAAAATTTCTCAAAATCGATGCAATTAAAAATATACAGATAATTATTACAAAACATATGAGTCTATATAAAACTTTTCAAATGATATCATTGTAAAGTTAACTGAGAGAAAAAAAATTAATATATATCACCTTTATCTAGAACGAACAATTGATCATTTTTTAAATCCTTAAAATAAAAATATAGATTTCCAAGCTATGCGTATAAGACACGCCAATTAGCTGAATAGACAAAATGATCGGAAATTTACTGTCAATGCATTTCCAGGTGGTGAAACAATATTCTGAATATTCTGAGTCCTTTGAAATGCGAGAAATTCTCGCTTGACTTTATAAAATTGGGTCATAAACCAAGATTATAGTTGCTAAAATTCGCCTCTTGTATTCGCATTTATTTGCGGGGTTTTAAAAAAAAAGTTTCACCTCGATAATATATGCAAACGCTCTAGAATTTTAATAGGGGTTTCTAGAACTCGCTTTCAAAGGGCAACTAGAATTTATAAAGATGACATGGAACTGTTTTTCTTAGAGCCGCAATATAGATTCTAGATTTCAGTTACAGAATATTTTCTGAGTGTTCCTCAAACATTGATTAAAGATTTTACAAAATTGTTTATTTCAAGTTTATTTTTCTTGGTTCTAAATTTCAGGAATAGCTTGTTACTTATAGTGCTCCATGCGAATTTTTTTCATCCAAACCTTTTAAAATTTATATGAATATCAACCAGTATATTTCTCGCAACACGGGTTATTCATTTTGAAGTAAGGATACTTTTTTCCTTTTTTACGAATCTCAAATTTAATCATTAGAAACATTTCATAAGAAAATCAAATTTTACACTTTTTTGTTCGTAACTGATTTTGCATTTGAGATATATATAATTAAATACACAAATAAATTCATTTACATACAAAAAATCACAGTAAAAATGGAGATTTAAAATAATTTAAAATTCGCATGGAACATTTTATAATTTGGCTTTTTTTATTATTATTTTTTTCCCATAAAAGAGAATTTTACATCTCTTAAAATTACTTTTATCTTTTTGGAAAAAAATTGACACATAAGCACTATTTTCTTTACCATATATGGATAAGTAAAGTAAGTAAAATTTTGATTAATTTGGTTGAGATGTAATTTCTCGCATTAATCTGTCGGTGAAAATGTTGTGTTACTGTCAGATTATTTGATTTATTTAATTTAAAGAAAAATTAATGTTTATAATTATTAGGTGGACAAGAAACGATGAAAAAATTGTCAAAATCGATAAAATTAAAAATATACAGATAATTATTATAAAATGTATGAAAATAAGTAAAACTTCGAAAATGATATCATTGTAAAGTTCCTTAAACATTATTAAGATTAAAAACTATTAAAAGTTTAAAATTAGAAAACATTTCACGTGTATATATAATATATAAAAAGTAACAAACCACTTTAAACCACCACAGTACTTTTTTTTCTTTCAAGACCTGCTAATAACAGAAGCAGTGAATATTATTAAGTACAATAAAGTTATTAACTCCAAGGATGCTGAATCACTTCATAAAATATGGCACACGTTGTGCTCATAGGGGGAAAAAAATACTGAAAATGATATTGAAATGAAAAAAAATTTATTGTAACCGTAACTTTAAATTTTTTTTATTGTAACCGTTTGAACTTCTCTTTTTTATATATTGCTGGTTCTATGTAACGCAATTACACCTGACATCTGTTAATTAAGGAATGTGTTATCCAGTATAAGAATTTTTTTTTTAATCTGTATTATTTAGAATAATAGTTGCTTAAATCCCTAAAATGTTATTGTATTAAAAGTTTTCGCTAACTTTTTCAAAAAAAGAAAAAAAAAACTGCAAGAAAATCGATTTATTTTGATATGTAACTAAATTACTTAGATAATTTGTAAAAGACAGTTCTAAAAAATATGTCATTCAGAATAAAAAGTAAATAAGAAAATATATGAATTATAAAAAAAAAAAAATGTTTCAAGGGGTATAAGGCTGCCTATTAATCATGTTGATGGAAACAATAAAATAACAATTTATAGATTATATTAATAATGCAATTCAATCTTTTACTTTGGACATTTTCTTAAGATTCTGTGATGTATTGTAAGTCTACTAATAAATTGATAAGTTTTTACCATAATATTTCATCTTGACTTTAATTTATTATTAGGTCAAATAGTTTAAATAATTTTTTTCTTTAAAAGTACAGATTTTTTTTTCAATAATTTATAAATCTGAAATTCTAGATTTTCTAAACATAATAATCAGTATCATCATTTAATTAGTGTTTTTTAGTGTATTAGTGTATTTTGAACGATTAGGAATCCATGTATATTTTAAAAAGTATATCGGTTTGTTGCTGTATATAATAAATTTTATACATTATTTTATATTCCACGACAATCTGAAGAGGAGTGTGTATTTTTCTGTTATTCGACAGCAGATTGTTTTCCACGCTAACTAAATTGATTTGTTTTTAACTGACATTTCTAATATTAAAAAGGGAAAAAAAGCATGAAAGAAATTGAAAACTCACTGTAATTTTTTAACTACTTTAAATTTTTTTTAATCGTTAAAATTCCTTTATTTTTCAGAGTTGTGGTGGAACCTTTATATTGATTTCGCCATCAACATACTTTTAGAACACGGACACGCTTTCACTAATAAGAAAATAACTGCGAAAAAATTGCGATTGAAATAACTGTTACAGGTTGAAATAGTAAACTGAAAATAATTAAAATAACCACGATTTCAAACTAAAATTTGCTTTTAAATATCATCTTACTTCAAATTACTCTTTTTTAATAATAATAGTTTGAAATGAATACAAACAGAAATTAAGTATTAAAAACCAAAGAAATAAGTTCAAAAAGGAAAGTAAATATACGATTTCTGAGAAATGAAGAAAAATGTATTTATTTAAATGTTCACCTCATGTATATTTATTCCTGAAAATCCGTGTATATAAAATTAATTGTGTTATATATTCTTCATTTACCTTTTCTTTTCAGGAAGATGGATAATGTGCAATACCTTATATGCATTCGCTGGTATTTTTTAAATCAAAATTAAACTGGTGTGGTACACATACGATACGAGTACAGAATCCTTTGAATGAACAACAACAAAAAAAAAAATGAATTGTTTAAGTCGTAAAGAAAAAATAAAAGGAAAAGAATTAAACAAAAAGAAAGGCTTAGATTCAACATATTTTGATATAAATAAGATGCTTAGATAATTTTTAATTTCTGTTAATTAAGGAATATGTTATCCAGTATAAAGAAATTTATTTATTCTTTTATCTGTATTATTTAGAATAATAGTTGCTTAAATCCCTAAAATATTATTTCAATAAAATTTTTCGTTAACTTTTTAACAAAATAAAAAATAAATAAAATAAATAAAACTGCAAGAAATTTGCGGAAAATCGATTTATTTTCATATGTAACTAAATTACATAGATAATTTATAAAAGAGAGTTCCAAAAATATGTCATTCTGAATAAAAAATAAATAAAATATCTGAATTATAAAAAAAAAAAAAAAAAAAGTTTTGATGGGTATAAGGTTACCTATTAATCATTTTGATGGAAACAATAAAATAACAATTTATAGTATATTAATAATACAATTAAATTTTTTACTTTGGACATTTTCTTAAGATTCTTTAATGTATTACATGTCTACTAATAAATGGATAAGTTTTTACTATAATATTTCATTCTGACTTTAATTAAGTATTAGGTTAAATAGTTTAAATAATTTCCTTCTTTAAAAGTACTGATTTTTTTTTTTTTTTTTTTTTTTTTTCAATAATTTATAAATCTGAAATTCTAGGTTTTCTGAACAAAATAATCTGTATCATCATTTAATTAGTGTATTTTAATTAAGAAATATAATTTTTGTTAATATGTATACACATATAGAAAGAGACAGAGAGAGAGAAGGGGGGGAGGGAAATCCCTACATGTAATTTAAGGTACATTTTAGATTAAACACATATTAATTTCTAAATTCGTTTAATAGAATGCATCGTTGAGTGAACCAAATGAATGTTCAAATGCAAAATTATTTGTAGGAAACTATAAGCATTTTAGAGTTAGGATATTAGGACATCCAGTCAAGCCCGAACCTAAAGTGCCTTATCAGGAAAGGGGGGGGGCGTGTTGTAGGGACTGGGTAAAAACCTAATAGAAATCGTCATATTAGAGTTATAAGCATTGCCTTTTTTTTATATTTTTGTCATGGAGCCTTTTCTTAAATTTTTGACGAACGAAAGGATATTGAAGCTATCCAAATGGAAATTCAAAGTATACCAAAATGAAAATATGCAGTTTAAATTAATATGCATGTTATATATTTTGTGCGATTATATCTACAACCTTAAATCAAAACCATCTTTGAAAAATCGTGATAAATGTTGCTTAACATTAGGAGGCCCATTGTAGAGTGATCTAAACAAAAATTTACACAAAATTACGCTTGACATAAATCACGTTTGGAGATCTTTCAAATAAAAATGTTAGGAAAATCATGTCTTAGAAGTATTAAATTTCAGCCGATATACGCCCAAATTAAATTAACTTAGAATTTCAAAATAGCCATCACTCTTATGTAACTTGGTGTATTTTTACGTAATACAAATTGATAATCCTTTTAGTACCTGATATGCAGTGTAACGCCACATGATGGATGATATATTCCAAATATAACCAATGCAAATTCAAGTTAAGGCCCATTTAAAGATAAAGCTTAATAGAATTTAGCTTAAATAATATAATTAGCTTAAATAATAATATAAAATAAAAAAAAATCAAGCTTTGTAAAAAATAAGTGAATAAAAAAAGTTGATTTATGGAAAAAGAGATACTTCATCCGTGCATTTTTTCCTGTGTACAGAACCCCAAAGTTTTGTAACATACACAAAAACATATAGAAATTTTCTAAAAATTATAGAAATTATTAAATTGTATTTAAAGCACTTAAAAACGTATATATCCATTGAAAATTTGATAAATTTCTGAAATTCAATACATTTTTCTTTTTTGAATTTATTAAAATATTTAAAACAGAGAAAAAAATAATCTAAAAAAAATTTAAAATCCGTTGAAATATATGTAATTATATCTTTTTTCATGAAGTTTTGGCTAATGTTTAAGCCAATGCTTTATGTTTTTTTTTTTTTTTTTTTTGGCCATTCTAATTATTATAGTTTATCATATATTCATTACCCACTACTTAAATTACATAGTAAAATTATAAATTTAAATATATAATTAACAATAAAATTATATGAAATCTTATTGTACATTTCTTTTTTGTTTCGAAAATCACTTTTAAATATACTGAAACATTTTAAAAAGCAGTTTGGTTGTTTTTGCATTAATTTTACATAAAAATCCAACAAAAATAATCAGAAATTTTAAAACAACGTTTTTAATTAATGAAATGCAAGTCCTGTGATCATAAGTTTCAAAATTCCAAAGTTACTACATAATACAAATTCAGCAATAGATATTTTTTTTATTCGGAAAACTTTATAAATTGGAGAATCTATATAAACATTTAGCTATAGAACAAATTTGGCATTTTTTTATTCCAAGAATGGCAATATTTAAATTTAAATAAATGGAAATTAAAAATGATAATTCTGATTTTGAACGATTAGCAATCCATGTATAGTTTAAAA
Source organism: Salticus scenicus (assembly GCA_963930645.1). Taxonomy (NCBI): domain Eukaryota; kingdom Metazoa; phylum Arthropoda; class Arachnida; order Araneae; family Salticidae; genus Salticus; species Salticus scenicus. The sequence goes on along the minus strand of OZ005655.1, from coordinate 71,262,388 downwards.
AGTATATCGGTTTGTTGTTGTATATAATAAAATTTTGAATAAAAATTTTATACATTATTTTACATTCTACAACAATCTGAATAAGGGTGTGTATTTTTCTGTTATTTGACAGCAGATTTTTTTTTTCCACCACCTGAATTGATTTGTTTTTAACTGACATTTCTAATATTAAAAAGGAAAAAACGCATGAAAGAAATTTAAAACTCACTGTAATTTTTTAATTACTTTTAAATTTTTTCTATCGTTAAAATTCCTTTATTTTTCAGAGTTGTGGTGGAACCTTTAAATTGATTTCGCCATCAACATACTTTTAGAACATGGACAAGCTTTCACTAATAAGAAAATAACTGCGAAAAAATTGCGATTGAAATAAGTGTTACAGATTGAAATAGTAAGCTGAAAATAATTAAAATAACCACGATTTCAAACTAAAATTTGCTTTTAAATGACATCTTACTTCAAATTACACTTTTTTAATAACATTAATTTTAAATGAATACAAACAGAAATTAAGTATTAAAAACCAAAGCAATAAGTTCAAAAAGGAAAGTAAATGCACAATTTCTGAGAAATTAAGTCAAATGTATTTATTTAAATATTTACCTTATGTATATTTATTCCTGCAAATCCATGTATAAAAAATTAATTGTGTAATATATTCTTCATTTAGTTTTTCTTTTGAGGAAGATGAATGAAGTGCAATACCTTATATGCATTTGCTGGTATTTTTTAAATCAAAAATAAACTGGTGTGGTACACATACGATTTTGCCTTGACGCTGCTTTTGATCATTATGAAGAGAGATTATAGTTTAACGCATAAAACAACAAATTTTGTATTATAAACATATTTAAATAATCTGGTGTGTCACTCACACGACTTACTCTTACCCTGAAATTTAATACGATAAATACAGGTTACAGATTAAAAGGTAAGATAACGAGTACTGTTATGTAAACCTGTGTTAAACAATTCATATTAGGCTTCTGAAGAGTTTTATATGATAATTAGTTCTGTATGAGGGGGGCTACCGCCCTCCTTAACCCTCCGTTTCATTAATGCACCTAAATTTATATAGAATTTAATTCGGTTATTAAAAATATTTCTGTTTTTAAAAATAATTTATTAAAATTATTATTTAAAAAAATGATCTTTTATGATAATGCAGACGATTTCCATATTAGAGAAGTAGTATAACACCAAATATCCAAAAAAAGTCCATTTTATTCTCAATATTAAAAAAAAAAAAAAAAAAAAAAAAAAAACGATTTTTTCCTAAGTTTTTTTTTCGTTAAAAGTAAAAAAAAAAATCGATAACTTTGTTTGAAATTATCGCAGATCGATGATTCAACCATTCGTTTTAAAGGTATTGGCGAGCTTTTTTGAAAGATACCTATCATGAAAATTTACTTTCCCCCCCAGGGGGAAGGCGATGCTCCCACATACACAATTTTTTTTTCCCAGTTAACTATCTCTATTACAAAAAATATATATTCGTTTCATTTGGTTTAGTGCAGTCTATAGATGTTAAAATCTACTTTCCTGTTATGTAGCTTCAGAAACAGTTTTATTTAATATATATTTTAATGTGAGGAAATCTAACGCCCCCTTTAACACCCCAATTACTCTTATTAACTATATTCCTAAAAAAATGAGAATGCTGATAAAAAATCTTTTACTTTATTTTATTTTGTTTTCCAAAATAGAAAAATAACACTTGCACCATTTATTAAAACTTTTCAATCTTTGTCAAAATTGACAAGTAGAAACCTCATGTGAACTTTAAAGTACCTAATTTGAATTTCTTGCAATTGTTTGTTTTTACGTTATGCTGATAACAGACATACGCATATAGTAACTGCTAAAAGCACTATTTTCCTAAATAAGTATTTTTTATATATAAGTCATTTCCTCTGACTGACTAACTCTTTCCCTCGCTCTCTGCTTTATGATCACATAGCCGGAACCCTTGCATCTAGAAACAACTAAAAATATGCTTTCCATGACAAAGTCAACCATTATGAAGCAATTTTACAAAATTCGCCCTCACTGTAAAAAAAAAAAAGTAATAAAATAAATATATTAATTAAATTAAATGAAGAATTTTATGCATAAGAACCAAGAATCGATGTGAAAAAAAAATCAAGCTTTGTAAAAAATAAATGGATAAAAAAAGTTGAATTTTTTTTTTTTTTTGAAATGAAAGTAGAGATACTTCAATTTTCTCAACTATTCCGCTCAAATAAAGGATTAACAGGGAGAAAAAAAAAGGTTGATCACAATTACCATATTTCGAAAAATATAATTTCGGAACATGTAGAAAACTGTAGCCTCAACAGATTTAATGTGCATCAGCCACTATTAATTTACACGACATTTTATGGCTGGCTTGAGTATTGAACCACAGCCTCCTAAAATAGATGCCTTCCGCGTGGCTCGGAAACTTGGCAACAGTTCAAGCGGTAGACATTGTCACCTGGTACAGATTGTGCGACTTTTTTATTAAAATGTCACCAATAATTATAAGAAGTGATATATGATATATATAATCAACGTTTCTTCGATTCAATTCGCCTTTTATATCAAACCACACTTTAAAAAATTTTCGGTGGCTGTCGAATAAAAAAATCATGTAATCTGTACCAGGTGGTGCTGTTTATTGTATGACCTGTTTCCAAGTTTCTGAGTCACGCGGAAGGCATCTAGTTTAGGAGGTTATGATTGAACCCTAGATATTCTATTTACCAGTCTTTCACTACTATCCAGATTCCTTAGGCTCCCTTTAAAATTTGGGAAATATTGGTTTATTATAGATGCAACTGGGTTAAATTCTTTGTACCTGAAGTAGTAAAGGCTTTATATTAAGATGAGTGTAGTGATACTCGCTATATATGAAGATGAATGTAGTGATATTCATGTAATAGTAAAACTATTGGAAATACCTATTAGAAAACGATTGGAAAAAATCTTTCTAAAATTTTGAATTTTTTTCATACAAAATTAGGCCATGTCTTGAATAACTTATATTAATTACGATGTTCGCCAGGGAAAAGATGCGTGATCTTGGAACATTCTATGGAATGATGAACGTAAATTTTATTGTAACACGTCATCTATAGTTTATCGGTAGAAATTTGCTCTATCCTGCTGCGGAACATGTTGTTCATTAAGTCAACTGTTTATGAAAATGAAACATATCTTTTAACGACGTCTAAGATATATTTTATCCTAATATTTGCAAATGAAGTTCCCTCCTTTGCTTAAAAACAAATATTACTTTACATATAGCGCCAGTTTTCTTCCTATTCTATACTTTGAGAATTTCATATATGTATGAATATATTATGGATAAGGTTCACGGTAAGGTTAGTGGTCCTGAAAGACCCCGTAGTTTATGGTTTTCTGGTTCAAAAATAAAAATATGATACACAAACGTATACAAATCTACAATTTTAATACATAATATTTCTTTATACATTTAAGCTCTTATGGAAAAAGGCCAAAATAAATATTAATTTAAGAAATATCCAAATAAAAACTGACTATTTTTCCGTTTTTTTTTTTTTTTTTTAATAATAATTTCCTTTTTATAGATAAACCCGGACCACCTCTAGAGATGAGTCCTAGACCGTCGGCAATTGCCCATTGTGCAGCACTAGTGCGACGTAAAACCTTTCAAACCTCATCCAGCCTCACAGATTGACACAAAAGTTTATATTCAATAATTAACTTAAAAATACAAATTATACAAGCCAGGTTTTTAACAACTTGCGGTAAAATTCCCGAAAAACTTGTAACACAGGAAAAAATTAAGCAAACACTATAAATTGCAAAAACACACAATAGTTTCAGCTCGAAGTAAGGCAACACTGGATGCAGCACTGATACACAGAACTGATACACAGATAATGTTGTATAAATGTCATGAAATCGGCTATTGAATTATGAATAATGTTTACCAAACGAAATACAGATAATGGAGTTTGTAGCATGTTTTAAATACATGTCTATTTAAAAAAAAAAGATTTTTACGTATATTTTCTAACAATCAAAGTATATTCACTATCACGTTTTTTTAAATGTAAATAAAAAAAATAACTTATGAAATAAATTTCAGGCGAGAAATTTGTCGTTTATATTTCTGATTTTGGTGAAAATTGTTCATATCATACGAACTTTGCTACGATTTTGTTCTATTGAAAGGCAGTTTTCTTTCTTTCATTTTTAAAACATTGTATTTATTGGTTATGATGATGTAAATATAAACCTTCATATATATATATATATATATATTTTTTTTTTCAAAAAATAATATTTTATACAAAAATAAGGGATGACAAAAAATGTTCTTCTTCAAAGACATCGAATTTATCTTTCAAATTATTTTTGTGCATTATTTCGCAGATAATATTTTCCATTTTCTTTTTACAGATTTAACAGAACACATAAAGCATGTTTCTCTTCCTATATATTTATGGAATATAACTGTCATTCCTCCTTCTTTTGCTTGTCAACATAATCTCAATTTTGTTTGTCATTTATCATGCTCAAATTTATCAACGTATGCACCTAATACATAATTTATCCGTCATAAATCAGGATGGTGCAAATATCAGATAACACCTTCATTCTGACAATAAATCTCCAGTTACGAAAGATCAACATTACACGCAATCACTCAATTTCTCCCAACGGGTGTCAATTACATTATTCAACAAATGCTTCGGGGTGCTGGTCATACTCAATCTGTCATATTTGTTGAGATAGTAGATGTCAACTCGAAACCATTCTCTGCGTTCGCGAATTTCGGAGTCTGACGGCTTTTTACGGTGAACGATGAAATGTGTGATAAATGAAAGAAGCAAGAAACAGTTAATTTGGAGTTTCTTTTGTGATGCCATTGTTTACGTCAAGTGTTATAAAGAGGTGCATGTTTAACTCGAATGATATCCTTTGTGGCTTGGACAATGAAATTTATCATAGGAGCAAGATTTTTTTATTAAAGAACGTGACGTATTCATTGCAATTTGTGGAATTTGTGTCTCTGGCCGTTAATTAATACGAAAACCGCAAGAGGTATAAAAAAGCTAATGACCAAGAGGAGTAAATTATTCCATCACGTGTAATAAATAGTTTTACTTAAAACATTTTCTTTCTTTGGTAAATATTTTTAAACTACCACTTTGACATTGTCGGTATAAAATAGTTAAATTAGAAATTAAAAATGAAATGTTTATAAATTCTCATATATATTTTATTCTGAAGTGATACAGTAATACATTTTTCAAAATGATATAATAAATTCAATGTTTTGCATTATTTTACATTTACTGGAGGCTGAAACCATTAAAATGGTATGATAAATAAGAAATTCATTTAAAACTGTTCTTAAATCATGCGTAAAATTTATTTCACCAACTTTTTATAAATGTGTCAAACATGAAAAATTTCTTTCGAATGACATTTATTAAGAAAGACAAAATATATATATATATATATATATATATATATATATATATATATATATATATATATATATGTATATATATATTTCTTTATTTTTGCTTCACTAAAGAAAGACATGTGTTTGTGTCCGAGGAAGGACCGTGCTAAATATTTACGATTTGAAACGGATGCCACTTGTTTTGACTGTTTTCGTCGTTTTTTCTTTTTCATGTTTTTACTGTTAATCAGAACTGAAGAGTTTTTTTTTTTTTTCCTTATTTGTGAAATCGAATGGTGAAACGATTTTTATTCTCGCATTGCTCAAAAATGGTTGGTCGAAGAATGTTCCAAATTTACATTTGTGATTGTTATGATGTCTAGTGGTACACCTTCATTTTTTGCTCTGATGCGATTTCTGACTTTAGAGATAATTACGTTTTTACATGATTTTTCGTAATACTTTTATGTGTGTGTGTGAGTGTGTGTATTTATCTCGCATAGCGAAAAAAAAAAAACACAGTTGGTTTTAACAGTTGTGCGCCGGTATTTTTCTTTATTATACGGATATCCATTTTAGAGATATCTTCGAAAATTAATCCATAAAGAGAAAAAAGAGTAAAAATTTGTGATTATCGTTCTCTGCGTATATAATTCTGTTATTGGAAATTTATGGTTCGCTAAATTCATTGACTGGAACCAACTTGTTTATATACAAACCACTAAATACAGAATTCCAATGTTTTCGTAAAAGTATAAATATTTCAGTGGGTGTATAAAAGTGTCATGTATTATTCACATCAGCTTTTTATACATATATATTATTCAAACTGAGATTCCCTTGCAATTTGAATGAAAGAATAGAGGAAAATAAATATAAATCAGTTTAATTCATATAATTATCAGTAAATGTTTCTTAAAGTATTGTGAAAAATTTTATATCGTTTGAAATATTTGTTTATATATACTATATATATATATATATATATATATATTTAGAGAGAGAGAGAGAGAGAGAGTGTAAGGTGGGGGCACCTTGGGGAACTTTTTAGATAATAACTTTTAGAAAATTTATTTTTAATTCAATTTTCTCCAGTTTTAGTTAGATATAAAGTTTAAACATTCCTGTTTTAGTTAAAATTTATTCCAATGCAGTGTTCCATAAAATTTAACTTCAGTAAAAAAAAAATTAAAAATATCTACAAGGTCCCAAACTGCCCTAGTAGGTGCGACAGCTCGGGACACTAACAGTAAAACATTAATCATAAAAAATATTAAGCCTAATTGCTTAATAAATATTTATAGACTTAGAGTCTTGTAAATGTCAATGTATAGTATAATAGTATATTACATTAACAAATATTGTATTTAACATTTGAAAACTGCTCTCATCTAAATTCTAAAGAAAAACAATCTTCTTAATAATAATAATATTTTTTTTTTTCAATTTTAATACATTTAAAGTCCCAATAAATTTATGTAGTGCGTGCAAATATTGCTTTCTTTGCATTGCATAGCAGTTGGGCAGATTGAGAGAGTGTCCCAACCTGCCCCACCACTATGAGTCCCAACCTACCCCACTTGGAACATTATCATAATGTAACTCTCAAAAAGTTAGGCTTGGCAGTACAATGCATTTTTTAACATTATAAAAGTTATAAATTTTTATAAAAGTCCATATTTTAATTCCCACATACTCAGATTTAAATTGTTTTGTATTTTGTACAATAAATTTGTTTATGATGTCACCCATTGATGTAAGTTTGAATCTTTCAAAACAAAGAAAATTCGATTAATCTTTACCTGCTAATGTGGGACATTCCAAATTTTGTTGAAGTGTAGACTACGTTGCCCACTATGATGTCCTAAGAAAACTAATTCCTCTTTACAAAATCAAAGCTGAAATTTAGCGGGTCCCAATGTGTGTCATGTCAAAAGGTGCTTCACTCTCCCCTATAAATATATATATATATTTTTTTTTTATTTTATTTTTTTTTTATTTAGGGAGGGGGGTGATTTATTTTGTTTTCTTCTAAATTTAACTTTTAAGAAAATCCATGAAGTACTTCATGGTTTCATTTGGTTTTCTGCTCAATTGTCAATTTTGTATGACTGTTTAATCCGCAACCAACTACACTGCTCGGCATGAAAATTGCCTCTGACATCATATTCTTATGTAAAATGGCCTCCTGAATCAGAATACGACACCCATTTTGCCCTCTCATTCATCGTTTTTTAGGAACGGCCCCCTATTTTTATCATTTTTCGATGATTTTATGGCTACAAATTTGGCCTTTAGGAGGTAGGGAGGATTATTTTAACCGTTAAATGTCTTCTGAGGGGCTACAGAGTTGGAAAATTATAAACATGGATATTTGCGATAAGGGAAAAATTTTGGGGAGATTTGTCACTTAAATTTTGCATTACATATCTTTTTAATCTGTTATAAATGTTATTTTTTAAACTTTATATATTTTTTGTTTGTATGTGTTAAATTAATTATTTCTCATTCTTCAAATCAAATTTATGGTCATAAAATTATCGAACAGGGAAAGAAATTGAGGGAGGGGGTGGTGTATCTAGAAAACGGTAGATGACTGGGCAAAATGGGAATCATATTCGGATTCAGGAGGTAATTTTACATAAGAATCAGCAAGAATGGTATCAGATCTCGATTTTTTTTTCTGCTGAGCAGTGCTTTTTAAACTAGTTTCCAAAGTCACAACGAAGGTGTATCCTCAACCGAATTCAATCTTAACACCTATCACCTGAAATGTGGGACACTAATCATTATGACGTAACATGAGCATCTTTAACTGAGAATAGTTTAGACGAAATGAAAACGTAACTTATAGATTTGTCTTATTAATTTCAGTAATAAATTTTCCCACTTCTTTTTCAATTTTAAACACTTTATCTTTTGGAAAAAAAAAAAAGAAAAAGAAATGCTTGAAGCTTGTTTATTATATTTATTTACGTATTGAGAGCATTTCACATCAGATTTACAAATTATTACAATCTTCCCGTTTTATTTTATTAAAATTTTTAAGTTTGGAAATAAAGTAGTACGTTATTCTAAGGAGAAATTATGTTTTTGTAAATTACTCATTACCTAATGTATATTTTAAATTTCCAGTTTAACATTTAGAAAATTCACAATCGTTAAAGAGTTTCTCGTTTTCCAAAAACTATTATTATTATTTTTTTAAACATTTTCATTTGAAGCTATAATGTGCAGAATATGCTCCTAATTATTTTTTTGCACTTCAACGCTTAAAATAAAATATTAAAACTTAAACAATGTTATTTTTTGAAAAAACGAGAAACATTTTAACAATTGTCAATTTCCAACAATTTTTTTTATTTAAAACGAAAGTTAAAAAAATACATTAGGTAATGAGTAACTCGTAGAACAAATTTCTTTATAGAATAGAATTGTGTTAGACTGCCGGTCAAATTAATTGAAGTATTCTCTTAAATTTATCTATTATAAATCAAACAACTAATGAATAACCTGAAACAAAATTAATGTTTTAAATTCATTTATCAAATTAAACATATACAATGACCCTTATTAAATTAAAATATCTGTCATTTTGAAAAAATATATATATAATAATAACAATTATCATTTACACAGAGAAACGTTTTGCTCAAGTAACATTGTAAATGTAGCTTTCATTGAATTTTCTTTGATGAAGATAATTCACAGCGATTTATAGATTTAACAAAAATAGACCAGTGTGTTACTTTATTTTGTTTTCTGATATAGTGCGATACTGAAAAATTGGTACTTCTGTATTTTGTTACATTAGGTATCGCAGAGGGTTCAATAACCCCCCCCCCTTTTTTTTTCTTTTTCTTCATCATCATCATCTGTTTTTGTTTTTGTTTTTTTTAAACAATAGAGGACACTGTAGTGTACCCTTGTGTCACTGTTATTTTTAAACTAAAATAAACCTAGTACACAATATACAAAATTGCCAAGAGGGATATCTAAAATTAAATAAAGCAGTGCCAAATTTTTCGTGCTTTAAAATTTTTGTCGTATAACGATTTCAACATATCACTTTTGCCAATTCGACCCATGTTTATGTATCACTGCTGTGTTCTTTTTCTTCCTGCATTCTCTCTATACTACAGGATACATAATAACGAGTTTGGAACGATTCTTTTGCATTCTTCCAATAGTACAAATCACCGTTCCATGGTAATTTGACAAAATTTTTATAAGAAAATTGTCTAGCCATTTGAAATAGGCAATCATTTAACCTGTAACGTGAAATTCAAAATATACTCTTTTCAAAGCGCTTTGATTTTTCTTTTTCAGAATTGGCAAGTCTTTACGATTGCTCTTTATAGTGCCACAAGCTCTTCTTCAAAAAATATTCAGATACTGAAAAAGTTCAGACGTCGAAAAAAAGTTATCTATCATAATTAAGTGATTTTTATTAAAGTCTAAGTGAATTTCCGAAAGACGTCAAGTTAAAAGAAAAAAAGCAAAAAAAAAAAAAAAAAAAAAAGGCTTTTAAAAATACGCAACGTTTATCTAACTGAAAAGTATCAGAATCCCAGCGCAACTTTGTAATTCCGGGAGAAAGGTCTTTCATTACTCAAGAAATAAATGAATATTTGACTCGTAAAACTTAACCATAACATTAGTGAACTATATTAAACATGTGTTAAAAAAAAGGAACAAACAAAACAAAGAGATTTAGCTCTATAGTTAATTAAGTAACAGGTTCTTCTATATAAATTTCTACGTAGTAGTGAACTATATTAAACCTGCGTTATAAAAAAGAGAGAGAGAGAGAGAGATTTCCTCTATAGTTAATCCAGCAAGAAGTACTTCAAAAATTATCAACAGTAAGTTATAAAAAATATTGGCCGTTTCAAACAACACGTTATCAGTTAGAAATCTCTCTAAACCATTAACGTACAAAATGCGCACCTGCTGCAATCTAAGTTTTGTAAATGAAAGATTAAACAATAAAAACTTACAGATCCCTATGGGCTCTTATTGCAAATTCGTGTTTTATTAAGTGATTTTTCTGAAGAGATTTTTAAAAAGTCCTGTCCGGAAAGAAAGGGTTAATCAAAATTATAAGCTAGTATAAATTGTCTATTAAATTAATAAAAAGTTTAAAAAAAAATGCAATAATGAATCATCTATATAATAAAACATATTTTAATTTTGCATGAACATTTGAGAATTTTATTTTCTGAAATATTGCCAAGGTCATTACGTTTTTCCTTACAAGTTTTTTTTTTTTTTTTTTTCTTCTCTTTCTTTCTTTCTTCTTTTCTTTCCTTTTCTATTTTTTTTTCCATACGCCACATTCATACATAATTACAACTATAGAAAAAAGAAGAGAGAGAGAAAGAAAGGGAAAAAAATAAACTAGCTTTCATTAAGTTTTCATTAAATAAATAAATAAATAAAATGTAAACGAAGTAGAATAAACAAAAAAAAAACACAATTTCTTACTCCATAATAAAAATACAAGTATAATGAAAATATCAAAATATCAAAAGTGTTTGCACTAAAAAATTTTACAAATATTATTCTTTAAATAACATAATACGTCAAATAGAAGCAAACAGAAACGATTTTCAGTGCGATAGTTTGCCTTAAAAAAAAAAAAAAGTACATTGAAACAATTTCTCTAACATCACTTTAAACTACAGTTGTTGGATTTTCTCTCTGAAAATATGTTTACATTTTTGATTTTTCTTACAAAATATCATATCGCAAATAATCAAATATACACTATTTTTTATGATGCTTCCCCCGCAAAACACCGTCAGCTACACCATGCTCACTCTTTTGGGATTTAGTTTTCTAGATCAATCATTCTTGCGGTAGTGGGGGAACATACAAATGATATTAGTCGAATTTCTGTATAAATTTGATTGAGATTTATGACCTAAACACCCACAGAAAGAAATAGAAGATCTTATTATTTTTTATCATAACAAATGATTTATTTTAATACTAATTACTTTATGTATTTTTTTTTTTCGATATTTTTATGTGCAATGACGTTTCAGTATTTAGTGTAAATTGATTACTTTCTTTCATAAACACTTCTTATAAATATAAATATAAAATGTTTAATAATTATTTAAAACAATATAGATTTTTTTTTCTTTTTTTTTTTTGTAATCATCCATTTTAAAATGTAATTATAAATTAGGAATTCATACGTAATAGCTTTGACTTTATTAGATAACTACCAACTTCTTTGCAATTTGAATTCCGCTGTTTTTAATAAAAACATTCTGGTATGTCATTTATAGAATGTATGTATTATAATCAGACATTCTCGTATGTTATTATCATACCCTGTAATTCATTTCTATAAAGACAGGTCTCATATTAAGAGGTAAGGTAACAAGTACTAATTCAATTAAAAAATATTTTCACTCAATTTAAAAATAATTTAAAGAACTCGATTTAAAAATAATTTAAAATAGATTTAGGAACAGTTATATTTGATATATAATTTTGTGTACGGGGGGGGGGGGGGGAAGAAGACTCCATTCCTCTCAACATACCCCCCCCCCCTACCCTGTTTGAATATAGTACTTAGAATGTAAAAGAAATCAAGGCTGCTACTAAATTTTGAAATTTAATCAACTTTCACGCTTAACACAACATGAAGCGTATCAAACTTGATGAAGAATTTAAAGTGGTAATTTAATACAACGTCTTCAATAAAACCAAGAGGGCTATTTTCTGTAATATTTTCAAACAGGTTTGTTGTGACTGTGCGTATGGGTAGGACAGATTGTTTCCTAATAAGAACTGGAATTATACTATTAACAATAATAATTGCACTTAAATGGCATTGGTG